>JAOQGH010000002.1:17562670-17614554 GCA_025769975.1 Gallinago jamesoni
GAGCAACCTGGTCTGGTGGGAGGTGTCCCTGCCCAGGGCAGGGGGGTTGGGACTAGATGATCTTTAAGGTCCCTTCCGACCGGAACCATTCTATGATTCCGTGACTCTGTGTTGAGCTGCAGCAGGGAGCTTTCTCCCCAGCTGGGGCTGTGAAGCACCACGGCTGCTCTGTGTTCAGACCTGACCCTGCGCTCGCAGGAGGAGGGCGTTCCAGGGGGCGGAACAAGTTATGTTTCCTGTGGGTATTTGATTAAGCTGATTCCTTTGGAGAGATGTAAAAACACACTGCCAACGCTGTAGAGCAAAGTGCTGTTTGAGGCAGAGGTGATAGGGAAGTGCCTGAAAATGCAGTCGCTGCTGCTTCCTTCCTGGCAAAGGTCACTTGCAGTAACTCCTTCGGAGCCCAGGTGCTTCCTGCTGTGTTTGGAGGGTGCATGGGCTGTGGCCCCAGTTGGGTAACTGGCCCCTCTGGACCAGCACCTCTGCAGGGAGCTGGGTACAAACCTCTGAGCTGAAGGATGTCCCAGAGGCAAAGCAGGGCAGTGTCACCATCCCTGGGGATGAGCAGTGGGGACAGGGAGGCTGTGGCAGGCAGCTCCAGCCTTTATTCTTTCAGATCTTTTATCACAGAATCATAGGATGGTTCATGTTGGAAGGGACCTTAAAGATACTACTGTCAGTGATGCTGCCCTGGGCTCTGACTTGTCCCTGACCTCACTGGTCACCAGCATGTGCCTTTGGAGGGTTTTTCCTTCCCTTACACCAGGAGCAACTATTGCAGCAGGCTCTTGGCTCAATGCTACTCAGAAGGGTTTTGGCAGTGTCCTTCCCACTCTGAGGTGCCCATTGGACCCCCCTCTGTTTCTGGTGAGACACCGTGGGAGTCTCTGCAGCCCTCCCCACCTCGTTGCCAGGTGTTGAACCTCTTGCAGAAGTCATACAGATAAGACTCTGCACATCAACAGAGTAATTTTGTAAGAGGCTCCTTTTTCACTGCAGATATTTAAAGGCTTGCCTGGTACCCTGCATCTAGGATCTACTGCTGTGGTAGGCATCCAGCTCAGCAGATGAAGGACCTGAGGGACATCCCAGAGAGGTTGCACTAGGGAGATACCTGGAGCATGTTATGCAGGAGCAGAGCACAAGGTTATCCCCAGCGTCCCAGGATTTTGACAGTCATCCCTAGTCTGCCAGGAGACCCACCTGCTCTTTTTGAGCCCAAATCTGGCAACCAGCTTGACCCTGCGTGTGCGATGAGGACGTGGCAGGCAGACTCTGGTGCTGCCAAGGCTGGGGCTGGGGCTGAGGCTTCACTTCGCTTTGTGCATCTCTGCATGCGAGACACAGCAGCTGAAGGCTGGTGGGCTCTTAAGATGAGAAGAGCCCTCTCCTCTGACTGCCCACAATCTCAGACCCTCCAATTTCTAGGGCTGGGTTCAGCTGTGTCCCTTCTCTCCCTCCTCCCCACCCCCCCCCCCCCCTAAATCCCTGCCCCACTTTCCATGCATGAATCCCTGCCTCAGAGCTGGGGTTAAAGAACATCACCCCTCCCTGGCAGAGCATCTCACGCATCTCACATGCTCTGAAGCACTCTCCTTCCACCCCCCCCTCCAGGAGACCCTACCAAACCGTCCGGATTTAGGAGCGTCAAAGCCCCCACCACAAAGGTGGCCTCATCGATCGGGAATGCCCAGAAGCTGCCCATGTGTGAGAAGTGTGGATCTGGCATTGTGTAAGTAAGCTTGTCCCCGGGGTTGCAGGCTGTGGCCGAGCATCCCATGCCCGTGTGAAGTGCTGAGGCACTGCCACCCAAAACCCTGCACCTACCCACATCCAGGCTCAAGGCACCTTCATTCTCACCAGCTTTGACAGCGCTGACTTTGCAGTCCCCGCAGCGAGGCAGGAGTTGGGTGTCCCTCCAGACATCAGTCTAAATGGAAACCAAAGCAAAACCCTGTGATACAAACCTCGAGACCGTTGTTGGTGCAGCATTTTGCTTCCTACCTGAAAGCTCTTTCCAACACCCAGAAACCAAATGACCTTTCCATTCAGGGCTTTTCGTGTCTTGGTGCTGGCCCAGCAATGGAGTGGGGACTCATCCTGGTGGTCAGAGGCAATGTGGGCAGGGAGAGCTGCGTTCTGCTGTAGGACCACACACCTCCACTCTGTCTATGCAGACATACTTTATGTTGTCTTTACGTGTCTATATCCAAGCACAGTAGAGCTGTTGACCATAAGTGTGATGGCGCGTGGACCCAACCCATGTCTTTGCTTCACCACTCAGTTGCTTGACCATGGAGTCGTCTACCTTCATTTTTCTCCTTAGTGTTCATGTCCTTACAACCCCCTTAGCTTGACAGTTGACTCCATGGAGGAGTCAAGGACTCCATCATCACCATGGAAGAATTCAGATTTCACTCATGCTGCCCACCACGAGTTATTAGATGGTTGCTGAGACCCACTACCCCATCATTGTATGGTCCTGGCCGTGCTTGGAGCACCAAGGCCCGGCAGAGTCATTACAGAGGCAACCCATACCCTGTGAAATATGAATCAGAGACAAACCCTACAATTATTCTACTGGCTGGGCAGAGCTGGAGAGAAAGCCCAGGGCTATGAATAGCACTTAAAACTAATGTTACAGAAAATATAGATGGCTGGTGGAACAAAATGATACTCCTGGCACATTGTTATGTTGCTGCCAGTGGTGGTTAACGAGTTGCTATGGAGTTTTCCCCATCACCTGCTGGGTTGAGCTGTGAAATTTTCCAGTAAGAGCTGGCCCACTTTTGGCTGAATCCATTCGCTGCAGATCTGGATTTTGCTCCCCCAGATGGTCAAGCTGGTGGTTTCCTGCCGTTTGATCCTGAGCATTTGACAGCCAGTTGCTAAAGATGCCATCACAGTGATTCTCACCACCACAGGTGACAGGAGTGTCCCTGTGAAACTTGGGCAGGCCAGTGCTAGGAACCACCTTCCAGAGTGGGGCTCCTGCGCCAGCACAAGTTGAGCTCTAAAAGCGCTGTCGACATCTCCCTGACCAGAGGTAGAACCTCTACTTTGACTTGTAAGAGCAGGAGAGAGTTGTCCACCTTCAGCCCTGCTGTGGGTCGGGGGTGGCTGGGGAGGAGGGAGGCAGTGGTGGGTACCTGGTGCTGAGGGGTTTGCGGGTTTCTTTCCCCAGAGGGGTGTTTGTGAAGATCCGGGACAAGCAGCGTCACCCCGAGTGCTACGTCTGCAGCGACTGCGGCACCAACCTCAAGCAGAAAGGACACTTCTTCGTGGAAGACCAAATCTACTGCGAGAAGCATGCACGGGAGCGGGTCATCCCCCCGGAGGGCTACGAGGTGGTCACCGTCTTCCCCAAGTAAAGCGAGCTGCTCACACAAAGCCGGCGGGGATGGGGTCTCCGCTGCTGCTTTTCCTTGGGAAGCACCATCCCCGCTCCCCCCGCCAAATCTCATTTGCAGTAAGGAATGCTAGGCATGGCTTTGGGTTTCCCTGCCGTTATTAATCCTCTGTCTGTTCACATGAGGTATCACTAATTGTTCAACATTCTTTTCGTCTTCTCTTTCACTGTTTGGGTTTGTTTGGTTGTTTTTTTTTTAATACACAGAATTATTTTTTTTTTTCCCCTCCTTCGCGCTCAACCGCACAGGAAAATCAAGAGGCCAAGGCCAGAGATCACAACTCTTCTGTCTCCCGGGTATTCTGCCTTCTGTTTGCATCCAATAAACAGGGTGAATCCACGAGGGGGATGTGTCTGCTTTCTCCAGGGTTCCCAGGGCAGCAGGAGAGGTGGTGCCCGGTGCGTGGCCGTGTTTCATAGAACCATAGACTTGTCAAGGTCGGAAGGGACCTTTAAGATGCTCTAGTCCAACCGTCAACCTAACTCTGATATGAAAAAAACATCACTAACCCATGTTTTTTAAATACCTCCAGGGATGGTGCCTCAACCCCTTCCCTGGGCAGCCCATTCCAAGGCTTCATAACCCTTTCACTGTAAAATTCTTTCCTAATCTCCAATCTGAAGCTCCCCTGGTGCAACTTGAGGTCTTTTCCTCTTGTTCCATCACCTGTGACTTGGGAGAAGAGACCAACACTCACCTCTACACCCTCCTTTCAAGTAGTAGAGTGAAAAAGTCACAGTCACAAACTGAGCTCTGTGAAAACATGTCCCCTTGCTGCTTGCTTGAAACCAGGAAGTCCTGGAGCAAAGAAGGGAAGCTTTTGGTGGCCAGTCCCTGTCCATTCCATGCCATCTCCTCTCCGACACTGGGTGCGGGCTGGGTCTCACCACCACACCCCCCCCCCCCACCTTGATCCAATCCAGGGCAAAGCCCATGGTTGTCCCTTGTCCAAGGCTCTCTGTGGCTGCCAAAGACAGGCTCTCGGTGCCACCAGACACACATGGCTGCTGGAAGGCACCTCCAGGGTTGATGTGGGGAGGGGGGAACACGTGCCCCATGTGTGCTGGATGATGGGCTGGTGGTGCCCCAGGAGCAGTGAAGTTATTTCTCTTCTTATGTCTCCAAATGAGGTGCTGGCTGCTCTCCTGGTATAAAAATAAATGGTTTCTGAGAGGTAGTGTCATCTTTGCTTTAAAACAAATTGCCAGAGGTTGAAAAGAGAAGGGTTTGTAGCTCCACACAGGACCTCTCTGGCCAGCACAGGGCATCTCCACCCTTGGGAGCACCTGCAACAGCTATGGACAGGAAAAACCACAACCAAACCAAAACACAACCCAAAACCCAGTCTTCATCTGTCAGCAGGATTAAAAGCCTCCCAGTGTCCAGATCAACTGTACAGCTTTTTGTACAGTCGGGGAAGGGACTGATTCTCCAGCCCGGCTAAATTTAGCTCATCCCCTCAGGTTCCTTCTATGGGCAGAGCTCCACCAAGCAATTCCTCATCCGGCTCATCCCTAGGAAAATCCTGGCTTCCTTCACACCTGCACAAATCCCAAATACTAACACAAATTTATTTTTCAAGGTGATAGTGGGGGTTTTTTGGCCTGCTGGGGTGAGATCTCCCCTCACTGCTGCTAATGGGGGTTAATTCTCTCCCTTCCACAGCACATTTCCCCAGGGCAAGGCCCTCTGCTGCAGCACTGGATCCAACAAAAAGCCAGCACAGCGGAGAGCAGAGACCCCACGGCTGCAGGAGTAAACCTGCAGGAAAAAACTGCCTTGCCTGCCTCAAATCAGTGCTCAGGTCCCATCATGGGAACACACACTGACCCACTGTCTCAGCTCCTGGCCCCCTGCTTGCCTGGCGGAGAGAAGATGCTAGCCACTGGGGCCATCTGGTGTGGTACACCCCAACGCAGGGCATGGCAAAACCACCAAACTTTTCCATGCTCTACAACCATCCCTCAGCAAAACACAACTGGTTCCAGAGGTTGCTCTTGGGGCAGGAGGGAAGAGGCTGGTCCTTGCCTGGTCTTTCCCCTGCCCTCCCCACCCCAGCCCCACTTTGTCCATCGCCCCATGGTGCTTCCTGCAGCAAAGGCTGGTGGCAGCCCTGCTGGGAAAAAACCCAAGTGTGCTGGGTTTGACGCAGGAGCCAGGGACTACAAAAGGTTTGTGAGGTGGCTCTGGAGGTGGAGGTTTCTACCACAGATAGCAGAGTTGATCCAATTTATTGCTATGGAAACAGGCTGGCCAAGGCCACTCACATTCATCACTCAGGGAGGACTTTGATCTCTCTCTGCTGTAGCTCACTGAAAAATAAAAAAAAAAGGAATGTATTCATTTTTTCATGATGCAGGGCAAAATATTTGGCAACTGCAGCATTCACTGGAGTCTGGCTTTCCAAATTCCTCTGGAATTTAGCAGTCAGGATTTGGAGTTTGTCAACGATAACAAAATAGGTTAAACAGGGTCAGAACTGCAACCACACTGAGCCGCCTGCTCCAGAAGTGAACAATAACATAAGATAATAAGTAAAAGGTTGCCAGCTGAAGAGCATCCAGCAGTTTGAGTGAGGGACTGTCCCCCATGAGTGTGCAGTGTGGCACGAAGCACAGTCTGTCACTTTAAACACAGCTTCCTTGGCTGGTGGCAACTCAAGAGGAGACAAAGCAGATAGAAAAGGGTTAAAAACCAAAAAAACTGACAGCAGCAGAATCATCATCAAGACAGAGCTCTCATTGTCTCCTCTTCACACCCTGCACCATCACCACCAGCCTCCCCCAGCCAAACAGCAGGGAGTTGCTCCAGCTTGCACATTTTACACTTAACACCATGAGCTCCGATTGCGGGCACGGTGGGGTCATGGCAGCTGAAACATCATTTTTCCTGGGCAGGTATGTAAAAATACCCAACAATGGCATGTGCTGGTGAAATGCATTAAGTAGATTCTAACACGTGAGATAAGTTTACCACACATTTTCTTGTCATCACCTGTAAAAACCATCAGCAGCCTCTCCTCAGGCTCCCCCATAAGCTGTTCGGCAGGTTTAGCAAAAAAAGAAAAAATGAAATGAAACCTGCCAAGAGACACACAGTAGCAAATAATTGCTCCATTTAGATACATCATATACTCTTAAATCTTGTTTTATGCTAGTGAAGACCCACTACAATGTGTAAAAGGACACTTTTGCTGAGCTCCTTTGCTATTAAGTTACACATGGAGACAGCACGTGTTGGACTTTGCACTACTCCTCCTAATAAGTAACTGAACAGAAAACTTCAAAGCTTTTTGTCTTCAGCAATTAGAAGCAAGACAGAGCTTTCAACAGGCAAAGGTCAATGCCAGCCCACTCATTAACACAACAGATTTATTTGTTCCCTTATAGATAAGGATATCCCTAATAAGGATAAACAGCTCTCACTAATATAAAATAACTTTCTCTATATCAAGCCAACAGATTACTCTCTGGAGAGTAAGAATGACCATAAACTGACTGGAAACTAGTTTCTGACGTCTGATGGAATAAAATAAAAGTCCTACCTGCTCTATGTTACCTATGCCTTGGCATAACCAGCTCAACTGCAACTGTGACAGCTCTGGCTGCAATTCCATGACTGCAACTTTCAGTTACACCCAGATGATATTTTCACAAACCAGAACTGGAAATTTAAAAGCTACCTAATGCCCAACACAACAGCCACTCCTTACAGCTGGATTTACGTATGTGATATCCTTTCACCCTTCTTTTCTGCCCCGCTGTAGTCTCAAACCCTGCCTTTCCCAGGGTGTTTTCCACACACACCCAGAGACCTTCTGTGCTTCCACCTTCCAGCTCCCTCCTTGTGCTTCCAACAGGCACCTTCACCGACAAGCCAGACTAATGTCTGCACCGGAAAAATAGAATAAAATAGGGGTTTTTGACTCATTGAAGCTGCCTGGTTTATCTTGTGGCCTTTTGTTGGTGTTTTGAGGGGTTGTGTTTAGTTATGGTTTTTTTCCAGATGTGTGAAATGTGCTAAATGAGTACAGAAAGAGTGAATTAACAGACAACATAAGCTCCACTTATTTAAGGAACTGTGCTAAAAACCCTACACCTTTAGGACAAACCAGACATTTATTTAATCAAAATAATTTGCAGAAATTAAAAAAAGAAGCTACACAAGTGGCTGTTACAAAGGCTCATGTTCTCTCCCTTCCAAATAAAACCGTAATTGACACTATATTTTAAAAAAAAAAAGTGTTTTAGGACTTCCACAGGAAGATATTTTTTACACAAATTTTCCATTTTTCACCACTGATCACAAGAGCTAGCTGCAAATGTGAAACATGCTGGGTTTCTTAATTCTTTATGAGACCCTACCAAAGGAATAACATGGAACTATCACCTGCCTTATACTGTAGAACATGTTAGAATTCACGGAAAGAACACAAAGGGATTTGTACAAGGCCTTAAAGAAAGTCAGCATAAAGGAGCGGTACGTGCAAGTGACATCTCTGGAAGATGGGATGTCAGTCCTATCTTTGTCCTGTAAAGGCTACAGGCCACCTTTGCACATTAAAACACACATTCTGCATTGGAATCTGACGATTCTTCTAGGACCTTGAAGACACCCATTTTTTCCTTTTTCATCTTTTCAGAGGTCTTCATTTGATCTAGGATTAAACAAAAACAAAGATTAATAATAATAGATGAAGTGTCTTCAACCTTTCTATGGCAGATATAAAAGCTGCAGGTATTTTTGTTTGGATCTGGAAAGCAAGCTGATAAAGTAATTTTGCTCCTTCATTAGCAGTTTGCTACTAAAAGGTTGTCCTTGAAAATATTTTTCAGTTCTGTACTTTAAAAAAATTCCAATACTTTCGGTTAGATCTAGATGGAGATAAGCAGTTTTTAAAACTGCCTGAACTAGTCTCATTTTCCTAAGAAGAAAACCAAACACAAGAAACTTATTTAGTGAAGTTGCCAGGAGAAACACAAAGTTCTAGGAAAGAATATTGCTTAGAAGAGCTAAACTGCCAAGACCTACATCTTGTTTTCCTAGCACTTCCAATCACTATATTGCAGTTCCAGTGAATAAAAAGCTCATAAGTACTGAGCTCATATCAATTTAATAATTATGGCTAAAAAGGGTGGAAGGTAACATTTTAGTTTCTAAATTAACTGCAGTTAGCTGCAGTATTTAAATACTCAGTACATAATGCCAGACTAATACATTTGTATACACGTTTTTTGACAACTTTAATATACTAACTTTGCTTAGTATAGCCAAGGAAAAAAAGTAATAAGCAACCATTATAAATACGATGGATGTTAATAATACAAGTGGTGCCTTCTCCAGCTTGGAAGGAGAAAATCAGACTGTTTCATAGCCCAAACTTGTAAAGAAACGAGATAGACCAAGAATAATTTTCTATACTAGCAGTCAGTTAACTGAAATGAGTGGTTTTATAAAACAATTTCTTTAGATAATCTAGGAAAAAAATTAAGTATAGCAATAGTTGTCCTAAGGCAAATGTATTTTACTCAAACTATACATATCACACTCCAGGCTGCCATTTTTACTTCTAAATTCTGTAATGACTGATTTTTTCCTGTATCTATGCTTTGAGGCTTATCTCTCCTGAAGATGCTGAAGGAAACAAAGCTTGTAAGTTTACTATTTAGATGAATTGGACCAGATTTTTTCCCCCTTTCTCAGAAAAAGTTTTTTTTAGAATATGCTGGCTTGATCAAGCAATAGAATTTGCAGACAACCTCAAAAATTTTGTGTGGGTTGATTTTTTAATAGTTGATCCACTGACAAGCCATAGTAACTCGGAAGAGCTCAAATTATTTCCCCCCCAAATTAGACTATATTGTGAATTATGATAGTATAAACCCAGATTTTTAAACAAGTTTGCTGTACTAAGTATTTTCTGAGAATACTTTCTATTTTGAGCAATTAAGAGCAACTTGCAGGGAAAACTGCTTTGCAGAACACCTAATCTATGCTTTTCATTCACAGTATGCTCAGGGCATACTATGCATTAATGTGGTTTTCTGGAATACTTTTAAGTTCTGTTATTTCTTCTTCAGCAAATGCTATTGGAAATGTCAGTAAAGGGGCCAAGGGGTCCTTCTTCAGCTGTAAAACACAACTCTAGGGAAGCAAAGCTGTGGCAGCTTTCTACATACAGAGACTTACAAAATATGATTTACTGTTGAACAGAAAAAAAATGGAAAAAATACAGATGAAAACTAACTTACCAATAAGATCACTTCTATCCAAAAGTAACTCTAGATCTTTGTCACTGATAACTTTTTCTTTAGATCCTTTAACCTCCCTGTTGAGGAAGAAATAATCTCTCTTAATACAGATAAAAGCATGTTGCAGTTAGTATTGCATAGAAGTCATTTTTCCCAAATAGCAGAATGCCTAGGACACTTTTCCCACTATGAATATCCACATAATCGCTTCATAAGACAAGAGAGCTATTGACAGCTGCTTGCAAAATGCAAGCTGGTCCAAGAAAAATATGAAAGCCGCATACCTCTCATAGTCTCTGGATTTCAGTAATTCTAGCAATTCCTGAGGGTCCAGGCAGCTCTTTGACTGTGTCAGACCCGATTTGCCACCTTTAAACTGATCTGTAGAAAAGAGAAATTTTAAGAAAGTACACAGGGACAGGAACGTATTCTGTGAAATGTTAAATCACTGCTGGACGCACATATTGAACAAATTACTCTTGCACATTAAAACTAATGCTATGTTTCCTTGTTTTAGCCCTCAGGGAAACACACCTTAACGCTAATAGGTGAAAAAAGAATCAGATACACACAGAGTTTACATGCAGGCCTTTCACCTTCTAGCTGTAGTATGCAGAAGAACTGATTGAAACACCAATTCAACATGCACAAACGTGCACACACACACAGAGCAGGAAAGCCGTTAGTTCTACTTACAGGAAAAACACTGTAAATAAAGTTAGATGGTGGATGCTGAAGTTTGTTCCCTTTGTATTGTACGCTGGTTGAAACAAAGTAAGCGGTATTAACCACAAGATAGGAAGCACGTGAAAGAGATGTGGTTTGCAGAGAGAACATCCCCTCCGTTTAATTGACTAGACAAGACATGACAAAGTAACACACCTAACCCAGGTGGTTGCTGGAGCTGAATGTGCCAACGCTTATCTATACACAAATCTGGATGTCAGCACAAATATCCAAAAATTATATAAGACTACTACTTACTAAAGCTAAGCACAGATGAAATCAAGCTCAGTCTTGCATGTTTCAAGGAGACAGCCAAGGCTTACTGTTCTGTGCCAAGTTTCCCCAGTTTTTATCAACATATAGCCATTTTATTAACGAGTTTTCATCAATCCCTTTCATCACACCACCGTTCTTCCCCCTGCTTTGTTTTCAGAAGGCCTCCCCACACTTTTTCTCATCTCCCTCCAAGGGCTGTTTCTCTGGGACATGCACATCAGATACAAGTTCTAGAAGATATCTGAGCTACAGGATTCCCTCTCCCACTAACATCTCCTGCTGTGACACACAGGACCCAGGTCCTGCCATGCATTATTAGTGATCTCCCTTTTAGCTTTTAGTTTTTTACAAAATGTATGGCATCAAATTAGTGCTGTACAGGTCTTGGGTTGCAATAACAGCAACATGGAAAAGTACAGAAGACCCTATCAAGCATTTAAAACTTTAAATAGAAGTTTATGTCCATCATTTCCTCCTAGTCTGACAACTACTAATTTAACTAACATCATGCTGGTTCTCGCACAGTTAGCTAGGCAACTCTATTCAATAAAACAGAAGCACAAGATGGAAAAAGTCACCTGGTGCTGAGGCCAAATAAGCACTGTGTTTTGCACCAAATTCCAGTTCTTAAACTCCAGCAGTTGTACTGTACACATCCTACATGGCCTGACTTAAGCAAGCTCTGTGATATCCCTTCTACATTCACTCCTCCAAAGTTCCAGCACTTTTTTTTAATATTAAAAAAAATAATCACAGAATCCATCATATCACCTTTACATCTATGCAGTGGATCCAAAGGTTCCTGGAGGGGACACCCCTACTTAAGCTGCAAGATTTAGATATGATTCACGAATAGTTACTAAGATAAATATTCAACTTACTGCTAAACTGAAGGCATGACCCAACTTGACACTTAGCTTCCTACCAGTACAACTAGTCCCAGTTCCCATTGTTACTTTGGTATATGGCAGTCATCTACTTTTAGAGCCCATTCTGCTTTGTGCACTCATCTTGTCAATTTGTTTTTTAACTTCAGGTTGGACCACAATCAACTGATTAAAACCCAAATTTTTCATACTTAAATTGGTCACTAACATGCCTATAAGGAGTCAGAGGGCAGTTCTGGCAGTCACACTAAGACAACAGTGGCAGAGAGATTACAAAGATAAAGGCTAAAGGAAGCATCTAAGAAAGACAGCATCATCCAAAACCAAAGGCAAACCACAGCTTCAGCCTGACACCAGTGCACTGTGCAGGAGACAGTTGCAGGTGAGGTCTTTCTGCCCCTTTATGCCCTAGTGAAAACACCTTCCCCCCACCCTAATATACTAAGAAGTTCCTAACCTCCTTTAAACTTTAATAGAAGGCTAACTATTGCCAGAAGCCCATACTGAGTTACAAGAATTGTATTTTTAAGTGAGCTTAGTGTTTGGAAAATGCTGTAAGGAGCTACTGTCCAAATACCAGAAACGTAATAGGTATGGGAGCAAAGCAGGATTCCTATAGGATCTTAACAAGAAAAGTTTACCCTGAACAGAAATACTTCAACCCAATCACTTTCTAAAGACTATTGAGTATGACCAGCTATACAATCAAGAACACAAAAAGAATCACCATTGTTCTGCACATAGAATCAAGGACTATTGTTCTATTTGGCACTGGTTAATTATTCAAACAGGACTATTGTACTGTGGTTGTAACATACTGTTCTTAAATTCAGAAGGACAGATGCAAACAGGGCACTGAAATGTTTATGGCTGCAAATCCTAGAGCTGTTGAGCCAAGTTGAGCAGGAACCCCTCAGAAACCAAACTTCTATAGTCTCTACTTATTTTACCAAATTTAATAGGAATGCTCCCTACTCAAGCAAGTTTGTCAGAGCAACTGGAAAAATCTATCACTATACTTCACATTATGACACACTGCTCTACGTGTCACTAGGTGGACACATTGCTCCAAATGATTGTTTTAAACTGAACTTCAAGCAACAGGATTTTTTTTTAATCTGCTTTTCTCTTTATACTCTGGTTAATTTAAGTTGATTTTAAAAAGATAATTAACTCAGATTTGTCAGCTACTCCCAGCATTTCTGATGCTAAAAGTCAAAAAACGTTTGGGTCAAGCAATCATCTTGCTGGCAAACTGTCAGCAACTCCAGAGCTCTACACTTTCATTGCCTGGTTTTACCTGTATTTATTCCAGGTAGGTTCCTGTCCCACCCCCTCTCTTTTTTTTCCTTACCTACTAAAAAAGTAGTCATAACATGGTGATTCCAAAAATACTAGAAATGTTCTCCTTTAATTTGCTGCAGAAGTTATCTACAATGTGTCTAAGGATGAATTTTGAAAACCAAATACTATATAGCCATTTTGTGGGAGGATGAAGCTTTTTGCATTTAAGAAAACATACTGAGCAGTCACAAAACAGCGCAGTAAGAGTCGTCTCTTGAGATTTAAAGAAGCAACACATCCTTAAAGGAAATCAGAAGAGAAAGATACTAACTTTTGTGGATAATCAGCTTCTCCAGCTTCCTCTTGGCAGCAGCTCTCTCCACAATCTTCTGGTCAATAGTATTTGCTGTCACAAGACGATAAACCACCACTGGCTTTGTCTGGCCAATTCTGTGACACCTGTCTTGGGCCTGCAAGTCCGACTGGGGGTTCTGAGCAGGTAAAGGAACAAGTTAGCCACACCATTAACCTGCTTTTGAGAGACGTACCACAGACAGTATTTTCCATAACAATCTCCTAGAGTCAGAGCAGAAGCACTAAGCAGGGCAGCCACAGTATAAGAGAGCTCTGCATCTCTTAAAACTCATCCATGACAAGCTCTGCTGCTGTAGCTACACAGCCAGAGTAACTCAACTAGCTCAGACTTTTCTGCATGGTGTGCTGTGTTTTTCAAGAGATGGACATGCTTTGTATCACAAATTTAGCCAAGTGTGCTAGTTGTACTTTTGTAGTAGTTGGGATATTTTTTGAGAGTAAGTTTTCAGCTGTTTCTGAAGTTGCTTTAGCTTCCCTGAAGCTGAATAGTCACACAAACAGCAGAGCTGTCTATCAAAATAATGTGAAGATGCAAATATCTTCAGTCATTTTCTTCCATACTTTTCTTCCCAGCCTCCAGACTCACAAGAGCAGCAGAGTCCTAGCCACTAAAACACACATGGCAAGTTACAGGAGGAAACTCAAGGGGCTGGTACTAACACATGGCAGCTGTTAGAAAGAGGGAACCTGCAGAAAGTCCAGCAACACCCAAACTTAAATAAATCAAAAGAAGGAAATGCATTTTCAACAGAAAAACCTTTCCTGCTTTTGGTGTAACTCAGGGGCAAAACAGGTGAGTCTTGGCAACCAGCTCTAACATTGCATTTGATAAGCTAGGACTTTTTCAACAAGGCTGTGTATTTCATATGGAACAAGTTTGCATACACTACTCAACTCTTATCTTCATGTAACACCTCATTAAAGTTACAGATATGATCTATACCACAATGGATTAGTAAATGATTATCAAAAGCAGCAATAGAGAAAGTATTTTATGACACATCACTAGGATAAGTCTGTAAACATACCCAGTCACTATCGTATATGATAACTGTGTCTGCTGCAGTTAAGTTGATGCCCAGGCCTCCAGCTCTAGTGCTCACTAAGAACAGGAAGACTTCAGGGTCAGTATTGAATTGATGCATCTGGAAGAGAATTTGTCTATTAAAAAACAGCAGATGGATGGATCAAACACAAAGTAGCTAATGTTTTGAAACCTGTGTTTAAAAAGATGAACACAAAATGTAGCATACATAGAGGCCAAACTAAGGCTTTAAGCAGCATTATATACATTTAGGACAGAAGAAGACCAAGAAGTGAAGCAATTTTATTTTCTTGTCTGATGATACCATTCAACAAGTTGCCTAACACACAGAGCAGAGATGACTATAGTGAAGCATGGCCCAAATCACATTCACCTCCACATAACCTTACCACCCAGTAATGAGGAAGGTGAGCAGTCCAAGCTGGCAGAGCCTAAAAACATACCTACTTCTTGACACAAGCAACCTAAAAAATGGATGCCAACTTGACCATAACTTCAGCTACCCTGTATACCTCCTCCTCTTCTGCAGCACCAGCAGCAAATCATGAAGCTGGGAAGAGCCTTGCTGAAATTAGACTGGTGACCTAGAAGATTTCTCTCATCTTACCACACTGTGGTAAGCACACAACTCCTAAAAATCCCCAAAAGCCGGCAGTACAAAGTTTTATGGGCTTATTAAAAGTCACTGGAGCTTGCTGACACATTACTAGTTAGGCATTTCCTCTTTAAGAATCAGCTCTAGCAACTTAAGGGCTTAAGGGTTTGGTTTTTCTCAGCCACATTGTGGCACAGTGGAAAAAAAAAAAAAAAAAAGAGGCAAAGGGAAGTGCAATTGAGCTAGATGATCTGTCATCTGACACTGGTTTTCCCTATCTTCATAAACATACATAGTGCATGCTTTGGAGGCCAGATGGCAATTGCAGCACAGCCCCTATATATATGCTGTGCACTTCCTCCATATACACACTGCTCTTTTACATCTCTGCAAACCCTTGGAGAGTTGGTTTTCCAGAACCACCCTGCGTGGCCACTCTATGATAAAAATATGCCTCGGTCATAAGGCATTCCGTGGTTATTTGAGGCCATTACAAGTATGCAAGAACAAAGGATTGCACTGGAGCAAATCCAGATACAATTTCAGGCTAAAGTTAGAAGTGTCTCACTAGGTACAAAACCTCATTTCCTGGAAATCTACTTTATTTGGCATTAGATTTGCAGTACACTCTCACAGATGCTAGCATCGCAGCCTAGATGCTAGGAAACAATTCATGCAAGGGTAAAACTGGGATCAGCATCTGCCACATTCAAGATTTATTACATACTTCACATTTGGGCAACAGAGCTCTTGAGCACCCATCATTCTAGGCATACATTCTAGGACAGTGGTTAATAACACATTTCATTACTTCAGTATTTTTGAGCTGCAGAGACTAAAGCAGCAACAAGGATCTCAGTTTTCAACATGTTTTGCCTATTAAAGGTTAAAACACTGAAAAATCATGTTCCAGTGTCACAGGAACAAGCTCAAGGGCTCAAAAGGCATGAACATCTACTCACATTTTCTTCTCTCTCCGAGTAGGACATAGAGCCATCCAATCGACTGAATTTGAAGTCTCTCAGATAGCAGTAATCCATCAAAATGTCAAGCATTAGAGTCATTTGCGAGAACAACAAGACCTACAAAACCAGGAAGATTCCTTAGGACCATTTTTGGCTCATAAGGAGACAACTATGCCCTTCCCCTAAAATCATTAGCTTTACCTTATGTCCTCTCTTTTTCAGTTCGGGAAGCATACGATCCAAGAGCAGAAACTTGCCTGAATTCTTTACTAGATCTTCATCAACCTTGGAACAGAGGAGAGGGGATCATGTATTAGGACGGAAGGATACCAAAGGTTTACCCCTTTACCCCTCTCAGAAGCACCACCAAAAGCTGTCTGAAAGCTTCATGCAGAAAACAAGCTTGCACCATCGTTTTAAGTAAAAGCCTTTAAGATTGGAAGCAACACTAATTTTAGCAAATCAGTTCAGTAATGATGAAACTAAATCAAACCCCACCATTTCACATGCCCAAATAATTTAAAAAAAAAAAAAAGAAGAACTAGTTTTCGTCCTATTTCTGGAAGGAGAAATCCTGATTTTAATTTTTCCACATGGCAAAGCACTGTTGTTTCTTTCCCACCTTGTAATTAATGCACAAGGCTTCCACCTACTGGATATGAGTAAGCACTGCTGAACAAGTTACTACACATCAGCCAAGTGACAAAAGTTCACAGAACAAGTTTTCACATTGCTACTTTACACCCCTCTTCTGCTCAATAGTTTGTTAGATCTAATCCTTGCTACAGGGAAAGAGCAGTGATTTAGAAACCCCCCAGCCACCTTGGTAAGTCCTAATCCATTTTCCTGAGCAGGTACTAGCTCCTGCAAGTGATGTCAACTGTAAAACAGTCTGCATTTTCTACACATTAACTGATTTCCTTCCCCTTATCACCCAGACTGGGCCGTCTGCTTTTTATATACTGACTTTACACTGATAAACTTCAATAACTCGCTCTTGAGTGCAGCTGAATCTGTTATCACTCACTGAGCAGGAAACATGACTGCACATGCCCACAACCTTACATTTAGAATGTACAAGCAACTTCTAGTTTTTCAAGATTCTTTCAATTCAAATTACTTCATATTTCCTTGATTGCCAACTGCTTTTTGTAGATAAAATTAACAGCTGGCCTTTGTGATATAATTTGGATTCTTTCCCTTTTGGGGAGGAGGAAGGACGCTGTATCCTCTGAGCAGACCAGTCTGTTGTACTTGGTTGAGCCCTTCAGCATCTCACACAGAAAAGTTATCACAACATCTCTTGCAGCAGATACAATTTATGCCATGAACAGTTTGCCAAGGCCAGCAATTTTTGTTTTGAAAATTAACCTTTGTGAGGAGAGCTTGAGGCAGATCCTAAGACACTTCAAGTCAATGGAACCCAGCTACTGTTTTAATTCAGTAACTATGCCACCCCTCATCTGCTGGGAGCAAAATGAAGAACGCTACAGCTTCATTACACAAATGAGCCCAGAGGCTGAACTGGTCTCTGCAACTGCTGCTGCAGGAAGCTTCAAATAGTCATTCAGCCACATTGCTGGAATTTAGTGGGGAGATGTACGCCAAATACATTGAAAAGCTCATTCTCTACTGCCAGCAGATCACAGTCTATTGCTTTTTAATGGCCAGGATAATTTTTCTCAAGATCCTTTGAAAATATGTACCTTGAATTGTTGTGTGGCAGGGTCCAAGGGATATTCAATAAGATAGGGATGATTACAACATTTCCTCAGTAACATCATGATATTCTGCAGTTTAAGGTTCACCTCTGAATCCATGGGAATGCTGACTTCTACCACTGGCCTTGAAAAGATACATCATATTAGTACAGAAAGTATCACCTTACTGTGCTACAGATACTGAAGAGAAAAAAAAAAATCAAGCAATGGATTCACAAATACACATGCTGTGTCAAATGTCCTCAAAATCACTCATAGTTGGTAAAGGTATTACCAGACAAAACTTCTTTTAGTGCTAACAACTGCTACCAAAGGCACAAGGGTTTTCCCTTATTAGTTTAAAATACAAAAGGGCAGTCAGTAGCAATCAGAAGCAGAAAAAACATCTTGTGCAAGTCACTCAACAGAAAAGGGAACAGACGCAAGCCCTCTCTTGAACAAGCAGTTAGATCTCCTGCAGAACAATACAAAAAAAACCCAGCTCTCTGCCTACTCCCTTTTGGCCACACGTACACATTGCAGGTTTCACAACAAATACAGATGTTTAGCTCTTCCACACTGGGCTATGATAAAAATCTACCAAAATAAATCACAGAGTCATAGAATGGTTACAGTTGGAAGAGACCTTAAAGATCATCGCGTTCCAGCCCCTCTGCCATGGGCAGGGACACCTTCCACTAGACCAGGCTGCTCAAAGCCCCATCCAGCCTGGCCTTGAACACTTCAGCCCTGAAGATTAATCCAGTTTTCCTTATGCCCAAGAGATTCCCAACCAATTGAGAGCCACCAATAGACCTTGCCAAAGCTCAGTCCTGAACCTCAGCTCTGATCCTAATCACCTGAAAGCAACCAATACCCATCAACAAGCCAGCAATAACCATGCCGGCCATTTGGGTTCCAGGCCTCAGCTTATGTCTGCATTATTTCAGGAAATTTAGCAAGGAAACTACTCCTCTCTTTTCTCCAGTTTTGAGCCTAAAGTTTGCCTCAAGTATTCCTGAATAATTCTGCAAAGACCTAGGAGTTAACTGTAGTTAGCACACCAGCATTATCCCTTGTCCTGCCTTTGAACCTATGAAAGACATACCTGTGAACCTAATCAGAGACAAAAGGTTTACCTTGAACCTTGCAAAGCCTGAAAAACCTAGCATTAAGCCAAGGTCTTCAGCTCTTTGTCCTCACTGCTACCTGTAGCCAGGACCTAGGCAATTAAAATGATATTTCAACTACCAAATAACTAAGATGAAGCACTTCTTCCTTGGCTGGCACGCAGCACTATCTTCGATGTTGAGGTTCTTCACTACCTAAATGTTTTAGCAACCCAAAGGAATCACATTTCACATTGTGACATTTTAGCTCTTTCTGGACTATCAACAGCACTATCGTCACAGGACCTACCCTAAGACTATGACTAATGAAAACAGAGACTCAAGAAGCAATTTTATTGCTAGATCCTGCAAAGGTCACAGGTCCAGGAATAAATGTCTTGTAGTTAATTATAATGAGGCAGTGAGTGATGGCAAAACCTCATCATTTCCATCATGGCCCAACAAATATTAGGTAAAAGCAAAGAAACAAATCATCAAGCTACAAGGACACTGAATTGAAAAATGCTATTCTTCTCAATCAATTCGAATAAGCAAAACTCTGGAAGCAAACTAAGATGTAGATACTCAGTATAAATAAATAATTTTCAAAAAGGAATCTTTGAGGGCAGGTACCTCTCTTTTTCTACTTCCTCTTGCATTTTGCTGATCAATTTTTCCAAGTCATCAGGCGAATCATTATGCTCTTCGCAATAATCAACCAGTTTTCGGCTACGGCGTTTGGGTCGACCTGTAGGACTCAACTCAACTACTTCTTCCTGGGGAGAAATGATTACATTGCCATCAAAAGCAGAAAAGCTTCAAATTCAAAGGCCTAGGCTGACTCAAGAATTCCCAACACTGAAAGAGGTCTCAGTGTTCTTCATCATGCAATACCTAAAGAGTTGTAAGTTTTGTTAAGTAGAAAACGAAGCTCAAATTTTAAAAGTTAAATAATTATTGATTTTGAAAGCTTCTGCTTGATTTAGAAAGGCTGCATTAGTACCTTACTGATTTTACAGCAGAAACTGTCAACCCCATGAAAACTCTAATCTTTTTCCCATTTACACAGATATTGTATTAGTTCTGTCTGCTAAGACCAGTCACAGCCACTGCCATTGGAACAGTGAGACCAGACAGGAAATTTAAGCAAAAAGTAGGTTTAGTTACAATGGTAACAAAGCAATACTAAGTTTTTTTTTGCCTACAAACCATTAATAGCCAACACATTTCTAAAATCCCCACCAAAAGATACCTCATTATTTCCTAACAGCTTTGTGATGGTGCGATTTACAATGGCAGTATAGAAAGTTTCTTGCTTCTTTGCCAGTGGTGCATATACCACAACTTCTCGTTTAGGAGGAACCTCAAGAGCAACATCAGATTTCAGTCTTCTCAGTAAGAAAGGTGTCAGAATCTGAAATGATGAGCAGATGTGTTTCGATCACTCAAAGCTCACAACATGGATAGTTTAGAAAACAAAACCACCTCCCACAAAAATAACTCACAAACAAGTCTACTGATAGAACATTATTTTGACAATTTGAAGCAAGGGAGTTATTTTGCAGAGTTCCACATTTCATTTTTTAATATGGATGCCTACACACTTTTCTGCGCATGCTGGTAATACAGGTGTTTAAACACCACATCCATTGACATTTGAAAAATGTTGAAGTGCTTAATAAAAGGTGCAGTAGTAACTATGTTACAGACCTTTCAGGTAATTTTTATTAACTGAAAGGAATTTTATTATGAAACAGCTCATTCTGGTTATATTTCTTAAATCAAGGTATTCCAGGAAAGTCTCAATCCTTTAACCAAAATAATGAATTGTCATGAGAGTTATACCTAGAGGATACAATTTATCTCTCTCACAATCACCTTATGATGGGAAAATGATAGTTCTGTAAGCATTTATTTCTAATCTCCACTTAAAAAGTTTTGAGTGTTAATTTGGTTTTAAAGACAGGCACTGTATAAAACTAGTTTGTCATAAGGTATTCTGTTCAACACTTAAGTTACATAAATTCCCTCAAAGTTACCTTTCAATGATAATTCTTTTGGCAAGCAGCAAGTAAGGAACTGCAATTAAGTTTGACTTCTCAATTCAGTTCCAAGAATAAAAAAGAATCATTATCAAAGAGGTACATTGTTCCTTTCAGCATTTATAAGGGTTGTAAAGATTGGAAAAAAACAACCCAATATGACAAATCTGAGGAAGTCCAGAAGTGCCACAATAAAAGCCTCAGGCCCATATTTCAGGTCCACAAACAAGATTTTTACATACTTGGGAATTAATGGTCAATGCTAGAAATAAACCACGAAAAAAAACCACACAAAGAAAAAGTAAAAACCTGATGCAGCATATGCAAGATGTTTTGCTCCCTTTCTTTAGCAATAATATCTTCAGCAGTTTCTGTAATGCTGGTAATATCAAACCAGGATTCAAAGCTATAAAAACAAAGGGAAAAAAAAAAAAGGAAAAGCTTACTTCTTAGCTATTAGTCCTCATTATTTAAGTATACTATTCTTCTCTTATCCTGCAATTTAAGAAAAACAAAACACTAATATTCACCATGAATACAGGGTGAACAGGAAGTATTTCTGAAATATCCCTGTCAATTCAGACACTTAAGGTTTTAAGTGAATGGTAAAAATACCTGTTTTAGTGAATATTCCAACTATGATCTATTACATTCAGTCTAGACTGTATTTTTTTCCCAAAACTAGCATCAAGACTGTTCTGGCAAAGTTCTTTCACCTCACCACCTGTTGCTTCAGAAAAGGACCTCTCTCGCACATATCCCATGTCTCCCAGCCTCACAGAGCTTTCTCCAGCACCAGGCCCTTGGGATTAGATAAACATCTCTCCCCCCAAAATGCTCCTCACTTAGCTCAGAGTTGAGCTTCCACTACCCATAGACCTGACAATTGCTCCCTTACTTCCTGAAACAACCAAGTGTGAAAGAAAGACACATTTCAAAGCGTTTACCACCAAATAATTATATCAAATTACAACCATACCATAAAACGGCTCTTCACAAGTTTAATTATTAAAGAGTCATAATAATGCCCAAACAAAACAAAGGGGAATAGTTCTCACCATTAGCACAACCTACCTTTTTAAATCATCAAACACATCTGGCAACAGAAAGTTAAGCAGTGACCAAAGCTCTGCCAAGTTGTTTTGCAGGGGAGTACCAGTCAACAAGAGTTTATTGTCCGCATTAAATCGTTTCAGTTCTCTGATAAGGCGGCAGTTCATATTTTTAATCCTGTGACCTTCATCCACTATTAGGTATTTCCAGAAACAGTTCTACAAAAAGAAAAGGTATTTCAAGTACATCTTAGTTTTACTCCGTGAAAACTTGGTTGTGCAGGTAAGTCAAGCAGCACTAATAAGACTGTCTAATACTGCCCACGACAAAGGTTTTATTTGCTGCTGTTTCTCACTTTGCCACAGTAGAAGAGCTGAGTCCAATCAGTTAATGTCTCACATCTGCTTTGCGGTGAATACAATTAGAAAGCTTAAGTGATTGCAACAAAACTCATCTCACTGAAACAACCATTCTGACTTTAACCATCATATTTATACACTAAGTGTAGCTTTTACTACAAGCCTGCCTCACCAAGAGAGGCAATGAGAAGAGCAGGTATGCTGTAACTATCTGCTTGTTTTACTTTTTGGATAGTGTTCTGATTGAAGAAGTTCTTAAGCATAAATTTTCAGAGCCACTGCTACCAAGGAAAAAGAAATTTCCTTGGAATGACACTAGTTGTACAGATAGCATGTGAGTTTTTTTAAAATCTACCATATTGAAATGCATTGCGATTAGTGATGAGACATTCCTCCCATCCTAGGGCTTTCAGAATTTAAGATACCTGCAGGGCATTTCTGTCTCGCATTGCTATTTCAAAAGAAGTAATGACCACGGGATGGATTTGCAGTGATCCGTGCCGCCCATGAATTTTACGAACTAGTTTACGACGTTCCTGCTGAGGTCCATGATAGAGCATTAGTGGAATCTGAAAGAGAAGTTTAGAAGCCTGGTAAACTGAGATCATTTAAACCTAAAGGGATAGTAGAGATAATTAGCTTTGTAGAAGATTGTAAACACACAGCAAGTCATGGCACAGCATGTAGTAACCACATAACTACATATAGAAAGTTTCAAGGCAAAAAAATAGAGTAAAAATTAAATCATTTGTTCTTTTAAACCTAAGGAAGAAAAAGAAAAAGCTTCATTTCTTTTACCTCTGGAGTAAATCTCTTGAATTCAGACATCCAGTTTGGAAGAGTAGACAAAGGACCACATACGAGGAAAGGACCAGGGACCCCTCGCTCCACCATGAGTGCTATTGTTGCAATACACTGGATCGTCTTTCCCAAGCCCATTTCATCAGCTAAAATGCCATTAATACCATTTTCCCAAAGCATCTGCATACATAGAAAAAGAAATGTAAATGAAAAATAGCCAACACACTTTAAGAACAACAGACATCTTTAGGAATGCAATAGCTGTAAAAACTCTACTAGGCACACTTTATATTAGACAAGTAAGATTTCTCCATGATCAAAGTAAATACAAGCATCTCACAAATCCCAGACATTAATACCTGGATGTATGTGCTTCTAGCCAACTAAGTGCATGACTAGGAGGCAAAAACCAGAACAGTATCCAAGAAAGGATGTAAATTAGCATTATAATCAAAAAGAACTTCATCAGTACAGCTCACACTACCCAAATTTTCACTCATCCCAGTCCCCAAAGAATTTCCTTTCCTCCCCCCTCTAAATGCTCAGGTTATTGTGCTGATGTTTCATCTCTTTTATAAAACGGTTAAACAGTTTATATAAACTGTAAACTGTTGTAAATAAAACAGCTTTATCTGTTTAAGTAGCATCTATGGGAACAGCTATTTCACCATAGGAAAGAGGTGCAATTCATGACCAAAACAGCCAGCTGCTCCAGCAACAGCTCTTTGTGCAGACACTGCCCATTCTGACAACTGACGGAGCAACTTCTCACAAAAGAGCAGGCACAGAAGTGTTCTGTGGCTACTATTTATATAAAAAAAAAATTTTTAACTGAGCTGTTTGTTCCTCTCCCAGAACAGGCCTGTCTTCTCTGCACACCTCCCAGTGACAGAACAGAGGGAGTTTAGAGGCACTCACTTGTGAGATCAGCCTAAGCCTGTTAAAATAGGATACATACGCTTAGAAGGGGAAAGAAAAAAAGAAAAAAAAGAACCTAAGGGAAATATGAGATCATTAGCAGAATGAAAATTAGTTCTCTCTGGCTCTGATGAGTCAAAAGCAAACTTGTTCTAATTTGGCTTGCAAGCAAAAACAGGTAGAAGTTAAATATTTCCATGGGCAATTTCTACTTCAAGTTGCTTTAGTTTTAGACATCAAATGCTGAAGACAAAATACTTTTAAAACACTGTGTTAGTATTACTGCTTAGATTCCAAGAGGCAGAGAATGGAAAACACATCTGTGCCAGGCCTGCAAGACCATGGGTCTTTAGAAACACCTACAAGGATAGGTATTCAAAACCTTTGAGAGAGAAACAGTAAGACTGTCTCATAATAGCATGTGTAGTTCTTCACAAAGTATTTTTAAGGAGAGGCTGAAAAGACAGTTGAGATGAACAAGAAAATAGATAAAGGGAAGATGGAGAACACCAACCAGAAAGTCTAAAGAAACATTTACAAAAATAGATATCATCACCCCTGTGCTGAAATATTATATCTGCTGCTTGACAAATTTTTCCTAACACCAGGTTCTCATATCATGAGAAATCATAAGAACTGTCTCTTCTTCACCTTCCCTAGACCAACTACGATTACAGTCTTCCAGTGTCTCTTCCCTTACACTTTTCTGTTTCCAGTCATCAGAAACCAGACTGAGTTTCATCAATTGCTCCATACCCTTAGCCACTCCATGCCTTCCACTTGGTACCACCGCATTACACCGCCAGTGAAAATCTTTGGCTGCTGAAAAGGCACTGGTTGTCCATTAAATTTCCGTACTGGATCAAGGAATTGCTTGGCACTGTGTCGTACAGCTTGACACAATCTATCCTTAATGACACTATTGGAGTCTCCGTTTTTCTGCAGGTTTTCTGGACACAGGTTGTCCGAAGAGCTTTCATCCTATGGAGGGAAGTTCAAGGAACATGTGCAGGTGACAAGTGGGTCACACAGTAAAGCCTAGCTAAAGCATACTTTTGCCCAATTTACAGCTGTCTTAATGTGAAGTAAACTAGCCCCTGACACAAAAAGACTTGAGTAACTGTCAACTCAAGAGTAGAATTTAATTTTAGGATTAATATTACTGTATAGGTATATGTCAACATGCAAAATTTCAATGCCTTGTATGCATTTTTTACTCCTTTAGAACTAAAGAACAGTGATAGTTACTGAAGTGATGGGGCTTATGATTTTCTACCCATAAAAGCAGACTTAAACCTTCCTCTCAACAACTGGCATTTATACAGCTATTTCCCTCCTGTAAGCTGATTCTGAAGTACATTGGAAAGAAATTCATACTGTGCATGTAGCTTTAAAACTACAGCAGAAACAGGAGACCACATGTATTATCTTTATGCTCGAATGCTTAAAAATTACCATGTCTTAAGGTCTTAAAGAGCAGCACAAATATTTCCTATTAAGTTCCTACTTATTTTTGAAACTATGGGTTCTATGAAGTAAAGATATATTCAAATTGAGTGTTTGAAAAAGAAGTTTTCACCTTGAATTTCTGAAAATACATATTCAAGTGCATTCACTTGCATCACTCCTTTAAACTTCTAATTCAAGACTTCAGTATCTATCAGAGATGTTTCTTTAGAGGAAAAGTTTAAAGTTATGCTATAAAGTATAAAAAGCCCTCCCTCCCTTTGGGCTTAACACACTTAAACTGCAGTAATACGTGCCAACATACCTCATTTTCCACTTTACTCTTTTTTGCCACTGATAATATTTCCTGGAAACAAAGAAAAAAAACCTTTGCTTACACACTTTTCAACCTTAAAGGCTTGTGTTTGCATTTCATGAGATCTTTTAATTGTAGAATCTGGACATACTTTAAAAAGCTTTCCCTACAACATCATTAATCATACAAGTGACTCTGAACAACCACACACCAGTGAACACATTACAATTACAAAGGGTAACCGAAAATTTGACTGGGCAACGTACTCTCTTTACAGCTTGCCATTCCAAAGACGTAAAAAAAATAAAAAAAAATAAATCCGAATTCTACAGGTTTGACAACACTGTTACATAGATCTTTGCTACAAGAAAGTCACGTTATAGACTACTGCTGCCTGTTGGTTGATCATGTCTGACAGCAATGGATAAGAATATATTGCTCTCAAATACAGGCATCACTCATCAATTGCCTCACCAGTTAAAATCTGTGCTACAAAACCCCAAAGAAGCCCATTTATAGTTGTGGCTTACCTCTTTGGACATAATTTCTGAGATGTTGTATGTCCCATCTTCTCTGCCTCTCTTCTTTTTTGCACCTGTCAGATAACATATGAGGTTATACAACACATCAAGCATTAAAAAAGCTAAAAAAGCTAAAAACACCAGTACTGAGAAAAGGCAAAGCCTAATACATTACCCGATTTCTCCTCTTTGGAATCAACAGGATTTTGACCCTAGAAAATAAGCATGGTTATTAAGTTAACCATCTTATGCATCTTGAACTATCATGGCTCAGATAAAAAGACATAACCAGCCTCAAACCATTGCCTTTGAAAGCTTCTTGAAATACTTTTACTATTAAGCATTTTTTTAAAAATACAGCCAAAAAAAAAAAGTCCCTGCTTATCTTTATTACTTACTCAGCACCTTGGCTGAATAAACAATCATTGCTAAAACAAAAGCCTCAAGAAAAATCCAAACCACTTTCTTTAGTATAAATCAGTCAGAAACACCTCCTTAAAAGATTGTCATTGCATGCAAATTTTTAAGCGCTTGTATTACAGTCTTCTTATGATTGAAATAAGTATGTACTAAATAGAACCTGCAAGTAAAATACTGGCTAATCTAACTTTATTTACCTACCCTGATCAAAACTGTCCTCCTGATTTGTCAGACCTTTATTTTATTCAGAAAGTTACATAAAATAGCTAGTTAATCTTACCTTGGCAGATTTTAACATCATCTCCCTCTTTCTTTCTAACTTCTCTTTCCTCCTTTGTTCCTAAAAAAGAACCCAAACAAACCACACACATTTCTTATCTTTCAATAACACTCAAGAGAGAACTATCCATTAGAGAAGTGATAACTAGCACAGATTGCATGGGTAGAGTTCTGTGTACACTACAGACTTTTGTCTTTGCAATCTCACTAAAAGCCTCTATTCTGATATAGTTTAACATGATAAAGCAAAACCTGGCCAGTGAATACTTTAAACATTTAAATACAGTAATTTAGAAAGACTCCAACAAAAATATTTCCAACTGCAAACTCCTTAAGTTCTGTTTTCCATGTGTACAGCTCCCCTTCAACTTCCACATATTCCCACTCGTGTACATTGTGGCACAGGGAGAAACGTAAGCAGCCTACAATTTTTTTAATGAAAAAGTGCTTTCACATAAGAATTTAAATTTGCAGTCGATCTACCAGTTCTACTTGCTGAAAGCAAAAGGACCCTGAAAAGAGAGGTCAGAACCCTGGTACTTATCAGGTGGCACAAGACTTACTACTGAAACAGACATTCTCTCAATCCAGTAACCACAAATTCAAGCTGACAATTAAAACTAGAAAAGTATTTTAGAAAGGAAGTTCCTGAAGTATGTGTCACTTATGAGAACGTGTTTGCCCTGAATCTTTTCCTCAAACTTCCTCTCTCTCAAGCATTAAACTCTTACAAGCTTGTCCATAAAGGTACAGCTAAGAAAGTCAAGGTAAAGCTAGACATGAACTCAGCAGCCCATGGACACATCAAATCGTTTTATGGAAGCTCTTGTTTGGGAACAGCATCAGATCAATGTAACTTATACATTTGTTTGAAGGAGGTCTGCATTGGCATCCTGAAGACACACTTCATCCTCAGCCTTCAGTAATCAGTACAAAAAGGCTCCACAACTCCATGCTTGTTGATTCTTTGTATCTTCTATCCTCCCTCCAGGTTTTCTAGTTCCCTTAAATTTTGTTTCTTGTTCCAAATATTTGGAATACTTCCCCAGCACTCAGGCCAACAGAAAAATTGTAAAGATATCTGTGCCACCATTAACACTGTGATTTTAAATTATAATTCATGCTCTCCCCGGTTTAATTAATCTATTAACTTACAGAACAGATTCTGAATATTATGTAAAGCACCACCTCATTCCTGGGCAGTAATTCCTGTAGATTTTACTTCAGTTCGAACAGCAGGATGGAGAAAAAAAACCCAAACAAACCAAAATCAAACACATGGCAGCCCATCTTAAGAAATGTACAGAAGTATACCTACCTCTAGTTGTTGCTGTTCCATTTTGGTTAGCAGGAATTTGGAATAGATATTACTTTTTTCAAGCAAATGTTGAAGCCTTTTATATCGCATTTCACTTGACTCCCTGTCCCAAGAAGTGCGAGCCTGGCCAACACAAAGAGATGCCAAGTATTTATAGATTATGTCAGAGTTAATGCTTTTAATATAATGAAGGGTTCTTTTACAGGATAACTACAATTGTCTTATGCACATACAACCTTCCCCTTCCAGTCATTATACATCCATGAGTCATGAGTGTATAAACTCACATGTACCTATTAAGTGCTTTAAATGGAAGTAACCCGGGGTTACGCTCCCTTGTATATGTAAACAGAGCTCTGCAACACACACACGCTTCTGGTGCAGTAGCACAAAGCATTCAAGGGCTCAAAGGTATCTCAATGCCAATTTAAAGGTTTGGAATAAAATGAAATTTAAGTATATTTGCAGCCTGCAAAATTTGGGAGGGGAAAAAAAAAAAAACACCTACCTGGCAAAATTCAACAGTTTCCCAAGTATTAGCTGGGCCACCTCCACGTGCCATTTGCACACAGGTAAATTCTTCATTACAAGCAAGATATTCCAAAAGTTACAAAACCATCATGCCTAATTTACAGAGGTCAATTCCTAATGTGAAAATGTAACTTCTCTTTGCTCTGCTTATAAAATGCATGCACCCTTTTAAAAGTAACTTCTGTTGAATTAATCAAGGCTGTACATTTAAAAGTTTGCAAATTACTCTTTCAAACTTCTAACAGGGCTCTCAAAAGTAAAAAAGCATTCACCCCTCTACATTCATGTCTTGTTAGACTGAGATATCAAACCAGTAAAAAGGTGTAAATTAGCATCTTCAAGGAAAACCCCAGAAAGGCAAGATGCAGAGCTTTACAAGATGCTTATCTCCGCCATTGCCTTCAGAAAAAACATTGGGGGAAGGGTATGCAAAGACAGAAAGGCCAAGGAATCTTCTGAATCTAAATAGGAGTAACAGGCAGGGAAAAAAAAAAAAAAAGAGGTATTAGCTGAATTATGGGACAAATAGCGTGACACAGAAAAGCAGGAGCGCGTTTCTCTCCCTCAGAAATCACACCTTTACGTTCCACAATTAGTACCCTGTCATTTGTATCAGGTAGCTATCACCATGTTCTTTAATGAGCAGAAGATCCATCTCCACAAGTTCTTTAGGGGGAAAAAACTGCCTTCTGATGACTCTCCATACAGTTTTTATTTGCTTCTGTTCTCCCCTACCAAGGTCTTTTCCTTCACTTCAAAAGTACCTGAGCTCAGAAAGACCAACCTTTGATGGCAATGCCAAGAGAGAATTTAATTAAAACTAAACTAGTTCATTCAGCACGTTGTGATTGCTCACTTTTTATTGGAGTGGACACAGCATCCTTCCATTCATTAGCCAATCTGAGGGACTGCTCCCCTGACCAACTGCAAAAATTTCAAGAAAGACGAGTCGCACCGAACTCTTATGGTTCCCCTACTTTGACCTTTGAATCAAACCTTCAAGCAAGTGGGAAAAATTTTTCCCCCTTTTTGACTGAAGTAGTAAAAAATTTGCCACTCTCATCACTCACATATTTGCACAGTAGTGTTTTGCCATCAGACCACAGAAAGAACAAGTGACTCCTTTGTTGAGCTGCTGAAGAAATCATCTGTCAGGGGGTTTGCCCAAGTGACAAGCATAAAAAACCCACAAGCTTCAAGAACATCAACTGCCCCCAAGATGCCAGTAAGCTGGCTTTAATGACATGTGTGACTTCCCTTGGTCACAGGGACAAGGTGACAGAAGCAGACAGGACAATGGAGCAATACCCTTGCTATAGGTAAGCTCTAGGGATTCTCAAGAAATGAAGAGAATACAAAAAAATCCAGCCCGTATCACATTATAGCACTGTTGCAGAAGTGGTTGGTTATGAAAGAAAATAAATTCTAAGTCCTTTTCTCAATACTTCCTGTGCAATGAGATAATTTGCTCCACAAGGATTTCCTCCTTACCCTCCAAAAGCATTGCCTGCAATTTTTTAGTTGCAGTCTGATCAAGGAACACCTGAAAAGAAGTTTAGACAGGCTCTATCATGACTTACTGTTTGCAAGAAAAGAAGATTATAAGATTTCTGGGAGAATAAAACAGTATCACAAAATACTGCAGTCTGAAAACACACATTTATAAATCACAACTTCTCTTAGTCAAAAGAGAAAGAATAATTAAAGTTAGTTCCAGGCCTTAGAAATAGCATTTCTCATGCCCTTAGGCTTCAATTTCTAAGACGGGGAAAAAACAACCCTGGTTTCTCAAGTACTTTGACTAATAGCGTTAGTCATTTAGAATACAAGCCCCAAAAGAGCATTTAAGAGAGGAGTTCTTTCGAGCTTATACTTCCTTATGTCTGAAAAACAATACCTTATATGGTATTTTGATACCTCGACAACTTATATCAGCACAGGTCTAGAAGCATCACTTTTTCATGTTCTCTCTCCCAAACAGATTGGTTAGTATCAACCAATGCTTTATACCAACTCTCAGCAAGAGAGAAATTAAAGATAATGACTATGCCACACGTGTCAGGGATGTATCGTTTCCTTGCAGCTGTGTTTCCTGCAACATAAGCAGACAGAGGTACACAGACCAAACCCCAGCTCTCGGGACAATTACACATACATATACCTTTCTCCTGGAAGCCACACCAGTTCCAGCTCCCCTCACCTTCGGGGTGCCTGCAAGACTGTGTGCCCGGAATGGCATAAGCCCCGTCTTTTTTGGCTAGGCTTTTCTAAAGCCAGGCCACCCCCTCCATGTCCCTGCTGCCTAAACTAGTATCTGCTACCAAAAGAAACATGTAACCGGGCTTATTTCTGGGAAGGTAAAGTTGTATTTACAGAGCTGTCCTGCAGAGCCTCAATCAAGTTGTTTGTTTGGAGGGGATTTTTAATAAAAACAAGGAGCAAGAAGATGAAGAGAAACGTTATGTACACATAGAGAAAACGCAAACCTTGCCTTTGATATTTCAGACACGAATTCAGGAGAATGTGAACTAACTACCCTTTCTGAAATCAGCTTGCTTTAAAGGCAGGACATCTTAAATTTTTAGGGTCGGAACGACAGAAATAAAGAAGCGGCCCTTTCATTACAGAGTTAAACGTTTATAAAACGCAACAGGCTTTTGCTGATTGGCAGAGCACACCGTTAGCCGTCAAAAAGAGAAAAAAAAGACAAGCCGGCCGCGGACGCTGAGAGGCGCTGGTGAATGGCAGCCGCCTCCCGCCACCCCACCCGCCTCCCACGTTGGTTTGTTTGGAAACCGAAGGGGCAGCGGGACACCGGGCCCAGCCCCCCGCCCCCGCCGAGCTGCCTTCACGGCCCAGGCAAACCCAAGCCGCCCCGGCCCCGCTGCCGTGAGGGGGTCTCACCCTTCCCCACCGCGTTCCCCCCCCCCCCCCCACCGGGGCGCCCCTCACCTTCTCCAGCATCTGCCGCTCTTTCTCCAACCCCTCAGCCTCCAGCTCCTCCTCCTCCTTCAGCATGGCCGGTGTGATCACCGCCGCCTCCGCCGCTTGCTCCCCCATCTCCGCTCCCAGCGGTTCTGCAACGACCCCAGGGTTTAACAACGAGGGTGCCCACAACGAGGGTGCCCACAACGAGGGTGCCCACAACGAGGGTGCCCACAACGAGGGTGCCCCCTCCCCTCCTCCCGCCGCCCGCCCCGGCCTCTCACCGCCGCTGCTCGCCGTATTCTGGGCCGGCATGGCCGCGTGCCGGGGCCGCTGACTGGGCGCGAGGCAGTCCCGCGCGCCCCGCCAAACTCCCGCGCGCGCGCTGCCTTACTCCGCCCGCCTGCCTGCCTCGCGAGAACGAAAACCGCGCGCGGCTCCAGCCTCGCGAGAAAAAGCGGCTCGCCCCTTCCCTCCTCCCCCCGCCCCCGCCTGGGCACGCCCCGGCGGCCATCTTGACTCCTGGCAGAGGACGGGTATTGTGGTGCTTGCTCCTGCTCGCTCACCTACCCCGTTGTTACCCCCGGGCAGATCCAGGGCGCTTGGGCCTTTCTGTCCAGCGCAGGGGCTCCACAGGCCGTAGTGAGCCCTTGACCTGCGGAGCTTCGGCCACATTAAGCCGTGCTCCTGGGCCGGTGTGTACAGGCCGCACTGACAGAGCTGCCGCCGGCTGGGCACGGCGTGAGGGAACTGCCCGGGCTTCACGGTCCCGTTTCCCTCTGCCAGCAGGATCTCCACCGGGCGAGCACGGACACAGCGAGGGCTGATCGTGTCCGTTAGTGCAAGGCCCTGGATGTTGGCTTGAAGACTTCTGGTTTGTGCCACGAGAGGGCAGAGGAGCCCTAAAAACCCGAATGACAGCTGTACTTTTCCTCAACGGACGGAAAACCGTCCTTCCCAAAGCACAGCCTACATTAAAGTAAATATTTCCAGTGTTCACAACGCAAACAGTTTAGCTTCCACTAACCGACACAAGCTGTCAAAATAACTTTGGGCTTATCCCATCGCCACAGATCCAAACAACAATGCTGTGCTAGTAATTTTTCGCACCTGACTGTCAAATCGCTATTTTAAACTCGCTCCACATACATGGGGACCCAGAGCTCCCGGTTCGAAAGAGACCTGGAAAGGGAGAGAAGGGAGGCAAGAAGGAACAGAAGAACAGACAAGTCTGGTAATAACTGAGGTGGATGGCATTCTTCTCATTCCCAAAGCCTTAGAGGCTGATTCTGGATGTTGTAACGTGGTTTTCCTGGAAAAGTGATTTTGTTCTGCAAGGCATAGTTTGGAGACTGACTCAAGATGATTCTGCATCAATGTGAGGGAACGTTAGCAGAGAGGAATGTTATTAACCACTAATAAAGTTGTTTCATTGGCATTGTGGCAACTGAATGCAGCCTTTTTCAAGCTTCTGATTCACTTGCAACTGTTCTCAAAACATCCCAGTGAATAAACAAAGAAAGCCTTTATTTTCTTAAAGCACCGTTCATTCTGTGACACCTTGAAGTCTTTTCTAAACTATATCATATCATTAGAGCAGAATAATCACCTAGATGACAACTGAAATACATACAAGCTGGAATATGATGGTGGCTTAAGTGGCTCCCAAAACCAGTTGTAGGTAGGAAGCAAGATGAAGGTATAATTAGAATTTCAGGAGCACTCAAGATTTTGGCTGGGATATAAATGTTAACACCTCTGCTTCTTTTATAAAAAAAGCCATAAGATCTGTCCTGCCCAGAAATTGTAAGGAGCACAATTTATATCTCTTATCCAAAGAAAATAAGCTTCTCACTGAAATACGTAAGAGTAGAAATGTTCCATCTCCCTCCCGTATCCACACACGCTATTTTGTAATAATATTGAGACCATTTTTAGAATGGTGAGACAGTGAGACATGCACAGCCTCACCTCAGATTATCACCTCAAATCAGACAGTTGTGTTTCAGCCCTTTCCTGCTCTGCCCGACGCCTTGGCTGTAAGCTGTTTGGGGTGGGAAGGGATTTGCTGTTGTACAGGGGGCTCAGCATCACGATTGCCATTCCTTTCTCTAGGGAGAGACTTTGGTGTTGTGTAGGAATCCTCACCCTTCCAGTGCCACCACCTGGCCCAGGACCCCCTGCTATGCCCTGCTTCTAGGTGAGTATTTCCCTTTGTGTGCAGGGTGTTTCTGTGTTCAACTAATCATAAGTTAGGGCTGGAATATTCTCCTTTCCCGTTCATTTGTAAAAGTCATCAGAAATCAATTAAAGTCTTTGGGGACACTGAGATATCCAATACCCACAAAACTTGATGCAGTGAAAGACCTTGGAAAATAAGCCGTTAAAAAATGAAAAGCTATTCCAGGTAAACGTTACTGGATCTGACAGTTGTGGCCAGAGCCTGTCGGACACATACCATGGTCTGTTTTTAACATCCCACAGACAGACACTTAGAAGGGGAGTGTGCAAAAGATTCATGTCCAGTCTTGCACACAAGGGCACTTACACTGGCCTACCACATGTGTGTAAGGCCACAAACACCAACACACACACGTGAGTAACACCAGCAAACATCCTCCTCCAGATCCAGCTGTGACTGTGGAATGAGCAAGCGCTACTCATCAATGCTCCTCTCCAACTGCTCCTGAGACTGCAACTTCAGTATATGACATTAATGGTCCGAGGTAACAAGGGGAATAAGGCAGTTGTTTTGGTAAACTCGTCCTGGGGTAGATTCTTAGGGGTTGGGAATACGGCTATTTCCACCAGCAAAGGATATTAAGTGGGCAGAGCTGGCAACACCTTCCATAAGTGTAGCGGGACCCAGAAAATGATGTGTCTCCATGCCATAAATCTCCACTGCATGCTTAGTCCAGGCAAAGAGGTTGTAAAATGTAACTTCTACCCAGAAGCAATTTCTTTTACCTCAGTAGTCAGTGACTTGTTACTACAGTGCAGAAAGCCTGTCACCTTTTGTTTCAGAAGATGAAAGTCCCTCGTAACACACCTGGACACTTAATACAGTGTAATGCAAGGTGCAGAGAAAGATGAACCGAGTAGCAGAGAGGGGGCTGAGGGAAATCACAGTGCAAGGGAGCAGATAAGAGTTAGAAAATATGCAGATTGTAAACAAAGACAGTTCTGTTCTGGGGTTGGCCAAGTGGCTGCTGCTGAGTTGCTGTAACTCTGGGTTGTCACCTTTGAGATTTACTTGTCACTCTGGTATGCAATACAAGAATGCGTGTCATTTCATCGTGCTCCTTGCCTGCACAGGTTGCCAAATTAATGTACTACAAACTCTAAAAGTCATTCCTTGTACTAATTGCTCTGTCTGCTGAATGACCAAAGAGGAAGCTAGGACTTTGAAATAAGATTGTTTTCTCTAGATGAAAAAAGCGAGACATACAGATTCAGGCTATTTTGCCGCCTCCACAGTATATGTCCAAGGCTTTCCTACTCCTAAGCAAATGAGAAAGTCTCCACAGCAGACAGCACTGTGGCAGACAGCAGCGGCACCCCTGAAGTTTGCTCACTGGTCTTCAAATTTAAATGTAGGGGGTTTTTTTCCTTTTTTCCCTTTTTCCTTTTTTTTTTTTTTTTGCTTAAGAATCAATGACTGCTCTTCCCGATAGTAGAAACCCATACTTGCTATGGCTGAAAGAAATACTGTGGCAGGATCCTCTCCTCCATGCACAAGCACAATCTTCAGGTAGTCAGAAATTTCAGAGATCATCAAGACCAGTGGGTTGGCAAGTTTAACTAAAGCTCTCCTGTAACTTAGGAGTTAAACATCCAGCTGGGAGATGAGTAGGAACAAAAGCCCTGGAAGCTATCTGGGATGTCAGCAGGTAACCAACGCGCTATATATACAGTAACGCTAGATGGCTGCACAGTCTCCAAGAAACTGCTGTTGGCTCCAAGTTTAATTATGTATATTGTGGGCCTGAAATAAATAAGGTAGAATGTTTTGATCAGTGAAGCAGGAGCATGCGTGTGTGTGCCAGCCCCTCTGTTTGTAAGCATTCAAGTTCTCTGAGCTGGCAGTCAGAGCCACAGAGCACTCAGAATGGCATTTGCTCGTGGCTGGACTGAAACCCCACCAAATAATGAAAATATCATGCTACAGCAATGCAGCTTCATCCAGATTTGTGATGTCTCCATCAGCAGGAGCTGAACAACATGTGAAGCAGCTCCCGAGACACCAATTTCCAACCCAGCCTTTCGAGTAACCTGAAATCCCTGTAACTGCCAAGAAAAGGGTGGGGTGTGCAGAGGGAGGCAGAAACCTCTCTGGCCATCCAGCTTTGATCAGCCTTATTTGTTTGTTTACAGAGACATCTAAATAACACCACCCACCATTCTGTACATCAACATCCCAAGCTTTTTTCGGTGTGCACCTCTCAGTTTGCTAGCTTCTGCTGCAGCAGGCAGCCCAGACAAGACAGAGCAGGATTAGGGTTGTCAGGGAAAAAGGATTGATAGTGTGATGTTACGCTTCAGCAGGTAAGCAGTTCTCTAAGGGATCCTTCCTTAAAAAGCTGCTGCAAAAGTGACCAAAAAGTCACTACATTGGCCTGACACTTACAGTGAGCTCCCTGCATCTTTGAATACGCAGCTTTTATTCATGCATTGCTTAAAAGATTGTGTGTGGGTTTTTTCACTATGCTTAGGTCTGGATATTACAGCACTTCTGCTTGTAACTGAGAATAAATACAACATCTGCTAAGAAATGACAGTTTTATCCAGCTCATCAGCTGGTCCAAATCTTTCAAGCGTAAGTTCTGTCAGCAATGTGTTTCCTGGCTTACATTGGGGTAACTGTAACAAAATCCTCTCCTGGTTTCTCTGCCCATAACTGTTTGGCTCTGTGCAACGGTTTGTGACTGTGCATTCGCACAGGCACCAACTTCATGCACGATGAGAAACAGCACTCATCCCGATAACCTTCTGCTCCAAAACTACAGGCTGTTCTCAAACAATGTGAATACATACTAGGATCAGAGCTGGCTTCATTTCCAGGCACCCCAGGTGGGCAAGGTGGCTCCAAACAACCCTGGAAGGCATCCAGCCCCCTCAGACAAAGCTCCTGGTCCTTGAACCATCTCTTTGCTTGTGGCTGCAAGAAATGAAAATGTTATAGGTGAGGTAAAGAGGGAGAGCAGCCTGCGACCCACTGGAAGCTGGAACTTCTAAGATTTTATAAGGGATCTAGAAAAGCTGATCACAGGGCACAGAGCAACCTACAGAAAGGTGCAGGCTCAGAGAGAGTCCTCACTTTTGAACATGCCAACTCCCTGCTTCTCCTCACAGCCAGAGTCAACTCCAACCAGGAATGATTACATTTTTGACTGTCACATGAGACAATGACCTTTAAGTCACGCTAAAGGAAAACTCTTATGACATTTTTGCTGGCAGGCAAAGGGGTAACACAAACATCTGTGAGCTCAACGTGCCAAACGTACATGTTGAGATCTCACTACAGGTTGAGGGCACAGACCAGGGAGACGTATGTACAGGCAAACCCCAGTGCTGATGACGTGTGAGAGTTGTCCAATCTCCATGATATTCATGAAATTCAGTCCATGGATAGTAAATCAGCTCCTTCTTTTGTGGCTTTTGATGACTGTGATTCAGCCACATTGCATGACAGCTGGTTTGCATGAGATGATTGGTCTTGTCTTTTTGTAACTCCTTCAGAACTGGGCAAGCAACAAGCTTTATCACCAGGTAAATGTTCTTTACCCATTTGATTGTCATTACAAATATCAGGAAATGCTGATATTTGCATTAGCCAAGACCATGGTTCAACCCCAGCAGTAAGGAGGTGTAGATTCCCACTCACATCACCACCCTGAAGGCTTCTTGAACCACAACCATGGTGGACAGGGACCTGTCGGTGCCATTAAGAACCTTTTCCCAGGACTTACTCAACACCTTTTTTACCAGACTTAGATTGTCTTCAGGGGAATCCTCTTTGTACATTGTTTGCCTGCAATTGTACTTACTAATGTGGTTTATTTATATTTTGTAATACAGGACCCAAAATTCTCTTAGTTCACAGCATGCAGACGATAAAGGCAAGTTACTGTCTTACTGGAAATCCCATTCCTTCTGATAGCTTCACAACCAGTTTTTTGATGACTTGGAAGGATTTTCCACCCTACAAGGGCATATTGATCTCCAACAACAGGCAGCAATAAACACAGACCCAGAGTCTCCAGCCTGGTAAGTCCAGCGGGTGCCAGAGCTGTGGGATGAGGCAGCCACAAATGGCTCCCTGTAACCTGGGTGGGGTGGAGAGCCCAGCCGGTAATACGTGCTTTTAGCGTATCTGCTGAGGAGTGAAACTCCCTTCCCTCACACTCACCACAGCACAAAGGTATTTTGAATCCTACAAAAGGCATGCCAAAAATCAAATTTCTTTCCAGCAATGACGAGAATGAGGAATGTGTGTAGCTGGTCTGTTGGGCTCAAAGGGGGAGATGATTAATCACTCGTGAGGGAGGATGACTGTAGATGGCAAGTCAGCATCTCTAAGTATTTTGTTTTTCCTCCCCTCATCCCTTTCTCCTTTTAAAATGAATTTTAAGAGATTGTTTACAGTAGATCCCCCTCTGCATGCTTTGGCATCTTGTCTGAAGTCAGCAAGTCACATCCTTTCTGCCAGCATTCAGAAAATACTGGTCTAGAAGACAGAGCCTTCCTTGAAGACAAATCAAGGGGTTTAGTGGTTCAGGAGTAGCTATAGATGAGGCCTTGGAGAGGGGCTGAGATGGCCAGCAAAACATGCAGGGGCAACTGGAGGGAATCCCAGCCTCAGTGAACCCCGTGAGTATTTTACCATGTCAGGGCATATCCTCACCACATTTCTGTCAAAATTCCCAGCATTTCACCCGAAATTTTCTGCACCTCTAGAGTCTTGTGTTCACGGAAACTTCTGCTGTGATCCAGTGAGACTGCACAGCCAAGAATGACTGAGCCAACATAAGGGATGAGCAGAAGACAAGCCATGGTAAGCAGTAGCCTAGTGATGCTCTTCTGTTTTAACTCCCAAGTCATAGAAAGCCCGACGGTACAGACTGCATGAGGAAATTATACAGGATAAGCTACAGGTCCTGTGCTAGTGGAAATATTGCATTTGGATTTAAATATAAAACTGGAGTTTTCATGCAACTAAAGTCATTAAGGATCGCATAATATTCACTGAATAATCAGGTTGTTAATATTTGCACCTGGATGAAAATCTCTCCTAGATCAGTTTCTGCTCTATGGCTTCAGCTGGATACGCTGTTTTCCATTTTGTCTCAAACTCTTGACTGGAAATGAAGCAGTTCCTTTAATCCTGTTACATTGAGACCAAGATCTACCTCATTTGTAAAGTATTCCAGATTCGCAGGGAATGGGAAGTGCTGCAAAGGTGTCAAAGTGCAGCCTTTCCCTCTTTTTTGTAGGAAAGAGAAGAGGCAAAACCCACCAGGCTTCTCCCAGAAGATTTTATGCTGTGGTCTTGATCCTAAAAAGGCAGAGATACTCACGAAGCCAGAGTTTTTAATCCAATGGAAGGTTTTTAGGTGGTTTTGATAAAAGGTATGTCTACAGCTGCCTCTCTGGTACAAACTCACTCTTTAGCTTAGTGCTGGGTATATAAGCAGAGCTCCCACTCGGACCTATAGATGCATCTAATTAATACGGACCTTGCAGAAGGGATTGGTGCCAGGGAAGAGATGGTTCACTATAGATCAAGCAAGTTCACCCCCTCTGGGGCAAGCCTTCAGCACCCTAGGGTGCTCTGCAATGGGACACAGGTCCTGGGGGGCCATCACTGACCTTCCCTTTTTCCTGAAACACTAAACATTGGCCCTAGGACCTAAGCAGGAATCAGCAGGAACTTTGAACAATTGGGATGCTACATTGCAAGTCCTACGAGTGCAGCTCATTGGTCATTACAGTGCTCTGCTCACGTGGAAACAACCCAGGATCAGTAAATCTGGCTTACAGCAAAAAGCAAAAGAAATCTGAGCATTGTGGACTGACATAATAAGGTGCCAGACAGGAGGGCTCAGAACATATTGTACAGACTATTTGTAAAGACACGTTCCTGGCATTCTGAGTCCATAAATAATGTTTGCAAAAAGGTATTAGGTGCCTTCCCCAAGGGCTGCCAGAAAAAAAAGAAATAAGCAGACCAGAAGGAGCTTAGGCACATTCCAGTTTGGGGAGGAGAAAGAGGCTGCAAAGACATCTCTAGCAGACTTATTACGGTACCTTTATGATATGTTTGCCTTTTCTTAGCCAGAGGGCAGGGGTGGGGGAAATATGATTCCTCACTCTGACAACGGTGGAGATCAAATGCTCTATCTGCAGGGACAGCGCTCTCCTCTCTTGGAGCCACTCCTCCAAAGGTGTCTTCAGCCAGACTGACAGCAGCCAGAGGGGTTTCTGGCAGCTGCTCACATCCCAGGGAAGCAGCAGGGATATGAACCCCTCACATCAAACATGGGAGAAAGCAGAAGGAACGTGGAAAGTGTTTGGATCCGCGCAAACAAATCGTTTCTTGCTCTGTTCTCATTTACAGGGTTGATCCAGGGCAAAGCGTCACCTCTTCAACCCAAACACAGCAGCACCGTGCAGGGAGCACTGCAAGTCTGCCAACGGCCTTGCTGTGATCCTGCAGGGGCCTCGAACCACTCACAGTAAAAAGAAATGGATCATGACCATAAAAGAGAGTTATCTTCATTTTATCATCATATTCTTGGTAGACTCCCAGGAAAATTTAGCAAATTCCCCCTGCTGCTTCCCCAAATGCCTATGCCTCAGGCCCAAACTCAGTTACCCCTTTAATCCTGCACGGGAGATCCAAGATCAAAGTTGGTGGGACTTCGTTTCATCGCAGCTATTCCCAGCACCATCCCTGGAATTCAGACAGCTGCTGGTTTTCATTCCTCAGCCATGGGGTAGCCAGATCTGACACTTCAGTGTTAACCCCTGGCTTTGGCGCGAATTATGAACTGGAGTCTGTCTCCTGAAAACTCCCCTCTTCTGCAGAAGATGCCTCACCTTCACTAGGGTACCCCGTGGGGATAAATTGTTTGCTGGTGTTTGCCCCATGGCTACCAACATTTCGGTGGCAAAAGAAGCGATCCCTATGCAATCTGCGACCTTCTGAGATGGAAGGTGATCTATAACTGTCCGTTATATTGTCCCCAGGAGAGGGGGAAGAGAATTGAAAACATCAAACATTTACTGGAAAAAACAAGACCAGCCCTGTATTTAATCAAAACATTTTGTTTTGTTCCATTTGTAATTATTTCCATCCAATGGACAAATATTTTAGCAATGAAAATGACAGTTCCCTTCCATGGGCAAACAAAATAAGAAGTCGTGTCAGTTCCCGTACAATGCCACAGCGAAGGTGACGTGTTTTTAACGCTGTGTTGAAATTTTCTTTACTTGTATTCCAGTAATACTGAAGGCATCAATTTAGCTTTAATGATCTATTGTGTTCAGTGCTGGAGGGTTTTGTTAGGGCGGTGGCGGGAAAACCAAAGATTTGTGGGGAAAGAAGCTGAAGCGACACTTCATTTCCCCCGAAACCCGTGAGAACATGACTATGAACACTGAATATGCCCACAAGACTGCCTGGGGAAGAGGTTCCTAGCAGATGAAGACCAACCTGAGAGCCCAGGGAGCTGTTGCCATTGCCAGCTATGCTGGTACCTTGCATTTTTTTGTTGGAAACACTGGTTTTCACCTGCTGGTAAAGAGGAATAAAAGTCCCTGTCCCCATACAGGACTTGCTCTTACACTCAAACGACTTTCGCAAATTGCAGGTAGCTTGGGTTTAGTTTATTGAGACCTCATGCCAGCCAAAGTCTCTCTCTCTGTTTGCTTTAATAATACCCTAAAGAGGGTAAGAGTTTATGCAGATTTCCTACCTGACTCCCCTCCTGTCCCTGTGCCTCAGGTTCCTGAGCTTTGTATTCCCCACAGAATAGTGGAAACAGAGGTTTCTGCTGCAAAACACAATGAGCTCTACTGATGAGACACCAGTAGAAACACACTGCCACCTCCATATGCTGGGATGTTTTTTCTCAGACAGTCATCAGCAATCACAGTTGCATTTTCCTGCATAGAAGAAGCGATGCATTTTCTTTTTAATATTGGTTGACTTCAGTGCCCAAGTGAAAAGGGAGATGTAATTCACAGACATTGCTGCTTGCTTTTAAGTGATTTTTCACCCAAGAACCTCACGCTGGTTTCTCCACCATCTCGGTGTAAATCCTCCCTCCTGGTACCTCGCCCATCCAACTCAACAGGTATATTTTCATGCCCTCTAGCAACAGATACTTTGCGGAGGAGTCAGCGTCTGCCAAGTGTGGTTTAATACTAATTAATGCAGGCTCCTCGCCATTTTCTCCTCCAACTCAAAACAGGCAGCTCACCAACCACACATCTTTTTCACCGGCACATCGCCTGACTGTGAGATCAAAATACCCCACTGAGATCCAGCTGCGCAGCCCTCTCCTGCACAGATTTCAGCTGCCTGCCTCTCAGACGGGTGTGAAATTTGGGGGACCCACCTGACATTGGCTTCAACCAACCCTCGTTTGTGCGTTTTGCAGCAGAGGGCACGGCTGGTGTGGGTGGTGGTGGGAAAGAAGTGTCTGGTTTGGGGAAAAAAGGATAATGGTTTTGAAGAGGTAGGGATTGCCCAGGATGCGCCCACTCAATATAGGGAGAACCGCTTGGGAAGCAACACTGGAAAGATCAGGAGGCCTGGCTGGTGGGATGGACTGAGAAGAGGGGTGTAACGCTCTCCACTGCAGGAGACCAGAACCCTCATAGCAAGGGAGGGAAGACTACTCCCTGCTGGAAAGCAGGGTGACCACAGCACACTTGGTAGGCCAGATCTTCTCCAAAATATCAGGGTAAAATCACAACTTTTATCTGAGATATTTAGACGCGCTGGTACCAAACCTCACATTACTCATCGAGAGCTCCACCTCGTCCTCCCTTTGGATACTGCTGACGTTGTGAAATCTTTTCCTCACCACAATTCTTTCCACATCGTATATTTTCTGTGCCAGCAGTGAAGTCTAGTCTGCTCTGGGAGGCCAGGAAATCTGCAGAGCACCATCCTTCTAGTGCTTTCAGCTAGATGTTTGATGGCCTGCAAGAAGCTGAGAGTCAAAACTGTGATCAGTGACCCAAAAAGTTTAGGATCTACACCAAAGAATCCCCTAAAATAAAAATCCCAGTTGGGTGCTAACTAGAGCCGTCTAGCTTTGTCTGTCTTATATCTCACTGTCTTCCTCCACCTGTGGCTTTAAGGATCATCTTTGCTTCTCCTAGAGCTTTCTAGGAGTTTTCTAGAGTTTTTGAGCTACCCAATCCAGATTTGTGTTGAATCTCTGTAAAGGTGTTCAGATACAGGGCTTGGGGTTATGCTCGTACCTCAAAACTGCCAGATCATTATCTTGCACCTGTGGGGATAGCAAGTGAGTCACAGACTCACTTGTACATATGCATTATGATGGATTTTCTCTAATTGTCTTTTTTTTTTCTGAATTCTAACAGTTGTGAGCCATCGCAGGCATGGATTTATATAGCCAGAAAGGTTAAAAATACATATATCAGTCTGTTGGCCATGAAGAGAGACTAGCATATGGAGAGAGAGGCCAGGGAGGTTCAGAGCTGAGGAATATTTCTATTTCAAGTGGACAAACACGTAACGCTACCTGCGAGGTTTGCTGATAAAGAACCTGCAGACGCTTGGGTTAGTGCTGGAGCCAGAAATGCTACACCAGATCTGTCGGGGATCTGTGACGGTGACGGTGGTGGCTGCTCTGCCTTCAGCGTCCAGCAGCACCGTGGCCACACAGCACAACACAGCACAGCACAGCTCAGCAGCTTCCCGGGGACCGGCAGCGTAACCACTTGCGATGCCCCGAGCCTTTTTCCGTGCTGTGGAATTACACTGGTCCACCTTTTCAAAAAGCAAGAGCTCTCCATTAAAAGAGACATCTCTGCGGTATTGTCCTGCAGACCTGTACTGTCTTCACAGGAACATCCACAGCAACTTATGGATCTCCATGGGTTTCATCTTTGCTTGGGCCAAGGCATCTACAAACACAAGGACATTGACAACAAAGGCTTGCTCTTTCTGAGGTCGCTGGTGGCCAGGAGGAGTGGCTGCTGGCAGCACGCTGTCCCCTGTGCCTGCCATCAGGGATGGCTGAAGGGACAGTAGTCAGGGTATCTCCTTCATCCATAAGAGGAACAAGACTGAAGGGAACACCCTTCAGAACAGCAGTTTCCTGGTGCTTCAAGATGAGGGACCCAAACCTACCTCCAGTGTGGGGAAACCGGGAGACAGTGGAAATGGACACTCCTGGCCTCCCCTTCACCCTGCTCGTTCCTTCCCCTTCCCTCTCCAAATCCTCCCCCAGCCTTATCACATTCCCTCCATTCCTCTCATCGCCTTCAGAACTTGCCTCTGAAACACTGAGCCCGCGCTGCTGCATCCCACCAGCCTCCAGATCCCCTTGCTCAGACCTGTGCCATGGGGTTCCCGGCCGCTGCAATGACAGGGGTGGGGAACCCCTGGCCTCCCACTCGTCTTCTTCTCCCACAGCTCTGAAAAATATATATACACTCTCTATCCACCCCTGCTGTGCACAGCACCACATAAAACTCCCTTCTTCTTGATGCTATCTATTTACCATAACTCAGTTTCCATAAACTCTCCTCCATTTATTCCTCACTCTTATCTTATCTTGCAAACCTGACTTGACATCAGGCAGTTTGGTGTTTATATATATATAAAAAAAAAAAACGGGTTTGGCTTTTAAAACAGTTCAGCAGCCACAAACACAGCTAGATCTTCAGAACAGCGTAGCCTGCATTTTTGGGGGCACTAAAATGAGCAGCCAGCTCTTCCCAGAGGGCTCTCCGAAATGGTGTGCTTTGAAAATGTGACTTGAAATATATCCCTGGAATGGTTAGATGTGGAGCCTTTGCTTAAAAATCTGGGCTCTAGCTCGGTGCCTCCCTGGCAGCCAAACTCACCTGGAATCTGCTCCGCAGCCCTTTGCAGCCCTCCCCTTCTCTCCTCAGCCTGCACGACCGCGGGTTATCGGGGCACGGGCAAGGCTGGCCCCCACCTACCACTGATTTTGACAGCCTGGAACCTGACTGGTTCGGTTTGCAAACTTGGGACAATATTTTATTGTTGGGTTTTGGTTTGGGTTTTTTTTTTTTTTGAGTGTTCCATCACATTAAAAGTAACCCGGGAGTGAGCAAATTGCGCTGTCGGACTGCAAATCACTGAGATTCAAAGCTGGGTCATCTGGAGGTCAGTATTCACTCTTACTCTCTTTTTTTTTTTTTTAAAAGCACTGCCAAGAACTCCGTGAAGGCACCAAAGAAAGCTCTCCTTAGGCAAATCCCTTTAAAAAATTACATTCTTTTTACCTGGCATGGAAACCTGCGTGTCAGTTCAATCATATTGGCTTTCAATGAGGGATGGTTGCTCGGTGACCGTTTCGGTGTCCAACAGTTTGGTGACATCCGTCCTCCGTCCCGTGAGTTGCGGAGCACTGCGGAGTCATGAAGCGATGTATCACGAGCCTCCTGTTATTTCAGGGTACGGAAATACCGCTCAAGCCCTGCGTAGAGACAACAGATTCATCGTGAGCCAACCTGGAAATTTCAGCCTGAGCAGCAGTCTTAAATTAGTAAGTGCAGGGAAGTCTGCAGTGGGATGACAGACTGTCTCCATTCATCCCACACGAAACAAGCATCCAAAGAGAAGCAGAGTTTTATGGATAAAAGCACAAGAAGCACTGCTGAGATGAAAGTCCCAAAGGTTCTGGTTCCAACCCCTGAAAGTCCTTAGAAGTATTTAATTTTCTTTGGTGGGTTTAGGTCAGATCTGAACCGAGGGGCATATGAACACATCATTGGCATTTCCCATCTGGACCTAGAAGAGCCCTGCTTTAGGGTTAATTTGGAGGGGAAAAAAATTGTGCAATCTGGTCTAATGGGAGGTGTCCCTGCCCAGGGCAGGGGGTTTGGAACTTGATGATCTTTAAGGTCCCTTCCAACCCAAACCATTCTATGATGAACTTGCTTTTGTTATTCTGGATGGCTGTGGTCACTTATTGCTCAGAGAAACTCACAGCTTTAACATCCAGGCAGCTTTACAAAGGAGAACGTTTTAACCTCCTTTCTTTTTTTTTTTTTTTTTTTCCCCAGGTAGGGAGATGAAAAGCCCAAAGTGCTGAACCGAGGCGCTGAGAAGACGGAGCACCTCAAGGCTGGTGTGAGATCTGAGCTCCTGGGACCTTTCCATGGCATGAAGGAGGTGCCAGATGCGGGGCACCTGCGGCTGCAGGCAGTCATGTACGCAGAGCCTGGAGAAAGGTCCACCGTCACGTTACCAACCCTCGGCTCACAAACAGCGGAGCCAGAGATATCCTCCGGGATGTCCAGAGGAAATACACACCCAAGAACTGGATATCAGTGCTGTACACAAACGAAAGAGCATTGATTTGGCTTCAGCAAGAGATTTTTTAAATAGCAGGTTTGCAGAAACAGATGCTATTTGTGAAGTGTGTCCTGGGGTTATCCAGACAGGTCCTTGGCTACTGAACGCTATCTCTTCATCAAGGACAGTTGTTTTCAACATTTTTCAGCCTGGGAAGCCCCTGTATACTTTTCCAGTGGAGGACAGGTCTTGTGCAGTGTATTTAAACCTACTCACAGCCGCCCTGCTTGCCTCGGTTACTTCTCCCAAATACCGGAGCAGCCAGATCCACAGGAACTGGCAGCCACCGCTCCGGGCTAATCTTACGGTATCTCCTCTAACGAGAGCCCGTGTGGCAGCTCTCGGTGCTGCTGTCGCATCCAGGGACAAGGCAGCTCCGTCATTTCCCTGGACAGGACAGATCACCTCCTTCCCCAGCCCAGGCTCCCGTCCTGCATGTCAACACTCCTGGGTTCCCAGTTTTTTTGTAGTTGTACAACAATGTGTACCCCCTCCAAGCGGGAAACAGTCAATCCTGTAATCAAACTGTGAAAGCGTAATTACAAGTACAATTAAGGTGAAATACAGCTCCATTGAAGCTGGTGGGAGTTTTATTATTAACTAAAGTTTCACCTCTGTGTTTCGGGTGGATAGTTATCCTGTTCAAGCAAAGAAGCCATTATTTAATCAAAATGACATTTATAATGCAACGCCGCTATCATATTCAAACCTTCTGGTTTGAGTGTTTACTTTAATCAGTTCTAATTAAATTGCTACACAAGAAAAATATTTAGTTCTACTGATGTGTGCACATATATTCGGGGGAAAGCAATGCAAATTGCCCAGGATCTCATTAATAGCTATTTGTACTGCTTTAAACTCTGGTGATGTATTTAGCAAGTCACCTCTAACTTCTCCCTGGCACTGCACTGCCACAGATCGCTCCCACCTGAGAGCGAGCGTTTCCAAACTAAAAGCACTTGCAACAAGGTAAAGGAGGCAGAGATTGCCAAAACCTCAGCCCCGTTAATTGCAAAGGTTTAAGCAGCACTTTCACAGCCGCCGGGAATCTCCAGGGATAAAAAGCAAAGAAACAAAGAGGCTGAGGGATGCTCTCGGTACTCCCACTCCCCAGCTCTGCCCCAGGACACGGTGTTGGTGCTTCCTGACAGCAGCCCCAGTGAGGGCAGAGGGCACCCGTTGTTCTGCAGACCAGAGCCACAATGGAGACAGAGAAACCAGCCAAGCTCAGGACTGGCTGGAGCTTCACAGGTCTGCAAACACCTCGGAGGGTGGAAAGGAAGGTCCAGGTCAACAACACCGCTCTTCTGCGTTCCTCCTCATCACCTTCTCACCCCATTTCACGGTGGGAAACTCCCCGGACCCTTCCCTCATGCCCTCTGATCTTTTCTGTCACGGTCCCCTGGATTCCCGTCTAGTTTTACCAGTCTCCTCTTGACGAAGCAGAGCATGAAACTATGCAGCTCTTCCAGTGTGCTGGGCTGGGGCTTTGCCCAGGGGGAAGAGCTCCTGCTGCCCCACTCCATGCTGCCGTGCCCTCCCCTTACCCTGCCCCATCCCCGTATTTTCGGGCCGAGACGTGCACACACCGACGGGAGGTTGGACACAGTTGACACTGTCTCCTCTGGGATGGTCATTGTGCAAGGACCTACGGGAGCAGGGACGAAGCTTGGCCCTGGGCTGGGGGATGCCGTGAGCTGGAGGGATGATGGAGCCCAGGCTCAGTGCCAGGAGCCAGGCAACAGGCACAGCTCCTTGGCAAAGGTCCCTTCAAGCCCGACTCAGTGAGCACAAAGGTGTTTCCATCGTGCAACACAAGGAAGTGATGTGCCTGGCAAACCACCAAGCCGGCTCCCCAGGGCACGGTGCTGGGCGACTGCTTCCCACCTGGCTCACCAGGGACCACGTTTCCTGCTCCAGGATCCAAAACACACCTGGCATTTGAGCTTTCTCTGCTCCGGAAAGGCTGGTGGACACACCAGCAAGCAGAACTGGGGCGGTAGGTCTGAGCTGGGTGGCAGCTTTCTCTCCTGCTCTGTGGTTGGGGAATCGCTCGGGGCTGCGGGATCCATGCGGGAGGCAGAGGAGATGCAGAGGGGCTCTGCCTGTACGGACAGGCTTTGCTCGTTTGGAGTATTTAGTGCATTTAGCAGATTCCCCAAGGAAAGAGCAGGAACTGCAATGTATCTAGACGAAGCCGAGTGTCTGGAGCAAGACACGAGATCTTAGAATCATAGAATCATTTTGGTTGGAAAAGACCCTTGGGATCATCGAGTCCAACCATCTACCCTACTCTACAAAGTTCTCCCCCACACCATATCCCCCAACACCACATCTAAACAACTCCTAAACACATCCAGGGATGGTGACTCAACCCCCTCCCTGGGCAGCCTATTCCAATGCCCGACCACTCTTTGTGTGAAAAATTCTTTCCCAATGTTCAGTCTAAACCTACCCTGTTGGAGGTTGAAGCCATTCCCTCTCGTTCTGTCACTAATTACCTGCGAGAAGAGACCAGCACCAACCTCTCTACAGTGTCCTGTCAAGTAGCTGTAGAGAGATGTGCAGGGGTTAACACAGTGCTGCCAACAGAACTCAAGAGCTGCTCGCTACCCCAGCGAGCTATTTTTTGCACCGTAAGGGCATTTGCAGTGAAACAACTTCCTCTTTTCTGACCCCAAACCTTCACCTGGACAAGCCGTTCATGTGCAGGCCGCTGCCAAGTTAGCAGGAGACCCGTTTCACAGGAAACCAGAGTCTTCTGGAAACTTCCGCTTACAGGAATGCAAATATCATGCGTTTCCTCTTTGAACAGCCCCCCTCTCTCTTTCTTTTTTTGCCCTTGACCCAGCTCTTGTGCGAGGGGCTGCAGGCTGTGGCAGCGCAGGGTCCCCAGAGCCATGTGCCCACAGCATCCCATCCCTGTCCTTTCTCTGCTGATGGATGGGGAGCCCCCCAGTAGCACAATATTATACCCCCCACACCCCTTTTTTCTCACATGGATTCAACGCTCCTCTCCCAGCTACATCCCAAAACAAATGAAAGAAAACATATTCGAGTGGAGGACGCGCTTGCATTGCACAGGGTCCTCCATGACCACAGCAGGAGGCAGTCAAGCAACCTGTCCAGACCTGGCCTTTGAATAAAGGGGGCAGGGAACGGGGTGGAAAATGAGGTTTATCATATATTCGTACGATGAAAGGTTGAGAGTTAATTCATCGTGTGCTTCAGTGAGAATGATACTGGAAGGTGGTGGGTTTTTTTCCATCACCACCAATACTTCACACCAGGTGGAGGGGCCTTTTACACACGTGAGAAATCCTGCGATTTGGGGGCTGCACAACTTCAAGGTGACGGGTCCTGAAACGACTCAAGAAAAATCCCGTTCTGCCGGACAAGCTGCGGCAGAAGGAGATGGAGTTATTTGCGCGGGGGACTTTGCCTAAAGCCAAACAGCAGGGGAACACCTGTCCCAGCCAGGAGAGCTCACCCAGGCAGGGCTGCACACGCTCGGGGCTCCATCCTGCCCCTGCGTAATTTGGTTTTTGGGGAGGTTTTTTTGAAGCAAGACTCACATTTGCAACCGCGGCGCACAGAATCATAGAATGGTTTGGGTTGGAAAGGACCTTAAAGACCATTGAGTTCCAACAACCCCTGCCCTGGGCAGGGACACCTCCCACCAGACCAGGTTGCTCAAAGCCCCATCCAGTCCCCCTGAGCATCTCAATGGACACTGTAGCGATCACTTTTATGGAAGATTTGGGGGTGATTTCAACCCCTGTAGCACACAGGAGTAACTAGGCCATAGAGGAACAGTACAATGGCCCCCAGAGTTTTAGGATTCACCACTAAATGTATCTCCAGGTGCCTAGCTTGGGCTTTGCACCATAAACAGACCTTGCCGCACACCCTCACCCACATTCCTTGGTACAAAGGATGAGGAGCTCCCTGCGAGCCCGTGCCTGGCTTCTCCGCCACGGGGAAGTGCCCTCTGTTCTGAAGTCAATTCCCACCAGCCCTCAAGTCTCACAAAAGTGACAAGAAAGATAGGATGCAGCTGTATGCCCGAGGGAAAACCGGAGACACAACAGCTTTCCACACTCGGGGACTTCTTTGGGTGGAGGGTTTTCTTATGGGCTGAGGAAATTGATGCATCCATCAGAAACGAGGCCGATGCTGACTGAGAGGTTTTTTCCTCTTCCCATTACATCCTCTGCAGCTCGAGAGGGAATTTCCTGCCCAGTTGGGTTTCGGAGAATCCATCCCACACTCTCAGCACAGGGCTGAAGAGGAAGGAGCCCCAGCTCAAGGAAAGGGCAGATGCAGCATGTGCCAAAACCCACAGCATCCTTACGGGGCACCTGGTAACGTGGTCCTGATCCTCAAACCAGGCTGACCCTGGAGCTCCATGCTCCCCTTGCTAACAGGCTGGGCTTTAAGGAAAAGGAGCCAGCCCATCTCAAAACTCCCAATTAAATGGTGAGACCTGGCAACGCTCTTGCTGCCAGACGAGATGAAGCTGCAAGGTAGAAGCATCCTTCCTTTCTTGCTGGGCTACAGCAGCAAGCTAGTTCTGTACGGGAGGGGAAATGACATTTTCTATGTCCAGGGTGTTCACAAGGTTTAGGCAAAAGCACACAAAAACACCCAGTTTCCATTTTCTGCACTTTCTTCAAGTTTGGACACCAAAAGCAGGTACCACTTTTGTTTCTTGCTTGTGGGCTGCTTTTGATGAGGGCTGGAGTCCACCTTTGGAAAGCTTCACTGCTGTTAGTAATACAACCACAAAATGGTAAAATCTCTCTTCAGGTAGATACTTTTGCACTGGAATAAAAGCCCTAAGCATGCTATGGCTTTTTCCTGATCCAGTGCTAAGCTATTCAGATGTAAAACATTTTGAGGCCAATACGGCCAATGCGCTTGAGTTGAAAAAAAACACATAAAAAGCAGTTATGCCACTAAAACTTTTCCAGCATAGACAAAAATAACCACGTACAACACCTAATGACAGCTTTGTGGGGCCCTCTAGATTCTAAACACTGTCATGTATTGTGTCAACACAGGACACTTCCAATGTTAATTATCAGTTTCACACACACAAACACACCCTCCTGTGAGAGTACCTAGAGTGTTAAAATCTTGCTCTCGTTGCCAGACATTCTCCTCCTGTGTTTGCCCTGGCCCTGGGCTTGTGCACGTTCCAGGGGATGTTTTATTCTTGTTCAGAAAAACTTACTATCACTGGATTATTTTATTTACTGTATTTTGGTAACACCGTCATTTCTGTGTTGTGTACAACACAAGAGGGTAAGCTGAGCTTAGGTTTAAAAAACCTTCTTTAGGAACCTAGTTTTCTGACAGCATCAAGCATTCTGCTCACTACAAATTACATACATTTCTGAGCAGTCTGAGATCCAGCTATATACAGACATCAGCATAGTAGCTTTTTTCCCCTTCTCCGAACTAGTTATTTAAAACAAATAAGCCTCTGGGTGGTACAGGAGTGTGTTCAGCAGCGTACAAAACAGTGGAGGCAGGAAGGAAGGAAGGAGCGTGCGATGGTACAGGGGCAGCAGAGCTGGAGGTGAGAGGTACCACTTGATGCTCAGCTGGAGCACCTCTGCTGTGAGGACAGGCTGAGAGAGTTGGGGTTCTCCAGCCTGGGGAAGAGAAGGCTCCAGGGAGACCTTAGAGCCCCTTCCAGTCCCTAAAGGGGCTACAGGAGAGATGGGGAGGGACTCT
>JAOQGH010000002.1:17622505-17643687 GCA_025769975.1 Gallinago jamesoni
CCAGCCTGGCCTTGAACCCCTCCAGGGATGGGGCAGCCACAGCTTCTCTGGGCAAGCTGTTCCAGTGTCTCACCACCATCACACCAAAGAATTTCTTCCTAATATCTAATCTCAATCTCCCCTCTTTCCGTTCAAAACCATTACCCCTCATTCTATCCCTCCACTCCCTGATAAAGAGTCCCTCCCCATCCCTTTTCAGGGAGCCAGCAGAGCTTAACGGGGCTTGCACTGAAGGAATTGCCCATGAACCATGGCTTTGACCCACAGCCCTAGAGGCAAAAAAAATCAAAACCTGGAGCATGGGGATTTGAATACAGACTTTGGCTTGGTTTACTAGAAAGGCAGGAGCTTTTGCCAGGAGTTGGGCCTGGGCAGGACTGGGAATGCCAGGGGGTTTTGCCTGGGCAGTTGTGCATCTCAATGCACCTTGGGATAAAGAAACTGCTTAAAAGCAAATTCATGTTTAGATATCCTCCCTCCTTCCTCAGGTCAGGAATCTCCATATTAATGCACTAGGCTGTGCCCTGGCAGCTCCTAGTTATTGTGCAACAGGGAAAATACTCTTGGATTTGGAACACCATGGAAAGGAAAGCCTTGGGACAGCAGCTGATGGGATTGTATCCACCTTTTGAAGGATTTAAGTTTCTCTGACTTTGCTAACTGCCAGCAGAGAAGTATCCTAGAAAGCAACTGGGAAAAAAAAAAAAGCAAAGCAAAGTTCTAGAGACTTAGCTGGGACGCATCAGTTCCTTTCACTACCTACTAATTACCTTCAGATATTAGCCAGGTCACTGTTACCACCTCCCTGTGAGCTGGGAAACGGTCTTCTTCTCCAACAGTGCAGGCTCAAGAAGTCCAGCAACTCACCCAAGGTCACACATAACCAGTCACCCTCAGTTTTTTTACAACCCAGAGACCCCTGTTTATCTCCAGCCTGGTTACAGAGCCCTGTAACCCTTGGAGAGGGCTTCTAGGCAACCAGCAGAAGTTAACTCGAGACAATGTCTGGCCTGGGCACACGTTGTCAAAAATGCTGCAGGAAGCTATTCCAATTCCCAAGCACGGACACACAACTCCAGTTCCTCCCCTGCTGCCACACCAGTGCCCCCAGCCAGCTGCCTGAAAGCAGCATCTTTCCATACCTTGCCCCCAACTCCAGAAGGAGTGTGGAAAACCAGTGCAGGGGAAAGGAAACAAAAAGAACCCCAACAATAACAATAACAAAACAAAACCAAAAAACCCAAAGCAAAACTTGGCCGATTTCCCAGGAGCAGCAGTGTCAAACCTGGCTGGCCTCCAGCAGAAGAAAAAAAAAATACATCTTACCAACCTTCGTGCTGCCATTCAGCTCTCTGAAGCTCTTCACACCTCCTTTGGGACGCCCCCACGCAGCACCGCGACTGTACCCCCAGGGAAGGAACCCATCTCCCCCTGGGTCTGCTCTAGGTCCCCAGAATTGTCCTACAGAGCACCTACAGCCCAAGCCCTCAGCCAGAATTAGCTGACACAATTCAGTCAGGGACCCTGGTAATGAGCTAATTTATAGCAGCTGGGGGTCTGGCTCACTGTTTTGGGTTTGTTTTTTTTTTTGTAATTGCACAGATGAGCTTTAATTGCAGCATTCTGGTGTTTGTTAGCAATAGGCTTGAAAGAGCTGAGCATTTCTGCAAGCCTCTTTCAAGATCTGTAGCAGAAACAATCTGCTCGTTGGAAGCCCCATGGTTTAGATTCCACAACCCAGTTAACAGCGAGGATGAAGAGGCTGTTCCCTCAGTGAGGTGTAGCAAGAAAAACTTGAGTTTCAGGCCACTGCCTTAATTGTGGGAGATCTCTCTGCTGGAGCACAGGTGACCTCATTGACCATGGGAAAGTATAACAGAATCACGTGGGGTTGGAAGGGACCTCTGGAGATCATCTAGTTCAACCCCCTGCCAAAGCAGGTCCACCCAGAGCAGGTTACACAGGAACGTGTCCAGTTTGGTTTTGAATGTCTCCAGAGATGGAGACTCCACCACCTCTCTGGGCAGCCTCTTCCAGGGCTCGGCCACCCTCAAAGTAAAGAAGTTCCTCCTCGTGTTTAGGTGGAACTTCTTATATTCAAGTTTGTGCCCATTTCCTCTTGTTCTGTACCTGGGCACCACTGAAAAAAGAGTGGACCCATCTTCTTGACACCCACCCTTTAGTATTTACAGGCGTTGATCAGCTTCCTCCTCAGCCTTCTCTTCTCAAGGCTAAAAAGACCTACGTTCCTCAGCCCCTTCTCATAAGAGAGATGCTCCAGGCCCCTCATCATCTTTCTAGCCCTCTGCTGTCCCCTCTCCAGCAGTTCCCCTTGAACTGGGAAGCCCAGAACTGGACACAGTAACCCAGAACTGGTAGTAGAACAAGTGAGGATGAGGTGCCTGGGTGTGTTGCAAAATCCTGCTGTTCTTTGCCATCTGTTCTGAACTTGTGGTAGAGGGAATGATGACATTCTGCATGATCACAAGGGACTGGGAGGATAAATCAGAAATGTTCAAACGCTGTGGTTACCAGCACTTGCCCATGCCAAGATCAATGCTTTGCAGCCTAGAAGAGATAAACAAGAAATTGTTGTGAAACCGTGCCGTGTTCTAGTGACCGCAGGATGGGGAGAGGACCACGCTGTCCAGAGCGTGGACCTTTCTCATCACTGGGGTTGTTGACATTGAGGGGACCCTCACGTAGAGATTTCATCTTGTTTTTTATTTTTCCTACCCCAGCCAAGGTTTCGGGTGCACATTGCAGCTTTTGTGTTTATAAAAGATGTGAATTAAAGCATCTGACATCTCCTCCTGTAAGCAGCAAGACCTCACTTTAATATGCTGCTTCGTGATTTCAGACAAAGAAATATTTGTGTAGGCCAGGGTGAAACCGGTTAAGCAGGAAAAAAAATAAAAGGGGGGGTGGGGGGGGAAGGCAGATTGAAAGAATCTCCAACCAAAGGAAAGCATGGAATGATTAATAAGTGAAGGCAATCAGTCTGTGGGAAGGGACTACCACTGCAATTAGTAATTCCTGGTGAGAGTGACGGCCATGTGATTTGTTCTTAAAAAAGAAAGTGAGAGTGTGCAGCAACGCCACGGCTCTCCTCCTGACTCCTGGGGGTTTTGTTGTGCCATCTGCGGTGGTGATGCCACCACTAGGGCCTGTACATCTATTTTTCATGGGGATATAATGCTTTGCCTCTTGCTGCCAGGAGGTGTTTGCAGCCCAGCAGGTAGATCCTCTTCACATCAGCAATGGCTCGGCTCCACCTCCTCCTTCCAAGAGGATGGACCCTATTCCTGGTCCCCAGTTGAGGGTCCATCACGCTCATCCCAAGAGCGGGAGGGCTGTTACCCAGCCCAGCACGGGCAGCCCCTGATGAGCTTTCATGGGATATTTCAGTGGGCAATATCTTCCTCTTGTCCCCCACCACAGCAATGTCCTGGTGTCACCCTGCAGACTGCCACGGACTGCCCCAAATCTGGCTCTTTACAGTGGGGAGGCAGCTGTGAATTCTGCCAAAGGAGGCAGTTGCAATTCTCTATAGGGTAAACAAGATCTTCTATAAGGGGCTATAAGCACTACGTGCCCAAGTGCCGTAAAGAGCCCATCAGATGGGATTATTTGTCACCGACAGCCCTTTTGAAAATCCAGTGTGAAATATTAAATCTGTGGCTGCCCATGGACAGAAAAGGGCATGTTTCAATGCTATCCCAAGAAATTCTGAAGATCAAAAACGAGGCATTTAAATAAAATAGAAAATGATTCATTTAATAGCTAGCTTGGCCTTAATGAGTAAAAGTTGCCCTTGTCTGCGGCCATTGCAGAAAGCGAGATGGGGGAGGGGAGGCTGGAAAACAGGTTATTATTTCTGAAACAGGGAGTTTTTTGGGTTACTGTGGAGGAGGGTTGCACAGCAGAGCTCTCCCCAGTCTACTGCTAGTAGGGGGTCCTGGGATCTTAGGGATAATCACCTTACTGTGAGTGAGCTGGTAAAGCAGCTGCTGGTTTTGATGTCGGGCAAAAAGAAAGGAAGCAGGAGAAGGAAACGAAGTAGGAAGTAAGATTTCCTGACGAGTGTGTGCATTGTGGCCCTCTGAGCTGCTCTGGGTCAGGCAGTAATAAGGGAAGAGGTACCGGAGAAGCTGAATTGTTGAAAGGCAGCAATTCCTGGTCCCCAATCCACCAACAGACGGATGTGGAGCTGAGATTTGCGGATTGCTAGGGGGCTGGTGGCAGGGCTTTCACGCTGGCTCTCAGACTGGTGTGAGCCAGAAGCCTGCACTGTGAAAGGCTAGATTCAGAGAAGCTGTAAGGAAACCTGGGGCAGATCTTCCAGCTCCTGGAGATCAGCCTTTCGCCCGCTCTGCCACCTTGCCGCGTGAAATAATTGTGACGTGGAAACAAGTCGTCTCTGTCGAGGTGCAAAAAGCTCATGAAAAAAAGCTGCCCCGTTCCCCTTTCCCTTTACAAAGGTGGCAAGAGCTCACTTAAAGAAATTACTTCGCGACTGAAACCGTACAGGGAGGGAAAAAAATCTCCTTTGCTCTTCCTATCAGTACCTGCTTTTGGTCACCGGTATGTGTGCAGTAGAGAATACCAAACAGTTTGCAAATTGCTTGTTGCAACCCAAAATTCAGTTAAGCCTGCAGAAAGAGAGAGAGATTTCGTTTTACCTTTTTTTTTTTTTTTTTTCTTTTTCTGCTTCTGGTTCAGAATACATTTAATCAGAGGAAATATTTTAGCCTTATTAATGTCTATCGTCCCGAAAGAACACGTACTTCTCTGTGTCTGCATGCAGGTAATCACTAAAAAGTTCTCTGGCTACGCGTGTTGTTTTCTACCTTTCTACCTTTCTGCCCCATCAGAGCTCGTTTATGAAGGGCTCTGGGGCTGTGAAACCCAACGCTTCTGTTGGGGCAAAGCCTCCCAGAAAGCTTCGTGTGGCTCAAAAAAACCAAATTAGGGCTGGCCCCCCCCCTACCACCAGTTCTCCATTTCAGCTCCCTCAGGGGATGAGCCCTACGCTGAGCTTTGTAGCCTCTTGCGACCTTCTGCTTGTTCTCTTTTAAGCAGGCAAGACGAGCCCACCTGCGGAGGACACGGTCGTGCTCACGCACATGAAGATACTGAGCGATGAAGGAATTCAAAACCCAGGGTTAACCCTGGAGGCCCCGGCTGACATGGCCTGCACCCCAGAGTCCCATCTCCCCGGCGCCAGCCTCCCGCCGGGCTGCCAGGCAAATCCGAAGGCAGCAGCAGATCCAGGCTACCCAGATGACCCGGCAAGCATGGACTATGTAGCCACCCTGCCTGACCTCAGCACCTTCGAGTCCAAGTGCCGGCTTCACAGGTTCTCCAAATTTGAATCCGAGGACTCCGGGGTTGAGTTGCCCAGCGGGGCTAATTCTCCATCGACGCCCACGGGCTCGGAGAAGAGCTTTGTGCTTCACAGCAGAGACTCGTTCTGTGACTCGGGCGTGCTTAGCACCTCCTCTTCTCCAGAAATCGACCACCTGGTAATGAGGACATGTGAAGAGCACGCCAGGAAAGGCAGCCACCAAGATCCAGAGAGTGAAAAGCAAGCCGAGTACTACAGCCAGGAGGCAGATGCTGTGCAGGGTCCTACAGCTTCCCTTGAAGACTTCAGTGTCCCTCAGGAAGGAAGTCCCAGTGAACATTTTGACCAAAGCGAAAGGCAATCTCTGGAAAAGGAACTTACCCCAGAGACAGACCTTCCCAGGGAAAACACTCTTCCCACCCCAGCTCCCACAGAAGAGCCAAAGACAATTGCCGACAACTTCCCAGAGAACTTTGGCAGCATGCAAGACCTTCATCAGCTGAAGAAGTACCCCACCAGCGACAGCCTGGATGAATACATGGATGAATGCTGTAGACTGAGTGAGGTAAGAAACATCTAAACCGAATCTTAGAGCTAGGCCTGTCCAAATACCTCAGCCAGGGTTCAAGTCTTACGGTCTGTTGCAAACTAGGACACATCTGAGTGAGTTAGAAAACCTCCCTGTTGTAAGCAGGAGATCTTGGCAATTCATTTTTAAAAGCTCTTTTCATAGCAGTGAAATCCTGAAGTAATTCATGTGTACTGGATCTGGGTGAGGATGACTAATGGCTCATGGAGATCTGATATTTCAAAAACCCCGAGATTAGAAGATGGACTTGATTCTGGCCTTAAAATGAAATTATCAAGATAGTCATCGTCCTCTGATACACGGGAGGGGGATCAGAACACAGTTTGTTTTTCAAGGTCAGGTTATTCCTATTCCTGGGAACAGCTGGACTGCTGTTGGAGCGCTGAAGTTTGGAATGAACTTGTCTATGGGGTAGCACATTCCTGTCTAGGCCTGTCCTGTCCTCTTGACCCAGCTCTCTTGAATGAGCAGGGCACCAACGCACAAATTCGAATCTTTGCTGGGCTGGGCATGGAGACCCCATTTTAACCCTCCAGCAGAGCTGTGGTGGAAACCCCTGTGTTCTGAGACTGGCTGAACGTTGAAGACATAATATTTTCAGCACTTTCCCCCCGTGCTGGGTACACGGTGGGACATGATAGGAGAATAAAAAGCCCTTCTGTTGGCCTCCTCCCATAGTGGATGCTGTGAAGCCCCTGATTACCTGCCCGCTGTGGTGGTTTCCATGAACCAGTGACAGAAAGATCTAACTGGGGGAGCTGATTATAGGATCGCATGGGGTTGGAAGGGACCTCTGGAGATCGTCTAGTCCAACCCCCCTGCCAAAGCAGGTCGAAGACTAGACGATCTCCAGAGGTCCTTTCCAACCCCATGTGTTGGACTAGACGGTCTCCAGAGCTCCCTTCCAACCCCATGTGGTTGGACTAGACGATCTCCAGAGGTCTCTTCCAACCCCATGTGATTCTGGATAGAGAGACAGCCCAAAAAGCCCCCTGAGCAAAAGGAAAGGAGGAGGCAGGCTGGGTTGAAGAAGGTCGCACAGACCCACCAAAAATATCCATGGGTGCATCACGGGGATTTTTTTTTCTGGGCGTTCCATCACAGTAGCAGTGATGAATTGGAGTGGGAGGTGGGTGGGAGGAAGCCAAGTGACAAGTGGCTGGGAGCCGTGCGTATAATTTCACCATGACCTCTCTGCCTGGGCCCTGAACCATTGGGCCATGGCCTTCCTTTCCAGCCTGCCAAACCCTCCTGAGCAGGGAGGAATAGGTCACAGATGGCCCATCTTTTTGTTAACACAAGCTCCACACAGTCCAAGGCAGCAACCTCTTCCTCCCCAGAGCTCTCTCACACACCGCAGATACCTATTTTGCACCGTTCCCAGACAGACAGCAACCTGGCTTTTTTGGCAAAGACTTCAGCAAAAAAGGACGGGAGTGGGAGAGTTTGAATACAAGGAGACTTTTTTTTTTTTTAAATAAAATTACCTAAATTCCCCGTCGTGCTCCAGAGGGTTTGCAGCCAGCTTGGTCTTGTCTGGCAGCTCTGGGCTGCCCATGAAATTCCTTTAAATCCTTTGTGAAATGGAGCCTCAGTTTCCCGAAGCAGAGCATTTAAATAAACAAGAGAATAAATTAGAAAGGAGCTGGAGAGGAAATGAAGCTCTCGGTGGCTTATCTCCCCTCCTTTTTAATATCCTCACTGCCCGAGTGCTAAAGCTCTGTGCCCCGGAGCGCTTTTCTTTGTTTGTTTGGGTTTTTTTTTTTGAGCTGTATAAATACAGCTGTGACTTGAGATGCTGGGGAATTTTCTGCCCCTCTTCACAGAGCTCCTCCAGGGCTGCTGCATCTCCAGAGCAGCGCCCTTGAAACCTGCTGGGATGCCAGGTAGCACCCAGGCTGACTGGGGCATGAAATGTCCCTGGCTGGTGCTGGGCCCCCAAAGTACGAGGACATCCTCCTGAAGTTGCTGAGCCTTCTGCCACCTCCAACCACCCCCAGGGCTGACCTGTCCTCACTGTCCCTCAACAGAGGCAGGACAGAGTGAGACCCACTCCAAAATGATGTCTAGATGATGATCATCTGCCCATAGAACCCATGGGTGCGTCGTGGTTCGCCCCAGCTGAGGCTCTGCCCCGGGGCTTACTCTGCGGTTGTCACATTTGCCCTGTCCAAGAAGCAACACAGTACTTAGGAGCCAGCCTCCTTTCTGGCCTGATGTCGACTCGGGTCCCCCTGGAGATGCACGGGATGTTGTCTGAAAGACAGGAGGCGTTCCCACGCTGCTTGGCGAAGAACGCGGCGATCCAAATGGTTCCATCGAACCAATTTCCAGTGCTTTAAATTCACGTTGTCAGAGATGCAAGAGGTTGGCTTACATTAAATGCCAGGTGAGAGTATTATTTAATTAGAGGTGACGGCAACTTCCTCAGATCTCTGGCAGGTTTTGGGAATGCAACTGGCAAGTGAGATGGGAGCAGTGGCGTTTCCCCAGCCTGGCAGGCTGTGGCAGTGCCAATGCCAATGGCACCGTGCTTCCCGGCACACTGCAGCCCAGCAAGGGGTCAGTCTCTGGGTGAGGATGTCCCTCGGTGTCCTCCCTCGCTGCTGAGGCCACCTCCAAGAGAGCAGGAAGGAAACTGCCGAAAGAGAGAGATTGAAAACGACCAAATGTTTTTTTGACCATTAGGATTCATTTGGTGACTGGCTCTGGCTGAAAATACACATCAAATCATTTCAGTCTGGCGTTTCTTAAACAAAGGTTTCTGATCTTTTGTTTTGAACTGTCATTATTTTGACATTTGCCTACGTTCAGAAAGATGAAAGAAAGTGGAAGCTGTCAAGCAACAAGTGAAAGAACTTTGAAGCCTAAATAAAAGCGTTTCCTTTTAAGCCAAATTAAATGTTTGGGGTCAGTTTGAAGATACATAGCTTTTGATGCTTTTGCTTTGCAAACACTTCCTCACCCTCTATGAAGTTTACATTTAAAGTCAGCCCTAGAACCCCTAGAAGAAGACAGAGGGTGGGGGCACTGTCGTCATTAAATAGAAAAAAAAAAATAAAAAAACCAACAACGTTATTTACAGAGTAGTAATTATTCTTGGGCCAAAGCGGTCAAAATACTGCTCTGGCAGAGAGGGGTACGGTTCAGGGGAAGGATGGGGCAACCTGTGATGCTCAGCCCCGTCGCCCGTGCGTGCTGCCCGGAGGAAACCAGAAGCTATCAGTAAGTGCAGCCCCTCCTGGAGAGCAGGGTGGAGCCCTCAGAAATACACAGCACGGTCCCTCTCTTTCCTGTTATTCACAAGCCTTTTGGTGCTGTCAGCTTCCAGTGACAAATGCTTCCCGCTCAGCCCGTGGCATCACTCATCAGATGCCACGAGCCCACCATGGGAAGGTGGTAATAGCATCCCCAGGGCTGTCCCGCGGTGACCGGGATTTACGGGAGGATGGAGCGGGGTACACAACTCAGAACTCTCCCCGAGAGAAAGAGAAGAGTGTTGCATGAAGGTTGCTGAAGCCTGAGTCGCTGCAAGAGACATGGGCGAGCTCTTGTCTGAATGAAGAAGAGTCTTTGCCTCCAAGCGGGTCCTGCTCGGGCTCCTGCTGTCAGGTCCAGCCCAGGACAGCTTGCCATTGAGCCCAAACGAAGAAAAGCCCATCGCATTCATCAAAGTTAAAGATCGTGGCTGAAATTAGGCAGGATGAGGTGCTAATCAGATGATCAGAAATGCAATTTTTAATTCTGCCTCAATCGGACAAGAGGCTTGAAAATAACCAGCTTCCTTGCAGCTCTCACTGAACTTCAGACCCTTGTAGTGCTCAGGTGCAGGGAGAGGGACAGGCTCCCATCTCTGCAACTCTTCAGAGAAAAAAACTGTGATTTTACACCAGCCAAAATACTGACCGGAGAGCTCTAGATAAGCCAAAATTCCCAGTGCAGGTGCTAATCCTGTATTTTTAAGCTTCCTAAGAAACCTTTGATGGTTTATTGCCAGCCAACTGAAAACCCATCCCCAAAACTTAGGTGAGTGCTCACAAGGGCAGAGATGGCTTCTTAGTTCCATGGGTCATCAGCGTATGGCACCTTAACTCTGCAGGGTCAAAACCATAGTGGGAGTAACTCGGAACAGTGTAAGCTGAGAGCCTTGGGTTCCTTTTCTTCCAGCTGAGGGTCTGATGTACCTGAAAGCAAACTCTGGCACCTCTTTATACGTTATGTTGTTACTTTCCCAGTGCAGCTTTAACCATCTGACTCATAAATTGTGTCCGTCTGATCCTCTGCATTTTCACCTTCAAAAGACCGAGATGAGACAGTTTTCCTTCTTCCTAGGTTTTTCATCAGCTCAAAAATGGGCAGGTGGCTTTTGTTCCCATGCTATTTGACGGTCCCAATGTGGGCAGTGGGAAAAACTTTGGTCCTGTTAGGTGAACGTGTTGGGAAGCTCCAAGCAGGAGGCTGGAGACTGGAGGAGGTTCATCCTGGAAAATATTTGCCATTTTCCTATGGTTGCTCACCCTCCGGTGCCGGCATAAAACTCTCTTCGCAGGTGCTGAGAGGAAAATATTTAGACCAAAATGTGCCAGAGCAGGTTCTATGCTGCATGTGGCATGGCCAGAAGATAGCGAGGGCTGTTTAGGTATTTCCAGTCTGTGGAAAAGAAAGTCCTGGAAGGGTCCCTGGAGAGGTCTTTTCTGAGCAATTGTTTTGGGGGGAACCAGCTGAATTACACATATTTTCTGCATTGGACGCCTGCCGTATCTGAGTGACCCTGATGCTCACAGGGCTGGTGGCAGGGCAAGCAAGGTGAAGTATCCCCCTTAAAAAAGCTTTTACCCTTTGAATTTTTAAGCTTTTTTAACGCTTTTACCCTTTAATAATTTAATTTCCTATTAAATAGCCCTCTGAAGGATGGCTGTGAAACAGGGGCTTCCAGCACATTGGGTCCAAACTTCAGTCTGGTTAGGTCCTCCACAAGGGTAAATCCCCTTTATCCCAAGGCCTGGAGGGACCTGTATTCTCAGGAGTTGGAAGTTCTCTCTAACTTTTGCTAGAAGCCAGATTTTCTCCATGCCTGCCCAAAACACCTTTGCTTTCAAGTGCCTTCAGCCCTAGGCACAGAGCACTGGACATCTGGGCCACCTTCTCTTCTCTTCCCCTGCCCGTTTTGCCTGCAAACACGAAGCAAGACTTTACAGTGTTAAGAACTGGATAAATGTGGAACATAAAGAGGGTCCCTGCCTGAAAAAGATGACACTCAAATCCTTCCCACCCTCTCCCCAAGACTGAGGTTACAGCCAGATGTTTCACTTTATCCTCCTCTCCAAGTGCTCCTCTGTCCCTTGTAGTCTTCCCTTGTGTTTCTACAGCTACGGAAGGGGTGGGATTTGTCTCCACAGGGCAGTGCAGACGTGCCACCAGTCACTGGAACAGCAAACTGGCAAAAAGGGAAGTTGTTAAATATGCAAAAAAATGGAGCAGAGTGGCACAAAGCCTACATTTCCAAGGGGAATGAGGAGCTTTTGACCACTCATTTTGGTGGATTTTCAGAAGTTTCAGAAGTTAATACTCATGTGCTTTCTGAAAAATCGTGCTCCTGAAGCTAGGCACCCCAAAAACCCTAGCTCCTTTCAGATACGTTGGTTGTAATAGGTTTGACTCAAGCTTTTCCCAGCAGGCACCACGTGGGCTTTGTTCTCCCTGTGGGTCCTGTGGCTGCCCCTTTGCACTGCACAGAAATGCTAAAAACTCAGCTTTATAGCTGAGTAACCTTTGTTTTTGCCACCGTTTCTGCAGGCTCTGCCCGAGAGGAAAATAAAAATCATGAATGTGAATGACTGGTTGGCTTGGAGTCATATGATTTCATGTGACCTCTGGCCCAACCTCAGACACAAAAGCATCTGGACATAATAATACCTGTTTATAAATAACATTGTATCATCATTTGTTTAAAAAGAAGTAAATCCTAGTGTTGATTATTTTTGAACACACCATGAGCTTTCTGACATAATGAAAATACAGGAAGAGTCCCAAGGCTGGCATTTCCCCAAAAATGTAGATTGTTGTGGGAAAGGAGACAGAGTAAGCTTCCTGCTTTTGTAGAGGGAACTTTTTTTTTTTTTTTGAAGTAAGATAAACTTAGAGTGCTGCTTTTGTAAAGATCGAGGCTTATTTTACTTACTGCTATCACACGCACATCGGCAGGCAGGGCCAAGGTGGGAGCGACCCTCGGCATGGCTTTGTTGGCACGTTCAGCAGAGCCCATTTGTGGCACAGGTGAGGACACTTTGCTGCTCCTGGGGAAGTCCTGGGGCCAAAAATGTCGAGGTCCCCCGAATCACATGGGGTTGGAAGGGACCTCTGGAGATCATCTAATCCAACCCCCTGCCAAAGCAGGTCCACCCAGAGCAGGCTGCACAGGAATGTGTCCAGGTGGGTTTGGGATGTCTCCAGAGATGGAGACTCCACCACCTCTCTGGAGAGCCTGTTCCAGGGTTCTGCCACCCTCAAGGAAAAGAAGTTCCTCCTCGTGTTTAGGTGGAATTTCTTATATTCAAGTTTGTGCCCATTTCCTCTTGTCCTGTACCTGGGCACCACTGAGAAAAGACCAGCTTCCGCCTCTTGATGCCCTCCCTTTAAGTATTTATAAGCATTGATCAGCTTCCCCCTCAGTCTTCTCTTCTCCAGAGTAAAAAGACCCAAGTCCCTCAGCCTCTCCTCATAAGAGAGATGAGCAGGAGGCTGGGAAGCACCATTGCCTGTCCTCTGTCCATCTCCAGCTGAGCAGCAGTGAGGCTCTGGAGGTCCTGGGTGGGGAGACATCAGGGTATCCGACCATAGGCAGCCAGCCAGCGTGATCCCACAGGCTTTCTTCAGGCATCTTCTCATGACTGGGAAAGCAGCAGCAGGGGATACGAGCTGGGATCTGCTAAAGGCCAGTGGAAAGATGTTCTTTCACTTTGGCAGTTTGGTCCAGGCATGTGTCCCTTCGAGGGGCTTGTGAGGTGACGAGGGTCTGAGTCCAGCTGTGCCACAATGGCTGCAGATTGGCAAAGGCAGACTGAGGGTTATGGGTTAAATGAGCCATACTGACCCCAGCCATCTATACCATCAAGCAGGAACTACGTCTGTAAGCATGACATGGCCAGTAAAAGACAAAAATTTGCCTGGGAGGGGGAACTAGAAAAAGGCCATCACAAGGTTTACCTCTGCATCAGCCTGTGATCAGTCAGAAGAGACCCTGTGATGGAGCATCTCGATGGGTAATCCAGAAAAGAGCTGCTCAAACCTGGCTATAACCAAATCCCCTTGGCAAGGGGAACCCTGAGTCTCTTTGCCAAGGCCCACATGACTGTAAGGAGCGTGCTGGGCTCCCCATTGCTATTAAGGATTGCTCTGTTGTTCCTTGGTGGTCCAAGAGCTGTATTGTTGTTGCAGGTGAACCAAGGTAACAGCAAAGTCCTCGGGTCCGGTCTGGGGTACCTGGAACACATTTGCCAACTGATTGAGAAGATTGGGCAGCTGCAGGAGCAAAACCGGCGTCTCCAGAAGCAAGTGTGCAGCTTGCAGAAAGAGCAGAAGATGAGACAGGTAAGCAAATGCCACAGTACCTTCCATTAGATGGTATACCCAAGGCCGAGGTGGAAAGTTCCCCATTAGAGAAGATGCTGATTTACTGGACCCCACACCCACCTGGGCTGGGTGCTCTGGTCTTCAGGGAGCCCACAGTGGGCTCAGCTTCTCTTAGGCTTGGGTTTCTGTTCATGTTCAGTGTTGTTTCCTAGATAATGCTTCCTTTTAGAGTTAAAAAGCGTCCCTCTCACCTCACGCAATGGCCAGACTCGAAGTCAGGAGCTTTTACTTCTCCACAGTTGAAAACTTCACAAGAACACATCTCCCCCTGTCAATTCTATCAAAGCAAAACATTTCCATGGACCTCCTTAGCAATTGTGTTTTGAATTAAAAGCTCTTTCTTTTCCTTCTGGTTTCAAACTGTCAGAATCCCAGGATTTCCCACAAAACAGCCACAATGGGAAAGAGAAGCAGTGGTATTGCTGCCCAAATCCATGCTCTCTTTCCCCTCCCGCGCTTCTGAGCTGCCAAATGAATCTCCAACATGAAACTTCATGAAACTTCTCAGCATTTCTATTTCTTTTTTTTTTGTCAGCCAGAGCTACCTGGGGAATTCGAGTGAAATCTGTAAATCATTTCAGTGTCCAACTAAACAGCATTTTTTTTAGCCCCTGTACATTCTGTTCGGCTCTACCCCACCTCTGCTTTTCAGTTCTTTATCTTTGGCCATCACGCCACGTTTCCAGCTTTCCCCCCCCGCCACCTCTTCCTTCCCTTTTTTATTTATTTTATCGCCCCCGGAGGAACACAAGGGGTTTGTCACACTCAGCAGCTATTTCTTCCCAGCCAAGTCTTTTTAATCTCCCGCCGGCGTCGTCGTCATTCCCCCCCTGGTGCTGCTCTCCCACCTGCTGGGGCTGGATGTGCAGTAGGTGACCGACAACTCCTCAGAGCCAAAGCCAAGTTGTGAGTCAGGTTGCAAAGCAGCGTAGCCCCGTCGTTTCCCTGTACCCATCTCTCATGCTCAGAGGAATGCAGCCTCCTACGTAGAGCCTGGGAATTGTTAACACGTTTCCTGAAGCTTTACAGCCGTGAGTCACGGCTCAAAGTAACTCTTCCAAGCTGCAAATTTCAGGGTCAATTCCTCATCTGGCGTTATTATGCGCCCTCCTCCTCCCCAACTCCCACCGAAATGAAAGGCACCGTGCTTTCATTTAAATATTTGAAACTTTGATCTTTTTGGTATTTTCTAAGATGTCCCAGCAGTGCCTTCTCAGCCGCCTTTGCCCCGTGCTGTTGAGCGGGGAGTCGGAGCCCCAGATGTAACCTTCAGCACTTGCAACGTGGTCTACAAAACTGGGTGATCTCTCTCGGGTATCTCTTTGGTGGCTGCATCTCTTATTTCCCTCTTCGGAGTCACTGCCCCTCTCATGTAGAAGAGGGACACTACTACCCCAGTTTGCCATGAGACATGGAGGTTGCTGTCCACATCAGACTTTGGAGGGTGTCCTACGGCTGCTTTCCAAACCGTGTTCACTCCCCGGGCAGGCTGTGAGCATGGAAGCATTCCCCTGCCCCAGATGTGACTAGAGAAGATGCAATCCCCACAACAAAGACGGGTTAGGATGGTATTAAGAGCTGGTCATGAGAATTGTAGATGGCCAGTGCACCCAATGCTGTTTTGAGAGCTCCACAGACATTGCCACAGAAATGGATGACATTTCCAGAAGCACTCAGGTAATGAGGGCAGCTGAAGCTGACGGAGCTGTACTGATTTATTCCATAAAGTACCAGGCAGTGCTGAAGGCACTTTGTCATTCACAGGATAGCCTTGACCAAGCAGGAAACCTTAGAACATTGGGAAACCTTCTTTCATCATAACTCTTCTAAGCATGTCTTAGAAACATTTAATCTTTTGCAAAGTGCTGTGGGATATAGAGAACAGCTTTTGCTTGCAGAATCGTGGATGTTTAAACAAGAAAAACAAACAAACAATCAAAAAAAAAAGGGATATATCCTCCTTTACCTTTGCTATGACCCTCCTGGATCTCACCTTCTTGATAACCCTACGAAGAGACCTCCCAGACATGACCACAGCAGGTGCTGCTGGGTATGGTGTTGATCCTGGGACACGAAAGGAACCCAGTTACTCCACATCCTTTGCATTACAAGGAAGTCCTTAATGCCCTGGGCCAAAAACAGCATCTTTCATCAGATTTTCAAAGCACAACCCGATGGTATAGGTATTGCAACGTGCTGTGCTGCTGTGGCAACATACCCAGATGAAACATTACATTAAAGCTGTCAGTTGATTGCTTGGGGGTCTCCAGAGGCCCAACAGCAATAAACAGCTGGATTCCCTTTCCCCTTCAGCTGGATAAAGGTCTCCTTGCTTCCTGCCCCCTTAAACTCTCGTGCAACGTGGTTGTGCAAGGTACAAAATCTTCCCTCCTTACCATGCAGCAGCTGAAATATTCCACACAGAGAATCTCACTGGTATCACGTAAGAGAATTATGGCATCCCCTCAATAAAGATGTGAGATACTGCTGTCTGCGCACCTTCCAAAACAAATAACACTATCTATCTCAAAATGCGAGTCACTGTTATAACAGATCGGTTTATTTACACAAATGCCTTAGCCGAGCGGCTCCGTGTTTAGAAACTTGTATTCAATTCCTTCTTCTTGTATTGAATTCCAACTTCTCAGGGTTGTTTCAACCCTAAAAGATGCTGAGTGTCAGGCAATTTAAGTTAAATACTAATTAACCCATGAAAACGAAAAAAACCCAAAACAAAACGAAAACCAAACATGAAAAGTCTACCTTGCCAACTCCAGGCTCCTCAGCCTTTTAGAGTTAAATAATTTGCCTGGGTCCTGATGGGATGAGGTTGGGCATCCCTGGGCTGGGAATGGCTGCAGTTTGTGTGTAACACGGCTCCGCACGGTTACCTGAGAGTGTCTGCGTACTTTCTTCATCTCTGGTGTAGGAGTATCTTCTGCAGCATTGCTCCTGTGGAGCTGCCAGCATCTTCCTCAGCTCCTACCAAGACGTGAAGACGGCGTTGGCTGGGAGGAGCCGACCTCACAGCCTCTTGGTTCAGACAGGAAACGCTTCCGATCTTTCCATCATCCCAGAAATAGGAGCAAACACTGAAAAGCTGAGCAGCTGCAACGGTGAGTTCAAATACCTCTAACCTGCCCTCCTGCTTGCCAATGCCTTAGGAAAGAGAGATGGGAACAGAGCAAGGTGTTAGTGGAATTAAACCTTAGCTGGAAAGCTAAGAGATGCGTTTTAAAATGCTTTGTCTATACCTAGGATTTTAACACTTCTTCATGTGCGTGAAGGAGGACTTTTTGCTCTGCAGCTGTGGCTACAAAGACTAGGACAAATGCACTACAAAATAGGTCTAGTTTTTGGAAATTAAGCACGCCTGAATGGGCCCGTTAGTGCAGACCCTCCATGTGGCTTTAAAATCCCCCCCAGCCAAGGTAGGGTTTGATCTAAGATGGAAAGCCTTATGCCTGTTATTAGTCTCCTGCCCTCCCAAGCAGGCACAGAAAACACATTCCTAGAGGATGACTTATTCTATAGACCAAGTGGAAATAAGCCCCAGCTGCAAAGCTTGGATCCAGAGACCAACTTTTCCAGAAGGCTGAGAAAGAGTGGGCTCAGCCCAGCGATGCTAAAGCCAGCTGAAAAGTCTGGATCCAATGTAAGATGTGAACCAGCCCACTAAGCGAGGCTGATTATTGCAAACCTTGGACTCCAGCCTGCCTCCAATACCTGGTGAAACACAGAACATGGACGCACCTCCTAGCGGGATTGAGTCAAGACTGTAAATGGTCTTCAGGATCTCTAGTGCTGAGAGTCAGAAAAATGCTCTTTCCTGGCAGTTTCAGAGCAGACCTGGAAGGGAAATAAGACCATGAGGAAGACATTAGAAAGTCTGCTGTGGTCAGACACTTTATTGGAGCGTTTACCTTCTTTCCACTGAAGTGTGGCATGAAAACACATGAGGTCTCATCCCACCATTAAGTCATAGAATCATTCAGGTTGGAAAAGACCCTTGGGATCATCGAGTCCAACCACCAACCTTACAAGCCCTTGGGTTCTCATTCCATCTGAGGTCACAGCTTGCTGGCAGCACTGCCCGGGGGCCATCCTAGCAGGACACTGCTGAGAAATGTGAGCAAGTCCTTGTGTTTCATTGCAGGAAACAAGAGATACCTGGAATCAGGAAGCAGCCAGCCGACGGCGGGGCTCAGGAAGTTGTCAAACAATAGGAACAACAAGGAGAACGAGTTCAGAGAAGCTGGTAGCATGGCTGAGGGACAGGCTTTTCCATCCAAGGACCCTGCAGTAAGAAAGGTGAGCGAGATGCTTGGAGCCAGACTCCGAGTAGGATCTGTGGGAGATAGAGGAGAAGTTCTGCTCGGGCAGATCAGGGTGGAATGCCGGGAGAACAAGCCAACCCTGTCTTCTGTTGAACAGGGCTGGGGCAGTGAGGTTAAACCAAGAACACATTCATTACCACCAATAAAATTTTTAACACATCAGCCCTTAGCTGGTAACACTTACTTATTAACAGCCTGGCAGCACATCAGTGTAATTAGCTCCAGTTCCTAAAGCCTGTTGCAGGGAAACCATGTCACTGAAGTCCAAGGGAGCCGGGAGGAATGCTTTTCCTCTCCCTTTCTTTCCCATTGTTTGTGGCTGCCTCAGCACTTTCAGGTTCCAGTGGGGACGAGAAGTGCTGAAATGCCAGGGCAGAGGCTCTAATCAGAGTATTCCCAGCCTGACAGGAAAGAGGAAGGAGGAGGTCTGTCATGGGAAAGACCTTCTCATGAAATTTCCACCCCGAAGTTGGTTGCAAACGTTTTGATGAACTTCAGAAACCAATTCAAGGCTGAATTCTGGAGAGGTGCTCCGTGCTCTGGCTTGTGTCCAGCCAGCTTCTGGAGTGTGAGCCTTATTGGGAAGCCCTGGTGGCTTCACAGGGTGACAGAATCGAGATCTGCACTCTTTAAACTGAATCCTCATGCTCTCTTGTTACACCACACCTTAGCATTATCATATTGTCACCCAGCATTGTGTTTTGTATCCTGAGCGTGAAATGCCCCATTTACTCCTACGGTCAGGTCCTGTATGGGAATCCTGTCACACTAGTCCCTGGGCTACCAGGTGCTATCCACATGAGCTGGCAGACTAAATAAAAAATGAGAGGTGAGAGATGAAGGAGTAAAGAAGAGATTATCACATGCAGGAGGGACTGAATCGTAAAGAGATAAAGGGCTTCACCAAGGCTTTGGGTGGGCTGCAGGGCAGAGCTGAGAGCAGAGCCCAGTCTGTTCCCAGCACTGTGAGACAGATAGTCTTGCTGTCCTGTTGTTTATCAGTGTATTTGCCTTTTGTTTTTAGGGTGTGGACGTCAGCAAGAACATCTCGGTATGTACTGCCTTTGCAGAATATATTTAACTTGTACCTACATTATCATGCACCAACTGCTGAGGCTTCCAAAACCCTTCCACAGCACAGCACACCTTAATCCTAGTAGCAAACACAAAGGTTTGATATTCCCATGAGTAAACAGTCTCACTTACGGGTGATTAACTCAATAGCACAGAAACTGGTGGTGCAGTTTTCAGCTGAGCCCGTGACCCCATCTGAAGTTTGGAATCAAAAACCTAGTGGAGCTCCAAGAAGAACTACCACAATTGGTTCTGCCTGGGCTGGTGCCTGGGGCTGGGCAGCAGCCAAGGTTGTCCTCCGGAGGTGGCCACAGCTCCTGGAGCAATGGCTCTGCTGGTGGCACAGTGGGAAGGCACCTTGGGACAGGGCAGAACAATGCCCTGAACGTGACAGGGGTTTGAGAACTTCACTGAAATGAAGTGGAAATTGTTTCTTCCCACTATGCTGCTCCTGGGGCATGATCTTTTTGTGGTTTTTTTTCCCCCAAAGTTCTCCAGCCGCTACTTTAGGAAATTTAAACCATGAAATGTTTGGATGCGTGGCTCCTTTTTCAGTTCCTAAGGCCAGATGAGCTCAGCCCTGAGAGTACAAACACTGGGAGGAGGGGGGGGGAGGCCTCAGGAGACTCCCTGACCTCCTGATAATCTCTATTAGCATTTCAAATGTAAGTGCCCAATTGCTGTGGCTTGTGGACGTGACAGGGAAACAAAGGCTTGAGCTCTTCTAATTCACAGTCCACAAGTCACCACCTTGAAAAGAGCTGATAGTCAGGCACCTGGCCTAACAGAAAGGAGAAGGGAGTCAAGCTGCTTTTTTTTTTTTGGGGGGGGGGGGGGTGTTTTTGTATGTAAAGGACCCCCTGGGCACGTGTGAGTAGGTAGGAAACCCAACCTGTCTTTTCCTTTAGTGCAGCCTAACAATAAGGTAAAACGTGCCTTTGGGCAGCTCCTCAGCACTCACCAGGGAAGTGCCCTCACCCTCTGAAACCTTGTCAGAAAGAACAGCAGATCCCTAGAAACGTTCCCAAACAACACAGTTGATCCATCCTGTCTTGCTGTCTCCTGTCCAGGTCCAGGTTGGCCACTGGGCATCATTGCAGGGTGTTGAAAATTCTTTTGTGGGACCTGACTCTTATCCATCCAAAATAGAGAAGCTCCCCTCTTCCTGCCACCCTGGAGTACCCCAAAGTATCATACCTTGGCCAGATGGGGTCTGCCAGCAGCTCAGCTCGCCTCTGGTCCTTCAAGTTGTGGTTTCTTTTTGCTCCCTAGGGTGAGAGCCATGCTTGGGGGAAAATGAAAGATCTGTTTTGGAGGACACGGCTGAGAAACCAGAACAAGTTGGGGCTGTCCTCCGCTGCTCTGAAGAGGTCCTGCCCACAGTTGTACAGGTAAGGCAAAGCTGTGGGAGATTTTCACTTAGAGCTGGGAAGAGGCGTTGGGAGGTTCACCTCTGGGTGTTGCTGGCTGGAGAAGACCCTTCCTTACCTTCTCTCCATTCCATAGAGCGGTCCTGGCCAACACAGCCATTTGCTTCTTTAGTGCCCAGGTGCTCTAAGGTCCCAACTGGATAATGTTACCTGTGTGAAGAATAATGGAAACATTAGGAAGGTGCTTATTCTCAACAGGGCGAGGGGATGTTGACAATTAGGCAAATAATTAGGCTACAGAATGGCTCTGGCTTTCTCATTGAGGTCTCATTGAGGTCTCATTTCTATTAAGAGATCCGTGCTGGCCCCTTGGGCAAGTTTGTCTATGTACAAATATATGGTTTACTATATATGCTTATACCGTGTGGGGCATATCTGTCTGAGGTGACAACAGTGCTGCCAGCTACCCCTTGCACAGATATTCCCCATGGGCTTGCCAAGTCCTCCCAGCTTGTCTGGCAAATTTGGGGCGTTTTTGTATGTAATCAGGTAACAGGAAAAGCCTGGGTACGTTACTCACCAGAGCAGGAGCATTACGTGGAACTGGGCTCCTCCCTATGTTTTTTCAGCTGAGATCTCAGTAACCTTGAGCCAAAGAGCTCCAACGTGCTTAAACCCTCCTCAGGTTATAGAGGGGGTGATGGTGGGGAAACAGCAGTTGTTTAAGCACTCAGGAATGTCCCATTGTTCTCCTGTACCTACCTTACAAAATGCATAAGGGAACTGGGAATCTTGTAATTACAGCTTGGGGCGGGGGGGGGGGGGGGGGGGAA
>JAOQGH010000002.1:17646267-17662972 GCA_025769975.1 Gallinago jamesoni
TTGTCCAACCATCAACCTAACTCTGACAAAAATAAACACCTACACAACAAACAAAATGCAACACCATCACTAAACCAGGTCTCCCAATGGCACGATGGCCACCAAAAGCTTGCTGTTGTACGAGGACTACTTTGTGGTCAGGATGAAGTAAGTTAGGAAGGACAGGGCAGTTCTAACATCACAAAACCTCATCTTTAGTGCTGTCTAGCAAAGGCCAAGAGCAGCCCTAGAGCTGCAGACCCAGGTCTGAACAGGGCTCTTCCCGTAGGAAATTACTACCCCAGGAGATTTCTGCACTCAGGCTTGAGAAGCTGCCGAAGAATTAAAGAATAATATCACGGTAGAAGTTTGACCATTCCATTTTAAAATAATTAAGAGCTGAATAAAACATGCAAAAAAAAAAATAGTACAACATTTAGTTTAAAAAGAAAACAGATCAGTAGCTGGCAAAACCCACAAAAGTCTGTACCACATCAGTCAGGACTGAGGTGGAAAATTTTTCAAATTAAAGACTTGAAATAATAATAATAATAGATATTTACTCCAAGTAAGTAGCTATTAGCTATTTATTTTCTGTAAATAGCTTTGAAATACCGCATTAAAAACAACACACCACCCCAAAACTACAGCTTTTCTTTCTTAAACGGCAGCTGTTTTTAAAAAGTGTTCCAAAAGGTTTGTCTTTCGCAAGTCCTGGAGGCCTGAGCTAAGAGCCATTAAAAGCAAATAGGATGCATTACACTTACTTCAGTTGTATGTAATAAATAAGAAACAAAAAAAAACTAAGCCGGAGCCAGTCTGCAGCAGCCAGTTTAGCATTGCTCTTCAAAACATCTCCTTTCCTGCTTCCCAGAAAACTGTGTTTACATCCATCCATTACATTGTGACTCCAGTTTAAGCACTGACATTTTGTAGCCACAAATATTTGGACAGCATCTGTTTTGGAATTTCAGACGGGAGAGGGGGAAGCTGCTTTGGGGGCAGCTTGGATGTCGGGTACATACGCACAGCACATTAATGCTAAAAACACAGCCACGCGTTCTGACCGCTGTCAGCTTTAATTGTATTTTTCCATTTGTTAAGGCCAGATATTATGTCTTCGGAGCTGAGGAAAACTGAGAGGAACTCCATGATCGTTCTGGGGCAAAATACAAAGAATGAAAACATATGGCCTTTCTGATAACCCAAGTCAAATGGAACAAGGTAAAATAAGTAAAGCAGTGTGTGTTTCTTTGTGGGTTGGGGATTATTTTTTTTTTCTTTGCCTTTTCTCAGCACAGTCCTGTTCCTTCATCCAGACGTGCTCCAATAGGCAAAGATGGGAATAGGTCAGATTTTTGAAATTCAAATTAAATGCATTTATGCCAGCTAAGGACTATTTCATATACCTTCATTTTAATAGTCCCCCACTTTTTTTTTTTAAAAAAACCCACAATTTAAAGGCATCTGTAGTCATATGGGCTACATCACGCAGCTTCTATAAAAAAAAAAAAAGTACAGCAGCAAATTCATTTAGCTGCAGTCAGTCCAAAAGATTCCCAAATAACAAGCCAACCAAGAGTCTCAGGAAAGAGACCATCTGCCCATAATAATAAGACTGAAAGAGAACCAGGCTCAGCCTCATCTGCCACCCACGGGTTAAATGCAGAGAAGCCCTTTCTGACCTCTCGCGCTCACCTCTCAGGCTTCTGTTTCAGAAAGGCCGAGTGGAAACACCAAGGGACACAAAGCCAAGGACCCCGGGGTCACTTTGTGCAACCTGCATCCTACAGTCGTCAACGGAGTTAACTGCGGTTGGAGCGCTGGAAGGGAAAGAGGGAAGGGGGAGGTTGAGGAAGGTCTGAGGACAGACACGTGCTCGGCTGCGCACGGCTTCGCTCCTGGAACTGAAATAGAAAAAAAAAAAAGTCAAGCCACGGATAAAAACTACTGTTAGCATCTTGGCAACACAGCCAACAGGGACTTTGAAGCAAGATTTGGAAATTCTTCCTCTTCCTCTCTGGATTAGGAAAAGAATTACCCGAAACACTGAAGCTTTTAAGTTATCACTGCTTTCTGGGGACCTTCTCCAGCTGAAATAAACTTCACCTTTGTGGGACACAGCAGCATCTAGAAGAGTGCCAGGGACTGCCTGCCCGGTGCAGAAACAGCTGTGGGAAGGACAGTCTCCTCCCTCTAGGGGGGGTAACGAGTCGCAGTCTCTGCTTGTCCCCAGCACATCTCTTCCCTCCAGAGCATCATCTGGCCAGCTTTGCAATTTTACTGGAATCCAACAGGAAAACCAAGTCTGTAAAGCCAAGACTTCCTCTGCAAAGCCATTCCTGAACCCACCTCTACCTTCTAATCCTTTTGCAGAGGCCCCTTGACTCCAGGGCTACCCAGTGCAGAAGTTGGCATCCTGTGGGCAAGGGGCACCGTGGGAATCAGCCTTTTGAGCGACTGGGGGGGGTGGCTCCAAGGCAACACTAGGCATAGGCAGTCCAGCTCCTGTGCTATCAATCTTTTTGGTGGTGGTGGTGAACCAGGCTTGAATTCCTACTTTTAAGCTAAAAAGTTAAGTCCCCTGGCTGTGCAGGTGGGGTAGTCACCTTGGTCTGTGGCTCAGCCTGCCCTCTCTCTGCTGGGAAGAGGCAAGAGGGAGAGCAGAGCTGCAAGGAAGCATTCTTCAAATACATACAGCCTTTACAAACTGCTGCTTTTTTGGGCCACGTTTGGTGGCTGCCTTATTGCCACATGCCCACCGATTTGGACTCATGCTTCTGAAGTCCATGGCTGTAGTGGTCTCTGCACACCAGCTCTTACTGGTACTAGCACAATAACATACATGGAGTAAAGATTTAAGTAAGCCAACTTTGCTTCTTATTAAAACATTATTCTGCCCCCTAAACATAATTACAAGGCAGGAAACTGCTGTTTAAAAATCCCTCCTCAACCCAAAGTTGCCTGGGAACCAAGATTCAAGAAGCTGGCAGGAATGGGCCAACTGCAGCAGGCTTAGTCTGGCAGGAACAGATACTTCCCCCTTGCTCACCCAGATCAGCTGGAACCCTCAGAGTCCTCAAAACCAGAGCAGGATCTCTTCTGAGATGCAAAACACCCCCAACCACACTCTCCCAGGGCAGCTGTAGGTTGCAGGGGTGAGTGAAGGCAGCAGCCCAGGCCTGGTTCTCCAATACTCAAAAGGGTTGTTATTTAGCACCTCCAGAAAGGAAAAAACGAAACACAAACCCCAATTAAAAAATTTTTAAAAAATTAAACAAACAAACAAACAAACAAACCAGTCTGTGCTAACTCAAAGTTAGCACCCTAAAGTAGGTGCTGTGTTCAGTGTTTCAGATGTAGCTGCTGCAGGACTTGGTTATTCACTGTATACCTTGCTAGCTTCACCCAGAGCTAGAAAGATTTATAACTTGATTATTCTGTGAATAGTCTGTATATCTCCATAAATACAGGGGACTAAAACCCTGCATCGACTCACACCCTCCAGTATCCCTCGAGCTTTACAGACACTGTAAGGAATGTGAATCAATGCAAACTGAATTCAAAGTGTTTTAAGATACAGCATCATGAACCGGTGCTCCCCACCACCTCCATTCATACTATAGGCTTACTGGTTTGTTTGTTTAAACTAAAGTGAACTAGCACTCTTTTTTTATTACAGCATTATATGAAATATATTCATGTATTTTCATAAATATATTTATAACATGTAACATACTGTATAGTTCTCCACTCCAGGATGCATTGTAACACAAGCATAAGAAATTTAATAAAAGCATCACTATTATAGTAATCATTTCCAGATATTGTATTAAAAAACACCTGGGTTGTAGTATAGGAACTGCCACGCATTTAAGGTTTCAGGTCAAGAAAGGAATTGTTACCTCCAAGCTTTGAAATAACTTCTTTAGCTCTGGCAAGGGAGCAGGTTTGTTCTTTAGAGGCTGGTGATGTTCTCAGAGATCCAGAGGGCGAGGAGAGCCTTGGGAAGTCTAGGTACAGCTGAGCATGGACGATCACTCCGAGCAGCCCTGTGTTAGATGCTGTTGCTGGGCTTTGCTGCCAGAGCTGGAGAGTGGAGGGCAGCACACACCACTTCCAAACGCTTCACCCGTTCCACCACCACAGGAAGGGTGAAGGCACTGGGGACAGAGCATGCTAATGCTCAGCATCAGTGTTTCTTCCTGAAAATCTGGGTTCATTAGCAGCACTGGCAGGTGCTGGCTGGCCCCAGGGCTCCTTCTCAGCTCCTCCTTCATCCACAGCAGCCTCCTGGACACAGCTGCTTTCCTTCACCTGCAGGAGTCTAAGCCAACATCTGTAGAAACCCACACCACCTTAAGTTCAGCTGCGTAACCAGGCAGCGTGGAGCTAAGTTAGAAAGAGGATGCTGACACCAGAAGTCACAGGCACTTACTCCAAATACAGTGAAGGAGAAGTCAATGAGACCCAACTACAGAAGGTAGAGGCTTAGGAAAAAAAAAAAAACAACCCCAAAAGCCAGAAATACACCAGTGAAGGGAGAAGGAAGAGTACACATCTGCAGGAAAGAAAATGGCAAAACAAAGCAGTGATGAAACCCTGGTGGAGAAGGAGAACATGCTATGTCCTGGGACAACACACCAGAGGAGGAAGCCTCCGTGTTGCATGGCTTTCACCTTGTGGCAGTGTTTCACACAGGCAACATCCCACTGCTGTTTGTGTCCTTCCCCTCCTGCTAGGGACCAAACAGGGACCTTTAAGTACTGAATCATAGAATGGTTTGGGTTGGAAGGGACCTTCAAGACCATCCAGTTCCAACCCCCTGCTCTGCGCAGGGACACCTCCCACCAGACCAGGTTGCTCAAAGACCCATCCAGCCTGGCCTTGAACCCCTGCAGGGATGGGGCAGCCACAGCTTCTCTAGGCAACCTGTTCCAGTGTCTCACCACCCTCACAGCAAAGAATTTCTTCCCAAGATCTAGTCCAAATCCCCCTCTTTCAGTTTAAAACCGTTCCCCCTTGGCTTATGGCTCCCCTCCCTGATGAAGAATCCCTCCCCATCTCTCCTGTAGCCCCTTTAGGGACTGGAAGGGGCTCTAAGGTCTCCCCAGAGTCTTCTCTTCTCAAGGCTGAAGAACCCCAACTCTCTCAGCCTGTCCTCATAGGAGAGGTGCTCTGATCATCAAGAAGACTCCTCACAGAGTGGGTAAAGAAATAAAGTCCACTTCTCTGCTCACTCACCTCCGCTTATCACTGCGTATGTCCTGTGCTGAGCAGCAGGTCCATTACAGCAGGACCCAGCTCCACACCACAGTCCCTACGTGAGGAAATCTACCTGATCCCCAGAGACCCCATGCCCAGAGCTCCCTGCCACTTTGGAGCAGTTCAGTAACCCCACGGAGGGCAGCAGGGACTCTCCTCACCTCCTGCCTCCACACAGGCATTGAGCTCTCTAAGCAATTATTGTTGCCTGCCTTACTGAGGCACAGGAAGAATCCAGCAGCAGCCAGGAAGATGTTTAGATCTTGGCCAACACACACACACACACACACACACGGACAGTGCCAGAGCACCCCGCCTGGTGTACTGGAAAGGTGTGGGTCTATATTACTCCTTTAATTGCCCAGTTAATTAACAGTAGAGACAGCTGCTAAAGACTTGTCATAAGGCACATTATGAGTATACACCCTCCTTTCTCAGGCAGAGCTCCACCTGCATCAAGGCCATTCCATTGCCAGAGGCACTCCCTGAAGGAGGAGGCTGTTTGACCTATCTCCAGCTGATGGTTTCTCCAGCCTGTGACCTCCTTCACCCTCCCACCCTAGAACCTGGAGGAGCCTTATCTTCTTCTTCTGATTAAATTCTAAAAGCAGGCCAGGCTAAGGGCACTGGCTGTTCTGGAAGTAAAGCAGTTTCTTCTAGAAAAATAAAAACATCATAAGATGATTCCTGAAACTTCTTGTTAGAGTAAGAAAGGAATTAAAAGGCAGTTCCCACCACCTGTTAACACCTTCCAATCACACAGCATTGGCAGAAGCCAATTAAATAGAACAGTAGCTGCTACCCTGAGCAAGATACTGTTCAGTTCTTTGCTTCCATGTATAGAAGAGCTGCTCTTCCCCTTGAAAGGCCCCTAAGCAGTATGATTTAGACTATTCCCTTGTCTTTTAACAGGGAGAAAACCATTAGAAATTTCTAATCTATTTCAAGGAGGGGAAAGAGAGGAAAACCATGTTTTTCCCTCCCCATCAAGCGTACTTGCTCAAGGACTACCCCATCAGCTATAAAGGGGTCTCAGTGTGAATGCAAGCACCAGCCTGGGCAGGAAAGGGTGTTATGGAGTCGTCTGTCCCGTCCCCCGTCCCCCCCCCATCAGGAGAGGTTTGCTGGATTGTTTTTGCTCAGGACCTGAGGAAGCCCAGAATAATCCTGCTCAGCCGCTGTGACTGAGCACACCACACTGAACTGCTCCTGATGCTCAGAAGTTTTATTTCTCATCTCATGAAAAGCACATCCATGGCACTGTTGTGTCAACAGTGGTGTCAAATTAGCTTTAGTCTGAGAGCTTTGAAGACTTCTAACTGTCTGCTCTCACATGAAAGTTTAAGAATAATCTTTAAATCAAGTTTTAATATTTTCCTGAAGTTCAAACCACCCAGGCCCTTTAATTTTTTTTTTTTCAGTTGGAAATAGTTTTCATGTTCTCATCATCCAGAAAGATTCCCACCTGCCTTTTTTTTTTCCTCCTGTTTCCAGAGCTAGGGAGGTAGGTTTATGTACAGCATCGTTAGGAAGGCCCATTTGTGTAGGGCTTTGCCATCCCTGCTTCTGAGTCCTGCCACATGTACACAGCCCTGACTTACCCACTGGGCTCAGTGGCAATTCCTAGCTCCTCTCCAGTCAGATACCAGCTCTGCACCCCCAAAGGAGAATCAGCCGTAGGATTTGATTTTAATGAGTTTTGCTGCACTTCTGAGGGCTCCAGAGGAGCCACGATAAGTACTTTTGAAGGCTACCCCAGCCCCTGGCAGAAGGGCAGACACCACCCAGCATCACACTGGTCTCAGTCTGCAGCTTCTACGGGAGCCCAGGTTATGATGGGGGCTCCCTCTTAACAGCAACAGGCAGTGAACACTAATCCCAGAGCAGAATAACAGCCAGAAAAAAAAGACAGGTTCAGAGAAACAGCTTTTGGAAAACTCTCACAGCCATCAGGATTATTTGTGACATGCAAACAAAGGCTTACAGCCAGGGTCCCTGACACTTCTGTTCCGTGCCACATGCTCTGGGCCAGGGAGAAGGAGTCCCACAGCCCAGAGGGGTTTGACAGCCACTTTATTGCAATACATTGATTTCATGTGTTACAGGCCCCTTCCTGTGCCACAGCACAGTGACCACAAGCACCACACACAGAGACGCCCCGGTTACCACAGCAGCAAACCCCAGAGCCCAGGGGGCTGCAGCTGCTCCTGTGGGGGGAGAAAAGCCCCAGTTAACACTCCCCCAGTAAGACACAGAGAAGGCCCTAAGGGCCCAACCTTTCTGCTGGGAAAGATTTGGACCAGCCCTCTTCCCCAGCCTAGCTATACTGGGCTGGCACACTTACCAAAGCCATCCTTGGCTGTGTCCCATCTTCGCTCATCCTGGAGGAAAATCACAGGGCCTGTGCTGGAGACGTGGGAGGCAGCATCCTGAAGAGGATGCTCAGCACTCCTTTTACCCCCTACAGAGCAATATGAAGGTTTTTGGTGAGAAGACATATAGAATCATAGGATTGTCTAGGTTGGAAGGGACCTTTAAGATCACAGAGTCCAAGCATGAAGCCAACACTGACAAAACCCACCACTAAACCACATCCCCCAGCACCACATCTACCCATCTTTTAAATACCTCCAGGGGTGACAATTCCCTGGGCAGCCTGTTCCAGTGCTTGACAAACCCTTCAGGTGTAGAATTTCCCTCCTAATAATCTAAACCTCCCCTGGCACAACTTGAGGCCATTTCCTCTTGTCCTATCACTGACAGTGAACTTTGTCCAGGTCAGATTCTCCAAACATGAGAAGGCCAAGCCTCCCATGGGAGTCAACACAGAACTAGGAGCCTCTGAAGACCTCCGCCTTTTTAGCATAAGGGCAAGGGCCCTTCCTCATTGGAAAGGAGCAGGAAGTGCCTTGTCAAGCTGTCCATGGCTTGAGGGAATTAGTCCATAGTCTACGTGTCCCCCCAGCCCCCAGCTTGGAGGGTAGACCCTTGTTGCCCCTTTGGATGGGGAAGCAGGCACTTACTGGCTCTAGCAGGACAAGTGGTGGTGCAGGACTCCTGTACAGACCGGTGGCACACCGAGGCACTGCAGTGCAGGTACACCTAGAAGGAACAGGACACAGCCTGTGGAATCACTCGGGCAGTGTTTGTGGACAGACAATACCCTGGTGTGGGTTACCTGACCCTGGCCAGCAGCCGAGCACCCACACAGCCACTTCCTCACTCCCCCTAGCCCAGCAGGGTGGGGAAAGAGTAGGAAGAGCACAAACAAGAAGACCCGTGGCTGGAGAGATAAAGAAAGTTTGATATACGAAGGAGAGGGAAGAGCCAAACCAAAGCACAAGTGATGCAGAAGGCAGATCACCCACCCTGCTCCCACAGGCCAACTGGTGCCCAGCCAGTCTCTGAGCATCAGCTATGTTGGAAGACAAAGTTCTCCAGTGTTTATTGCTGAGCAGGACATCATACAGCACAGAATGAATTTGGGTCAGCTGTCCCAGCTGTGTTGCCTCCCACCTTCTATCCATTGGGGGCTGAGAAACAGCTGAGTGAGGAGGAAAAAAAAAAAACACCCAAACACCTTGCTGGCAAGCACACACTATTCAGCAAATAGATAGGACCATTGGTGTGTTATCAACACTGTTTTAGCCACGCATCCAAACCCACAGCACTATATGGGCTGCTATCAGGAGAGTTACCTCCATCCCAGCCAGATCCAGTTCAGTACCTGGTCACCGAAAGGGAGAAGGCAGAAGGATCTCTTTGGCTTGCTCCACGTACAGGCTGTAGCCTTGGAGCCCTCTGCTGTCTGCTGCAAGGCAGCTTTGATACCTTTACTATACACCTTCAAACTCGGATCTGGCATTACAGCACTTCTGCCTGACACCTGAGACACAGCTGGGACCAGTTTTGAGTATTAATTGATCCCAGTACAAGGCATGGTGAACTTCATGTTACTTAACTGCTCAGAATCTCATGAGATTCAGAGGCCAGATGCTTCCCAGGTTACCAAAAGCTATTTCCAAGTCATTTTGGCCAAGAAATTTAGGTTAGAAAATATTGATTAGCATAATTAGAGCACACACCCTAAGCTAGATCAACAAAGCTGCTTAGTCAGCAATTTAGCACTTGCTTTAAGTAGACCTACCCTTTTCAGTAGTCTCATTTTCTGTCACATCCCTTTGTCTGAAGGAATAAAGAGTTTCTTGCTTCAACCTCCCCTGAAACAGGAGGGGATCTTCCTATTCTTCCCCCTTCCAAACCCCAAAGGCCAAGAGTTCTGAAGTGCTTCTTATTGCTCACACATGTTACTTGTCCTCAGTAGGAAGCTGGGCAACCAGGACAGGATCTTACCAGCCCAGAGAGCATCTCTTGGGAAGTCAAGTCCACAAAGGTGAATGTGTAGAGAGTGAAACGTTGGTAATGAGAGGGGAACAGTAGTCCTGAGGCATGACTCAGAGGCACCAGCTGTGTCCGGTAGTTGTCCCCTGCATAAGGGCACCTGAGAGAAGGAGGCCAGAAGTTAAAAAAGTGCAAGTCGTTCCTCTGACCCAAAGGTATTTACAAGTCACCTACCCATCCACCAAAACAGGCCACTGCAGCTTTTGCTGGGGATTGATACTTGGCGTGCCCCAGCAGTGGTGCAGGACCAAAACCAGGTCTGGGTCTGTTCTCTGTAGGATCTTGACTTCTACATAAACAGGCTCTCTCAGAGTCTTCACAACAGGGTAGTCACTGGCTGTATAGTAAGAAGTATAACTTCCATCTGGGACAGAAGAAACCCAAGAGCCATTTTAGAGCAAGAATAAACAGGAAGAGGCAACATGAGAGCATCCTTTATAGCCATGGCAGTAAGTTCCCACCATGGCAGAGAAGCAGTAGTGCCAGGTTCTCCCATCACTAGTCCCTTATTACTCAGCAGAGACCAGAGCCCTGCACCAAGAGGCTTGGTCAAGTCCTGCAAGCCTCTGATACCTGAGGCAACACGCAGCTCCAAGGACAGAGGACCTGGCTGGGACACAGCAGGGAGTGGTGGCAACGTGAAGACCTGAACACTCAAGGGAACGAAGCTCCCAGTGGTGGAGTAGCTACAGCGGACATGTAACCTGGTGGGACAGGAAAAGCCAGAGTCAGGGAGATAAGAAAGGTCACACTGATATCTCCTTTCTCCAAGATGGCAACCTAATAATATCTGCTTTAATTAGTCACATCCCTAATCTTTCCTTGAACACTTCCTTTTAACAAATACTTGAAATTCTCTTCAGAGGTCAAATTTGAGTCTCCAGAGAGAATTCAGAGCTTGTGACAAGCAGGAATTTCTCGTGGCATTGAGCACAGTGGAACCCAGCAACACCAGCCCTAGGGTATTACCTGAAAGTGCTGTCCCTGGTGACAGAGCCAAGGCTCCCTGTCTTCACATCCCTGGATGCCACCAGCTCATTCTCATATACGGCCTGGTCTCCAGTCACCTGGAATGACAGACCAGGCACTGCTGTTGCAGGAAAGTCAAGGTGGATTGATGCCAGGCTGGAGAGCAACATTTGGCCTCTGGAAGCCTGTAGGGTGCCCATTTAGTAGCCAAAGCCACATCAGGCTGTCCCAGGTCTGCAAGCTCCTACTAACAGCTGTAGTTCTTACCTGAAAAGTGGTGCCACAGGCAGAGAGCGGGAACTGGTACACAACAAAGAGGTTGTTTTTCATGACAGGGACACAGCCAGCACTGTGTCCCCTGGCCAGCTGCACAGAGCCCAAGATAAGGGGTGGCAGGGTCACATCCCGAGAGATGGCAATGGAAAACTGGCCATCTGGTGTGCAATGAGCTGTCACTGGAAGGAAAAAAATAAAAATATAATCAAGTCTTGAGCTCAGGGAGGAAAGGGATGGAAAGGAGGCTCAAACATGGCAGCAGAGCAAGGCCAGCAAGACCTGCCAGTTCTCCTGCCTGTAACTCCCAAAGTAAGCACTAAGCACAGCAAGACAAGCACAACCAGCTCTAACAGCAACACGGATTCTTGGCCATACAACCAGCTCTGTTGCAACACCTCCAGAAGGGCCAGACACTTCACTGGGACAGAGGATTCCTGACAGCCAAAAACATAGCCCTAAGCCACCTGCAGGACTGGTGCACACCAACCCCGCTCCACCAGGGACGTCGGGAATTCCAGTTTGCAGCTCCTCCAGGAAGAGGCGAGGACAGTTGCTCGTTCTTACCTGTGTTACCAAAATAACAGGGCTTCACCCTGTCCCTGGGGTCGTAGCAGCAGCCTCGCACTTCGCAGTCTCCCCGGCTGACAGGCGAGGAGGCACACAGCAGCCGGTCATGGCTGAGGACAGCAGAACAGATGCTACTGCTTGGAGCATCCAGGGCTGGAAGAAACAGCAGGAATTTGTGCAGCTACAGCACAAAAACAGGGGGATAGAGGGACAGAGGACACTGCTGGGAGGTATCCTGGTGACTCCGCACACAACCCAAGGGAAGATAGACCCAGGTGAGGGTCAAAAACACAGCCTGGAGCTGGCATGGAAGCCTGCTCTGAAGGGACCTGCATTTCCCTGGAACAGAGACTCCCTCTGAAGCCATGCACAGGAGACTGGACTGCGCGAGGTCTATCAAGATAAAGCATCCTGGATCAACTCTGGTAGTGTGGAAAAAACATTGTACTTAGTCTCTGGCTCGGTCCCTAACTTGCAGGGACTCATGCAGTCAAAATATGGCTAGGAGACACAAGGAATGTTCACCTGCTGACTGTGCAAAGGAGGCACAAGTCCCCAGCAAATTGGTGCTTTGTCCAAACCCTTTTCTAAAGAATCTTCTGCACAGCTTTAAGTCCCCTTTCCAGGCCCCAGACTGACTAGAAACAGCGATCTAAAAGGAAGGGCATTCATCACCACAAGACACAAGTAGGGTTTCCTAAGGAACTGCCAGAGTCTTACCAGGAAGGTCCACAGGGCACCTGAGCAGCTTTTCTTCATGAAGAACCTTTTGACCAGCATCATTTGCTCCTTCAAGCCCAACCAGCATGACGTAATTACCATCCTGGGGGAGACCCACACCAGTCAGGGCAGCCAGAGCAGCAGCAGCCACAGTCCCAGCAGAACCCCTAAGGTCACTCACCCATTCAAAGACATAACAGCCAGTATAGGAGACCAAGACTTTCCTGGAGCCATCTGGAGTCCCAGATACCACGAGTCCACAGTCAGAGTCATTCTGCAGAGCATGTGCCTTCCCCTCAGTATCTAGGGAAAGAGGAGACCACAGCAGAGGCTTCAGCATCCCACATGGAAGATGGGGCCTACTACAATTCTACCCTTCTGTTGGAAACAAGGCCTCAGCCAGGATTAGGGTCTGGGCCAGCAAGGGTGTGTGAGGGAACCCAGCGGCCAAGACTATCTAGATCCAGGCACAGCACTCCACCAAAACCCTTGACTGCTGGGTCATACAAACAATCCCTGGTTACACAAGGTGCACTGAAGCTGTTAGACAACACTCCACATCAAAACCTGCCCCTTTCTCCTCATTCCAGGCATGCCTCTGCCCTGGGCCAAAACACAGCGGTAAGAAACCCTCTTGACACCACCCTCACTTACCCCAAGTGGTCAGCACAAAAGAAGCATTCCCTTCCCAACCTGGAGGTAAGGTGAGCTGCAGGCTTTCGTGGCCACAAGCCAGCAGGTTGGGATCAGAAAAAACACTACCCCGAGCCCCCCCAGCCAAAACAAGGGGACCAAGAAACCCCCAGAAGAGCATAGCTCCAAACGCAGCCCTAGACCGTCCTGCAACACCCATCCTGCTCTCTGGCTAAGGATCACAAAGCAGCTGCTCCCTGTCTTGCCCTTTTAAATTGTGGAGCCAGCTGGGATCAGGAATTCCCAAAGTGCCCAGGTGGACCCAGCCCAGCAGTTTAACACCTTCCATTGCCCTCATCTGCCTCTAAACCCACCACAGTCTGCTTGCACCCTTTGAAGAAAATCACAGGGCAGGAGCTCAGCTTTTGTCAAGAGTTGAGTGTGTATTCATATCACTAAGGTGAGAGGAACCCATCTGTGCAGTTTATCGTGGAGGCCCAGGAGGGTCTCCAAACCCTTTTTTCTCACCCTGAGTTCTTCCCACCACTGGCCCATCCAGGAAACCCAGTTGCTTTTCCCCGTGTACCCTGCTGCTACTCTAATTGCTCGTTACACTGCACGGGTGCAAGAAGCTGAGAGATAACGCTCTTTTAAAGAAGACACTGCTTCAAATGCCAGACACAGGGTGCCGACATATAAGCACAAAAATAGCCACCCCCATGAAATCTGTGGAAAACTATGGAGCTCAGGAGGCTTTGCACACCTACAAGGAGATGATTCCCCTTGAACTCTCCTGGCTGTGGACTACAGCTCCATTTGCAGTGCAGGACTGTTCCAGGCGTGGATACCAGGCTGGCAGGACCATAAGCTCTGTGTGACCCCCAAGAACTGGCAGGTGAGCTCCCAAGGTGGGCATGAGACACAGGTAAAAGGAGACTCTATGATCCCAGAGAAAGCTCCGCCTGGCACTGCAACATGTCCCATGCAGAGCCTTCTCCCTAGCCAGACATGAGGCTACAGCATCCATACCAAGTCCATCCAGATGATCATCATTCCATACGGATGTTTCTGTATTCAGGCAATGGAGGTGTGAAGCACGATCTCCCCTCCAGCCAGCATCAGGCATGGGGTGTAGCTGAGCCCAAGGGAGATGTTTCCTCAGCTCTTCCACCTTAGCCCACAGCCCGTTTTTCCTCTCCAGCTCTACAGGATGCCGTGATCCCAGCTGGGTGAAGAACATCACTGTGCCTACCCAGTGCACTGCCTATTTCACATATACCAACCGGGAGGGACGTTCCACAACGAAGGAGACCTTTTCAGCTGCTCTGCACAGTAGGGGCTGAAGCAAATGGGTCTCCACAGGCTGCCTGTGTGGTGGCTGTTTAGGGGCACACATGAATCAAAAGTCCTCGTTCCCAGGCACTGGGCAGCCACGGTGGAGAGGGATCTGGGGAAAACACTTGGACTTTGGCAGGGATGGAGGCTTCATCTCAGTAGAAGCTTGTGCCAAGGCAGCTTGTCCGAATCTCACAGCCCCTGTGTGACTGCTGAGTGCTTCATTCCACTGTGTTTTCTGCTGATAATTGGGTAAACAATAACAAATAAACAAAGTACTTTGGAGCTATAAAGATAGCGTTCCTTACACTTTAACCCGACGATACCTTGTTTATGCTGACAGAAAAAAAGGTGAAGAATAACTCCATGTGAAACAAGGGTGGGAGTGCTGTGGGTCCTCCAAGAAATACCCGTGTTGAGAACGGTTTCAGGGAAGCGCCCTTTGCTAATTTCTACACACGCACACACGTGAGAGCTGTGGAGATGGGAGGCAATTAAAGTAAGCCTGAAATGAATAGCAACTAAATATGTTGTTTGGCAGAAGTTGTGAAAGCAGCCCTGGCTGAGAGGAAACAGTCAGGTCTCAAAAAAGACAAATTTACAACACTGGTAGCTTTTTATTTGAGTATCCCTACTAGGTGCCTCCAACTAACTTAAAACCAAAGCTCCTGTTGAAGATGACGAGGAGGGGACTTCCCTCTGGCCTTCCTGAACTTCCACATGGATGGAGAGGACAGACCAGTCCTGTCTACTGTTAGCATCGGCAAATACAAGTGAGACCACAGAAAACCCTTGAACACTACTGTGACATGAAAAGGTCCTTGCTTTCCTACAGGGAAGGTCTTAGTGACAAGTCTCATGGGATTTCCTACCACAAAAATCCCCAGTGGGCCCCCAGGGTGGTGGGAATACTTGGAATATAGTGATTTTATCCCAATAAGAATGAGAAATCTAGAAAGTATACCTTGTTTCGGGGCTTTTGCCCAAACTATGTTGCAACCTGTGAGGCACAGCTAAGAAGCGAGCCCTGTCCCCAGGCAGAAGGGAACTGCACAGGGAAGGAGGTAATGAACTCTGGCAGCAGAGAGACCTCACATAGCAGGGCAAAATCCCACTTCGACCACATGGAATATCCCAGAGCTACATGAACTCCCATGAGCTGTCCTGGCAACTTCTGAGCTGATGCAGGAGGTCAGGTCAGCAGATAAGTAATTAGCCCAAACTTGTGGGAAACTCAGTTTTTCCATGAAAGTATCAAGTATGGGTCTTTGGGAAGTGAAATGACATTAAAAAGAACAACTAGAAAGAGAGCAAGGATGACTTAAGAACTCATGGGGAAGCTACAGAAACTTCTGTTGAGGTGTCATAGCTCAGGAGAGACAGAGGGATATGGCCAGAATGATCAAGCTGAGGACAGGTTTGCCTGAGGTTCCAGAGCACTGGGGGTCCTTTCAACCTGCCATTGTCACTGCTGTTGGCACAGACCCTGGTGTAATCATGGGCAGGAAGCCTCCAGCTCTTCTGGAAGTCCTTGCAACACACCACACCTGTTCTCAAGTCTACCAGAGCACCTCTGGCCCTTCCAATGGAGCAGTTCTTCATATCAGAAAGAGGAACTTGTACATGCCAGCTTCCAGCAGTAGCTTGGGTGGGCTTCTTTGGTCATTGAAAGGACCACTTACCAGGTTACTCTAAACTCTACTACTCTACTACTCTAAACTCTAAACAAGTGCAGCTGTTTCAGCTTGGAAAGCCATTGCCCAGAAACCCTCTCAAGTTCTTGATTTCTCTCTTCTCTATCTGCTTCTCTCACTCTTTCCTCTAAGATATCTCAAAGAGGTCAGAGTCCCAAGCTCTAGTCCCCTTCTCTCATGTCTTTTTCTTATCTCTCCCAGAAAGTCCCCTCTTGTCTATTGTGATGTCTGCAGACCTTTCTGCCCTTCCCAGAGGGATAGTTTATACTTTCCTCTCTTGTGAGGCCGGGCACCTCTAGGGAGAGAGACTGAGGCACTTGCTGTACAATGAGGAGAACACCTCAGTATATTCTTTGGCATGTTCACACACTGTGTGAACTCCACTGAGTGTGTCAGGAAGACTTCAGGAACAGACACGGGTGGCTCACCCCACTGAGAGACTGTACAATGAATACCACAGAACAGAAAACCAACAATGAATTTCCAGGAGCTTCTCAGTAGAAGATTGCACCCGTAGTGTGAGATCTTTAACAATAAAATTACGTGACACAAAACAAATTTGATGAACACACTATACATTTCTTAATCTCAGTTGGCCTCTGCAGTTGTCTGAGACAAGGTGTGTCTTTGATGGCCAATTAACACTGAGAGAAGTCCCAGTTACATAACACAGGGCAGTCTAACAAATGATTGACTACAAATATTGACCAAGTCAGCCACGTGACCCTAACCTGCTCTTGAGTTAGCATAGCTACCATAGCTAACAAAGCCCTTTGGTGTATAAACTCAGGCTCCACCAGCCAGAGTCACTCCCTCCTGAGCCACGGAAGCAAATGGAGCTCCTGGGAGCAGCCACTGTTGTCCTC
>JAOQGH010000002.1:17663072-17673926 GCA_025769975.1 Gallinago jamesoni
CCTACTCGTGGCCATCATCTTGCAGAACTTTACCTTGAAGCCTGTTGTTGACCCCCAGGAACTCAGCATCACCCCAACACTGAGTGGGACAAGCAACGTTCCTCCTGTCTACCAGCTCTGTGCTATTCCCCGCTGAACGGCACAGAAACCCCTCTACGGCATCCTGAGCCTGGCTGCTCCTTTACATCTCCCTTAATGAAACCCATGACAGAAGCGTTGGCCCACCTTCCCATAGCCTCCAGAAAGACAGCCCAAACACAGGTACATGCACAGAGTAGATACCTTCAAGGCTTCCTGGAACTGCTCCACCACATCCCAGGGAAGCCCTGGGTGACATTGCAGCTTGTTGCCCTGATGCTCCATCCAAGGGCTCCTAGAGCCCAGTGGCTGCGTCTAAGAGCTGATTTTCTCAGAAACACAGCTCCCATGGCTGTCCTTGACTTGCTTCTCCCACAGCACATGTTCCACCAAGAGCAGCAAGCCTGACAGAAGGATAGCACTGCATGTGTCTACATTAATGACCCAATAAAGAAAAATCTGTGATGATTTGAGCCATCTTTTTCTTTGGGTTGGGTCAGTTCCCCATGTGCTGCTCCACTGCAGAGTAGATACTGTGGTCAGTACCCTGTGGGGAGGCCTGTCCTTCCTGGGGTAATGATCCTGCTTTCTTCAGCCACTGGACACAGTGCTGCTGCATGCAAGGAGCCCCTGGCCAGTCACAGCACAACCACTAGACAGGATGGCTCATGGTGTGGGAGGGGAAAGAGGTTCTGCAGCCTGGGGGCCATCAGCAGCTCTCTCTGCCATTTTGTGGGGCTTCTAATCCCTGTGAATTGCGTTCTCCTTCCAGCTTTCTTGGGCATGTTGCTTCATCTTACTTCTGGTCAGGACTCTTTCTGATTAATGAAAAGGAGAGTACATCCCTTTCTTTTCAGGCTGTTGCCAGATGCTCAGGCACCTGAGTGATGGGGACTCCAAACAACTCTCTGGCTGCTCTCTTCTATCACCAGTACCACTACAAGGATTTAGATCTTATTTATTACAAGGAATGAACTTAAATTTAGGAGGAGAGGAAAACCATCTCTCCCAGAGAACTTGGATACTCCAGGGGAACCTCATTGTGCTTCCCCATCTCAGAGGCATCATTGCAAACAAGTTCTTTGCCCATCCAAAGTCTCTTTGTCCTCTCCCCCATAGAATTTCATGAATGCACAAAGAGAAAACTCTCTTGTTCATAAACTGTAACTGTGTGACCCCTGGTGTCCAGGAAAAGGATGGTGTCTGTTATTTCTTCTCCCAGTCACTATTTGGTGCTTTTCTTTCAGTGACAGGGCGAATGGTTTTCATAAATGGAGTCCACTACAGGTGGCTCTCTCCTGGGTTTATTTATCCTCACGGGCTTTGCTTGTGTTTGGATGTCTGGGTTGCGGTGTTTGTCTTGATCTTCATTTACATAGGTACTTGTTGTCCCTTGCATCATGGTCATATAAAAGTCCTGGAGGCAAAACATCATTTCTGTGATGGTAGTCACAAGGTACTCCGAGACCTTGTGACTACTGCAGAGAATACAGTATACAAGAATTTCCACTGCTCTTTGGAAATGTTTGGCAGTATTTTGAGGAAAAGATCATATTTGCTTACATCGCAGGTCCATCCCTCCTCCTCCCGCCATTTTTGCCCCTGCAGAATGCACCCTAAAGCAAGGTCAAACCATTGCTGTCCTCTCATCTAGGAGTGCATCACATCGACAGATATGCAACCAGAAACCTCTGATTTGATTGCTAATTAATAAAACTACTTTCCTCAAGTCAAGCCTATTTTGCCTGTGATGGTAATTAGCGAACGATCCTTATCTCAACCCCTGAGTCTTTTCGTTACACTTTCTCTCCCCTGTCCAGTGAGCAGGGGGAGTGACAGAGCAGCTTTGGTGAGCACCTGGTGTCCAGCCAGGGTCAGCCCTCTACAGCTCTCTATTAGTACAGGGCTACCCTTAAAACCAGCTCTGCATTTAGTAACCAACTCAGCAGCATGTGTGCTATGTTGACAATCAGTTAAGAGGTGACTTACATCTGGAGATCTGGGAGGGGACGATTCATATTCATGTTCTTCCCGCCCATTGGAATGTTGATTGGTCTGAAGCAATGAACAGAACAGTGACAAACAACATCCAGCCACAACTCACAAACAACTGCATAAGAGGCACAGGGCAGTGGGAAAATGTCCTGTTACTAAACAGCTCCAGAACTCAGGAGGTAAATAACTACACAGGGGATAATATCTGGGATAATATCCAACAGATTCTAAGCTGGATGCCAAAATGCTCTTTCAGTCAGAACAATCACAGGGTGCCCATCCTCACAGAGGGAAAACCTCAGTGCCTAAGTGTTCCCTTTATTAGAACATCCAAAATCTGTCTGGTCTTTTAGCAGAGGGAAAAGCCCTCACTTTCATATTTACATCCAGAAAAAAAAAAAACAAAACAAAAAAACCCCATAATGTTAACTAACAACTACAGAGAAATCAAGGCGCCCAGGACGTGGGAGGTATTCACCTGATTCCAGATGTAGTTACCTGATTCCAGATGTAGTTCTTCCACTGGAGGACACAGACCACAGCCAAGACGACTGCAAGGGCCAAAGCCAGAATGCTGGGTATCCCTGCAGCCACTCCAACCACCCAGGGCTCGTACTGACTTACAAAGACAGACAGTCAGGTCAAATGCACACAGTGGGACCCTTTAACTCTGGGCATAGTACCCGAGCGAGTGGCTACCATACAGCAAGGAAGAAAAGACAATGTTGAGGAATGAAACTGCAGCCCTGGATCAAAAGAGTGGCATCCAGCCAGCTGGGATGGACAAGGGAAGCAGAGATTTGATTTCAGAGGGAAAACATTCCGCATGTTGTCAATTGCTTCAAATAATGAAACAAACTCTTACCCCAGAAGAACAATCTGCCTGGACAGTTGAGCTTCCAGACGTTTGTGCAGAAGTCTAGGAATAAGATGTTTATAGAACACGTACCCCAAAAAAAGTTTTATAAAAAGCGAACAAGGAGAGAGTCTAAGTGAGCAGTTGCAAGACCCAAACCAAAACCCTTTGGCATTTTCTAGGCATTGCAATGTATCTTCAGTGAGTGTCAGGACATGTAAAGTACCTTCTGGTAACTGCTGTGATGGCTAATGGCCTGATCCCCCTGTCATCCCCTCTCTCACTAGGAGAGAACAGAAATGCAATCTAAAAGGACATTCGTGTTCCCTCTGGTGGAAGGAGCAGGAAAGAAAATTCAGCTGCACTAAAGGCTTAGCAAAGTCACCTCTACCTGGATCTGCTCATTTCTAAATAAACAGGAAAACAGGCTCAAATGCAGGACTCCAGGGACTTTAAGCATCTCACCTGTTTTTACTGCTACAATATAATGTCAGCAGTATTAGGACAGTCTGTCAGAAGATCTGCATCAACACTCACCCATAAAAGCAGCAAGTTCTCTTCCCACCTCCCCAGCTCTTACAGATAACGCGATGGCCAGCAGTCAGTTCACCTTCATCCTGTGCAGTGTATACTTACTGAATTGACAGATGAGCTGTAAAACGGTGAGAAAGACGTCGTTTCCTCCTGCAGAGAAATAAAAAAATAAAATTAAAAAAAATAAGAGAAACAGAACTGAATACTAGCAACTGGGAGATGCCCCTGGCCAGGTGTGGGAGTGGGAAGGGGAGTTTGTGAAGTGACTGGAAATGATGGCATGAGAATATACTCATTTGAGCTGAACAGGGAAGTCACGCTCGTTACTCCAGAGAAAACAACACCTGTGCCATGCTATTCAAGAAATTGATATGAGGAAACATGAACTGTTTTGCTCAAATTGTTTATACCATACAGGGGCACAGAGTAGTCATTGGCCTTATCATTTAATGCATTTACCCTGACAGCTCCCCAGTGGGGAAGGGTAAGGCTGTTTAACCCCACTATGTCTTAGGAGATGAAGTACAGTGACGGCTTGTGATTTGAGGACAGCTGAAAATGATAGAAACACATTAATTCCTTCCTAACTAAATTGGTTCCATACATGGGAAGGGAAGTATTCAGAACAGTCCCTGCTAGATGTGTTGTCCGTCTGTCAGCTGGGATTTAGAGACTCTGCCATCCAGGAGGAACACAGAAACAGGCCAGGAGACAGCTGAAAGCTGCTCTTAACCTCCTTTGCTGGTGCAGCTCTACTGCTTGAAGCAATACCGAGTCCACCACATGGTGAGCTCCAGTCAGTCCCAGAAACATCTAAGAATTAAATAACTTAATTTCACTTAATTAAAGCGAAAGAGCAAAACTGCTGAGGTTTCCCTCAGAACTGAAACTCTGGTGCTCTGGAAAGGCTGGAAGAGCTTCACTTTGCATCCACAAAAAGCCAGTGGAGAGGCAGCTGGAAGAAAATTGTCCTTTTTCTGACTGCAGAGAAGTTCTGCCACCATGCACTGTAACCAGGAGGTCCTGGTTACTTCAGCATAAGGAGGTCAACACGGTGAAAATTTGACAATAAAAGTCTGGACACTGCAGGTTATGGAGAAATAAGGCTCCAAATGCAAGCAAGCTATGAGAGACTCGGCTGAACCCAAGTCCTGCAGTCGAGGAGCTGGGCACATCACTGTGTGTTGAGGACCATAATCCACAGAAAAGTCAAAGAGGGGAGGAAATTACTGAAAGATCCAGAATTCATCGTCCCATTACAGACACCATCCGGAGGCTTGTTGAGGAGTGTGGTCTTTATATGCAAGCTGTGGGCACTGCACCAGGAGTGTAACCTTTGAACAGCCCAGCTTATGGGACCGTAGATGTTGGGAAATGCCTCTGAGCTTCCAGACAAGGCTGGCAACGGGTCATCGAGTGAAAAGAATCCCTTTTGAATTCCTCAGAGGTGCAGGAATTGCTGCACCCAGGCTGCCAGCTGGGCATGAAATGCAGCAGAGGAGGTTCTCACCCAAATTTTCCAATTTGTGCCTTCCTTGAACTTACTGAAACACACCTCTGCGAACAGCTGACCTGTTAATGTTTGAGCTTGGATTTTCATATCCGCCTCTTCTTTGAAGCTTGTAAATTTATTTTATTTCCTTCTTCTTGGTTAAAGACAGTGCACTTAATGGACTTCATTATTATTTCTAGGACTGTGCATGCAGGGTAAGTGATCCAGGGCACAAGCTCCCTCTTTGCTCCAACTGCCCTAAGACCAGGCAGTACCTCCAGGACAGAGCAGGCAGTACCTCCAGGACAGAAAAGCTGGGTCAGATGCTAAAATCCAAGCAAGTGTCTGAAACTGTTGGTTTTGCCATAAGGAAATGCAGAGCTAACAAGGAGGCCAGCTTGATTCATCTGGTCGGGGCAGAGAACGGGAGGGTTAAATGCTCCCCGGGGAGCTTTTCATCCAACAGCTTCGCGGTCCCCATGGCCTCACCTCTCCTGCACTCTGACCTCTCCCTTCTACTTCCATCCCAACAAGACCCAACCGACTGGACGGGACGTCTCCCAACTCACCATCTCGCTCTTCTCCCCTAAAATTCCCTGCAGGGGCTAACAGCAGGCTGCCCGACGCCGGGGCCGGCGGCTCCTCCGATCTGCGGACCTGTGAAGAGGAAGAGAGGGTGGCATTTCTCTTGGGCTGACTCAGACAAGCTGGCTGGGTTCCAGCACACCTGATTAAGAGCCGGGTCCCTGCCAGGGGAAGCCGGGATTCGGGGCTTCTGGGCACTCCGCCTCTTCTCCACGGCACAGCAAAACCGCTCCTGGCTGCGGGAAGCGTGTTTAATACCTACCACAAATCAGCCTGAGGGCAATCCTGCTTTTGCTTTCTAAGGCTCACACCTCCTCTGCCAGGACACTTTCACTGGAAGGGCCAGGACAAAGCAGAGGAATTCTACCAGCTCGATGCCGAGACCGACGAGCCTCTTTGGTCCGAGGCATCCTTCTTCAAAGCGTGCTGTACCACCGGGTGCTCGTGTTTGTCAAAGATGAAGAACCTCCTGGCAGACAAGGGATGGTCCCTCCAGCTTCCCACATGCAGTGACTGGATGGTCCTTGGGTGCTCCCTGGAAAATGAAGTCCTGTTTCTAGAGAAAATGAGGACTGGCCACGTCACACAGCGCTGGCGGCAGGCTGTCAGAGTGGAAAGTGACATTAAGGGAACAGGGTAGTTTAACAGCAGGGAAGATAAAAGCCTGTGAAAGATCTTTACATGTACAACATGAAGTTCACACACACAGTAAGAACCAATCTCACTACAATCGCAAAGCTCTGGGTGTTTCTCTAAGAGCTGTGACTCCAGTTCATATTCCACCTTCTATTTTACCTCCCATTTCCTACCAGCTTCACTTGGGCTGCATCATTTCTAGTATTTCAACACTGCTTTGGACTGAGACTCCCCGCGCGGCTGAAGACTTCTCGTCCTCATTTTGGAAATGATGTCCAACTGGTGACTTGACCGCCAGTCTCCAGGCTCATTCCAGCCATGATACGCTGGTGCAGGAGGCTACATGGGGATGCTTATTCCTTTCTTCACGTCCATTGCTGTTTTGCCTTTGGGAACAGCTGGGAGGAAATTCAGTCACCAGGAAGGTTTGAATGGCAGTGACACACACACACACACCCCACAGGCAACGTTCTGGGTAGTGGGACATGCATGAACTGGGTATGTGTTGCAGAAAGAACACAGACATGATCCTTAGCAAGCAGGGTTGACATCAAGCAGTGGACAGGAAGAAGAAAAGCATTCAAGGTTCTGCCTTAGCTACTGGATATTTCTCTGCCACAGTAAGAGTGTGAACCACAACTTTGTAGTAAGGAACTTCTGCCTCATGCTCATCCTGCTGTCCTTTGCACAAGAGTTTCATGTCCAAGGGTCTTTGGGACCTGCTGCTGAAGGCCAAACCTTGCAGTGTAGTAAATGAGCCTCCTCTTTTGACGTCTACTTATGGACTAATTCCCAGATCCCTAATGCTTATCTCTGTAGATCTGCACCCCAGCCCACTAAAGCACGAGCGCAGACCATGGAAAACCATGACGTAGTCCTTTGGCTGATCAACTTGTTCCTCTGCCCCACTTCCTAAATGCCCTCTTGATTGCAAAAGCCAAGATGAAGCTAAAGCCTCAAGGGAAAGTCGCTTCCTGCAGAGAGTAAATCCCACCCGCTGCTAGCAGTAGACACAAACAACAGTTGGCAGGATGTGGAACGTATCAAGAAATTTCCTCCCCTCGAGGAAGCGCTAAACGCATGATACAACAGAATGTGCAACTGAATTCACAGTCTTTAATGAATGCTGAGACTCATTCTTGGCACAGGTACACTTGTGATTGCCCCCACCCTCTCCTCTCCTCCCCCTCTTAAAACGTTAGTTAGCCAAACGTAAAACCGCACAAAGACCAGAATACGTATACACACCTTAGAGGGTCGGACATGATTTTTTTCTTTTTTTTTTTTTTCTTCTTAAGAAACTTTCACACACTTAGAATTATTGACTGTTAAGCCCAGTCAGTACAGCAGAAATATTCTACATAGGTCACTCACGGATTGAAACACACGGTACAACAGTTGTGAGCACACCGCCACAAGAGACACCGGCACGAAGGCTGACAAGCGCAGTAGATCTGTCGAACCACATCACAAGCATCTGCAGCGAACCAGCCTGGGGAAGATGGGGAATTGCCAGAACGTGGACCACAGATGGTAAAGCACATGGGAAGTTCCTACAGTCACTTCTCTCCAGAGCCACCGCTCCCATTAGAGAGCCAGGAAACCCAAACTGCTGCTTGCCCCCTGAAACTTTTGTTCTGTTTCACAGGGATCGGTGTCACACTTTTATTTCCAGACCTGAGTCACTGTGATTTTGCGTGAACGAGGGCAAGGAGGAGAAGGACAAAAGCAGACCCCCATCTAGCAGAGCTCCCTGCCCCAGACCTGCATGGTCAAACAGCTTGAGATGAGAGGTCTTGCCCATTAAAAGGCCACAAAATTTGAAAACAGGAACAAAACGGATAAAAAAAAATATTATTAAAAAATAAAACAAACTAAAACAGAAATAACATGGTTTTATACAGCCTGCAATAAAGCTATAGTCAATGGTACAGTATTATTCACATGACACTTATTAAGGCTTTGACTACTGGTCTTCTACATGCACATTTTATATACATATAATCTTGTGTGTGTGTGTATAAATTACTTTATTTTTCTTGCTCTAAGCAAGAAAATATTTTCATGCATTTGCTTCTCCTAGTATTCACAATACTCGGACCATATTCTGTTCAAGGACTTCTGGAGAGGGCTGGGTGTACTTATTATCCATCTGGGAATGCCCTCATCTCCAGGAATGTCGTTTGTGCCTGACAGTGGCGTTGGCCCCACACTTCTCCACAGTCATACACCAGAGAGGAGATGTCACCCCGGAGCCTGACAGTACATTGGTTATGTAAACATAGTAATCCTTGGATTATAAATACTTTATTAAAGCTAACATACCTCAGCTTTTAGCTCAAAATGGCCCATGAGTGCCTTAAAGAAATATCATTCAGAACAAAGTCTTTTTTTTTTTCCTTTTTCTTTTTTCTTCCATATCAACAGCTCGATTACAGTGGTTCCCCCAAAAGCAAAGTTTTTCCCTACTTTTTTTTTTCCCCAAAAAGAAGTGCCAAGCTACCTGTTAAGTCTGCAAGTCCATGGCTTGGTAGCTTCCATGTACATAAATAACCGCAACACAGAGCATGTCTGAGCCTTAGAGCTCAAAGTGCTTAAGTCACCATCTCGCTTGCAGCCCTGCCATGAAGTTAAAAGACTGGGCCAGCAAGGAACGGGGAGGAAGCAGAAACCAGCAGAGCTCTCCCTGTTCCTAGTCCCATGCCTGGAGCTTGCACGTGTTTGACAGATTCCCAGAGCTCTCCAGAGATGGCCTGTAGAGTGGCCTGTGTCCTTGCACCTTGGGGACACCTGACTATCACTGGCCCGGTGTTTGCTTCGTTGAGGTGCCTCGGCTAGTTGATGTTGTAGAGCACTCCTAGGTTGTGGTGTGGAGGAGAGCAGCTCGGCTGTGAAAAGGAAGGGCTCACGTGGAAGCGGTACCAAGGAAAGGAAACAGTGCAAAGAAGGCAGAGAAAGCAAACGTGGGTGGAGTGAGGAGGAGGAGAGATTCCTTATTTAGGGTAAGGACTGCCACAGCCCTCTGAGCTGTCTTGCCTTGGTGGTGTAACTGGAGCATGCTGCCAGCAATCCAAGTCGTTAAGCTTTGCCACCATCACGCAGCCATGCCTTGAACGCCACCACAGCACTTCCTTATCAGCCACCACCTTTCCCTTGGCCACCACACCAAAGTACTTTCCAGTCAACATATGACACTGTCATTCCATGACAATTACTGGAAATCAGGCACTGGGCCCTTCTTGCTCACGGTGATCCAAGCAGCTGGCAGCCCTAACGAGACTGTCCCCGTGCCTCTGCCTACCTTTCAACCCCCAACAACCAAGACAATAAATAGATGGGACAGAAGGAACGACGGAGTCCCAGCCATCTGGTTGTTCCCTTATTGCACAGAGTATTTTGGGCTGGTAGGGGAGAGTGGATGGCTCCCAAGGTCCTTTGAGAAAATCCTACTGGGGGGGGGCCCGTCCACATCATCTGCTCCAGAAAATGTGTTCAAGAGAGCTCATGTGTACAGGATGCTTAGGAAACGTCACCTAGAAACAGGATATGCAAGAGATGAAGGCTTTTCTCAATTCAATATCAGTCTTCACTCAGCCCCATGGCAAGCTGTGCAAAATACAACGTTTATGCCCTGGCAGGTACGATTAGAAGACAATATTTGGTCCTGGGTATGTTAACAAGTCATGCTAATAATTTCAGAGGCAAACTTTTGAAACTGGATTTAGTTCTAGTTACAGGAAACACTGCACACTGCTTTTGGCCAGGTGCACAGAAGCTTGGAAAAAAAAAAAGGACAAAGATCACAGCTAAATGTCTCAATCTTCAGACGGAAATGTCTGTGAGGAGCAGCCAAACTACTTTCTCATGTGCAAAGCATCCTGAAATTTGGTACTTATGTATCGGGCATGAAAGCCTTTCTTGTTGATGGTGTCATCTGTGTGGAATCGAATCATGATGGAATCCCCTGCAGAGTAGATTTCTTCCAGAGGCTGCAGAAAAGTAAAGAAGACAGCACAGAGTGGTCACGTCTGCAGGTTAAATAACTGTCCGCACTGTGATGCCGGAATCCAATCTCTCAGGAGGGCCCAGGACACACAGACACCGACCACTCAGAACCTCCTGCCCTGCTCTGACTCCCTCAGCACGTTCCCTTGCTCTTTGCATCCTTGCCCTTTATGTTTGAAAACTGGGGCCAGCCCACTTTGCAATCCCAGTTCTTCCACTTGTTTTTTTGTAGGTCACAGTCACAGGACTCCCTGGATGTTCTTGTTCCAGTCTTCTGAGTTTTCTCTAATTTGTCCTAATCTTTTCAGGAAATGACACAATCCAAACCAGCCCCTGTTTGGCAGCTGAAGCTTTCCCAGGGTTCATTAGCAGCAAAATAACTTAACCACGTATCTTACATGGTAAGTCTGGTTATCTCCCCTGCTGCTGTGACCTGCTACAACCTCCCTGTGCTTCTCTGCAGGACCAACACGTTCCCAGCCATTCTCCATTTGACAGCATGCAGGTAGGTAAATTACTACCCTGCTGCCATGAACTTCTTCACACCAAGCTGCTATGCCTTTTTAAATGGAAAGAGGGGAGATTTAGATTAGATTTTAGGAAGAAATTCTTTCCTGTGAGAGTGGTGAGACACTGGAACAGGTTGCCCAGAGAAGCTGTGGCTGCCCCATCC
>JAOQGH010000002.1:17674026-17700601 GCA_025769975.1 Gallinago jamesoni
AGGGGTTCAAGGCCAGGCTGGATGGGGCTTGGAGCAACCTGGTCTGGTGGGAGGTGTCCCTGCCCAGGGCAGGGGGTCGGAACTGGATGATCTTAAAGTCCTTTCCAACACAAACCATTCTATGATTCTGTTTTCCAGACCCTTTCCCCAATTTGCAAGGACTGCTCCGACACACCAGCTCCTTGGATGTCTCACTTTAAATGCACTAAGAACCTTCTCCATGCTATTGCCGGAGTCCTAGAGAAATTAAACCTGGAACCTCTAGTTTTAAATACCACACACTATTGCTCACGCTAACAGCGTCACTCCTCTTAGAGGGGACATAGATAACAGTTTAAGAGACAACCTGGAGTCAACAAGCAGCTCTTCAAGTCCCTCCACCCTTTGCCCTCGCCATAGCATGGCCACAATGTGACTTGGCTTCAGACAGGAGGTGACTGAAGATGAAACTGGACTTTGGAAGCTGTTTCCAATGTTTACATGACACTTTTTGCTGCTGTACATGGCCCTAGGGTTAACAAGGGGAAGTCAGTCAAGCAAGGCTTTCAGACAACTCTCTGTACCAGAAAATAAATGACTGTGATCTCTAGGAACAGAAGAAGAAACAAAACCCAGACACACAAGGCATTCTTATCAGTTGGTGAGAGCTGCCCAAACACCCTCTTCCTTGCCACCTCCAGTTATGGCAATGAAATCCCCACCACCATGGCTTACCCCCGAGCCACAGAAGCGTCCCAGGCGGGGTGCGGTGCTGTCGTAGCCATCATAAATCTCCATGTAGTCATACCCACAGTCGGCCTCCTCCTCGATCTCAAACGTCTGGAATATCAGCTCCACCCCGTAACCATCCTCAGCCACAATCACCCACTCACAGTTCGCTTGTCCTGGGTAGTTGTTGTCCCCAAACTGAGCGTGGGAATATAGCTCCTTGGTTCGTACTTCAGCCTTTAAGAGCCCACCACACTCTGGAGAAAGAAAAGAACACAAAATAAAGCCTCACTGAAGGCTCTACCTCACAACAAAGACTCACCATCCCAATTTTGGGCCAGTTGTAGGGAGACAAGACCTCCAGCACGTACAAAAGAAATAAGCAGGAATGTCTGACATCAAGAGACCTCTGAGCTGATAAGGAAGTGGGAATTTATGGTCTGGTGCCAATAATGGTCTGGGAACTGGTTAAGCACAATCTACAACCACTTAAAATTCAGGTTAAGCTTATTTGGGTAAAAGTGTGTGTCTCGTTTTGCCCTGGTAAACAACGCAGTGAGATTTGATGACATCGCACTGGGATATTGTCAGACAACCAGCTTACCTGTGCTGTGCTTTGCCTGGAAACCTTTTCTTTGCACAGAAGCATCAGAGTAAAACCTGAGGAACATCTTGTTGGCAGAAGCCACTACAGGGTCTGGTTTCTTGCTGCCACAGAAGCGGCCAAGGACGGGCGACTTGCTGTTGGGCCCATCATACATCTCCAAGTGGTCATAGGCACACTCTTGGTGCTGCTCAATCTCAAACTCATTGAAGGTCTGCAGCAAGAATAAGGAGAATTAAGACAGATACTTGTAAATCTGAGTATGCAATTCAGCAGAAGATGAAATGCCAAGTGAGAAACAGGTCAGATGGTACGCCTGTCCCTCTCCTTTCACAAATGTGCTGTGTAGCCTTAGCTTTGCTGCCTCACATGGGCGCACAACAACGGTTTTCAACTGCAAGCCTTATATACTCCTATTTTTCCTACCAGGAACCCAGCCTAGCACACCCTGCCACCACCGTATGCAGGGATGGTCCCAACAGAGTGGCTCACAAGGAGGGGTAGGGGTGGAAGGGCATGTTAAACCTTCTGTAAACTGAGTGAGCAACGCTCCACAGTTGTCATCTGCTGGTATCTCCTCCCAGCTGCTTCACCCCTGCCTCGTGCCCCTGTGAAACCTTCTGAGGTCAGGGCAGCCTCCTCAGATGCTCTCCACCAAGCACCTCACTTAGGACCTATGGAGATCAACCTCCCGCTCACACAGTGGCGGGGGAAAGTCACTTTGGTTCCTCACTTTGGATCCATCCCACTTCTCCCCTCCCACTTGCGCTCACTGGTTTACTCACTACTTTCACTCGGTGGCCAGGCGTTGCAGAGATGTCCCAGGTGCATTCTTTCCTGCTGGGGTACTTGTCAGGCCAGTTTGGGCTGCTCATTGTTCCTTCTGCAGCACTCAGCTTGTGCTCACAACCAGCTTGAGAGAGAGAGAGATCACAAGATGAAGGCATCAAGGCAGGTCTCACATGGGAACCATGTCATGTCCTACATGCTCCTCTGCCCACTGAAATCCTCAACAGTGCAGAAACAGGGAAGGCTTTAGTCACTGAAGAAGACCTTTTAGTATCACTGCATAGTTCTGCTGGATTTGTCCTACGTTTTTCTGAGCTAACTCGGCAGCTGGTGAAATGGACCATCTCATTCCTCTGGGCTTCATTATCTCCATCCACCTACATCCTCTCCCAAATGTATTCTCCTGCTGTTCCAACTCATCTGCCCTGTTCCCAGTGACATGGTGTCCAACCCCTCCAGTGTCTTGACTCTGGTGCTATCTCAGCTTTGAGCTGACAAGCTGAATCAGCTTATGGAGAGATCAGACAAGGTCCAGAGATCATACACCAGAAGACCATGGCAGCACACAGCAGGGGTAGGAGTGTAGGGAGAAAGGTAATTTTGGCAGCAGCAAATGGTTAGATCAGCTCATCTGACTCAAACCAAATAATTAAATGAAGCAGCAGTGATGAGTCTAATGGTGATGTCCCACAACTTCTCCTTCCTGTAGCCCAGCTTCTTGCCCTCACCCTATCCATCCCCATTGGCCATATAGAGGGCCAGACTGGGAAATGGATCCATCTGAAAACAAGCTCTCTTCTTCCTTCTTTTTCAGCTTTTTTTCAGCTAGCTGGGGCTTTTTCAGTGGCCCAGCCTACTCTGCTGTACAAACACTGAGCAGGAAGCATCGTGGCTCAAACCAGGTTTGAGGCACCTTGTCTTTCCTGAGGACAAGGAGCAGGAACCCTACCTTCTTTACAATCGTGGCCGTTTTCATGCAGCATGAAGCCATTTCGGCACTGGCATATGTAGCTCCCAAAGGTGTTGATACATTCGTGCTGGCAACCACCGTTGTCTTTGGAGCATTCGTCCTTGTCTGGGCAGGATCAAACCAACAAATACCAAATTGACACAACGAGACTACCAGAGTTGCCAGCTGGGAGTCCCATGTCCAGACTGGCAGATACCACTGCGAACTTCCAACCTCTGCTGTGGATTAGTCCAGTCAGCTTTTTAGCCCAGATACGATTCTCCTCAATTGCCTTTCATCCCTTAAAATGCATCACATACATGTTTTATTATATGATGTAGGTTTTGAACAGTTAAAGACTCCTATCTAAAAGAAACCTATAGCAACATCTCATTCTTTTAGAATAAGGTCCAGGAAAAGCATCACACAAATTCACTAGCCCAGGCAAAAATCCACTGGCCAGTCTTTATATTTTCAAGTTCCTACATGCTCTGACAAACCTCCATCATTAGAAAGCTCTGTCCAAGAGCACAAGCAGCCAGATGGAGAAAAGGATCTAAGACATGAGCTGCTCCCTGAAGCTGAAATATGCCCCAGTGGATGTTCACTCCTCTGTGTTCAGGACATTTCTGAATCTCACTGTTCAAACTACAGGATCTGCTCATGCGTTCCAGTCCAATTTAATTTATGAGCAGTTAATTTCCAATTTTTTCTTGGGTCAATGCCCTCTCTCGACCTCATTAACCTCATCTGTGTCCTCAATCTTAAATGTATTTCTAGATGAAACATGCCCCACCTCATCCTTCCTCTTGTTAGATTTAATAAGCCAAACCCCTAGCCTTGATTCTACTCTGTAACTGTCTTAATTCAAGGCCATTTTGCCTGATCATCCTCTTCAAAAACATTAATACTCCTTGGTTTCTGCTGAAAACACAGCATGAAATTGAATGAACCTCCAGAACTTTCTGCCAAGAAGGTACATCACTGACACTGATTCAGAACAGAGGATTGGAAACTTCCACTAGAATGCACTGCTTTGATGAGAAGAATTGATATATAGAGGACTTCTGGAAATTTTCTAACTCTTCTAGCTTCAGAGGAAAAGAAGCTTCAGGGACAGAAATAACTTTTAGGATCAGGTTCCCTATTGCTTCCTGCTGTGGAAGGATGGGAAGCATTGATGAAATCCATGCATCTTGCTGGCATCACGCTATGAAGCTGAACCATACGTTGCACTTAGAAACCAAGGCAAAAGGTGACACAGCACAGAGCAACCATGCTTTTTAGATGTACCTAAACATGTCTGCCTCTGCCTGATTTGATAGGAGGTTGAAGAAAACTCACCAAGAGGCTCAGTCAGAAGAGACGGCTAACCAAGTGAAAGAGTACAGCCACGTACCAGAGAAGTAGTGAACTTTAAAGCCTTTCTTGGAGACCGTGTTGTCTGATTTGAACTCCAGTCTCATGTTGTTGCTATACGACGTGATTACTTCAGGCTTTTCTGAGCCACAGAATTTGCCGTGCAGCTTGGAGTCAGAAGCCAACCCGCTACGAACCTCAACATAGTCATATTTACAGACCTGCCAAGAGAGGAGGAGATTTCTCAGCTCCGTAGACTTGGGATAGAGCATTTCCGAGGAAGGGGACAGAGACTTGACTGAGATGGAACAAAAAACAACCTTATGTTCAAACATACCCCTAACTTCCCCACATTTTTCTTTGTCAGTGTTCCCACCTCCTTCCCTTGCTGCCCTGGTCTTAAAGCATGGCTGTGTTTATCAGAACGGCAAAGGTTCTGTTTTAATTCAGCTAAAATAATTACTCCCACCTTATCCACAGTGTTGAATGAACTTCAGCAACCTGCTGAATTACAAAAGAGCTTCTGCTCCCATTTACAGTGGGGGAAAATGACACCTGAATGCTTTGTTCAAATTCCACCCTGACCTTAGCAGGGCAGAGAACAGACTCTTTTACTGACTATTTTGTTTATCCTTGAAGAGAACTGTACTCATTGTTCATTTCCAATTATTTTCCTGCAAAGGCAGCTCTGGGGAAGGGGGGGGACGGGACATTTATTAGGGATGGAAAACACCTATAATTACGCAAAACTGGCAGAGGAAAGAAGCCCATTTATCAGAGAGCAGCTTTAATCCTTCCACTCCATAGAGAAAGCAGATCCAGACCTTGGGGAGAACAATCACTGTTATTGGCTTATCAAGGGTGGGGACACAACCAGAAGCTCCACCAGTAAGACAGAGTCTCCTCTTCCTTGTACCCCAAGGATTCCTCCAGTTCTGAGTTAGCCAACAGTCACACCTCTGAGATGCAGGGACTGGTTACGTACATCATTGCCTTCCAGCTCAAACACTTCGAACTGCAGAGAGATCCGGTACTGGGCTGGAGCTACCACCTGCCAGACGCAGTTTTTGTTAGTAGGATATTCCTTGGGCCATCCAGGGCTAGTAATGGTCCCATTGAGCTTGGTGATGAAGCCCCCACAGGCAGCTGGAGAGGCAATAAATGAACACAAGTTTTACTTGGTTCTGTTCAGACACACAGACCGGGCCACACCGATAGCTAGGAAATTAATCAGATCCTGGTTGGTGGCACATTTCAGATCCCAGCCTCCAGAACAGGTTTTAAATGCTGGGAGCTGTGAAGAGGACAAACCTCATCTGTTATAAGCCACCAGTGAAACACACAGAGCCAGGCTATGGCCCTCAGTGCCACGTAAACCATGCAAGATTGATCTCCTTACTCTGTAGCCTTGGGCTTACCGTGGCTCAGATGACTTGACACATGCAATACAGCTGGAAAGGCCAGTGTGATAAATTCACCCACACTCCTAGAATTTCAAGTTCATTAGGAATGGAATAATTAGATGACAATGGAACCCTAGGGAAGACACCCCTGTCACCTCTTCAGTGGCTTATTATATGTCAACTGAGGGGTGATGGTTTTTAAGCTGAAAAAGGGGAGATTTATATTAGATATTAAGAATACATTCTTTCCTGTGAGGATGGTGAGACACTGGAACAGGTTGCCCAGAGAAGCTGTGGCTGCCCCATCCCTGGAGGGGTTCAAGGCCAGGCTGGATGGGGCTTGGAGCAACCTGATCTGGTGGGAGGTGTCCCTGCCCAAAGCAGGGGGGTTGGAACTGGATGATCTTTAAGGTCCCTTCCAACCCAAACCATTCTATGATTCTATGACTTCTCTAGGGAAAATTGAAGACAAAGCCAAAGATTTGGCCTTATTATCCAATTTCATTTAAAAATTTCAGCTTCATCCTTTTGTGGGAGGGTATAGCTTTTACCTCAAGGCAATCAGCCTCAGTTTGCTCTTTTGCTGCAAAACTCTAATTGCAACAAAGCTTCTTGTTGCTGCTTTGGAGTAATGAGATACAGCCACATCCTCAAAACCCACAGGGGTAAAAGCTTCCTGCATCTTGTCCCCAGTATCATTTTGCATTAAGAGAACTAAGCCAAGGGAGTAGCTTCAATACAAGAAGTGTAGCAAGCAAGTGCATCTGGAGAAACCAAAGCAATTTACTCCACTAATGAAGTTTAAAATATGAGGTTGGGAGCGAAGTTCAAAAAACACTTGCCAAGTTATATCAGCTGGCTTGCTCAAAATTGCAAGAAATTACTTAAAAAAAACCAAAACCAACAAAATAAAGCTTCCAAAAGCCTTTTGCACGCACCTAACTGTGCCCTCGCCAAGTTGATAGCAGCCTTCCCCAAACAGTTGGACAAAAGCAGAAGTCAGGGCAAACACGGGTGACTTTGAGAGCACCACTCACAATTTGTGGAGCTCTCTACACGTCTCCACTGAAAGGCAGAGCTATGAGACAAGAACAAAGGCTGGATTCTCACCGTGCTAGCAGCTGTATTGTTGGTAGGAGCAAACGCTTGTTGCAAGAGATTAACTGTACAAATAGAGAGCTGAAAGAAACAGTTTATATCAAAGACATGGGTGGGTTTTTTTCCCCATAACGGAAGAAGGGAATTGACTTCTCAGTATGGAGAATGTCTGGTTTTCATGCAAGCAAAACAATGATATTTTATTCTACAAAAGATTTTTTTTTTTTTTAAAAAAAAAGATATAATAATTTCAGCCTTAGATTGAAATACTTTTGGGCCACTCAATGGTTAGGCTGTAATGCCTGCCCCTCCCTTATGCTGAATTGTGGGAGACCTGGTCTGAACAGGGATCTCTGGCCATGAAGAACAACTGGCTTTAGAGAGGTTTAGGAGTAGAGAATGGGAGAAATTTCAGGCTTCCAACCGAAATTTGTTTTTCGATGGAAGATGTCGACAAGAAGAAATTTTTCAGGTGGGATAAGATAAACAGAAACAAAGATGATGCAGGAGCAAGGAAAATAATCTCCAAGTTTGTTCAAATTTCACTATTAGCTGTAGTACCCATCCTATAGAGAGATGCCTCAATTTGTAGGTCACTCACCTTCACAGCTCTTTTTATCAGCTGTCAACTCATAGCCAGGCTCGCAGGTGCATTTGTAACTGCCCAGGGTGTTCTCACAGTGCTGCTCACACCCACCATTGTCCGGCAGAGAACATTCATCCATCTCTGTCAGGAGAAAACCAGGTCAAGTTATGCTTTCCCGAACACCCAAACCCCATCCTATTCCTCATGTAGCACTTCTGGACAGTTCTAGACAAGCTGAGTTCATGGAGCACTGCAGCAAACCTCACAAGTGCTAAAGCAGTCCCACCACCAAAACCCAAAAGGACTACCATTACTGTTACTAGTCAAGAGCACTTTTTCTAGACAAGAGCAGGAAAACATGGTCCTCTGTAAAGACTTCGCTGCATTTTGGTCTCATTTGCCCTTGGTTGTTGGGTTTGGGTTTTTTTTTTTTCTGTTTTGGTTTGGTTTTTAAATTCTTTGTGCTTTTGGGTAAGTTGAAGTACCAGGAACCAGCCCATTATGGTGCCCACAGTAATGGAGCTGCAGAAGGCCATACCCCACTGAACAGGGTGCAGCAAAGGAGCTGGGAGGACATGAGTGTAGTTCTTCCTTTTCATAGACACACAAAGTCTTGCTACCCTAGACTTTGAAGTCATTCTTCGAATCACATCTCAACAACCTGAGCTGACATGTTAATATACAGATGGCCAGCCATACTGGCTTCTCACCATGACCCCTTAAGTCCATGTGCATCCCTTAACAGACTGTTTTATTAAGATGGTTATGGTGGGCTGGATCCCACCCACCTGCTTTCTTGCTCCCCAGCCTCTCACTGCAGTAGAATGAGGAAAAATTACAAAAAACAGGATCAAGAAAGCTCCTCGGTTGAGACGGGGAAATTACCCACCAGTTACTGTCATGGGCAAAACAGACTCAAGTTTGGGGATTTTAACTTAATTTATTGCCAATTGACATAAATATTTGAGCACTGATGAGGGTATTGGGAAACAAAAACTGAAAAAAAGAAAAAGTTAAAAAAAGATACCACTTCCTTCCTTCCCCTCCTGCTCCAGCATGTGTCCTCCATGGGCTGCAGGGAATATCTGCTCTGCCACAAAGCACCTCCACCATCTCCTCCTCTGACCTTGGCATCACATGTGCTGTTTCATACATTTGTTCCCCCCTCCTCTCTTTCCTTGTCATTCCCTTGTCTTCCCCCCCCCCCCACTATGATGGGAGGGACACGTCCTGGCTATAGGCAGGTATATTTTGCCAAGTGTTGCCTTTCCTCTAACATTTGCCATGAAGAAGAAAGGCACAACAATGTGAGTGTAAGACAAGCACATCACTACTAACACTTCAACCATACACAAAAGGGCTTCAGTGATACAAACAATTTGTTACAAAAATGAAGATAAGTAATAAAGAATAACCCTAGAGCTTTCCCTTGAGATATACGTGATGGGACAGGCATGAGGTAATTGCTCTTCATATCTTCCTGACATTGTCTCTTGGATGTGACCAGTGACTTACCCTCTCTAAGCTGTTTTACTCTCTCTGAGCAGTTTTATTTTCTCTGAAAAGTTGCAAGTTACCACTGCAAGTTCTCACATAACATTCAATCCCATCCTTAACTCTGGATTATTTTTTTTTAAACTGAGTTATTTTCTTTCAACGTTGTAAGACATGCAATTGAAGCTCTATTCCTTTCATAATTCATCAAGGCAAAGCTGACCCATTGCTCAATCAGCTCTGGGTGGCAGCCCGAAGAGTGCCCACAGAGCCATCTAATTGGTCTATTTGCTTTGTTCATGGAATGGCTGGTAGTCACAATCCTTCTGGATATGGAAGTAAAGGCTGCACACTTTAAATCCCAGTTTGAAATTCCACATGTACCCTCCAGGTATGTCCACCCAGTGTTTCCAAGCTGACGTCAGCCTTGTCTGCAGTGCAAGCTGGCTAGAAGTTGTGTAGCTATGGCTACTGTGGTTCTTGGTCCAAGAAAATACACTTTGTTCCTCAGCTGAACTTAATGGCGTGGATTTATCAACACTCTTACAGATCCACATACTACATGATTTCCAGAGAACTTCTTGCCCAGAGAAGCTGTGGCTGCCCCATCCCTGGAGGGGTTCAAGACCAGGCTGGATGGGGCTTTGAGCAGCCTGGTCTGGTGGGAGGTGTCCCTGCCCAGGGCAGGGGGTTAGGAACTGGATTATCTTTAACGTCTTTTCCAACCCAAACCATTCAATGATTCTATGGTTCAAACATGCGAAGTCTAAGCAGACACTGCAAGATCTAGTCTGCCAGCAAAATCTCCTCAGACAACACCTATGTCTGCAATTGCTCTAGCAGTGCATGTTTATGCATTTTTTACATAAAAAAGAAATAAATTTATTTCTGGCTATCTGTATCACAAGAGAAGCATCCCAGGTTCTGGTGGGCAACTTTCTTCTCCTACAAACTTGCAACAGAACCTCAGATTCTACAAACTGACTTGCCGCAGGCCAAGAAGTCTCTGTTTAGTGCTAATCCCTGGAAAATATCTCTGCCACTGTCAGCCTGTGCTATCAGCTCCTGAAAGAAGCCAAAATGTTTTTAGGAAGAAGTATTCTCTGTGTCTTTGTGGAACCTGAGAAGTTTAAACAAGGAAGTCTAGGCACTGCGAGAGTTGTTCAGGGACTGGAATTAAAAATCAGAGTATTTGCCAGTGATCTTGCAATCACCTTTTGTCACAGTCCATTTGGATCTCTCAAATTTACAGGACAACGTACTCCATGAACTAAACTTTATTTAACCATTTTTTTTTTATTTGCACGTAAGCACATGGATTAAGAATTGTGGGTTATAAGTAATGAAACCTTATGACTTCAATGTTGAATAAGTGAATTCATGTGATAGACTAGTCTGAGTGAAGGGGACTGAACCCTGCTGTGTTTGTTTGTTGTATTTCTTAATGAGCTCATGAAAAAAGAGTTTAATTCACAGAGCACATTGTCCTGTAAATTTGAGAGATCCAAATGGACCGTGACACTCTTAATGCACGACAAAAGTTAAAGTAGAAATAAATAAAGGTCTTACGCAACCCAAATATTGGCATTGCAGCTATTATTTCTGAACAACTGTTATCGAACCGAAAAGAAACATGACCTTGCAGCAGCTCCACAGGTATGTTAGATATTTGGTTCTTGCCCCTATCAAGTCATCATGGTAAAAGGCCATGGCTTGGGTCCAGCTTTTAACAAGAATCTTAGCCTTCATTCACATCTTCCTGAAAAGGATCTCAGTTTGTGTGGTGTTCGTGCCTCAGCATCAAGCCCCTCCACACTCTCAAAGCAATTTGTATATAAACTTGATATTGGCAGTTGTACAGACAAGTCTAACAGCTCTTAACTACAAGCAGAAACAGTGGTAACTGATCACTCTGGGATTAGGAACGAGTGATCCCCAACTTTGACCTTGACAGGTACTAGACCACATACCTTTAAAGAAATTTGCTGCAAAGCCCGCTTTATTGATGGTTGCATCAGATGCAAACTTCATCCATACTTTATTTGAGCTGGATTTGATATCTTCTGGCTTCTCGTAGCCACAGAAGTGGCCGATCAGTGGGCTGTATTCAGTGAGGCCATCTCGGATCTCCAGGTAGTCATAAGAACATGCATCATGCCACTCAATCTGCAATGGGAAACGGGTGTGCTTGTAGCTCACTCCCATGAGTCCTCTGAGTCAGTCTAGCTACCCAGTTAGACTTTGGCCAGAGATCAGCTTCCAAAGGAGCATCCCAAACAACTGGTCACAACTAGGTACTTGCCACTGAACTCTCCTGCAGCTGAAACTGCATCAAGAACGGGTACATCTCAGTTCTACTGCTATTTCATGGCTACCCTCCAGTGAAACCCGGTCCCTGACTCTCTGCAAGCTGCTTTTCCATGAGAAACTAAGTGATGGTACAGATCAACTACAAATAAAAAGGAACAGAGGTAACGGTGTCATCCCTTTCTGGGACAAGCACAATAAGAGGGAACAAGCTACAGGAACCTATGGGCGAGATGGGTTTTTATGTACCAGCCCAGGTTCTGTCCGCTCCTGTCTGTGACTTCTTAATCAGTACTCAAAAATACACAATTGGGCACCAAATAAATAAGAGAAAACCTGTTCCGAGCTCTTCAAAGCCTGTCTGCCACCTGGGATTTTTTTTTTCCCTTGATTGTGACTATTCAATTTAATTTGATCAGAGTGAAAATTTAAGGGCTCATGAGTCCCTACCTAACACCAGCAACAATTCTGTGCCCCTTCTTTCTGTCTAGTGCAACAGTTTTTGCAAACTCCTAATATGCAGAACTTGGTTTCAAAATCTCTGAACAAACTTCTGGTCTGAAACGTTGGTCTGAACTATTCAAAGGATTTATTTTATTATGATTCTTGTTACTTAAATTACTTCCTTCTTAATTTTAAAAGACCTACAGAAGTGAAATAATAGCCGTAATACAATATACAATGACATTTCTCACCTCAAAGGCTTGGAACGTGATTCCTATGTGATAGCCCTCAGAAACTGTGATCTTCCAGATGCACTCTTTGGAAGGTCTGTAGTCATCTGGGTAATTGGGAGATTGGATCTGCCCAGCATCTTTGTGAATTTCTCCACCACAAATAGCTTCATTAAAAGAAAATAATAATAATAATAATAAAAAAACCCCAAACAAACCCACAAAAACAAATAGAAAAAAACATGAGATTGCAGGTTTTTCCTTAAATAAAGCCTGTTCCATATATAGCCTTCTTCCTCATTCAAATCTGTATCAATACTGCTTTTTCCACAAAGGCAACACACAAGTCTTGGAAGTTTTTACAAACTTAACACTTCCTCTTAGTGACAGTATCTCCTGCCTGGCTGTGCCAAACTCCTTTGAAGGTGAACTCACTGGGACAGAGAATTTTTATGGATTTGTGTGTTTCACACTCCTGATCACCTTCACACCTGCTTAAAACTCTACCAACACTAAGGACCAGGAAAAGTTGGCAAAAAAAACAGTTGCAAATCTAATCCAGCCACACGATGGCAATATTGACAAGCTTGAGTTGAGCTGTTCGCCCTGAGACCCAAGAGGCTGACTGCTGTGCACAAAATTAAGTTTTATGCTAAACGTAAGAATGAGTAAGTTTAAAGATCAAGAACAGAAAATTTAATGAAAATCAAGTTTAATAAAGAGCACAATTTAGGTTGCAGTTTGAATTCAGAGCTACAAGTGGTGCTAGAGAGAACCTCTGAGGGACCTCTTAGAGAACTGTCTCCTCCATCTAATAGAAAGAGGACTAGAAGAACAGAGAATGGACAATTTTTTTTTAAAACAGCCATAACCAGCAAACAGGTTTTTCTCTGTCCACTGCAGTAGTCCATGCTTATATTCACCTGAGTAGATAATTATACTGGAAGAGCTTTACTGCAAAATGGAAAGAACATCTGCTGATAGAGCCTGAGAAGGCAATAACGATGACAAACTCGGGGCTGGCAGCAGTACTGTAGGAGAAAACCATCAGCATCTTCCCATCTTGAATCTCATGAAAGAAAAGGAATAATATGACAGAACTATGAGGACACTTTCACTGCATTAACTGTCATTCAGTATCAAATAATTCCCCCATCATGTGGCTACCTGTGGGCATCTTTCTTCCCATTTACCAAAAACCTGGAGGATTCCAAATCCAAAAAAATCAGTCCTCACCCACAGAACTCCCAGCAAAGTTCAGAGGCACGAGCATCTACATGCACTCTCACTAAAGCAGAGGACAGAGCAGTAAAACCCATTTTGGCTTTTTACTATGCAAGGGAGAAGAGTTCAAAAGAAAAAGAGGAACTAACTGCAATGCAGAGAGCTTTCGGACAAAAGCATATAGAAATTTGAACATAAGTACAAGCCCTCCTGGAAATAAAAATTACCCTTATTGCATAGACACAGAAGAAATATAACAGATGAGCAAGCTACCTGACAACAGAGGAAAGAAACAAGCCATTACCAGAGCTTGCATCAGAGGGAAAGAGGGATTAAGGAAGATTTTTGGAAACTCCCATTTCAGCAAATAAGTTATGGACTGGGATGTAGATGATCTCATTATCTGCTCATACCTTTCCAATAGCTTCTTGCAGGAAAGGACTAAATGAAAAACCAGAGCTTTGAAGAAGCAGGAAAATACGAACAGTCAGAGGGATAACAAAGTTTAACCACTAGATGCACATTCCAATTTCATTTGCTCTCCTCAAAAGTCAAGTGAAGCAAGCACTGTGCATCTTCACTGAACCTCTAGGGGCCGTTTATTAAGAGGTAAAATGAAAATCATCAAGAGAAAAGAAAGTTTTTTCTTTCAATATGCTTTAGCAATACGAGGCATGATGTATGAAGAACAGAGAAGTTGCTTCCCCAAAACATCCCTCACCTTGCATTTTTTTGTTTTTCCTTTAAAGTTGGAGCAGGTATCACTGGGGAATAACCCACTGTAAGAATTAAGCTGACTAGCTCACCAAAACAATAAGCCAAAATAAACAGCCTATTAGAGACACACTAGATTGATCACTTTTAATTCCAACAAATTATCCTAACAGGGGTGTTACAAACCACAAGGTTGAGGCAACAGCTGCTTCAGGAGGGACATAAAAATAAATAAATAAATCAGGCAAGCTACCTCTGTCTCTAGGGCAACAATTCCTGCAGAAACCAGATATTTCTCCTGAGAAACAGATTTGTTAGCCTCACACTGTTTGTGAAAACCTTATATACTTTATCTGCCCAACAGTCCTGTGTTTTCTTCAAGTCCCTCTGTTAGTGTCATTATTCATAAGCATATTGGACACTTGGGCACTAGGGTTCCAGTGTCAAGCTTGGTCCTGTGGCTGCAGAAAGAAGATGCAAAGTCAGTACCAATAGAGTCAACTTCAATACTGTTGACATCACTGGTACTTCTAAGAAAATGCCTATTTCTCAGCGAACAACAAAGACTTTTAATACATTGTAGAATCACTATTGTAAAAAATAAGCATATATGGAGAAGGGATGTTACCGATTTGCTAGTGACTTTGGTAGCATTGCTCTTGCTCTGTCTTCAACATCCCAGTGCCATGCAAGTTTCCAAAGTACCTGACCTGCAGAAGATCTGACATGCTAATTTCTAATCTTCTGTAAGTAAAACATACAAGGGAGAAACCAAAGAATAATCTTTGCATTTGAACAAAAATATGCCCCAAAATAAACTGCAGTAAGTGCCATAATATGTATGATCTGAAACAGAACTTTGCCTGTTAAATTTACTGGAAGGAACTCCTGCTACATCTAACACTGCAGGGGCTTGGCTAGGGCAAACAGAACCTGAGCAGAAGCTATTGCTCTGTGCTGCCATCCTGTTGTCCTCTCAAAATTGTGATGATCTAGTTGGGAAGATCCATGCCTCATCTGCTGAAACAGCCATCAAAATCCACCAATTCCCATAAAAAGAAGGGCAGGGGCTGTGTGTAACCACGCAAAGAAGCAGAACTCCTGGCTGGTCCCATAATCCCTGCATCCTGCTCTGGCCGCTCCATGTGACACGACAGATGACCTCTAGCTAAAGGCTGTACCTTCATAGACCACAAAGAAGCCTTTGCCCAGGATGTTACTGCTGCTCCGGAACTCGATCCACAGCCTGCTGTCCGTGGAGATTACCGGTTCCGGGATCTTGTCACCACAAAATCTACCTAGAAGGCAGGAAAAAGACAATCAAGATCTCCTGACTGATGGGCAGCACAGCGTAGCAGGCACCTGTGGCTCCAGAAAGCAAAGAGTCTGTGGTTAAAAGAGGTGTGCTTCTGTAAAACACCCTCTCCCTGGGACATGTCCCACCAGACCAGGTTGCTCCAAGCCCCCTCCAGCCTGGCCTTGAACCCCTCCAGGGATGGGGCAGCCACAGCTTCTCTGGGCAACCGTTGTCTCACCACCCTCCCAGGAAAGAATTTCTTCCTAAAATCTAACCTAAATCTCCCCTCTTTCAGTTTAAAACCATTATCCCTCATCCTATTGCTCCACTCCTTCATCAAGAGTCCCTCCCTATCTATCTCTCCTGTAGGCTCCTTTTAGGTACTGGAAGGGTGAGTTGCAAACTCTTTTTTCTCTTCAATAGCAGTTTCACCACCAACTTTTTTCTCTTGTAGAGTCACCCATCCAAATACTATTATCTCAGAGCCTCTCTTTACTCGGCCACTCAATTCTGAGCCCCTGTGTCCCCAAGGCTGCCCGGGGCAGTTGGGGCAGCGTGACAGCCCTGCGACGTACCAATAGCATCTCCCACCTCCGCTCCCAAAGGGGACCCTACCAAACAGCACCAGCGCTGCAAAGCTCCTTCCTCTAGGGTCACTGAGCAACTGCCTCCCGGATTTAGGCCTGGAGTTGAACAAGGGTGTCAAGGAGAGGAAACGCAGATGAGGAACGAGAATGAGCAAACTCCTCAGAGTGTGATAAAGGGCCCATTCATAAAAAGTTATACACCATTTAAAGGCTGGGTTTTCACACACTTCCCTGGGAAAATATGCAGCGCACATGTATTATTATTATTTTTTTTCTCTCTCCACAAGAAGCCCGTGCTTTCACAATTCCCTCTAATCCCCCTCCCCGCCCCCTGCTGAATTGCTGTCTGTCTGCCTCTTCCGAGCTAATTTCATGGGCTCAGCCCCTTGCGGGAGCCGTGGCCACTCATGCAGTGGCTCCTTCCAGATGGAAACACTCGCAAGTCCACCTGCACTGGGGGGGGGGATGATGGGGAGGTGCTTGGCTTCTTGAAATACCTTTAAATTACTCGGCAGAAAAAATAAATAACGAGGAGTTCAGTTGCAGCTGTTGGAACAGTGTTACCTGCCGCGGGAAAGAGCAATAAATGCTGCCAACCCCAAAACAGGCAGGAAGCAGTAAAACCGGCTGCCAACTCGGTGCTGAATGGCACAGAAACCTCTGGAGAGCAGCACGGCTTCAGCCTCAGCACCTCACCTGCTACCAGGGCTGGGATGTCCACTGGGGCCAAGGAGAGCACCCAGACCTCCCTAAAGCCCACTCTGGATAGCCCAGTCCTGTGCTTCAGCACGGGGCATGACACCTCTAACACAGCTGGTGATGCTACACAACCCAGAATCATATAACAGTTTAGGTTGGAAGGGACTTTAAAGATCATCTAGTTCCAAGCTCCTGCCATGGGCAGGGACACCTCCCACCAGACCAGATCGCTCAAAGCCCCATCCAACCACTCTCTGATGGCTTCTTCCCTTCCAGGTAGAAGGGGCTGTTTGCGTTTTACACACGGTGACACAAAAGTTAGGGGATGGAGCCAGGATCAGAGCCAGTGGGAAAGCCTGTGGGACTCCTGACTGCCCACTCAGGGTGCCAGAAGACCTCCTCTTACGGTAGCAGAGGAATAAGAAGGACACAAAGGATCTGCACTCCCTGGAGATCCTTGGGAGAAGGAGCAGAGTAGAGCCCTTCCACAGTTTGACATCCTGGGCATGGTCTAGCAAGTTCCCTTCTAGAAGCTCAGAGGCCTAAAGCACAACCTCCTGGGCATCTGTAAACACAAACACTTGAGAAATAATGGCAGGAGCTTGGGCCAGGAGCTGTACGGCCCCTTTCTTCTGACTGCCTCAACAGTTCCACCAAGGTCTTAGGAAAAAACAGTAATAAAACTCCAGAGATCACATCTCGTCTTCCAGCCATGCCCCTGGCTCACTTCCCTCAGTGCCTCACTTCTCAAGCTGGAAAAGGAAGGAATAAAGCCTTTGCTACCAAAGGGTTTGGAGCATGGATCATTTGGTGGGAATCCAGCACGCCGACACCTCCGGATGGAGACACTAATGGATGCCCAGTGCCCTGGCTGAACATAGGCTCCTTCCAGGTAAAGGAAGGTTTCTTTCTGTTTGTTTCTCCCCCCCCTCTAGCATCAAGAACACCCCCACAAAATGCAATTAAAATGAAACAGCTACTCACCCAGCAACGGAGCCTTCCTCCAGTAGCCATCGCGCACCTCCACATAATCATACCAGCAGAGGCGACTTTTAAACAGGTCCATTGAGGTGAAGTTTAACATAATCTGAAAGGAGAGAGCACACGCTGCTCTTTGGGACGGGAGCTACTTGAAAGAGAAGACCCATCAGGTTCCCTGCTTCACCTCTGCTAGAGCGGTGCGTGAGTATGCAGGAGAAGAAGGTAGGACAGGTGGTTGGAATTTTTAATCAGTTCTCCTCAAAAAAGAAAGGCTTCTCAAAGTAATTTTAACAAAACCATGAGAGTACACGACAGCGGACAGCACTTTGCTATCCATTCTGTAATTCACAATCACCGCTCCTCAGTTATTAAAATGCTACTTAATAAAAAGCCCGACTTGGGTTTTTTAAAATTAAAAATGGAATCATTGGTTTTGATTAATGTGAACATCATAGAGAAGCACATTGCCCTAAACTCCAGATATTTGGGGTCCATACCCTTATGGAAATGACACATGTCAGAAAGAGCTGATTTTGCTGACAAGTTCCCACATTCTGACAATTACACCCAGACCCTCACCGGGATGTAACTGTGTTCAGTGGCTTTTTACAGAGCAGAGCTTTGCATGAAAAATTTATCCCTTTGGTCTTCTTCCTCTGAAACAAGGATTGCAGACCTTGCTCTGGGCCTGTGGAAGTCACCGATGGGATGGACTTGGGGCATTTTTGTCCTTGCAAGGTTTAGCCCATGCATTAATTTACATCTATAGGTGGGTCCTATCCAATACAGCTCTTCCGAAGAGGCTGAGAGACCAAGGGAGGATTTACAGGAAGAAATTTACACCCCAAAACTCCCGGTGCCGTAGTTCCAAAACCCAGATGGTTCTCGGCACCCTCTGCCCCTGGTGAAGCTGATGGGACTGGGCTTGCAGGTGACAAAACTGGGTCCCAGAGTGAGATGGCTGCAGCAAAACCAGCCACTTCTGCTCTTCTTTGTTCAAATCTTAGATGTCTTAAATGTGCCTTGAGGGTGGTCCTCAGCAAAAACTGCTCTGCCGTGGAGCTCCCAAGCCGGGCTGTGCATTCCTGCAGCCTGGTACGACGGCATGAAAGGCCTGAAGGGCCGGCGTGAATGGATTAAGGAAAGATTTCATTTCCACAGGAAGATCAGAAAAACAAAAGGAGCCGGGAAGAAAGTGGCCGGGGTGGGTGATTGATGCGCAGCGGGGCTCGGCCTTCCGAGGCGGGGAGCGGGAGTCCCCTGACAGGGACATTATTGCCAGCGTGACAGGGGCAGGCCACCGATGTCACTCATGGCTCCCCGGCTCCCTTGGGGACCCCAGCTTGCTGGCACCTTTTATCTAACTCCTCCGACGGGCACCTGGCTTTGAAAGGTGAGCTCAGCCAGAGCAGGAAAAGTCCACGCAGGATTCAGCTTTGGGCAGGGAGGAAAGATCAGAGACCAACACGCAGCCCAGACCTGTGAGGGGGCTCTTCTCCCACATTACCTCCCAGGACCACTCCTGGCCCCACCTTTGGGAGGACAGCGATGGTGCTCAGGAGCCTTTCCAGCCTCCATCCCTGCACTCCAGGCACGCAGGGATCTTTTGGCAGCTGTCAGCACAGGCAAAACCACACACGAGGGAAGCGCTGAGTACACCTCGTGCTGGTGTGGCACCTACCTTCTCCCCTGGGGTCACCGAGATCCTCCAGACGCAGTGGGAGTAGGAAGGGTAGCCATTTGGGAAGCCAGGGGCTGAGAAATTCCCTGTTGAGTCCTGCAAGGTCTCTCCACAAGCTGCAAGAGAGGCGGGGAGGGGGGGAACCAGCAAGGAGGAGTGACTCTCTGAAACACATCAGGGGGTCCACCAAAACGTTTGCCCATGGCTGCTGTGTGCAGGTTGGTGGCTGGGACTCTAAGGATGTTCACTCATCGTACTGGCCAGAGGTCACTGACCTTGCCAAAGGGGTAATTTGTCAGAACTCCCAGGATAGAAGATGACCAGGACACAGGGGAAACAGCTTTCAAAAAGGCACCATCTTCCTTCCACACAGCCAGTTTCAACCCCACTGAGGAATATCTCGTCCAGTAATTAAATGCAAAATATTAACTCTACCCCACCTCGCAACCCCAAGACTGCAGCCAGCAAATCTGTTTCCCCTTCATTACAAGCTGTTCAACGGAGTTCTCCTTAGTTACCATTGTTAAATGTCTTTTTTGGGGGGGGGTTAAAACTTCCAAACAAATGCAAGGCCTGCTGCGGTTGATGAAATGTAGATCCCAGAGTGACTTTTGGGAAACAACTCGTACGCACACGCACACGCTCCTCTAGGAAACGGCAGCTTCCGACACCTGGGAAAGCCGTGACTACTGTAGTTCCTGCTCTCTGAGCCAGGAGGACTGAGCTGGAACAAGGAGTGACCATCTACATCTGCAGAGCAGCTGACGGGCTGGGTCGGAGGATCACAAATATCAAAGCTCCCTTTTTCCTTCAGAGCACACACTAGACACACGCAGATACCCATCCCAAGGAGGAGGGACCTTGGCTTGCCTGCTTTCCAGTTGTTTTTTTTTTGTTGTTGTTGTTGTTTTGGGGGTTTTTTGTGTTTTTTTTTTTTTCTATTTTTATAACCCGCTGATGTTACAAAGCTGCCCTTGACCTGCAGCTTCGTTTCCTCAGTGACGGCAAGGCGGCTCCCAAAAATCCCTCGTTAAGCAGCAGCGCTTTGAAAGATCCGACAAGGCTGAACATCTGGCTCCCTTTCTCATGGAAATGCCAGGGGATGTTCCTCTGCCTGATGCTATCACACACTCACTAATTTTTCAGCCACGATCACATTTAGATGGGCGGGTCGGAAGTTGGAGGTGAAAAGAGACCGGCCCCATTCAAAAAGTTTAATATCTTCGAAAAGGGGAGAGGGAGTCACCTAGGCCAGAAATTCTTAATTTCCCTGAAGTAGTTTGACCCACAGCTTGACAGGTCAGACTAGATGAACAATAGGCAGGGACACAAAAAGGTTTTTTTTTCCTCAAACAAGCAGCTCCTAGGGGTGCTCTGGAAGGTGGAGTCACTACGAGGAACAAGTTGCACATATTTCAAGGTCCAGGTCCAGCAAAGCCAAAGGCATTTTAAACTACTAGAAAAAAAGCACCACTGGACAAAACAGGCAGGTAAACACACACATCTGCCTTAGAGGAATGAAGAAAATAAATGAGAGTCCCAAATCCCTACACTGCTCCTTCTGTCTCAAGCAGTTTTGAGCCCTGAGAACTTCCCTTACAGGCAACTCCAAAGGGGCATTGCATGGGAAGTGTTAGTTTCAGTTCTGCAGAAACAGCTTATGTCCTCCCACCTATCCCAACCATGTTTGGTAGGTGATGCTGTCTGTATTCTTCAGGTTGGCAGAGAGAGATGCTTGTAAAAGATGATGACCTGCATGAGCTACAGAAGAAATCTGTGCTTCTATTTGCAGAAAAAGATACACTACCTTCCTTCCTACCTCTTGCAAAGACACCTTGTCTTGTTGCCTGTCTCAGAATCTGTTAGGATAATTCCAGCTCCCAGGATGTTCCTAGGACCCTCAACCAGGAAATGTATGTTGCCCCAGCAGATAAACATCTCAAAGAAGCTGAGGCCCAGCCATATTTATTCTGAGGACAGCAAGCCATTCTTCAGCTGATCCTCTGGCATCACCACTGGTCAATGCATGGTCTGGAGCAACCACCACCTTAGCACGGCTCTAGGAATGGCAACATCTGACAAGGTGTCCTAATAAAGAGGGGATTCCAATCCACCACTCACCAAGATATATAAATGTTTTTTTTCTCTACTCAAATACGAAATGCTAAAGAGAGCTCTACATCACTGGGAACACATACTACATGACAATAATGACACAGGAGGATCATCACTGTCAGCTGAACCACAGTGGAGGTTTCCGACAGCCCAGACTCAATTCTCCCAAGTATAATTACACAGTACCTGGTAAGACTGTGTAATTATGGAACAGGTACTAACGTATCTACCAAACACCACTCTACTGAACTACCATGAAAGGAGACCTAGACAACTACGCAAACTTTGCAGAGGAAACTCCCCAGACAGGCTGGGAGAGGCTGGCCATTCAGCACACACAAGCTGCCAGAAAGGAACAGAGGTGAAAAGCAAGGTAGAAAAGGTGAAATGCTTCAGAAGCCATTTGTAAATTCATTAGTTGAGTACTTACTGCTCATCAGCTGGTTAGTGGTACCCTGCATCTTTTTGAAGCTGCACAGGGAATTGGATGGGGTGACATAAAGGAGGACCATTCTCAATTTACAGTTTAATCTTTCCTGCACAGTGAGCAGAACGTGGACCTGTTGCCTTTAGCACAGCACAAGACGACAGGACGTGCTGTTTTGAAGCCTTTTGTAGTGACTATACTCATCAACTCCTCAACCATGCAGCCACATCAAACCTAGCATTTACTCCTATGCGGCAGAATGCATCTTGCCTTCCAGAAATTCCTTCAGCAAATTTCATCTGGTTTTACCTGTTTTGGCACTAACTTTAACCCAGCAGGTATAAGCTTTGGGGAATTAAGAGCAATTTAAAACAGCGGGGTTTTAGAATGGGAAAGCTAAGCCAGCCCTAACTGTAGCAGCCACAAGAGCTCCAGTCTAATGAGTTGGAGAGCCCTGTTTCTTGTGTCAATGGACACAGCAGTCATTCTGGCTCAAACCAGCACAGGCTTATAACTCCACCATGCTAGCTCTTTTTTTGGGGGGATTTTCTCAGGCATTCTCAAATGGACACTCTCTTTCTAAAAGCAAAACCATCTGCCATTCAGCTTCTGGATTACGTTGTTGTGTTTTACCTAAAAATCCTTAGTTTGATTACTGAACAAAGCTGTCCTCAACCAAAAGTCTGATTCACAGCCTTCTCAAACACACAACTGAAGTCCTTTGTTTTTGGACTTCTGTGGTTTGCATTGTGCAGAAGAGAACTTTTCAAGCTACAGGTTCAAATGGCAGCTGAAGATGTCCATGTCATTAAATATATCGCACCCCTTCTCCTTCTCTTCAAATGCAACCTGTATAAATTTTGATGCAAAGAAAAAAAAAGAAACCAAAATAATAGATATTTGAAGAAAATAACAAAATGTATTTAGTAGGCTTAAAGCTCTGATCATTCTTCTGCCAAATATTTTCTGAACTTCAATAACCTCAGCTAAAGCTTTGTGGAAGAAACCCTGAAAAAGTAGAAAAGTTCTACTTTGCAAGTGGAAACTTGACATTCAGAAGGGTCCCCATTTTCAAGAAAGTTGCTTTGTAGTTTTTAGTTTTTCCATGGCCTCATGAATGGTTCACAGAGCAGTGCTAAGTCAGCCACTCATTTAAGGTATGATATGTATACTGGAAAAACTTAGCTCTCCTCCTCACCTTCTCCCTTCTCTCTGTGATACGCTTATTCCAAGAGGATCAGTCATTTATGATCGGTTTCTGTTCAGAGGAGAACACTGGACAAACCTGAAGCCCTAAACCAAACAGGAATACTGGCAAAATCCTAACAGGAGACATGTGTTAGGCAAGTTCAATTCTCCCAACAGCTCCAGCTTAATGCATTTGATGGTCTACATTTCCTGAGTCTCTTTCATCAAAGGGATTGTTAAGGTGCTCTTGAACTCCAACGCCTTCCAGTTAAGCCACGTGTCTACAATAAAGCTGGAGCCATCTCCACAAGCCATATTTACCTGGGCATTTGTACAACTTCCTTGCCTGAGCGATGTCTCCCTGACTCAGGCGAATACGCTGACCGATAGTTGGGCGGACCCCGTTATCATCACGACGGGGAAGGATGGTGTCGAGGAAAACCCCTCTGAAGGGAAGAAGAAAGAGACAAAGAGCAGTGAAGTAGGGAAAAGTGACACGGCGCACAGAAAGTCATCCTGGCAGGCCTCCCACACCATGCCCTTGACCATACACCCCACACTAACAAGAAAGAGTAAAGCAGGTTGTGATAACCACATGTCTTGAGGTGGTCTTCTCGCCACAGCAGGCAGCTTCCAAATGTACAGGCGAGTCTGCCAAGCCAGGAAATTCCTCTTTTAATATACCAAGATTGCTGCTGCCTCTGTTTGGGTATAGACACATTCCTCACCACCATAAATCAGAAAAAGAAATGAAATATTCTTGCAGCAGGTTCATGACACATCTGGCTCAGCAGAAGCACAGATTGGACAGTTAAGCCAAAGGAACAGAGGAAAGGGGAGTTTGTTCAGTAGCAGATGGGGTTGGGCTGGCAGCAATTGGGGTTGCCACAGACAAGCGAAAAAGATCAAGTGCTCTACCTTTGCTCTGCACGGGTTTTCAAGCTAATAAATCCATTTCTCTCTGCATCCTTTTCCTCGCTACTATTTCTTCCATGTGGTACTTCGTAAGCACTTAGAGGAGCTCTCTACTGCACTTCTGATCTTGGTCCAGAAAAGGATTTAAGCTCACTTCCCTCAAAATGCAAAATCTGTGCATCCAAGCAAGAGCTTGCACGCAAGAAAGACCCTAAGGCAGCATTAGAACTAAAGTGGGAGGGAGGAACCAGAAACCTGAACTCCAGGTTGATAAAGTCCAAGCTCTCGCAGCCAAGCTGTCCAGTCCGCAGGAACCATTTCACTGCACCCCTGAATGTCTAACAGGCTTGGAGGTACCAGGGCTAACAGTGAGCCTCCAACTTGAGCATCAGCTCTGGGAGGCAGACTTCTCTTCCCAAAGGACAGGCTACAACCATCCAGAGACTCCGATGGGAAATCAGGGCAGAAGCAATAATTTTAGTGCCGTCTAGTCCTGATACAAGAGCTTTCAAGTATGGGTTAAGCCCTAAGTACACCAGTAATGCTGTTCATTGGGCTGCTCAGCTGCATAAGAGCCTTGGGAAGGAGTTTGAGAGGTTTGGTTTTGGTGTTTTTTTGTTTTTTTAATTTTAAATAAATACTGAAAGCAGGGTATTTGGATCACAGCTGTCCAGAGCTGCAGCCAATGTTCTTGAACAGAAAATATCATTCTATTAAACATATTTTGTGAGGCCAAAAAAAATCTTCTGTAAATATTCAAACTGAAGGAAGAAATAGAGAGGAAGGAATTTAATTTGTTTTAAAAACTAGAATCAGGTCTTGCATGGGGGATGTTGGTTTTTTTTCCAGTGGTAGGAAAATTCCTGATCAGCACTAAAATCAGGGCTTACGAGCTCTGAGGTGAGTCCATCAAATTTTGATTGACAAATTCAGGCTGGCATTCTACATCCCAGTGCATGCCTGGGCTGAATTCAGCCTCAGGCTGAATTTATTTAAGTATGTTGAAAATAAATCCTCTAAATCCAGAAATGCCACAAACAGAGAAACAGGTTGGTTTGCTCACAGTGAGTTTTCAAACCTCCTCAGGACTTCACAGGAAAATTCAGCATTTGGCAGGGACCTGCTTCCGTGGCCAGTGAAATGCTTTCTGCTGATCTCCAGGCTCAACCAGGGAACAATGGCAACGTTTAGTGGAGAAACCATCATTTGGACACCTAAACTTTTGATTCTTCTTCCTGTTCTAATGCTCATGACTGCACACTCACAGCCTCCAGCCTCCTGCTCCTTCACGTACGTTGCTGAACATTACTCCAAATTAGGAGGCAGTGAAAACAGTTCCTCTAATTTCACAATCAAAGGAATCGAGTACAATGGAGAGTCCTTCAGTCCTAAATCACATAGGTCCCAGCAGCCCCATGTTGTCCACCTAAACCCCATCTGCTTAACAACACTTTATGATGTAAAGCTGCATGTTTGGTGAGCACCTCTAAGAGCACTGATACTTTGGCTCACAAGTTAAACACCAAGCAGACATCATTAAAGAGAGCAGCTCAGGCACTCCAGCACTAGAACCATTCTTGAATAAGATACCTAACTTGTCCTTCCAGAGCTAGGAGAAGATCCTAGGAATCCTGGATGCCCCATTCTCCTGCTGTCCAGGCATAGCAGCGTGCATTGGCTGCCCAGTGCACTGGTAAGTCAAGCATAACAACCCACTGTTGCTACTACCTAAGAAGGATAGAGTTTAAGCAGTGATGCTTCTGAGTCATTAGCACCCACATAGTACCCCAAATGTGTAAATTGTTACGTAAACATTATGAAATTACCAACTGATCTTGAGAAATGCTGAATATTCACTATCCCATCTGTGGCCAACAGATGCAGGTGCTTTAAACACCACCCAAGGAAGCAGATGTGGAAGGCAGATTAAGCACTTGGTGGCAGGAAGCTACATTTTGTCCCAACTCCGTATTTATATCCCCCATATGTAGAGAGACAACATAACCCTACTTCATAGCAAAACCCGTGGAGGACCTAAGTGCCATGTGTATAGGTCTTGTGCAGGATTAGGACGGGGTGCTGCCAATATGTCAAGAAGATGCCCCTTGATGTGCAGACAGTGCTACCTGCATCCTGATTCAAATGCGACCTTTGCAGAGGTTGTGTTTTTTAACTCCAGGCTGTCCTGCCACATCTACTAGCAAGAGTCTTAGTAAATTAAGGTGCCCTGCTATTTGCCTAGGGCTCCGTGGAGGTTTAAACTTCCTTATTGCTAAGCTGCCATTTATGGGTCTTGACAGCAGTAAAATAAATTGTTTAATGAGACAGCAATATTCGGTTCAGTTTGGTGCCAGGTCTGTAAGGCATGCACCAGGAAATCAAAGCCCACAGCCATACGCTGCCAAACAGGCAACTTCCTCACATGGACAAGAACAGGAGTTCCCAGGGGAAAAAACTTGTTACTGCTGTCATTACAGTCTCTGGTGCCATACTCCTGCTCCTATCGGCCACAGGCACAAACGAGAAGTATGTTTTGCTGTGAACTGAAAACAAGCAGTGACTCCTGCCGAAATTTTCAAACCATTGGAAATAATTGCCACTGCTAGGGCTCTTTACGAGTGTAGTGATAGGACAAGGGGTAACGGTTTTAATCTGAAAAAGGGGAGATTTAGATTAGATTTTAGGAAGAAATTCTTTCCTGGGAGGGTGGTGAGAGCCTGGCCCAGGTTGCCCAGAGAAGCTGTGGCTGCCCCATCCCTGGAGGGGTTCAAGGCCA
>JAOQGH010000002.1:17700701-17715130 GCA_025769975.1 Gallinago jamesoni
AGGCTGGATGGGGCTTTGAGCAACCTGGTCTGGTGGGAGGTGTCCCTGCCCAGGGCAGGGGGGCTGGAACTGGATGATCTTTGAGGTTCCTTCCAACCCAAACCATTCTACAGTTCTATGACTTGTATGTCAGAAAGACTGTCCCTTCTGTCCTAGGTACAAAGTTTAGAATAAAAAAGACTTAGGATCTGCAGCCATATTTGACCATGACAAACACCATATGATTTCCTATCATCAATATTCATAAACAACAAGGTTGTGCTAAATGCCATGTAAGAGCTTCTTCAAGACAATGAGTCACAGACACGGCTCTGTGTCTTCATCTCCTCCTCACTCACACACGCCATCTCAGCTGGTGGGGCACTCAGACCACCTTTTTCCTATCTGGATTTTCGGGTGCGTGGCTTATGTATTGACATACCCACCACAGCTCTTCCCTTCTCAGCATCACACAGGGGCCACCTCCAATTCTTAGTCACTGATCTTAACGAAACTTGCTGGAACTTACTATCTTCATGGGCTCCATGAAGTCGTCAATTTTGGTTGCAACGGGCCAGCACCCACAAACCTCAGTAAGGTGGGATGGAGACATGCATAGACTCGCAAATCTCTACTGGTTGGTCAAAGGAGGCATGGTTCCCTTAGAGGAGCAGATGTCAAGACAGGCCCTGGTGAAGTAAAAGCCTGTTCCCAGCCCTGCCTATTTACCGGGAGAGCACAATCAGCCCACAGAGGCACTTAGTGCTCAGTTCAATTACTGCACAAAGACCGCTACTGGGGTGAGGGTGGGTCACAAGGACAAAGGGCTTAAAGAAAACAGACTTAAAAATCCTATTAGGCACCAATTTAAATTTAGAAGGACTCTTGCCATTTTATCCCTTTTTGGCCCAGCAGTGTTCTGAAGGACCCTGGTTTTCAAGAGACACAGACTCAAAGGCATCCACAATATAAATGGCAGTAATAACTTAATCCTGCTTTTGTGCCAGACAATTCTAACCATTTAGAGTCTAGCAAATGCTGGAAGGGTCCAGCAGATGCCTCAAGGGAAGAAAAATTGTTTGCTTTGGGTATCTGATCCAAAGAAATCTCTGAAGGCTGCAAACCACCCTTGCCCAGCTACCATTTCCCCCTGCCAGAACAAGCAGCATTTCAAGTTTGACAATCTCCCCCCTGGTTGACATGAAGTTCCAGAAATGAAAGCACAAAATAATAGGCTTGGCAATTCCATACAGCTGGAGAGTAAGAAAAATTTTAAAATCCCCAATGACACACTTAATTTTTGCAACAAAAAGTTCTCAAGAGTGTGAATATTTGCACTCTGCCTCCCACCCCCCTTACTGATGGTATGTAGTGAAGGAAAGCTCTTGGGAAGGAGTAGTAGTGGGATTTATGGAAAAATAACACAGTCAAATGGAGCTGCTCATCCAGTAGCTCCCATTCCAATTCCAGGACATAAACAACTGGCTCCCTAGCCAGTAGAGCTGCCTGATCACAAAATGGGCTCCATCTGGAGGGATGAGACAGGAATCAAGGGCAAACAGCCTACACAGAAATTGGCCAGTTAGTTGGGACAGAAACAAGACTGAAAACTTTTCCATGAAGAACCCAGTCATAGAGAATCACAGAGCTGCAGAGGCCATGACCTAAAGCACATGCAAAAATGGTTAAAAAAATAGCCAAGCAATTAAAGATCATGATCTGGAGTTTAAATTCTCCCTTGGCAAAGTTGTTAGTGATTCAGAAGGCAATATTGTGACTCCAAAGCATGAGCTGGACAGCCAAGAGACTAAAGGGTGTTGTTTCCTTCTAGGTTCCACATATCCCACAGACAACTACTGAAAACAGTCCTAAGGACACGTAACCTTGGATTATCACCTGGAGAAGGTGTTCCTAGCATAGTGCATGATGCTGTCGAAGTCATAGGTCTCGCCCAGTGAGTTCACTTCCCCAGCTTCCATCTTTAAAAAGTTGTACTCCTGACCTGTGATGCCAAAAACAAGGGAAAAAACACAAATCACTTTAAAAAAACACATAAAGAAAAAAAAAGTTTTCCAACTCTTAAAACTTAGAATGAAAGGGATATACTCCTATGTTCCAACAATTCTAGCTGGACATCCAAAATCTCTATTCATCCAACTACTTTGACCTTTATTCTAGGCAAGGACTAGCAACATTTCTTCATCATCCCAGCTCACAGACCACTAGGAGTCTTCCACAAGTCCAGCAAGAAAGGTTTCCACCGACCCAAAAGGCAGGTGGGAAAACCTGAAGTGGTATTTTACCTTGCTGTATGTTCTCTCTGATGATGGTGACATGCTGGTCCCTGTCAGGCCGCGTGTGCTCGTGCCAGAAACCCACCACATGACCCAGCTCGTGAGCCACAATACCAAACTTGTCACAGTTCTTCCCAATGGATATAGCCTGAGGGCCCCCTCCTCGGCGACCCACGTATGAGCAGCATCTGGGGAAGAAAACCCACAAAGCCAGGCAGCACATGAGTGAATTGGGGAAGTCTGAGACATAGGAATGGAGGATGGCATCTGGCAGGGTCTGGGACAGGCCAGCAGTTGCACACATTATAGGTACTTATATGAGTGATTGCACGTATAAAGAAAACACATAAGTGTATATCTATAAAAACGTATATTTACACTTAAGTGTTATCCCAAGGACAAGAATCCAGAAAGGCTTAGCGCCTTCTTCTGAGCAAATACTAAATTATCCTGGTGATCCTTACTGGCAGTGACCAGATGTGTCTCTGTGGCAGATTCCCCCATGAGTCTATTCTTACCAAAGCTGGACTTTGAAAGCCATTTGTCAACGAAAGGGATGTCTGCAACACAGGGAGCTGCAGGGACTGTGTGTGCCACTCACCCACACGTTCTGTATGTGAACACAATGAAACTCTCTTCATCAGTTCTCTCCACAAACGTCACACAAGTGTGCTTCTCCCAGTGCCTCATCGCTTGCTTAAAGATCGCTCTTTGGGTTCCTGAAAAAGAATTCCAAGAAGAGCAAACACTGAAGGCCCGGCTTTCAGGAAAATCTCTGATGGACTTCACCTGGACAGGGGAACAGTCAATCTTTCCAACAAGCAGTCTTATACCTCTAGGAATCCAAGACCCACTTCTAACTATATCACTAATTTACTGTATCACCCTTTTCTCTCATCGTGCTTGATGAATTAATTGCTCTAATTAAGTAGGCAGTAAACTTGGTTAAGCACATCAATATTTCTGCATGCGAGAAACGTCACCTCGCTGGGCAGAGGTCACTCTGGCAGAGCTGCTGGGTGGCCTGATCTGTGCACCAGCTACTAGGTGATGTGCCAAATTTGTTCTCATGACGCAATGTGACACAACCACACACAGCTTTCAAGACCTAGGAATCACACGGGTGCTACAGATGTTCCTCAAAACTAAGGCAAAGCTGTCGTCATGTAGTTTATTTTTAAAATCAGAAGCATAAACTATATAGGAGGGGTGGGGACAGCTGTGGCTAGCAGGCTACTTAATATTCTGCCAGGTTGCATGAGCCCTTCCCTTTGTGAACAGACACTGGGACTTCACGTTCTTCTGGCAGCGGTGTGGGTGCTGGGACAAAGCATATCATGGGAGCCCAAGGGAATAAGGTCTGCTGGATCTAAGTGGAGGCAGCCTGTGGCAGATGAAAAAGACTTGGCTCCAGTAAGGCACAGGGAATTTGTCATCCATGAGTCAAGGAAACCAATCCCATGGGGAACCACTGAGCCTCAGAGAGGTAGCATCAGAGCAAGTTGTCTGTCTGCTTCACAGGGAAGACTTGCAGGAGATACTTTAGTTAAGACAGTGCCCAGAAGATGCCACAAAGCTCCTAAAAATGAAACTTTGGAGAGGTCCTCACCCACTGTGGGACACAGCTCACTGCTTCTCTCCCTCCCTCACCTACAGGAGACCCTGAAATTTGATACCCAGAAACCAGCAGGTCAGAAAGCACAGGGAAAGTTCTCTGAGTGGGAATTCAGAAAGCAACCCAGGGTACTTCTGCTCCTGATCTTCCAGCAGCAGAGAGAACCCCTTTCTGGAAACACAGGGGGTGAGCACAGCTCACAATCGCTGGCCCCCATAGCAATCAAAGAAAGTCATTGAGTCACCCAATTATTTCTTGGACTCCAAGAGAAGAACCACCTCACTGAACACTTCAGTCCCAGGCTTCCAGAGTGCACAGCTCCTTGCGCGTCCACATTCCCACCCTGGCTTCCAAGGATCCCACTCATTCGTGGGAAAGCTCTGCTCCCGAGATCTCCCACGCATTTTGGGACACTCGCCCATGAAGCAAACAGGGAGCAAGGTTTTCACTACTGACCGGTGAAGTTTCCTCCGATCACGTAAGGGATGACTCCTCCTGGCCAGATCCTCTCGGCACGGGATGTGGTTGCCCTCCGCACCCTGGGAGAGGAGCGTGCATCCATCCCAGACTCATCTTCATCGTCCTTCCTCTTCGGTCTCCTCGCAAGCGTGGTGTTCTGCCTGACGTCTGCAAGACAGAGTGGCAACACTGTTTAAATCCTCTTTAGTTCCACAGGCAGCCCTGAGGTAATACCCTGGAGCTTCACGAAAAAAAAAAAAGAAAAACAGAAGAAAAACAGGAAAAGCAAGATGTTAATCCAAACCAGATTTGCCAGTGATTTGTTTGGATTTAAGAGATAGTTAATCTCTAGCAACCTGGCCCTTCTTGCCTTGGAGCCTCAATATGCACTACACCAAACCTCTTCTCCCAGAAAAGCATACAAGGGACACCCCCCCATCTCTAGCCACCCAACAGCAACTTCAGAGATGGGGACAGAGTACTTAAACAAGGGGAAGGGGAGGAGGGAGGTCAAAGAAGCCCAGGTGGCACTGTATATTCTCAACCTGCCCTGCTGATCCAGATCTGCAGGGAAAGGTCTGTTCCAGCAGGGTTAGCTTCATGATGGCAACAGCGACTCATTCAAGTTGGCCTTGGAAGAAGAGGACAGCCCCCTTAGCTGAAACATATTCTCAAGGCTGAAACGTATAATATTAAAGTGTTCGTTTTCACACGGTAGGTCTTGGGTGGTTTGGAAACAGATTCAGATGGGACAGTCTCTGCTGGAGGAGGGATGCTGAGGGTGGAAAAGCTGAGCCATTCTATAACTCAGCACAAATCTCCATCCACGTTGAATCTCTTCATTTTAATGAAAAAGGGCAAAAATACAAAAGGGATAACAGAACATGTGTCTCATTTCTTGCTAAAAAGGCAGAGAAGCCCTGACTGTGTGGTGCTTGGTGCTGGCCATTAAACCTGCCTGAGGATTCATGCAGGCTTCTAGGCAGGACCTGTCCCTTGCCCTGCATTGGTGCTGCTGCAGTTCTGCTCGGAAACTGGTTACCCCTCCAGGAGTTGCACTTTTAATGTGGTGTGGGTCTCATCCACCAGCAAACACCCTCCATTCAGAGCTTCATGGCTGTTCGTTCTCTATTTGCTCTGCCATGGGTGACCCCAATCCCCAAAGCAGCCTTAGTCCAGCTGGGCTGCGCTAGGGTGTGCAAGGACTGTGTAGACACCATTTTTTAGGTAAGCTGCCTGTATTTCACAGCTAGCCCATCAGCTGGACTTGGGCAAAGGAATAACAGAATGCAGGGGTGGCTATTCCTCCAGAGAGTGCTGGCCTAAAGGGAAAATATCTCCTCGCCTCAAGAGGCAGAGCTGCTGGTGGTGGATTCTCAGTGCTGGTGGGCCTCTCTGAAGCTCCAAGAGGAGGGATCTAAGCTCCAGGTGTGGTCTTGTGATTTGTACGGAAATCAGTAAGACTGGCCAAAGCTTTGCCTCCCACATCAGGGACATAGGCACTGGGTTATGAGAACGCACAAGCCCCACTGAGACCTTCCTCCAGTGACTAGATGGGCTGCTGAGAGCCTCTTCTGTCATCCATCCCTCCAGCAGCAGCAGCACGGGCAAGAAGTCAAGGCTTGAGGAGATCAAAGCAATGGGAAAGAAGTTAAGGCAGTGCAGGGGGATGGATGGAATAAACTTCTAACCCTCCCTCCTGCTGCACCCGGTCCAGCCCTTCCTGCTGGAGGCCTTGCTCTGAGTTGCAGGACAAAGATGAGAATTTGCCTTTTGCTCTTCCTCCTCCTGAGCACCTACTCAGCATTTCAGAAGCTGCCCCATCCCCACATCAGCTGATGGACCCTCTGAGGTTGGCCTTCCCCTTCTTCGCATACACAATTCCACAGATGTACTGCTGGGGCATTACAAGGGCCACAGCTGGAAGAAGGGAGAGGGTCTCAAGACACAAGTAATCTTCTGGAAACCTGTCTCCCAGTCACAAACTGCTCCTGGGGCTGCCCAAAATCCATGTGTTTGCACTCACATAGCTCCTCCCAGCAAAGCCAAGCAAGGAGTCATGTGCCCCACGTTCTCCTGTACATGGTGCAGTAGGAGCTCTGGACAGAGGACCCTGGGTCCACACTTTTGTGCTGCCAAAGCTTCCGTTCCTCACCAGCAGCACAATACCTTTGGCAAATTCTCATCATTTCAGGGGAACAGAAGCTTAAACTGGTTGAGCTGAAACATCCCTACGGCAAGGAGCAGCCAATGAGCATTACGCTCTCTGCCTTGGAGTAAAATGGTTTTGCTGTCCCAGTGACAGTCTGCTGGTGGATGGAGGTGAGAAGTTGCCTTTATATCACTTGGTTCTGAGTTTGTTTTTTTTTTTTTTTCCTCTTTCCTTCACTTATTAAACTGATCTAACCAATTAGTTTTCTCACTTTTGCTGTTCCTGCTGCATCACCTATCCTTCTGGAGGAGGGGGACAGTGACCAAGCAGCTGTGTTGGTCTTTGGCTGCTGCCTGGTGTCAACCCACCACACTGTCCAAGGCAAACCCACCCTTGCTGAGAGGCCACCAACAGCAACAAATGCGGATGCCTGGGCAAGGCTGGTCTCCCAGGCATGGAGGCACACACATGTAACACAGGACAAAACGTGGTTTTAGAGGGGATAAAAAAAAGTGAATAAAAGATACCCAAAGGTCTGGGTGGGGTACCACATTACCCTTTTTAACTGCTTTGTTACTACGATCGGTTGAAGTGACGTTCTCACTGGACACAAGGGACTGTTCTCCCAGGCCTCCTGCAAAGGAAAAAGAGCAGAGACACATCTCCTGGTGAGTAGGCTGGCAGAGCTCTGACACGGGAAGGACGTCAGTGATGCCATTTGTGGGTCTGCAGCCACAGAAACTGGCTGCTTTCCCTGTGCAAGGAACGAGGGCTAAGAGCCTCATAAAGCCAAACTCTTCTCCTGGATTTGTTCCCAGCTTACAGTGACACCTCACACCTCATTACCATCTTGTGCCTTAGTTTTCCCTTATACTGAATAGGCAGAAAGTCTCTTCTAGGGAAAGCTAGTTCCATGGAGATTTACTGAGAATACAAGTTATACTATTGCTACCATCCTCCTTGGAAGTACCACTATTAAATCTCAAATTTAGAAAGGTACACAATGAAGGCAAAGAATGATCTACATTCAGACCAGTAAGCTCTATCAATTCTTATAGATCTGGCCAGAATTCACCTTTACCTGAAAATAAAAGTTCTTCTCAGTGATGCTACATTGGTAACCTGAGCTATACCAAATGCAATCTTCCATGAAGCACTTAAAAGTTCCTGGAATAGCTTTCAAATTTTGGCCATCTCTTAAATGCAGGTTGACCAACAATCATATAGTATTGAGGTTTGAATTCTATATAGTACCAGCAGCTGCTGATTGTGGGGAGGGAGCACTAGGAGATCATCCAGCAGCAAGACAACCTTCAGGACAGAGAAAGCAGAAGCAAAATGCAGTGAAAGGGACAGAAAAAAATGGTTGGAAAATGGGATAGGGGGAGAGAGAAGAACAAAAGTCTTCTTTCTATAGCTGTCTGTCTTCCAGGTTTTCTGGACTTTCCATTTTGCGAGGTCCAACTTGGGAACACCACAGAAGCCAGAAACCTGAGCAGAAGCCACCGAACAGTCACAGACGCAAAATGGAAAACCAACCCAGCATCTCTTTGGCAGGAAAGCTCTCCACAGCAGCTGCAGTAGGAGGGAGAACTCAAAAACAGTGCCTAGGGTGAGAAAGCACAAGACGTGAGACAGCGAGATGTATAACAGATAAATAAAATGTGCTTTGGGACTACAATCACAGCCTTAAGAAGGTGGTCTTGATACCACCACTTGTCCTCCTCTCTCCTTCCCCGTCTTGTTATCGTGGCTCCCCTGTGAGCAGAAAGGAGGCTGAACGAGCTGATCTCTGCAGAGGTATTCACAAGAGCAAGTTCCTACAGTCCCAGGGGCAAGGAAAAAACAGAAATAGCCAGATCAACCACCATATGCAGAAAGGGAGACACTGTCAGTCATACAGCCCTGTTGGATGCCGTGCGGACACTTCAAGAGAGAGGTCTCACTTTCAAGAGAGCTGGACATCTTCCAGCCCCTGAACCAATCTTGCTTTGCCAGCTGGAAAACGCTTCTTTTTGCTCTAGAGCTGGCTTCTCACAAACCCTTCTCCAGCCCCTCCAAGGGGGCAAGGACAGGGGGACATCTCCAACGCCTTGGAGAAGGGCTGAGAGGATAGTATCAAATTGTACCTCTCTGACATTATACTCCTATAATGAGTTAGAATATCAGGAAATGGATGACGAAAGACAGCAAATAAAATAAACGAGAGGAAAGCAAAATACTCAGACTCTCAGCTGACTATAGGTTAAAGCTTCCTGGTCCAAGAGACTCACTAAATCAGGGGATTGTCTCCCAAAGGAAGTGCCATAATTTAACAGAGCTGGACTGGACAAAAGCCACTAGATGTGTGAACAGGAACAAGCCCGATTCAACAAGATGGATTGCTCTGAACTCTATCACTCTTTTCCAGCCTCAATGTCCCATCCTAAGATTTCCCTTTGTTTTCTTTCATGCCCAGTCCTCGTCACTTCCTTAAGCCCAATCTCAACAAAAGTTCCCCTTCTCAGTTAAATTTTACATCCCCAGGACTTCTCATCCCCCCCCAAAGTATGCCATTCTTCACACAATATCCCATCCCATTTAAAGGAAACCCCAACCAGCCATTCACCACCAGAATTATTAAGGCATGTGGTCTTTGCTGAAGCAAAGGATAATTTTGTATTTCTAAATAAATGCAGCTTGCTTCCAGTCACAAACAGATTGCTTCTTAATTGAACGCGGGAGGTGAATTATATGGTGAATTAGGGAAAAAGAACGACTCTGCATTTAGTGAATTGTTCTCCTAAGAAGGAACTGGATGGGATTGAATTGCAAATGATGGCACCAAACCCTAGAGCCGGGCCCCCTTCTCCTGCACCCGGGGCTGCTGACCTCTGCCGAGCCGCGGTGTCCTTTGCGCAGACGGCTTTTCCGAGCTGCAGGCACATTCTTTTCCCAGAGATCAGCGCAGGCCTTGGTTTCTTATGCAAAGGAGATGTTTGAATAAACTAGTGTGACTAATGAAATCTACAACATCTTTGCATATTTTTGCCTCATTGTGGGCAATGAAAAGGGAGAGCGCTACACAAAGGCCAGATATGGGCGTGCAGAATCACCGGATATTTTCCAAGGCCACTAATCTCACGAGTACAGACAGGGAGCACCCACACCCTTCTCTCCCACAAGGCTGTTTTTTGAATCATACATTAGAATTTTGGAAGATGCTGTTCCAATTCACTTGAGCTTTTTAGACATTTCCTACTCGTATGACACCTAAGCATCTCCCAAAGATTAAAGTGACTTGATAGACATTCAGCCCTCTCTTCTCCTTCTTCCCAAAAGAAGGTGAGTGCATGATCCCTGCAAAATAAAGATAAGTAATAGGGCATGCCATATTCAATAAATACGGAAGCCAAGAAACGCATCTTGCATCTGGAAGCAGCCACACATAGGTTGCAGGCAATGTGCAGGTCCTGTTGTCCCCTCAACTTGTTCCTGAAGTTGTACCTCTCTGTTGGTCTGTTCCATCACCTCCAAGAGCAGAGCAGATTCCAGCATTGCTGCTCCAGAGCATGAAATGCCCACGTATGTATTGAAGCCTATTATTAGAAACACTCAAGAGGAGAATGGAGATTTCCAGTTTGACACAAAGCTCTGTGGAAAGCCAGTACAGCAATAAAAAGGCAGGCTTGGTCTACCATTTACAGTAACCCATAATGAGATGAATACAGCAGGACTGACTTTTGTGTTTTTAAATATATATCCAGCAGCTAATAAGCCCTCCAAGATCACTTTCACCCTCAGTACTTCCCGCCTGCTGCCGGGTCAGACCAGACATCACCTTTCTCCAGCCTGACTGTTCAAGTTTTGTCTGCTTCTCCCACAGCCAGGGATGATACAGAACTCCTTAGATCATGCCTTCATGCAGGGAGCTTTACTAAGCTCCTTTAACTCCCACATTTTTGCCATTCAATCCTTCCTAAAAATTTGTCCTGCTTAACAGCTACAACCCCAGCAGGACATTGCTGGACTCCTTAACTAGATAACCTTGTTTCTGTGCACGACCTGGCAGAGAACACACAAGGGATTCTCCATCCAGGCTGGGAATATTTCATCTTCTACCTACAGTGCACTTGTACAACAACTCGTTTTTCTCTTTAGCACAGACGCGCACTGCCAAGGAGGCTTGTCTGACTCAAAGAAAAGCCCAGTAGCTTAGATGCACCATAAATCTGAGATAAATCCTCTATGCTTGCAACCCCGGCTGAAGAAGAGGTGCCTAAACTGTTTGTAGGAACGAGAGGGGCAGCCTGAGGCAGTACGTAAGGGTCCAGCGAAGCAGAAAGCAGCAGGCTGCAGCATTGCTGGGAAGAAAACAGTTTCTCCCACTCTTCCAGAATAATAAATAATAATAAAAAAAAACACCGAAAAACCAATTTTGTCAAAGGAAATCCAAGTTGTTCAGCTGGAACCAAAATAAAAGACAACCTCCCACCTGCTCTAGTGGGAGGTGTTCCTGCCCATGGCAGGGGGGTTGGAACTAGATGATCTTTGAGATCCCTTCCAACCCAAACCATTCTATGATTCTATGATATTGAGAGAGGGAGGGAGCACAAAAGTGTGACGTCAAAACTGCCCTGTTTGCAGCTCCCTTGTACCACCAGCACGGGATAAAGGATGTGTAACAGGATGAGAGATCAGGAAGCAGACTCCGTTCAGTGCCCATGCATCCCACCAGAGAGGGTGGGACTAGCAGAAGTAGTAATGTATTGAACATGAAAATTTGTCTTCTGCAAGATGCAACTTAGGGTGGAAGATATTTATTGCTGTGCATGTCCTAATTTTGTTGTTTGTTTTTTTTTTTTTTTTTCCCCAAAACCCAAGTAGTCTAAACTACCAAAGAGTACAATCAGATCCCTTACTTCTGTGCTTGCTTCCACTTGACTACAAACCTTGAGGGGCTTTTCTTGTCTGAAAAAGAAGAGGAAAATCGAGGCAAAGTGGCTAAGCATCCTGCTGGTGAACTGGGATGCACATAGTGGGCCTAGAAATACCCACCACCCTCCTGTTGAGTCTCTGTAAGACATCAAAGCCGCTGGTGAGGCAACTGACTTCTAAAATATTTTACCACCACCTGTCTTCTAGCTTTTATCTGAAAACACTACTCTGGGGCCAGATGAATTACCCACCTGAAATCAAAGCAGAAAAGTCAGTTTAGCCTGAGATACTTGGAGCTTCATTTTCAGACTACCTATCTAGAATTTTAGTCTAAAATCCAACAGGAACTGTAGATGTCTGAAAAACTGCAGTTTGAGAACACAAAATGATCCTGCATGGGAAGCTGGATGGGTTGAAGCTTGCAACATCTCCCTTTTTTACAAAGTAGAAAAGTTCCCATTAAACTCAAAGCAGTTCCAAGCCAGGACAATTTTTCCTCTCCAGACCAATGATGACCCTTCTCTATGTCCACTGGACCTTCTCTCCCTTCTCTGGTCTGCTGTCCACACAGGGGAAAGGCTCCATAGCTGAGCTTGGAGGTACAGCCACTACTTTCATCACCTCCGCTGAGGACAAAGGAGTCCCTGGTGAGCATTAAGGACTTTGCCAGGTTCTCCTGTTTTTCTTATTCGGCAGGGAATAACTTGACCATACACATAATTATCTGCTTTCACGCAGACTGAACCTCAGCAAGACTTTTTCTAATATGTCTTACTGTGGAAGAAAGGCTATTTCAGAGCTGGGAGATAACCAGGGGAAAAAAAACATAATACATTTAAAAAAAAAAAAATTAACAACAATTTCACTTCCCCTGTCCAGGCCTTAAACCACCTTGCTTTCATTTAATATATAAGCTATTCACATGCCACAGCTTAGAGACTGGATTTCAAACACGGGCTATAACGAAGCATCAACAAAACCAAGAAGCACAGGTAACATTAAGCACTCATCACTGAGCTTCAGTTCTGGAAAACTCTGTCATATTATGACCATCAGAGAAGCTTCTGGAAGAACAGGATGAGTCAAACTTGATGTTACATGATGTTTTTTAACTTCCTCATTAACCAGTGGCCAACAACTTTCTAGCGTAGAAAAAACACTTTATTGCACTGGATTTTCTAACCACAGAGAAAGTGATGATTTTATTAAAACAAGCTCTGCTGGGAAAATGCATTCAGAATGTGGAACAGATGTTTCCCAGAGCTGGTGGAGAGTCTATAGCAAAAAACCTTTCATAAACCCCAGGGCCCTGGAGATCTGAGCAAATGATTTGAGATAGATCCTTCAGCATTTCCTGTCAGTGGAATAGCTGAAGTTCCCTCAATTTACTTAAAGAAAAATAAATTAAAAAGGAGAAGAATTCTGAAGCCCAAATTCCCTGCAGCAATCTGTTTTTCATATTCAGAGTAAGCTGACTAGCTGCAATAACTCAGGAGAGTCCCAGGGTCCAGAGGCTTGACAAGCAGATGTGTCATCTCCCCATCAGTTCTGTAAATGCTTGTGCAGGGTGAGGACACCGGCCTCCCGGGAAGTTCACGAGAAGAGGAAGGTGGACACATCGAAGCAAACACAGAGCTGCCACAAACGTGAGTTGCAAGGCACTTGAAGCACTGAGCCCTTCTGGTGGCCATCCCTGCTTGGAGTGCCACAGCAGGCAGAGCAGAAGTGTAGGCACCACCGTTCCCCAAACCCATGTTTTCTTCCTGGGCACCCCTTGCTGTTCTGGAAGTGGCAGCATCGCTTTAATACTGTGATGGATCTTCTTTTTATAGAAGGTGTCGCAAGAAACGGGACAACCTGACCCAACCTCTCCACCAACCTTTAAACCGAGTCAATGCTTCAGGGAGCAGAGCTCTCTGGAGACAAGGAAGGACTGAGAAGACTGGAAGGGGCCTTTTCCTGCAGGCTGTAACAACCACCTGTGTTCCCTGGGGTAAAAAGACAGACAAATGAGAGAGAAAATTATCTACACCCTGTGCAATGTCACCAATTTCTTCCAGTGAGAAAGAACAAGTCCCTGGCTTACAGTGCTTTTACTGAGGCAAGTGAAAATTAAAAGCTGAAGTGAGTACACAAGTACTTTGGCCACGTGCACGTGTCTGTTGCACGGCCAGGTGTGCAACTTCCCCCACTCCCAGCACATCAAAGCACCAACTACCAACACCAAAACATGTAGCACCAACTACCCCCCAACCCCACTGCACTTGATCTCTCATCACTCTGATGGATCCAGATCTATTTCTCACAGGTGTCTGCCTCTCCACTGCATTCCTCTCGATTCCCAACAATCCTCCTCCTTCCCTGTTGTTCCTTGGAAAGGAAATAAAACCAGAAGTGAACTTGCAGGTGAGAAGGAAACTGTAAGAGCTGGTTGGGTTCGCCCACTACTGTTCCAGCAAGCTGTACAAGCCCTCCTGCCGCCAACATCCCCTCCTTTCCTCTGACCTGCACAGTTTAATTGATTCAGCTTCAACTCTACCCTGGACCCCTTTGGGCACGGCCACGCACAGCTCTGGAGGTGCCTTGTGGCATCCCCCTGCCCCGTTCCATGTCCCAGCTGTGGGCTCCCAGTCAGAGCCCTGGGCTCTCCACCAGCCCGGCCCAACCGCTCCTCCCACTCTCTCTTCCTAATCCTTTTGTTTGCTCCCTACCTTGTTTATAGTGGATAAAAATTAATTCAAAATGAAAACACTAAGCTGGAAGCTAACTTATGTTTGAATGCAATTAAAGCTCCTTTCCACGGAGAGCATTTGATGCCAGCACAGAGACGTTCTCCCCAGCTTGCTTTCTGCCCATATACTCCAATGGTCCCAATCCTGGAGCTTCCTGGAGATTTTTATCATAGAACGGTTTGGGTTGGAAGGGACTTTAAAGATCATCCAGTTCCAACCCCCTGCCCTGGGCAGGGACACCTCCCACCAGATCAGGTTGCTCAAAGCCCCATCCAGCCTGG
>JAOQGH010000002.1:17715230-17741526 GCA_025769975.1 Gallinago jamesoni
ACCTGTTCCAGTGTCTCACCACCCTCACAGGAAAGAATTTCTTCCTAATATCTAATCTAAATCTCCCCTTTTTCAGTTTAGAAACATTATTCCTCGCCCTATGGCTCCACTTGCTGATCAAGAGTTCCCTCCCCATCTCTCCTGGAGCCCCCTTTAGGGACTGGAAGAGGCTCTAAGGTCTCCCTGGATCCTTCTGTCTTCCAGGCTGGACAACCCTTTTGGTGCCTCTAACCCCCCAGGAACCAGTGCCACATTTAAGAGGCAGTGAAGCACCCTAAGCAGATACAGCAGAGACACCACGTTGGCTTGGTCACCTACCAGCTCCACCACAGCTCCTTTAAGGGACACCCCAAACTGATTGCCAACAGCAGGGAAACCAAGGAATGAAGTAGGGCAAATGGGGCTTGAAAAGCTTTGGGAGCACAAACCAAACGTGGCCACTGCTGGGGAGCTTTAATGCCACCTCCAGCCCCGTGGTCAAACAGATGCCTGAATCCTTTGCAGTCATTAAAGACGCAGCAGGGGAGCTGGGGGTAAGTGGCAGAGGAGCTTTCCTCACTCCAGCGAGCTGGTCCCTAGAGAAGAGTGGCCAATCCCCTCCCCAGCACAGCTCTGTACATCTCACACTATCTTCTCCGCTCTGGGAAGTGGAACAGCAAGACGATCTGAATATTTCCTTTTGCCTCTGATCTTTGCCCCGGAGCAACTTGTTACCCGTTCCCCAGGGCTGTCCAAGTCACCATCTGGCCTCAGAACCACAGCAGCAAACACAGCCCCGCATTTCAGCCTAAAACTAATTTGCTTTCTTTCCCCACTTGACAGCTGAATAAATACTTTGTCCTTGCCATTTGAAAAGGGGAGCTGCAGCGAAGGGCTTTTTTTGTCCACTGTAGCTACAAGCGCCAGCCCTTCTTTCCAAATTAGGCTTGAACAAGCAGCCCGAAGTGAACACATTTATTCCACAAATGTAACGCCTTTCCGTTCACAATCAACCACGAGCAGTTTACAACTTCTTCTAATTTATTTGTTGTTCGCTGTTATCCATCAGGCCATTTTGGCCAGTGGTTGTTTCTTGGACCCACCAGCTATTTCGCTGAAGGGGGGTAAGAAACCCTAATTTTGTGGGCACAGCCCCAGCCCCGCTGGAAAGGGGAGAACCTGAGGGTCAAGGCATCCCAAGCCACCCTGGTGGAGTGACCACCCTGCAATGGCTACTCTTTCCCTGACCGTTTCTGCCTCCAAATCCATTTGCTAAAACACTCTCGGAACCGACAAGGCAGCTTCACGCAGTTGAGGCAAATTCAATTTTTCATTTGAGCAAGTATTCAAGGAAATCAGGCACTTGCCCAGCTCTGAAACAAACGCATGATTTAGGCAATTCCGCAGTTATTGGCTAAGCACTGTCAAATTTTACAATTAGAGTAATGGATTTAACTTCCAATGTAATTTCCATATGGATAAACTGATCTCCTCAAGTACATTTGCCCATGTGTTCCCTGCATCACAGTTAATTAATATAAAGCTATTTAATAACCTCCACTTAAACACAAAAGACTATTCAGGCTCTTCTGGCATCAGTGAAAGGAACAGCCTCCCAGAGTGTTACACCAGCTGTAGACAAGAGCGAAAGAAAATTTAATTAAGAGCGATCGAGAGCAAGACAGTTGCAAACAGAAATCAGATGTTATAAATGCTCTACATGGTGACTACCCCAGCTCTTTAAAGGGTTAATAATGCCATCTAGCCCCAACTTCCAGAGATGTTGCCTAAAAGAGAACCTAGGGGATGGGGAAAGTGGTGGAGCTGGGAGCCAAAACCAGGCAAATCCAAGCAGAGAGCAGCAGGGATTCAAGTACGCCCAACGCCAATGGTGGCACCACATGGAATAGGAAGGAGCTATAGAAAAAGGCTCTTTGAGAGCATCTTCAACTGTGGCATCAACGTATATAATTTCTGCAGATGTCTTTGAGTGCTTAAAGAAAGTTAATTGCTCATTAACAAAATCCAAGCTGATTAATTTCTGGTGTGCAGCGTTTGACAAGAGTGACGCTGTTACTGCCTTCCTGGCTGATTTTCTGAAAGGAGGATATGAATTGGGCTCCCAGGATAAACACAACCAAAGTTTCCACTAAGAATGAATAAGTGGCAGAGTTTGAAATAGCTGGGGATTTTCGTTACAAGGGAGAAAGCTTTATTGCTTGTGTGGATTAATTTGAGCAATATTGCAGAGCTCGTAAAACCACTCAAAGAAAAACTATGTAAGGCTGAATGTTGGCTGCACAGCAGAAATAAAACCACTTATTTTGACAGGCGGGAGGCCGCCATCCAGAAAACTTGATTTCAGGGAACAGTGCATTTACAAAACAAACCTTGTGGTGCATGTGACCAGCTGCCATCGGGAACCTAGACAGAAGGGGAAAAAAATACATCTTATTCCACAGAAAACGCAGAGCAAGTAGTAGCAGGGCTGTGCCATTCAGCTGCGCTCTGGCAAGGACCGATGGCATCTTCACCTAGTGCTTGGGACTCTCTTTACCCTGCCCTGCAGGACCTTTCTCAGGTCCTCAAGACCAGGAAGAGGAGATATTGCATTTCTCTGGTTGTCACAAGCCACGTTTGGAACACTGCGTTGAAGGAACACTGCGTGAAAGAACACTGCAAGCCCCACTGGTCCCAACTGGTTTGGAAGCAATGTGTCATACTGGAAAGACCCTAGTCCGAAGGAAATCAGAGTCTGCATACCTTTTGGTGGGGTGGTGGAGTAAAGACTCTGGCACCCCTTGTTGCTGCTCAGGCACATCACAAGCAGCACCTCACATTAACAGCCCTCCATTAAGATCTGATCTTGACCCAAATGTTCTCTAGCACTCCAGGACCACTCTTTCTTCCACATCATACTTCAAGGTCACACAGGGACTGTACAGAACACAGCAAAATTAGGAACAAAAGCCACACTGGGAAGCAGGGATAACAGTAAGACAGTATTTGTCAGCATGTGAGAGAGCTCTCCTTGCTTATCACCTAAAGGAGAAGTCTGAAGAGGCCAAGTCAGGAAAAGAACAGTGAATATAGAAAGGGAAAAATGGCCAAACTGACTCCCTTCAGTGAATATAGGAAGGGGAAAATGGCCAGACACACCGGACCCTCTCTGGGCAGGGGTCAAGGTGAAACCACCTCCTGAGAGAGAAGAACACAGCCCTCTGGGCAAGGGGGAAGGGGCTACAGGCAACCCAAGGATGAGCAGGAATCTCTAAAGAAGGCAGGCTGAATGTGTAACACACAGGAGCTTGTGGAGTGAGGAAATCAGAAGAATCCCTCGCACGTGGAAGGGCAGGAGCAAAGAAATGAGCTGCTGCTCTGCATCTTTCTTGTGCCCCCACACCGAACAGGGAGGGGAATTCTTCCTTACTGGAAAGGGCAACACAGCCCAGCCAAAGCACAAAGCTGGTCTGTCTCTGTGCTTTTGGAAGTGTAAGATGCAAAGCTGTCCAGAGCAGAAGCCGTGTCTGTGAATGGAGCTGCAGCTCACTAGATGGGCCAGTTCATGCGCCACGGACCAAATCCCCAGGGCTCCAGACCCGAAGACAGCACGATCCCCCCACAGGCACTGTCTGACGGACACATCAATCCGGTAGTGGTGGCAGGATGAGAACAGGCAGACATCCCCGACAAGCCAACTTCCCTGCTCCTGACAGACACACTGTCCCGACTCAGGGCTGCTTCTCCAGCCTTCCAAGGGAGATCCCTGGAGGGGTTCAAGGCCAGGCTGGATGGGGCTTTGAGCAACCTGGTCTGGTGGGAGGTGTCCCTGCCCAGGGCAGGGGGGTTGTAACTGGATGATCTTTGAGGTTCCTTCCAACTCAAACCATTCTATGATGATTCTATGATCTTTGCACCTATACACCTACCACAATCTGTCACCTTGACTTGATTACCTTCTCTCCTCTCCTACCGCCAGGCAGCAGACTGGAGGGCTCTGTTCCTGTAACTAGCAAAAGGGCGTCCCTGAGATCAGCAATTAGAGAGAAAAATCCCTCTCAACGTTTTCCAAGAAGTACTTCAACTTGGCACTCAGGAATCAAAAAAAGAAAAGCATCAGCCCCAAAGATTAACATTTGCTAGCAGGAGAGCCTTAGCTACAGGGGGAATTAGAAGGTTCATCAGCAACAGCCAAGGGTCGTGGGCTTTCTAGGGAATTACTTCATGATGGAGACAAGCAGGCAGGTCAGAGAAGGTTGCAATAGGATTGCAAGACTCTGGGCTGGAAGGAAAAAAGCATAGTATCTGCTTTTCTGTAGAGAAGATCACTGGCTTATTGGACAGAAATGTGGAATTGGGAAAGGAGGAACTCAGACGAGCAGTGTGAAGAACACTCTCAGCTCTAGAGGACTTACTCAGTTCTTCCAAAGGGGAGCTCCTGCCTTGCCTTCGCAAAGTACAGAACTAGGGGAAATTCGTTTTGTGGTTGCTGAACGGACTCAGAAAGGTAAACACTGGGGCTAATCACAGGAAGATCCTTTGGCCCAGCTACACAAACCTCAGCATCGGGCCAGGTGTCAGGTGTTTGGCACCTACCTTTCCGCAGAGTGGGCTGAGGCTCCTCTTCCTGCGAAGAGGCTGCAAGGACTGCAAAGAGCCATCCCTAGAGAGCACGCCACGTGTTGTGGAAAACTGAAAGGAGGTATGGAAACAGATGGACCAAGCCCTCAGACAGGTCTCCTGGAACAAAGATGCTCCTCTACCCACAGAAGAGGAAGCAACCTTCGCTAAAGATTTCCCAGTGGAAGAGCAGACCCCTGTAGAGAGTTCACAGATGGGGTTATGTTACAGCACGTACATAGTTACGACCAATGCAGCTCAGATTAAGTTAGCAGAACCCATAGATGAATGAATTACCCAAACCTAAATGAATTAAAGGTTGGGCTCCAGACAGCCCTGAATCCAGCTGAAGTCCACCCCTTCTACCCTGAACCAAGTGCCGCTACAGCAGGGCACCAAACAAGAGTTACAAGGGAAAACCAGCTCTGAGCTTGGCATGTGCGTGCCAAGTCAACTGAATTTAACCCTCTCTCCTTCAAATCCATAAATCAGATCTCTCCTGGAATCTCAGTCACTCATGCTGTAAAATCCCTGGATTCTGCATTCTACGAGCCAGTCCTGGAATAAGAAAAGTCCCGTGAAACAAGGTAACCATGGGCATCCCAAAGCAAGAAACAGCAAAGCATCCTGCTGCAGGTGTGGGCCTTGTGCAGATCTGGGGAAGCAGCAGAGGTGCTGCCTGCACTTCCCCAGCATGATAAAGAGCAGCACAGAAGCATAGAATGGTTTGGGTTGGAAGGGACTTTAAAGATCATCCAGTTCCAACCCCTCTGCCCTGGGCAGGGACACCTCCCACCAGACCAGGTTGTTCAAAGTCCCATCCAGCCTGGACTTGAACCCCTCCAGGGATGGGGCAGCCACAGCTTCTCTGGGCAACCTCTTCCAGTGTCTCACCACCCTCACAGCAAAGAATTTCATCCTAATATCTAACCTAAATCTCCCCTTTTTTGTTTTAAAATCATTACCCTTCATCCTATTGCTACAATCTCAATAAAGAGTCCCTCTCCATCTCTCCTGTAACCCCTTTAGGTACTGGAAGGGGCTTATAAAGTCTCCACGAAGCCTCCTCTTCCCCAGGCAGAGCAGGTTTGTGCCAACAAACCAACTCCCTGCCCTTCTTAAAAAGATGTTTAATGCAGAACCCCTGTCATACTCGTTGGCCAGAGAACAATTTGCATTAATTTTCTGTCAGAGCCTCCAGCCATGTCTCCCCTCTGATACGAGCAGAAATCCTGGGATCAAACCTACCCCTGTCCCAGCTGCGCTGTTATCTGCAGCATTACTCCGGGAAGCGAAGACGCTCTGTAAATCCTTCCTGCCGCTCATTTGTGGTGGTGTGAAAGCCTCATCAGGCCCTTCAAGCCACAAGCCCAAACACCTCTCAGGGTCAGAGGCAAAGAAAACCTGTTCTGACTGTTCTTGGAAAGCCTTCTTGGCAGCAGCAGGGTGCAGAGCCCATGCCCCAGCTCAGCGTGGCATCAGCGAGGGCAGCCAGGCTCCTGTGTCACCTCCTCCACCACTGCCAGAGCCAGGAGAGACAAACTCACCTTTCTCACTCACAGAGGTGCCTTTCAGGACTAGAAACCACTTCCGTAATTATTAAAAAAAAAAAAAAAAAAAAATCAGAAGAAGAGGTAATATATCAGGTAATATATCAGAAAAGTCCCCTTAATCCCTAAACTGCCTGAAAAGACTTAAATTAAACCCGCCAGGATTAAATAGGCACATCCTTCTTGTGGGCATGGCAAGAAAAGAAAAGGCCGCCTTCCTCTGTGGTGAATGTTTCGGGAGATAAAGCAATAAATCACAGACCATGGCCTTGCACCAACGGGCTCACTCGGGTCCAAAAGAGAGGTGACACTGCAGAGTCACAACCTGCCTGTGGGTTTTTCCTTCTTCCCCCCCTCATTTCAAAGCCATCCGGGGGTTCTCGGCAGCACAGGAACCCTCCAGGCACAAGTTTCTTCTTCCCAACTTGAGTTTCTTCTAAACTGAAATTATATTGTAAAAGCAAATATTTTCAAAGTTATTTGAAAAAAAAAAAAAAAAAAGAAAAATCTGTGAGAAACTTTTCAAACCTGTAAGCTCTTTGAAAAAAAAAATAATAAAAAAATATCTTTCATCAAAGCAATTAGGAGTCGGTGAAGCGTGGGCTTGCTGAGGATAGTGCTCGCTGGCAGATCTCCAGGTACCTGATGCATTTCATCATGTTTTGAACCATTACTGTACCTCTACGGGGCCAAATCCCCAGGGTATTCGCTTCAACACCGCTGCATGAGAACAACTCATTTTTCAGAGTAAACACGGCGTCTAAACTTCATCTCACAGAAACAGCAAGGCAGCAAGAAAACATTTTAAATGCCAAATAACACTTTCATTTTAATAACGTCCCTTACGGGTTTTCTCCCCTTCCTACCTGCAAAGCATTTTTAAGGGGGAGGAGGAAATTTCCCTTTTGATAAATTCTTATGTGGCATTATGGATGGTAACAGCAGGATGAACAGATGATGTGGAGGGCATAGTTTAGCTTGAAGATTCTCTAATAATATAAAAAGCAGCAAACAAAAGGAACGCAAGCAATTCTCTGAGCTTAGGACCTAGGTTTTAAAGAAGAGCAGCTAATAGGGGAAAAAAAAACCCCAACCAACCAAACATTTTTTTTTCCTGGTCTAGAAAATTTTAAAAAATTTACCTCAACTCAAAGAGAGGTCAAATTGTGCAACTTTAAACAGTTCTTTTACCAAATCACTGATGAGAGCAAAACTAAGCTTCAGGTGGAGCAACCTGTGGCAAGGAGCACAGAAGCCACATTAACTGGAATGATTTAGAACAGGGTTGGAGGAAAGCAGTTTGGAATTAAGCTTCAGAGAAACCCATGAAGGGTCCAGATGAGAAATGAACCGGTTGGTAGCCCTGAGCCCTCTCCTAAGAGGATGTCTCCTGGCATTCACTCAGAGGTCACCTGCACTGTTTGAAAATACTCCCTACTAACTCGGAGCTCAGAGTTTTAACCGAGTCAAGAGAGATCAGCAGGCAGACACCTAAAATGGGATAGATAAAATGGGCTTGGATAAAATGGGCTAGACTTAGCTGTAGGCTGCTGTCATGCCTGCCTTTCCCTCAACGTGGTCTGAAGAAAACCCCGCTGCTATAAATGTATCAGAGAATGATGTCTGCACGCAAGATGCTATTGGAAAGCCTTCTGCAGCTTCCAGCTGCTCAACCTGTGCTCTTCCTGACAAATCCCTGGAAAGGAAGCTCCTTTGGAGCAAAGCAGACTGCTGATATGAATAAGGACTGTCAGGTCAAGCCAAAAGGCTTGAAATACATAATACAAGTGATGCAATTCCCCCACAAAATAACCCGGACACACTGGATTAATACATCCAGTGAAAGCCAAAGAGGGACTTAATTGCTAGAGCTCTGAAGCAAGGTACCAAGTTGGATACCAAGGAGACAGCTACCCCTAACCATAAACCCCACATGAACAGTCCTCAAGGGGATTGCCAGAGAGCTCTGAGCCAACGTCCCTCAAAGGGGAGGAACCATGACCCTGCTCTGTGACTTCCCCAAGAGGACAATGCTATTGGGTCCATTGCTTTATGTCCCAGACAGCAGGAGTTAATCATTAGCTCTGAATTTGCTGAGAAAAAGCTAGGAAACATTGACTTTCAAGGCATCTGTTCTCCCAGAAGCCAAACCAAGGGCACTGCTGATTCAGAGATCTGTGGCAGAATCCTCAGATCAGATTCCCTGCTCCTCTCTCAAGGGCTGACAGAAGGGCATAGCTATCTTTCTAGACTGAGACTGGAAGAAGGTGAAGTGAAGGAGTTTTTTCAGTGGTGCCCAGTGACAGGACAAGAGGTAACAGACACAAACTTGAACATAAGAAGTTCCATCTAAACATGAGGAGGAACTTCTTTCCTTTGAGGGGGGCAGAGTCCTGGAAGAGGCTGCCCACAGGTGGTGGAGTCTCTGTCTCTGGAGACATTCCAAACCCCCCTGGACACATTCCTGTGCAACCTGCTCTGGGTGACCCTGCTCTGGCAGGGGGGTTGGATTAGATGATCTCCAGAGGTCCCTTCCAACCCCATATCATTCTGTGATTCTGTGAGTTGGAATGGGAAACCTTGAAACATCTGACAGCCTCAGTCCTCCCAAACCACGGCAGAGCTTTTACTAAAAAAGGTCATCTCCAGTTGGATCCAGTGAAGACCCCATGTCCACCGCCACCCATAGGAACATGGGAACCTCCAGAGCATTCTTCCTCCAGGGCCTGACAGCTGCAGATGCTCCACACAAGCTAACAGCACGCATGCCTACAAACAGCCCAACAGTGGCAAATGGCAGAGTTTTCACCCCTCCTCCCAGCCAAACAGCATTTTCTGGGGACAAGGAGACAACACAGGGGAAGAAGAATGCCTGGCCTAATAGTGTGTTCAGAACTGCAGCTCCCAGATACGAAGAGCCTGCGCTCCTGTATATATGTATTAAGCACTTCCTCCGCTATACAACTAATCCGATTAACAGCTTTAGGAAACTCTGAAATGTTATAATTCAAGGGGTCCCATTCATAAAAGCTCTTAGGCTGCTTCTGTGCAGAGGTTGCATTCTTCCCACTGGAAATGAAAAAAAAAAAAAAAAAAAAAAGAGAGCAGGACTTTCTCCCAGGGAAGAATGGGTCCCAATCCCCACCATGCTGAAGCAGACCACCCTCTTACAATTCACACCAGTGTCCAGCAAGCCCCCACAGGAGAAGAACCAACGCCTCCTGCCCCTGCAGAGAGCCCCCTCGCAGGGGAGGTGAACACAGAGACCCTTCTGTGCCTGCTCCGCAGAACGGGGGCTGCCCGGTTGTCACCCTGCACTTCCAGGGGGACAAATAGAGGCTGCCAGAGATGAGAACAGGGCCAAGCAAGTGACATGACCACCACTCGCCTTAGGCAAAGCATCGTATGATGCACCAGCTTTGCCTCAGTCAGTAAGAGGCGCCAGGAAGAGACAGTTCAACCACACACCATGAGCCATGGTTGTAAGGGACCAACGCCTGCACGTCCTGGTGTCAGCAGGGATAGAGTTAACTTTCTTACTAGCAGCTGGTATAGTGCTATGTTTGGATTTAGGGTGAGAATAATGTTGATAGCAACAACCATAAATGTGTGTTACGCAGTCAAAGCCTTTTCTGCTCCTCACACCACCAGCGAGTAGGCTGGGGGTACACAAAAAGTTGGGAGGGGACACAGCCAGGACAGCTGACCCCAACTGACCAAAGGGATATTCCATACCACATGGCATCATGCTCAGTATATAAAGCTGGGGGAAGATGAAGGAAGTGGAGGGATGTTTGGAGTTATGGCATTTGTCTTCCCAAGTAACTGTTACGTGTGATGAAGCCTGGCTTTCCTGGGGATGGCTGAACACCTGCCTGCCCGTGGGAAGCAGGGAATGAATTCCTGGTTTTGCTTTGCTTGCAGGCACAGCTTTTGCTTTAACTATTAAACTGTCTTTATCTCAACCCACGAGTTTTCACACTTTTACTCTTCTGATTTTCTCCCCCATCCCACCGTGGGGGAATAAGCGAGCGGCTGCATGGTGCTCAATTGCCAGTTGTATCTCCATAATACAGATGTGGGTTATAAAATTCAGGTCTGGCACCAGTGCTGAGAGAAAAGAAATATGCTAAATAGGAGAACTGAAAAAGCCACCAGAGCAAACCAATACAGTCAAACACCACCTGGCTTTTCTTCCCCAGTAGTCTCCTCATATAACTTCAGGAAACAAAAGGATGTGGAAAAGATGAGTGCTACCTGTCTCACTTACTTAGTCCTCATTCTCTGATTTACCTTCTCCTCTGAAGGCAACCTACTCTTAATTACCTATCACTTGAGAACGCGCCACAGCCTGAAACACGATAGGAATGGGCCGAGTGCAGGATAATTAGGCTTCCAGGAAGCGAGCTGTAATCTGAAGAACTGGGCAGCCCTCCTCTTCCCAGAACGTTAGCATCTGCATGAGTTTAATCAGTTAAATCGACATCAAAAGCATGCCTCTGTGTTGGATGTGTCATCTTTCACACTCATCCCAACAGGAAGCCAGAGCACTGATGCCCAGAACAGGACCTACACACTGCTTAGATGCTCTGAAACCAAAGCCAGGCAGTGACAAGGCAACAGAACCAGCCACCAGTCCTTACAATAAAAACTGACATGCATAGGGTTGAGTGGAGTGTGTGATTTCAGTGATTTGTGGCTCTACCCAACCTTTCACCCTACTTGCTAACCCAGGAATGTTAACAGCAGAGAGAGAGCAGAAGTTTGTCCTGACCCGCTCTGTCTCCAGTCCCTCTGCTATCTCCCAGAGCCCAAACTTTCCAACAATTTCTCAATTTCTCTCCTGCAGCATGAAGCGGAGACAATAATGCTGCAGGGAGTCCTCCAAACCAGCTGCAGAGTGTGTCAGAGGCTGTTAGAGCTGGGGTCTGGTTGGAGCTCCCGAGTTCAGGAACAACTCTGGTCTGGCACGAGACTGAGCAACATAAGCATACGTTACCCCATCTACTGGCTTCACAGAACATCAACACAATTGTTAACCTATTTCAATTCTAACGCCACTTTAAGGGTAGTCTGTGCACAAGACTGCAGTGGGTTTTACCCGGGTAAACAGTTGAAAAAATGCATTCTTTTGTTCAGATCATACATTGCACCAAAAGCAGGGGAGGACAAGAAGAGTCAAAACTAATGCCAAAATGAGTGTCCCTATTTCAAACACATTTCCTTCCAATTTTGCAGAAAGGCAGTCGCTTGTAGAAAGAGACCAGCGTTGTAAATTTTAAAGTCTCCTCTCTCGGAGGAGATGGGATTAGCTACATCAATACAACTGTGATTTGCTTTTTGTTTAATGAAGTTCAGAGCTGGATCCCACACACCGTCTAAGCTCTGCATGCACCTCCCTGCCCGTGGGAACAGGCGACACAAGCGAGAGGGAACTCCTTCCTCCCCAAGGACAAAACCAAGGGAAAAAAGGCATCACCACCCCAGGGCTGCCCTTACCTGAAGTGTGTCTTGCGTTGCCATCGGAGTGCTTTGTTAAGTCAACAGTTCTGTCTATTTGAAACAGCTTCAGATCGTCTTCATCTAAAGCGATATCTCCCCAAAAGGCAGCTGGAGAGAAACAAACTGTAATTAGTTTAGTTTTTATTTTGGAAGGAAAGTACAGTTCCTAAGTACGGCAGCTAAAAGGAGATACTCCACAGACCAGAAAAAAAGGTAATACACAGCGATAGATTTAAAAGTACAGGTGGAGTGGACATCACTGGAGGCCAGGCAGCAACATTTAAATTAAAGCCACTGTGCAGATCCACCAAAAGAAGCTGATGAGCTGGGGTGCCTTGTGTTAATTGTTGTTACTGGTCTGGCTCCCAACCAGGTGCTAAGGTGGTGGCGCTGACACTTCCATTAAAGCCTACAAGGAGGACAATCACTGTTATTTCCCCAGTTAACATGAAGGAGTTGGCTAAGTTGCAGCTCAAATCCTGAGATGCTGCATCCACACCATCCCCAGGCCAACAATTTGCATAAGACAGGACAGTGGTGAAGGACTCAAGCTCAGCAGTACATCTAAAGGCCACAGTTGTCAGCCTGCAGGACCTCATACGCATCGTTAGCACTCAGAACCACTGCATTGCTCTAAATTGTAGAATCACAGAATGGTTAGAGTTGGAAGGTACCTTTGAAGATCATCGAGTTCCAACCCCCTGCCCTGGGCAGGGACACCTCCCACCACACCAGGTTGCTCAAAGCCCCATCCAGCCTGGCCTTGAACCCCTCCAGGGATTGGGCAGCCACAGCTTCTCTGGGCAAGAGAAGAAAATCCAAGAAAGAGAGGAGACATCCAAGCCGAGAGCCATCCTACCATTTCCACTTTAGCAGAGAAACACCAGTTATTTGTCCCCTTGTGGATCAGTTACCCAGACTTAAGTTTGCAGAGCTTTTAGTTCTGTAAAAATCCTTGAGTTTCAGCCAGAAGCTGTGAAAATAAGGTAAACAAACTGATACCTCAACATTCACAGCTCGGAGGAACAGACTGGAAATCAGTTGAGTGGAAAAAATGACACCCTGGGAGTTTCCTGACGGACAGCGTATAGTTACCATTGGGGGAATTTGAACAAAATAAACACAGGCAATGAAGCAGTTGACCAAGCAGAGCAGATCTTTCAGAGATAACACACAGGTTACGAACGGGGCTGTTATAACTCACACGAGAAGCCTGTGTAGGTTGATGAAAAATAATAAATAAATAAACAAACAAACAAACAAACCCCAGAGCAAATTGATCGGTGGTACAGCTCAAGAGAAGTCAGCAAGTCAGACAAGGAGCAATGTTGAGTCGCTGTCTGCAACAGATTCGATGGAATCATTTTTTTTCTTCTCTTGTTAAGTCAACATTTACATTACTTGTGGGCGGGGGGGGGGGGAAGTGGGGGGAGCATCCCACTGCTACACTAGCAGCTTTGATCAGTAAAGTATGTTAGGCCTGAGAAACCAACGGGTTTTACTCATCATCTCACTTGCACTGCCAAGACCAAATGAAATAAGGGCCTTTCCCTGACTATAGGAAACCTGCCATCAGATCTGTGGCAACTGAGATATGAAAGGTTAACTCAGAGAGGCTTCTTTTGGCACCGCTTGGCACTGGTTGTGATTCAGCCTTTGCCTCCTCTATTCTGCACCTCAGCAAAGCCCTGGCATGAGCGGAGCAGGACTCCAACTTTCCCCAGAACAAAGGTGTTTCCCCTGGTTACCTGGCCACAGCAGAGGAATGGGAGATGGCCTCAAAGGAGGCTGGATCTGGCTGTTTGATTGGGTCTCCTTGACAGTGCTATCAAACCCCAGTGAACAGAAATACAGCAACGGGTCCAAAAGAGACCCCAGTTAGTGCAGACCATAGAAGCATAGAATCATAGAATCATCTGGCCAGAAGGGACCTCCAAAGGCCATCTAGTCTGACCCCCCCACAGTCAGCAGGGATACCCCCAACTAGACCAGGTTGCCCAGGGCCTCCTCGAGCCTCACCTTGAATGTCTCCAGGGAAGGGGCCTCAGTCACTGCAGGCCTTTGTAAGTAGGCTCTCCCCAGACAAACCCCTACACAGACTGACATCAAATTTAACTCGGACAGAGCCTCCATTTGCTACACAAACACAGAACCCAGGCTTTCCCCAACTTCTGGGTGATCCAAGCCCTCACGATGAACAGAGAAAAGCCTGAACCACTGCCAGAACCCCACCAGCTAACCAAGTTGACTGAGAATAGCCAGTGGAAGAAAGCAGAGGCACTCTATTGGGACTGCAATTTGAAGAGAAGACATTTTGTCCATCCAGAGAAATTATTCACTCTGGGCAACAAAGCATGTGGAGATGCAAACAGCATCCCATGCCATCTGATTGGGGTTGTTCAGCCTGGAGAAGAGGAGGCTCTGGGGAGACCTAATAGCGGCCTTCCAGTACCTGAGGGGGGTTACAGGAAGGCTGGGGAGAGCCTGTTTCCAAAGGCCTACAGTGACAGGACGAGGGGCAATGGGCTTAAACTGAAGAAAAGCAGATTTAGATTGGATATTAGGAATAAGTTCTTTCCAATGAGGGTGGTGGATCACTGGAACAGGTTGCCCAGGGAGGTGGTTGAGGCCCCTTCCCTGGAGACATTCAAGGTGAGGCTCCAGGAGGCCCTGGGCAACCTGGTCTAGTTGGGGGTGTCCCTGCTGACTGCAGGGGGGTCAGGCTAGATGACCTTTGGAGGTCCCTTCTGGCCCAGATGATTCTATGATTTCCTCCCCCAGCCACATTCTGCAAGTCACTATTATACTGGCCAACTAGATAGCCATTCCCTACCCTCCTACCAAACCCATCATCCCTTTTCAGCCCCAAACTAATTTCCACCACCTTGGGGTGCCCTGTAGCTCTTTTCCATTAATACAACACAGGTTTGGTTTTCTTCTCAGGCTAAGGCAGCCCATGCCAAAGCATGGCTTTCAGGGCAAGCCTGCAGCGTGGATCAGCAGGACCGTTCCATTTTCCCTTCCAAATGGAAGGCAGCAGTTTTCTCCCAGCCCTAGCAAAGGAATCTCTTTTCTGTTACGAAGCCATACATCATCCTGAAAGATGGCCTGCTACAAAAGCTGAATTTCCCCAGCATTTATTTCCAGCTCTCCGTGGTCCCGGAGTGCTCCGGGGGAACCGGGTGATTTATCACAGCCCCAAACCAGCTCAACAACTTTCCTCGCTGGAAGCCCCGGCTGAGAATGCTGCGCTGCAACTTCTCTTGCCCTGTCAAAGGCTCCTTCCTTCCTAAAGGCACGCCAACCTGAAAGGGGCTTTGCTCCCACCCCACAGGAGCTGCCCCACAGGAAAGCCCGAGTCCTCCATTTCAAAAGGGTCACAAGTTCAGAGACAGCTGGCAAACGGAGCATCTCAAAGCATCCCTTCTGATTTCCTTTACCATGGTCTCCTTTTTAATTTAACATGGGAGAATTTCCAAAGGAAAAAAAAAAAACCACAAAAAAAACCCTACCAAACAAACAAAAAAAAGAAAATTTAAATCTCCAAACAGCAGGCTAACGAACTTGGAAACCAGTATTTCTCTTGGCAGAGAGCTCTGCAGTGTACAGTCAGGTGCAAACCCTTAGCGCTCGGTGCGACAGCTTGCCAGCTTTTCTTTAAGAAGAGGCATTAATCGCTGTGGATAGCAAGCACCGAGCAGCTCTTTATTATTGAGGCTGATGGAGCCGATACGAGAGAGTTTGGTTCCATTCTGGACTAGAGACCTGCACCAACCACCCCAAATATTTAACCTCACCACCTCCCAGCATACACAACCAGACAGCATTTGTCTGTTGGGGCAAAGGGGAAGGAAGACTCTGTTTAATAACCAAATCCTGGCAAGTTGTCTTTGTTTTCAGCACATTTCTCCCACAGGAAAAGAGTACACGTGCTGGTATCTGCATTGCACACAGTGGACAGAGGTGCCAGGAGGCCTGGAAGGTATGGCAGATGGCACTGGGCAGGAGAAGAACTCTTTCTAGGACAGGCTGAAGAGTTTTTCCAGGTGCTTCGCACACAACCACAGTGTCCAAACCCACCAATGCCTTCACAGTCCTTGTTCTCCACAGTAACCTTTTTGGGGGGGACACACTTTGGCACACTCCAAAACAATGCGATGGCCCAAAGCATCTTCTTTATGAAATCTTCACTGCTCTTCCCTGCAAATCACCTCCAATCTGTATGACAACCCACCCCCCACCAATTTTCTTCTCCCATTCCCTGCTTGCATTTTTCCCTTTCCCTAGTTCCAAGCAGAATGACCTGATTTCAGAGAAGAAAAATAATTTTGTTATCTCTTATGAGAAAATACAAAAGTGTCCACAATAGTCTAAAATATTCCTTTTCCCTGAAAAAGTGTGTTTCATCCAGGTCTTTTAACAAAATCATTGACCTCCTTTTTTTTTTTTTCCCCCCAAAGACATAGTAGGAAAAAAAAAAAAAATCATCAAGACAAGCTTCTGGTATTTAGCCAGAAAACTGAATAATGATGTCCTTAAAAATACATCTCCAAATAAAATGCAATTTTGTGATTTTTTTTAAAAAAGGCTGATCTCTAATAACATTTCAAGACAAATACCCAGGGATGGGTATCCTTCACCCTCACCGCAGTCAGCTCCAGGATTATACACGTATAGGAGAGCCAATTGAGCTGGCAGAAGAATGTAACTCCACGCTTGAGAAACGTTACCTGATGTCTGTCTTTGAACTGATCTCCAGCCACCAAGCTGGGGCAAAACTTTCACCCATTTGCCCGCCACGACCTCTTGCCAGGAAGCCCCCGTTCCTGCACCAGGACATCAGTATGGGACACGGATTTATGCTGCTGACAGGGATCAGCAGAGCAGTCACCTTCTGGGCACTGTGGGAGACACTGCAGTTTTCCCTGGAGCACCCACCAGGACCAGCTGAGGCAGAGATTCACAGAAAAGGCCCTGCCTGCCAAGAAAGCTCCCTCCAGCCCACTCCACCTCAAACACAGACTCTTCCACTGACCGAAGCTTTTACTAAGAAATAACCAGGTTTCAGGTGCTGAATGGGATCTGAACCTAGATGAAGGACTATACCCTCTCCCTTGAGCCAAAGGAGCCCTCTTTCTGCAGGGCGAGGGCCACGAGAAGGTAGCGCGTGTCATCAGCTCAAGGTTCTCCTCTGAACTTGCAGCCAAGCTGGCACAGCCCACACTCACAGACTGCATTTCAGTTCCTCCAGTGTAGTTTTAACACAGTTTTGCTGGGAGGGCTTTGCTCTTGCTCGGCAGGTTTCCCACAGCGCAGTACAGCAACGACCATGAAAACCCAACAGCAACGCGAACCCCAGCAGATGCCTCAGCCTTGTTTCACCAATACTCATGACTCAAACTCAGTTCTTGCTACTATTCTCAACCTCTGCGTGTAGATGGTTCTCCAGCAGGGATGCCTTGTGACTACTTGCGAAATATGCAAGGAAGAAGCATTTGCACAATCAACCCTGGCACCTCCAATTTTGTGAGCATCAACAAATGCAACCCAGGCAGCAGACTCAACTGTATTACCCAAGTGATGAGCCACACACTGGCTGGTTTTGCCCTGAACCCATCTATGGGGTCAATCACACATGTATTTGCAAGGAGAAATATCTATCCCCACCCAGATCTCTGCTCTCCATCATCTGCATTACTAAAAGATGCTCGGGCACCAGCTCCTCTTCTTCCAGAGGTGATTGCACCGCATCTGAATAGGACATAGGAAAATCAATGGCCCACCTTGGCCACATGAGCCATGGGCAAGGAGTGCTGGGCATACACAGACACAGGTAGCCAACAACGAGTGCCATCTCCTGGCAAACAACAACATGAATATTCACACGCACCGGCCGAAACCACGCAAGTTATTTTTGAGCATTTTGCTGTGGCTTCCCAACCTGAGAGGTCCGAGTGCTGGGAGATTTAGTCTTCAGGGCTGGCCACAGTCTACCAATAAATAAATAAGTCAACAGATCAAAGCACGTTCCCAGCACCTCGGTATTTCTTTCTTCGTGGGGTGACAGGTCTGCGGTTGTTGCTGGACCACCTGCCGGCACAGGGACCAGCAGGATGGTATTCCGAAGTACGCTACAGAAGATTTATACCTTGAGGAAAAAACTCACCCACATTCCTTTGGACGAAGTTAACAACTATGACAGAGGGAAGAGCAAAGCCTCAAAATAAGGCAGAAACTAGTGAAAGAAGAGAAAGGAAAAAATCCTAAAGCAATACTTTGGCAACAGGGCCGGATCCTAGGCATCAGACGCTCAAGGCAAAAGAAAATGGGGAACAAGAGACAGTAATGAGTAAAAGAAAAGCATCAAGACCACCATAGTCAGCCACTATGTTTTCATCTGGATCAGTTTGGTCTTCTTCAGTAGGAATGATGAGAATTTTCCCACCAGACAACTTTAGGGACAAGCTGGCTTGCAGGCTCTGGTGGGAAAGCCCTCCACACAGCAAGGGTGTCTGGAGCCAGAGCTGGTGTCTGGCATCAGCGGTGCCTCCTGGCAATAAGGGACTCGGCAATTCTCTTTTCAGTGGGCAGGAGGTCCCCTGCCCAGGGAGCATGTTTCCTTTCAGAAACGAGTCTCAGTTTGTAGGGGAATGTCTAAGGAGACTGTTTACTTCTAAATGGCAATAAGTATTTCAAAACTGGCAAAACCTCCTGGGAATCAGAGTCTGGATCCCTGTTCAGACTTCTGCAGAAACCTGAATTGTCTAAATTATCACACGTACTGCTCTCGCAGCACTGTCTCTTGGGAAGTTATCTGCAGGAGACCAGAAATTCTGATTCACATTCAGTGAATTGCCTTTTCTGGAAGGTGATGATGCAGGAGCAAAGAAATACTTTGGGCTTGAGTTGCCCAAAACTGCGAACATACCTGTGAACATACACAATGACCAGCTGTAAGGAACACGGACAGATACATGGTCTCCCTTGGCTGAATGCCCTGTTATTTTAACCAAAACCTAAACAATCCACTGGCATGGGTTATAGTGCCTGCCATAATCAGGTTAGGAGAAAGATCTTTCCATTTTAATATTGATAACTCTCCTGCTGCTGGTTGCTTCCTCACTCAAGGTCTTCACCTTTTCCACATCAACATGGCAGTGACTCCAGGCCAGGGGTCTATGAATCCATTCCTGGTACAAGGAGCGAGGCAGGAGGGCATATGTGAACAGGCAGAGCTGGAAAGCCATGCCACAGGCAGCAAAGCAGCTCCCTCTACGGGCTCTTAAATGGTTAAACACCTGCCTCTTCCTAAGAAACCACTGCAGGGGGATGTCTGCTGCCCAGTGCTTCTGACCACCCTACAGGGTTAAGGATGCTACTCCCCTGTAATGTGGTGTGTAAAACCCAAGGGACTGCCTTAACCCCAGGGGGCTAGGCAGGGGGGTTGGAACTCAATGATCTTTATGGTCCCTCACCATCCTATGAATCTATGACCTCTGAATTGTTCTACCTGAAAGCTGAAAATAATAGCCCATCTTTTAGTACACTGTGTGGACTATGAAGCAACATTCTCTCTTCTGAGCATCCAGGGATGATGATAAAGCACATATTTTTTGCCTTTAGCTACCTACATCCACAAGCTGAACAGCTGACACCTTCTCAGCCTGTAGAAGAGAGCACAAGGAAATTGCTTTTAAACATGGCTAGTGTTCACAAGTCTTGTTTGTTCTCCAAGTTACACAAAGTTCAGAGCCACGCTGAGGAAAAGCCAACAGTGACTCAGAACAGACCTGGTATCTTCTCTGTAAGCCAACAGCCTGGCAAGACGCCCTTGCCGAAAACAAAAGAAAAAAGAAACCCTCAATTTGCCAGCTTCATGTAATTTGACCAACTCAAGTATTGTTTCTTCTGTCCTAGACGGTTTAAAAAGTGCCAAACCCAGCATTTGCACTAAGCAGCAATCACCTTCTCCTCTTCTTGGCCCAATCAATTACAATTGATTTTAGAAATATCTAGGTCTGGCCTTGCATCAAGAGACTGTTATATGTACACGTGTTTTTTTTTTTTTTAAACAAAATGTTACTTTCTGCAGTATCCCATATCCAGGTGCTACCAGCCACCACAGCAATAACGCACCACAAAGAGAAGTCGGGCATGGCCACGGTGCTCATATTGCCAATAAAGACTGGAGCTGCTTCAGCAGCGAACATATTCAGTAATTTATTATGGAAACCAACTGCCAGGATTTCCAGACCTCAGACTGCTGGGCAGACAGCAGAATTTTCCCCTTATGGTGTGTAGAAACTCCCTCTTACACCACAAAGTGTTTTAGAGAGGACTGCTGGGGCTCCTTTTCGGAGGGACAGGAGCAGAAAGCTTCACACTCGGCCAGATTTAAGGGAAGCTGTGGCATCAAACCAAGCGAAGATCTTCAAGGGGAAGTTTGGGAGGAAGCGCTGTTAGTCGCAGACCGGTGGAACCCGGCGAGTTGAGCTGCATCTCGGCTGACAGGAGTTGGCTTCTGACACTCCGTCGCAAAGGCAAAAAGCCCTGCTCTCTCCAAAGCCTAACCCGGAGAGGCAAAGTAATAAACAACAGCCCCCCCCCCCCCCCCCAAAAAAAAAAGCAGCTGGTGCGAGCAGGAAAAGCCTCTCCCAAAGACAGCGCTGATCAAGGGCAGCTTTTCCTGAGAAGCACAGAAGGGACACAGATGGCAGCTGGATCATGATGCAGGGAAAGGGGAGCCACGTAAAATTCTCTCCCTGTTTGATGGTTAGCGAGTGGTCCAGACAAGCCCTGACCTCCTATAGCTTTTGTCACACCCTGCTCAAAAGTTCTTCTGACTACACGAAGGCAGCAGAGAGACCTTACCACCAGCTATCTCCATCCCCTGCCAGCGCCTCCACCTCGCAGTGCGTACAGCTCAGCCTCGGCAGAAGTGGGAACCAGGAGACAAAACCACAAGCAGATAAAAGCATTTCACGGCCTGATCCTAAACGATAGGACCCATAAATAGCACGGTGGCACCACTTGACAGAGGCAGTGCCTTCCCAATTGCCTATGAAACGTTCCTCGTTAGCTCAACCCACGAGGCAGCAACACTGGCTTGGAATTCCAGCATTGCTTCAGCTGCCCTTTAAGAGCAGGAGATGGCAAGGTTCTGGGTAATGAAATCCAAGAATGCCTTTGTCAATTAATTATGGAGAAAGCCGTACCACGCAAGCCCCATCTCACACCCTCCATCATTTTTGCTGCTCAATATAACTTTAATTAATCTTTCCTTTGGCAATTTGAAGGAAGGGTGAGCACGCCGCAAACACCCACCGAGTATTAAATTGATTTCCTGTTTTATAGTCCTCTTTCCCTCCCTATTGGCCCAGCTATGATTTGTGGCCCTTCACTCGGAGGCATTTTTTTCCACGCTAATATAATCCAAAGCCCCCAGCAACAATCACATTCAGGAGAAGCAACACTTTGCACAGGCGATTGCTTCAGCCCAGCCTCTGCCAGCACGGAGCGGATCCTCTCCCGCCCCATTTTCTCCACCACCACCCACCACCACGAGAATCCATATCAACCACCTTATCTCCATACCTGCAGCATTTTTGCCCCCAAAAAATTGGCAATGTTTTTGTCCCAAGCAATCAGGTCCCCCCAGCTTCCTGCCTGCCATCCGTTGTAGTGCATCTTAATTACAAAAGCACTAATGCAAAGCCTCTTTCCTCTCGCAAACACCACCTCCAGGATGCTCTTCTACTCCACATATCTGGATCTAAAACCTGAAAGTAGGAAGATAAAGCTCAGTGGAGGTCCTCGGTAACTCCTCCTACCCTCAGTGAGAGACACCACCTCACTTTGGGCTTGTGGGGCTGAAAGCAAGATCTTCAGCAGCCAGAAGACCCCAGTGAACAAGCCAAATCTGGGGTAGGCAGGAGAATAAGGATAACCAAGTGCAGCCCAGCTGTGTGGCAACAGAACAAGCTCTTCTGAAAAGGACCTTCCCCTCTGCCTTGTGGGGAACAAAGGGCCTGATTTTCAGCAGTCAACTATTTAAGGCTGGGGGCAGTCAGGGATCACCTCCTCACCCCAGCATCATCTCAAGGACAGGCACAGGGACTGGGTGCCAGCAGTTTCTGTCCTTGCTATCACGGGTTAGGAGTCCTTGACCTAAAACTTTACACCCTCCTCGGCATCAAGAGCAAATTTCTGAGCCTTTTAGCCACCAGCTTTAGTCTTCTAGGAGGAGACAATCCAAGTTAGACCTTCACCTTGGGTAACACCCATACCACGGGGCTTGTCCTGGATTTATCCCTTGAAATTTAGTTGAGGAATAACAACCTTTGAGATGGCATTAAGAAATTTAAGACTAAAACTGCTCTAACCCTAGACTTCAACTGGAGTGGTTGAGGGACTAAGCACTGTCCCCCTCTTGAGGACGTCCTACCAGCTGTGCCCACAACGCAAAGCAAACCATTACAGCTTATTTAATGACATCGTTTGGGGAGGGATGTTCTTCCTTTAGGTGGTTGTCAAAACCTCACAGTTCTCACCCCAAGCACTGCAGCAGGGGAAGGGGTGACCCCAAAAGGGCAAGAAATTCGCTGCCACCTGCCCACCCGCAGAAGAAATTGGCTCATGGCAAAAAACAAACTGAAGTAGAGAGTCATTAGCCAAGCTGCATCCTGAAAAAAAAAAAAAAAAAAAAAAAAAGGAAGGTAGCAACCCCGGCCCACTTGGAGCAAACTTTAAGGCAGGCTGACAACTTCAAACCCCATGGTCCTGGCTGAAAGGGGGTAGTTCATGATAGATCACATCTATTCAAGGGCCAGACAAGGAAAGCAAACATAGGCTCATTTTACTCATTGTTCTTCATCCCCCAACACCAGGAGAGGAGTGTTGCAGCACTGTTGGAAGAGAGAAAAGAAACGGACAGGAGGCAGGAAAGAAATGGGAGCTATTTAGGGAGGATAGCTAATTTGAGCTGTTTACAGACTTCCCCTCTGAGAGCTCGGGGACGAGAGGGTGGCAGGGGGGTGGTTTCAGCCATTAAAAAATACAACGTGAGAATCCATTAATTTTCCATAGAAACAATGTCGTCATAGAAGCGAGACAAATCCGATCAGTCATGCAAATGTGCTGATGTTAAATTCTCAGGCCTGGGTGGGGGAATTGGGGTTGCCAAAAAAAACACAACAATGAAGAGATCAGAACGAGATTAGCAGCCGGAGTGGCTGCGGCACTGAATGGCGTGGCAGGGGCATGGGATGTGACCAAGGGCACCCCCAGACTCTAGCGGGATTCATGCCCTAAAGCCAGGTATAGGTGCCCAGCGGAATGGACACCCAAAAAAAAAGAAGAAGAAAAAAAAAAAGAAAGAAAAAAAAGCCATCCATGTATGAGATCTCGGAGAGTAGGAAATGCCGTGGTCCTGCTCTGCAAACCAGCAAGAACCTCCGTGGACCACTGAGCCTGCTCCAGGGAAGGAGAGGCTCAGCATCCCGTGGGACTGGGACCCTTTGCGAAATCACAGCGTCAAGGAAAAGCGAGAGGAGAGAGCAGGGGAAAGGGGTGAGTGTGTCTCGTAGCACAACACAGCCAAGCGGGAAGAAACCCAAGTTTAGGGGAGAAGCCAAGGAAGCAGGTCGGCTGCACAAGGCACCAGCCCTGTCCCCGGCGCTTGCTGAGCTGCGATGCAGTCCCAAACACGGCATTTATGTTGCGTTAATAAGGGGCAAAACTACAAAAACGTAGTTTTTCCCCTTCCCAACCAAAAAAAACCCACCACACCACAACCAAAAACCCAAACAAAACCCAACAAAAGAGGATCAACGGATTTAATCTCCTTTCCTCCCTCTTCCCTCTTAAAAAAAAATAATTTAAAAAAAAAATCAAACTTTACAAATACTCCCCGGAGGGAGATACTATGCACAGAAAATGACAGCGGCCCCCCCGAGCAGGAGGAGTGGAAATGGCTCACCCTGGGAGCGGAGCGCAGCCCTTCCTTGTGGAGAATCCCAGCCACCATCCTGGACTGGCCTCGCCACAAGTCTTTAGGAGTTAAAAATAACCTTGGAAAATGAAGCGCTCCACCCCCTGCAGCACGCAGAACATTTACTAGAGTAACGCCTGTGACAAGGATGCTTCCGGGTAAAATCTCAACGCGGGCAAAAAAGGTTCAAAGAAACATAGGAAGGGAAAAGAAAAAAAAAAAAAAAAGAAAAAAAAGAAGAAGAAAAAAAAGAGGTCAAAACACAACCCAAGAGGTGTTTCACTCAAGTTCATCCACAAACCATAATATGAGGGTTTCTCACCCACAAACAGGTGTTTGGTGTGAAGTTTGAAAGCACATTGGTTTTACATTTGAAGCCTTTGATGCGTACAGCAAAGGGGAAACCAGAGGTGATGCCTGTGCCTGTGGGTGGTCGCTAGTGCCCACACCCCCAGGGAAGAACATCAGCCCATCTGAGAAGCGGCTCTCACACCTCAGGGAAACTCCCTGTTCCACCAATTTGCCCAGAAACAGGCATTTGCCCACCTTGGAGTAATCCAAAGAGGTGGCTTTCCCAGAAGGGGACAATCCTGCAGAACACGGTGATGCTCCAGGTGGGAACTGCATGTGCCAGCTCAGAGTGACACAGCCCAGAGCACAGGCTGCTGCAAGGGACACTTGGTTCACAGAGATGACTACAGCCCCCTAAAACACCCCATTTCCCCCTGGTAATTCCCTGCCTGCTTTAAACTCCTACAAATAATAAAAAAAAAAGCCTGAAAAACCAGCCTTTTCTCATCATTTGTATAAAGCAAAGAGCATCTCCTGCTTTTCAGCGTTACTGTCCTGCATCAGCTGAACTCAGCCAGCCAAACATCCACAGCAACCATTCACTGCAGCCTCAGACCTCTCATCTTGGTCTGTCCCATCACGTTTGGCACATATAAAGTCGATGCTTTTAACGTTCATTTTTTTATCATCCCTGCCATACCCACCACAGCGAGCATCTAGGACCGTGCAGCAACACAACCCTCCCAGTGCACAGAGCTCCAAGAGGATTTAAAGTTCAGAACCTGTCACAGCTCCCAGTTATGGAGATATTTTGGGCGCAGTTTCTCCCCATACAAAGCTCCCTTTGAGATTCAGACCCACATTCAGACCTCACAACGTCCCGCTGTCTTCAACAAGATCTCATTACTCTGTGTTTACTAAGACTACTCAAAAAGGTGTAGAGCTGTGCTCTGATCAAACCTCAGAGCTTTCATCCCGTGGGCCGACATGCCAGCATACAAGTGGAAGACACAAGCAAGACAGCCGTGGACCACGCAGTCTTCTGTTGACCCAACTTATCCTGCAGCAGCACTGAGTGCGTAGGAGAGCAGTGAAGGGTTAAGTGCCATCACATCCATTCATCTTATTTACGCAGTAGGTGCCCATGAGAAGTCGGTCTTTATTGACACGCACCCTGTAACGTTCTGGTTCTCCGTTTCATTTCAGGCACTTAACTACATCTGGGTGAGGACATGCTCCCCATTTCCCGAGCGAGCCAGCTGCACCCTTCACTCCCTCAAACTTCAGTGACAAAAGCCTGCTCAAGAATATGCATTTGTTCCACGTATGGCTCCTACGGCTAATTTAAACAGCTTCCATATGTTGCCAAAAAACTGTGACCGAATGCCACTTGCAAATAAATGGGGAGATTGTCTGGCTTCCACAGAGAAAGGTTTCACCACGCAGCTTGGAGCAACAGCTCCTTTGTTCCCAGGTCTGCCTGAGCTTCTCCAGCCCCTTCTGCAGTCAGATGCTGCTGACTGGTCCAGACTCTGCCTCCTCCCAGGATCGGGCCACCACAGCAACATGGTTTATGGACCGCCGTGAGTGAGCTTTGGAGAAGACCTGTAACGAACACCTCGATGTGTGAAGGAGGTCTATCAGGTCAGGCACTGCAACCACCCCCTGCTCCTGGTTCCAGAGGAGTGAGTTACTCATAGGACAGGGATACTTTTTGCTCAGCCCTCATCCAGACATCACCATCAGTTGCCAGGTTGTAGCTGTTGGTACTCCCCATGGCACAAGTGAGGCTCTGGGGCTCCATGTGAGCTATAATTTCCTATTTTCACATTTTGTTGTGCAGCCAAAATTAGCGTCTCATTTTTGATGTACCCATTGTGTCTTCCTGCTCAGTTCCACCCTGGCAACATGTCATTTGCCATATTACAGCCAGGCCACGTCCAAACTAGTGGTCTGTAGCTGGGCAGATGATAGGACTGAGCAGATAGGTAGGTAAGGCCTTCACTCGGAGGTACTGCACTCCAAGAAGGAGATCTGCTCAGGGAAGCAGACAATAAATATCTCTATTTGGAAATGCAGGGGAGGTTCTTAGAAGGATTTAATAATCCAAAGGGGAAAAGTACATGGATGCCACTCTTTTCCTTGTCAATAAGGACAAGGAAACTGTGTCCAACTGTGTCCAACTTGGGAGTCCTCAACACAGGAAGGACATGGACCTGTTGGAATGTGTCCAGCAGAGGGCCACAAAGATGATCAGAGGGATGGAACACCTCCCCTATGAGGACAGGCTGAGAGAGCTGAGGTTGTTCAGCCTGGAGAAGAGAAGGCTCTGGGGAGACCTTATAACAGCCTTTCAGTATCTGAA
>JAOQGH010000002.1:17760041-17848337 GCA_025769975.1 Gallinago jamesoni
CCCCCCCCCCCCCCCAAAAAAAAAAATCCCCCCTTGCGGAGAAAAAAAAAACCAAACAAACAACAAACCCCACGATTTGGCCTTAAAAACTACATGTGAGACCCATGGGGTGGAGAAAGATGGGGTGGAGAAAGATGGGGTGGAGAAAGATGGGGAGACCCCCCCCCTAATTAAAAATAAATTAATTCGAGGGGGAATTAAGTAGGAAAATAAGGGGGAAATGAAGAAAGGCAGGACAAAACCTAAGGATGAGCATCTGTTCCTCGCCCCCCCTTCTCTTTTTGAGGGCATTCCAGCAGTTTTCAGAGGGTCACGGTGGGGGGGGGATGACGTGTGTCCTACTGGAAATTTGGGGGGTTTGGGATGATCCGGATCCCACCACCAGGCGTGGGATGTCAGGCAGATGGATCGTGTGCGAGAACTTCGGCTGCGTCAAAAGCCACCCCGTGGGGTCTGAGCTGGTGGACCACAGGACCACAGGTATCTCAGGGGCATCTTGAACAGCAGAAGCACCTTGGAAAGGCTGCCCAGAGAGGTGGTGGAGTCTCCGTCTCTGGAGACATTCAAAACCCACCTGGACAAGTTCCTGTGCAATCTGCTCTAGGTGAACCAGCTTCGGCAGGGTGTTGGACTAGATGATCTCCAGAAGTCCCTTCCAACCCCATGTGATTCCGTGAAAGCATCATAGTTGGGGTATACTGGTTTGTGGTGGAGGTAAGTCCCCAGAGGCGGGATGTCTCTGCTACTCAAACAGTGACTCCAGTAGGGAAATGGCAGATGCCCAAAGCCCGGTCACCTCACTGGATGCTGAAGAGTCTTAAGAGTCCTAGAATCACAGAATTGCCTGGGTTGGGAGGGACCTTTCAGATCATCAAGTCCAACCATCAACCCAACACTGACAAAAACCATCACTAAACCGTATCTCTAAGCACCACATCTGCCCATCTTTTAAATGCCTCCAGGGATGGCTATTCCACCACAACCCTGGTGAGCTGGCTCACAAGGTCCAGGTGCTCCAGTCTGGATCCAGCACTCCACGGACACAGCTCGGACAAGACGTTATGGTCTGAGGCTGCAGCAACAGTTATGGGTCGCTCACCTATCTTCATGCCGCTCCACAGACACAGCGTGAAGCAAAGACCCTACAGATGGTGAGCAGAGGAGGGCTGACTTCCCTTCACTGACTGTGTACCTCCAAGGTCCTACAGCAGGACCTTGGAGCAGTGTTTCCCATTACATTCCCTTTGCTTAGGCAGATGATGGCTCACCATCAGCTGCCCATAAATTTGTCACTTCTCCTCTCCAGCAAGGAATGATACCTAAGCATAAAAAGGCACAACGTGATTCAGGCATCTCCTCAGCAGCAACGCAGGCGCCTGCAAAGCCTTCCTGCCTCTCCCCCCCCCCCCTTTAATATTGGCTTCCCAGAAAAGATAAAGTCAGGAAATTAATATCCTCTCCAAACCTTCACAGAGGCCAAAAAGGCTGCATCAAACCCTGGCATGAAGACCACGGTCGAAAGCTCTGCTGATCGAATGCGCTACGGTTTTCTACAGCTGGTGAAAAGCCCATGGGGTAATGACAAACTCCCCTGGCTGGGGAGTGCAGAGGAGACTCCCCTCCCACAGGAAGGGAAGGTTGGCACGAATTGTCCACTTTCCACGCCAAAGGGGCAGGTTCTCCACCCACCTTCTGTAGCACACAGGATGGAGGAGACACAGCCCGCACAGCTACCCAGGGGGAGAGGTCAAGGAAGATAAAAACCAGACACCGTGTAAACAACTACCAGCAAAACACGGGACATCCCAGTAGGAGTAGAGACAGAACATTCTTCTGTCTAATCTGCATGTTCTGGGGGCTGTAATCAAGGTGACGGCTCTTAGGTATCCACCAACACCTTGGAACCTTTCTTGTTGACTTTTGAGCTATTGTATGAGACAGAGAAAGCCAGACATTTATTTCTGTGGCCCAAAAATATGCAGCTGGTCCATGCTAATGCCCAAGGACCTGCATTCAGCCTTTAACATCAGCAGTTCTGGCAATAGCTGAGCAGAAGACACACAGGGTTTCTTCCACTTCATGCTTCCAAGCAGGTCTCAGAGGATCAGAGGAGAAACCTAAAGGACAGGGGTCAGCGGGTGGGGGAGTCTGAGCCACCCATCAGGGGAGGTCCCAGCTGCTCCAGGGGCCATCACTCACCGGGTAAGCAGAAAAAACATATATAGGAAAGGTCTCAGATTTTCCATGGAAGAGTGAAACACCCTTTTACTGCACCAGCCTTGGCAAAATGAGTTAAAAACAGGAATAACAAGAACACATTTCAATGGATGAGTCAAGGTTGTGACTAGGACTTAACTGCTAATGCTGGGCAGAAAAAAAGCTGCCTGGGCACTTGCTTTTCCAGAGGATGCTCATCCCATACTCTCTGCCCTTCACTCCTGGTGGATGGCCATCAAACTGGGGCTGTAACACCACATCCACCTGTTGAGATCGAGCCTGGAGAGCACGGGCTCCTCTTTGAACAGGAGCCCGAAATGAGTACATGTTCTCACCAAAGTCGTGAAGATTTGAAATGAAGCTGACCCATCCATTGATGAACATCCTGCACAGAAACAATGAAAGGAATGGTAATTATGGAAACCAGTCTAGCTCTCGAGGCTTCACGGACAGAGAAGCATCTTGCTGCTGCTCTCTATCTCACCATCTTAGCTTAAGATTACCAGGTGTTTTAGGTACAACTCTGGAAGATCTGAGCAGAGACCTACACAGGGGAGAGAGGAACAGACAGTACCCTTCTTCAAATACGTAAAGGAAGAATAAGCATCAGCTGCACCGAGGAAGATTTAGGTTTCAGACAAGCTTTTCTAGCAGTCAAACAAGAAAGCCCTAGAGCAGATCGCCATGAAGAACCAAGGGCATTTCCATCCCTGCAGCTTTTTTAAAGAGGAATGTAGACAAATATCCACTAACACTAACAACTTTGACTTTTTTTCTGCATTAGGTTGCTACTTTCTGTGACTTTGCCAGACAAAGGCAAATTGTTGTTTTAAAAGGAAAGGCTGATCCCTACCTGTGCTTCAGAACTCCCAACATGTATGAGATAAGAGCGCTAGACACTCCTTTCTCTCTTCTCTCTGGAGAAGGTGCTGGCAGTGTTACTTTCTGAGGGTATGGAAAGCTGGAAAATAAAAGTTTCCGAGGGAGGGTCAACATCGTCCCTGAGCAGCGTCATGAACTGGCAGAGCAAGCGCTGCCTGTGTCAGCAGCGTGGAGATTTGGGCTGCCATCCACCAAGGACAAAGTCTTCGGACCACACGGAAACTCTTTGCTAACCTCTCCCAGGGAGGCACCTTATTCTGGGGAGTCCAACCTCTCCTGCCATGTATAAGCTCTATTATGGGCATGGATGGCCAACACAAGAGAAAATCCCACAGATTTGAAGAAGGTAAAAGAAGGGAGCGAAATAAATTGTGGTTCCTTAATTGTGCAATTAGAATGAGCCCGTGAGGGAGTTCAGAAGGATCTATTACTATCATCCACACGTGAACAGAAAAGTTCCCCTGCTACAGCAGACTCCTTCTGCATGTCCATTCCCTGACATGAGAGCTCCTCAACCCTTCTAGAAATGGCTCTCAGTAGTAACTGTGACATTATGCAACCAGCAGCCAAAGCGGTGCACGCAGAGCCATGACTGCTTCTCGGGGTTTGGAAGATCAGCTCGTGTCATCTTGATTGGCAGGTGCCTCATCAGGGCAAATAAGGGAGATAAAAAGCCCCAGGAAAGTATCTTTTTCATCTGAGCTGGTGAAAGAGCGGGTGAAGTTTCACGCCGGCAGCGCAACCCGTGACAGCAGCGGTTAGCTAGCTGCACACAAAACGGTCTACATCCATCGCTGTCAAAGGCAGCCTTTCCCTTTGCAGGATCCCCTCCTGCCCGACAAACAAAATCCTCCCAAACAAAGTCTTCCCAAGGCTCGCTGAACGGGAACGCGCACGGCGCCCTCTGAGCAGCATCCCTGAGCAAAGCTACGTGGGAGCCACTTAGAGCTGATGGAATATCCCCGCACACAACATGTCCCGGGGCCAAAACACACACACAGGTTTGATAGTTTTTCCACAAGACCTGCTTCTTCCCTCTTGACAACGCTTGGGTCCATCAAATCTTCCAACAAAGCGACTGAGGCACCCCCCCCTCCCAGCCCCCATCCTTGGATCCCGTCCCACTGCTGACTCCTCAGCTCTCTCCGGGTTTACAAGCAGAGATTTCCTTTCCTGCTCTTAGCTCCCCGAACACAGAAAGGTATTTCTTCCTCCACGTACATCACCACTACAAAAGCAGATGGGGCACATCTCTCAGCCCAAAGCGTTCTCCTTCCTCTTCCCCCTGTATTTCCAGCCCCCCTCACTTCTGCTTATTTCAATGCATCCTCGATGGTAGGAACCAGCCCCTACTGCAGGTGTGACCCCGTGCGCCCAGCACCCCTTGCTACGGGGACCACCGGGTGCTCTGCAAAGCCATCGCCACCCCTCTGCTGCACCACACACTGTCATTTACTCCCTTAGCACCATCACGGGCTTCCCACCCTTCCCCATCTCCTCTTGCCCAGCTCCTCCATCTGGTTCTGTCCATCAGTCCATTGCTCTCGACTCCCCTCGTCACTCCTAGGGCTGACCCCTCTTAGGACATCCTTTCCCCACCAGCTTGACCGCTCTCGTTGACAAATCCAGGCAATGAAATTAATATCGATCCCCGCTCTCTCTTTCATCGCCCATTTTAAGTCTCTCCTGCAGTAAAGCTGGGGGTGGGTCCTTCATTTTTTTAATCAAGTTTATTGCGCTGCCACCCAGGAAATACCTGGCTTCAGGCAAAATGATTCGGTGCCCAACAGGAATTTGTGAAGGAGCTGACACCTACGTGCTTAAACGTGTCCCGGGGCCCTGAAATGGACCGTACAGAGCTCACTGGTCACAGCCACGTTGGGCATTAACCTCTCAACACACATCTAACAGCATAGCCCAAGCAGTGACACTTCGGGATGCCAGGAATAAGCAACCCATGGCTGGAAAATTCCTTTTTGGTTAAGTGGGAGCAGAGAGGATTTCAAGTCATCCCACCTCAAAAAGCACAAAACATTTTTCCCCCACCACCACCGCAATCCTTAAACTTTGCGAGGAAAAATGAGCTACTTCTGGGGTGTTTTTGAGGTGTAGTCAGAGAGAAGCCGTGGGGGGAGCAGGGGGAGGAATCTGTCTTAGCTAAAAGTCTGAATTTTGGCTTGACCACAGGTCTCCCAAACTGAGACATGTGAAACTGAATTTTTCAATAATTTACTAAAAATCTGTTTTCAGGGTTCACGCGGGAGTCGTTTGTGCTTGGAAACAACTGGTGGTTGTGGTGATCCCCACCGCAGGGTTAAGCAGGGGGACACACACACACAGGAACACCATCGGAAACGCATCTCTTGAGCTCAAAATTCTGAACGGTGAATCCTTTGGTCCTTCCAAAGAATTTGTTGCCATAGGAAAAAAATCTGCCTTAAAAATTATTTATTTTTTTCCTCTTCCCCCAGTAGGGATGGATCTGGGAAAGTGAGAAGGTTTCTCCCAGCCTGTTACAAGACAAATTTGGGATAGTTGCATTTACCCGTTCCCCTGCAGGCACCCTTTAGAGAGGCTGGAAGCACACGCTGCCAGAGTTCAGGCCGTTTCACGACTGCGGGTAGAAGTTAATGAATCTGTCAAACCAGCCGAGATGCTGCTTCATGGAAAATTACCTTGGAGAACTTTCCTAATCATGGGATTACTGTACCTAGAATTATCTGTAGTAACCTCTTCACCCAAACCGCACACCTGGCTATGGCAGGTATTTCCCTTCGTTAGGCAAGCGATGCTCAAAATTAGGTTCATCTTACATCTCGCTCTTTAGATCACCAAAGCCAGGAACAGCAATTTCCTTTTGCTTTATGTATTTCACCATACACGTCATAAAAAAGCATGGTACGTTTCAGATTCAGGCAAAAGTGGGCATTTGATCACCTCCTTCTGATAGAGAGATAAACACAGAACAAAATTCTCAACAAAACCCAGCTTTCAGCCGAGCAATTCAAACTATTAAAAAAATAATTCTGTGGAATCCAAATGCAGAACTTAAATACCAACCAGCATCTCTTCAACATTTTATCGTAAAAGCCTCCAATTCTTGTAGGTAAATGGGTGTCTGTCTCTGGAAAACCACCAGATCTCTTTTTAAAGCAAACAGCGGGTAACGGTCACTAATTCATCCGCCAACTTCTGGCCAGGCATTAGAAAGGAAATGAGAAAATTTCCATCCCGTTCCTGCAGCTACTCCTCTCTAGTGAAGCAAGAAAAGCTTGACGCTAAGCTGAGAACATAATCCAAGGGTAGGAGATGCCATTTTTCTCAGCGCAATAAAGCAATACAGCTAAACCAAGACTACAGTGATTGAGAATGGAAAAAAAAAACCCAAACAGAAAAAACCAGCATAAAATGGAGTCAAAAGGGAGCATCGCATCTGTAGCAGCCCAGAAAACCACTGTGTCTTCTCTAGTGCTTTAGTACATCACATAACTCCCAAATTTCTGAGACAAACCTCTGGGAAATGAGAATGGGTGGCCCCAGAAGTTTCCTCGGTTTCTGTATCACGCAAAGTCCCCAGCCACGTTTGGAAGACTCTCAGAAAAAGTTAACTTTTAAAACTTTTCAGAAACCAAGTGAAAGCTTGTGACATGCAGCCCTCAGGAAAAAAAATAATAACTCCCAGCGTGGTGCCCAACTGTAGCGTGTTTGTCTGCATCCATCAGCTTGTGAGACAGAACTATTAGAGACTGGACTTTCTGGCCCAGACCCAGCACAGCATTTCACGTTTCTAGGGCTTAAATCTATGCTTTGGTGACTGGAATCTATCAAGGCACCTACTGCATCATGTTAAGATTAGATCTTGGGAAAAAATTCTCTCCTGTGAGGGTGGTGAGACACTGGAACAGGTTGCCCAGAGAAGCTGTGGCTGCCCCATCCCTGAGGGGTTCAAGGCCAGGCTGGATGGGGCTTGGAGCAACCTGGTCTGGTGGGAGGTGTCCCTGCCCAGGGCAGGGGGTTGGAACTGGATGATCTTTAAGGTCCCTTCCAACACAAACCGTTCTGTGATTCTATGATTCCATGTGGGAAAGTATAGAATCATAGAATCATCTGGGCTGGAAGGGACCTCCAAAGGCCATCTAGTTCGACCCCCCCCCAGTCAGCAGGGACACCCCCAACTAGACCAGGCTGCCCAGGGCCTTCTCGAGCCTCACCTTGAATGTCTCCAGGGAAGGGGCCTGAACCACGTCCCTGGGCAACCTCTTCCAGTGCTCCACCACCCTCATTGGAAAAAACTTTTTCCTAAGATCCAATCTGAATCTGCTTTTCTTCAGTTTAAACCCATTGCCCCTTGTCCTGTCACTGCAGGCCTTTGGAAACAGGCTCTCCCCAGCCTTCCTATAGCCCCATCAGGTACTGGAAGGCCGCTCTTAGGTCCCCCGGAGCCTCCTCTTCTCCAGGCTGAACAACCCCAGCTCCCTCAGCCTGTCCTCGTAGCAGAGGGGCTCCAACCCCCTGATCATCCTCGTGGCCCTCCTCTGGACCCGCTCCATCAGGTCCATGTCCTTCCTATATTGAGGGCTCCAGACCTAGACACAGTGCTCCAGGTGAGGTCTCACCAGAGCAGAGCAAAGTGGCAGAATCACTTCTCTGGACCTGCTGGCAACACTTCTTTGGATGCAGCCCAGGATGCGATGGGCCTTCTGTGCTGCAAGTGCCCACTGCCTGCTCATGGCCAGCTTCTTGTCCATCAGCACCCTCAAGTCCCTTTCCTCAGGTCTGCTTTCTAATACCTCCTTGCCCAGTCTGTTTTGATACCCAGGATTGTTCTGGCCCAGGTGCAGAACCTTGCACTTGCTCCCATTGAACCTCATGAGGTTCACCTAGGCCCACCTCTCCAGCCTGTCCAGGTCCCTCTGAAGGACATCCCGTCCCTCAGGTGTATCGACAACACCACACAGCTTGGTGTCATCCGCAAACTTGCTGATGTTGCTCTCAATCCCTCTGTCTATGTCATTGATAAAAATGTTAAACTCCTTCTACCCCCAAAAAAGTAACAGTTCTATAGAATTACGTATTTTGCTTATTGCACATGAATTCTTGATTCTAAAAATGGATGTATTTTCTGGAATGCTGTAGTCATGCAACACCAGCTGAAGAACAAAGTATGAACTCAAATAGTTCTGTTTTGGAACACTCCACACCCAAGGTCTTAGAAGAGATCCTCCATCTAGAATGTAAGGAAACCTCCTAAGGGTTTGTTTTCCATGAGAAATAAAGCCTCAGCATGGTAGAACCTCCAGAGATACTTGACTTATTGCTCTGTATTGCATTTCTAGGGGCTGGCAAGAAAGCAGACCTCTCATAGTGCCAAAAGCACTTGTAACAGCGTCCCCTTTACTCCTGCCAGGTGAACCCTTCAGGTTATTGCAAAAGCCTTGCACCAGGGCCAATACACCGATGAAAGCAAAAGGACTGTAACCCATAGAGATTTGGGGATGATACCCTGACTGCTGATTTTTATTTTTTTTTTTAAACAGGCTTTGAAAAAGGTTAGTCCAGCAGAAAAAAACCCAAACTTTTTCTTATCCTTTTCCCAACTGAGTTTTTGCCCTTTGAAGTGATTCTCTCCAACAACTACTTGAATTTACCTGAACTGCATAAAGTCTTCCAGATTCATGGGTTCTCCCTTTATTTGTTTTGTTCCACATCCCACAACCCAAGAATTGAAGAAAATTTTGAGGACCACGTAACTAGGCATAAAAGGAAATAGTGAAACAGCCCCTTCCCCAAAATGGAAAATCACCTCCTGGATAAAACTGCAAGACACGAAGAACTGCTTGCAGATGCCCCCTCAGAAAATTAGAATGTTTTAAATCAGCAAAGTCATTTAGCCAAAGGCAAATGTTCTTTGCAAGGTTCACTTCTGTACTTCTGCCTTTGGAAAACAAATGGTAACAAAATTTAGGTTTTTCTTGAGAAAATGTGCTCCTGAAGAACGCAAGCCATACCTGCGCTGCTTCAAAATCTGGAAATGTGGGTTTCTTCCAACAGACATCCAACAGTGGTGGAGTGATTTGTGACTTCAGAGGTGACTCTGGTAAGAGGTGATATATTTTAATCTGCTCTATCTCCTGGGATCAAAAAAAAAAGGGGGGGGGGAGGGGGGAATCAACCTACGGGACCAACTGACTCTTAATAAACGAACAACAACCTACACAATTAATTCAAGGTAAGAGGACCCCTCAACTCCAGCTCCAACCACTCAAGTTTACTTGCCTGCAGTCCAGGGACTGGGTAGGAGGCTTGGGGTTTTTTTTCCCCTAAGCTTATGCTTTTCAGCCACATTCTGGTAGAGAAATATCTGATGCAGCTCCCAGTAAGACAATTGTGCTGTCTTCAGTGAAACTTCCAACGTCTACTTCGTTGGGCAAATTTGGATGGATCTGGTGATGCTGAAGCAAGAGTAAAATGTTAACTTTCTCCAGTAGTGACAGTGATAAGAAGATGCTATTAATTTTACCCAATCTTAGCACCAAAACCATTAAAATTCAGCTATATTAGGGTTTGGGGGATTTTTAGGGTTGGTTTTGGGGTTTTTTTGTTGGTTGTTTTCTTGTTTAAGCTGGAACTTGTTAAAGAAACACACCTAGACTATTGTACTGAAAACAATTTAATTGTGTGCCCTTTACACACTTTGGAATGTCATTCTGGAGAGGAATTAAGAGACACTGTGGCTTCAAAACATTCAGACAAAAAAAAAAAAAAAGGCATAATGTAATGTTTATTTGCTGTCTCCCATTATCTCCAATCCAGCATTCACCACTTTCCATACATGAAGTAGCAGAGATGCCTTCTATATACACTCTGCCTCAACTGAAAAGATTTACAACTGTATTTATCTAAAGCATTTGATCAAGATTGGTTATTGCTACACAACTATTTCCTCAATTCTCTGCACCAGAAATGGTAGGAGAAGCACCGAGTGGCCAACTGAAGAGTTATCCATAAAGCTTCCATTCAAGAACCAGAAACTCCTAAGAAACAACCATAGGAAGAAGAGTGTTGGCTGTAAGATCTTTATTTCTTCCATAAAAGAGGAAGGACTACATCATCTAAGCAGAGAGCTTCCGAATTTTAGTAAGCAAGATGGTTCAAACTATATCCACAGATTTTTTTGAGGCAAATGAATAGCCTTGCCCCAACCAACCATCACCATAATGACAAGGTGTTGGAAATCGGTCACATTTTGCAACCCTTCAGAAACCAAAAGGAAAGGAGGAAAACAAAGCAAACCCCCCCACTTACTCGTGTGCTAGGGCAGATAAAATCGTCAATAAAAGTGTCAATTATTGGAACATGGTACTTCTCCAGAGGAACGTGCTTGCAGAAACAAAAGCGATGCCTGTGCAGTGTCTTTTCAATGTCACTTTAAGAGCTATATGGTCCTATCTGGATATGCAAATAAAAAAAAAGCTAATAATGCCAAAGAAGAGAGAAAGTAAGTAGGCAGCCCACTGCTCTGTGGCATTAAAATATGATTAAGTGAAATTCACAAACGGTTTGGTGACATTTCTGATGGACTAATCACATAACAGTGCTCTAAACAGAGAAACAAAGCCATTAGCAAAATATTCCCTTCAAAAACAACTAGTATCTCAGCGGAGCACTTAAATGCATTTACTGCGTGGAGATAATGATTTCTCGCTTCAGATTTCGAAGAACACGGATGGAAAGAGGGCTTCCCACAGCCGTACGCACTAGTGAGACTCATACAAAACCCATTTTTTGCTTTAAGTCTCCATGTTTTGGGACAAAGGAAAACTAACTGTTGACCTGGTTTAGGAGCTCATCTCAAAATCAACCTGTACTTTAAAAAACAAACAAACCAAACCCAAACTTATCTTTTGTTCAATGGCAGAGTGTTCAGGTACAGACACCAACCATTCACTTAAAACAAAACTTAATTGTTTCTCAACAGATTGGTTAAAATTGACTGGGGAAATCAGAGGTGAAAGCTCAAAAATCCTCTTCAGAAGCTCTGTACATCAGGATGTACTGCTCGTCACTGTCACCTCTCACTTCAGTTCCCCCAACCTCCAACCCAAAGGCTGTTTCTCCTCACAGCTACATCAGCACATCAGTACATTTTAGAGAGAGACAACGCAGTGTGAATCAATACAAATACTCTCCTTATTTTCTAAATTCAGGTAATTGCCTTCTCCATGGCAGGCGCTCTATTTCAGTCGGCCACACTGACGAAACCATCCCTAACGTTGCACATGCTTAAAAAAATAAAACCCAACCAAATCGAGTCGACTGGCTCTCAAATCCCTCACAAACACATTCAGGGTACTTCTAGCTAAACACAGCGCATCATTAACAGTCAGCTTAGAAAGACTTAACCTTTATTTGCCCGTTTATTTCACCCCCACCTTTCTCAGTACACTCGCTGGATCACAAATCAAGATTTCTCCACAAAGAGTTCAGCCAAGAAGCATCTTTTTGGGCTGGTCATCCACTTTGGAGCTGTATCGTACAATACAGTCATAAGCAAATTCTAAATTCAAAGCATGGGGTTTGGGGATTGGAAAACCAGAGGAATATGGTGTACAGAAACTGGGCGGTCAGCAATCTCGCCCTTTCAAACATTTTCAACTGCAAACTCATCTATTTTCACAATCGGAACATTGTCTTTTTTTTTGTCTGAAAAGTTTATTTTAGTTTTCTGAACACTCTAAAGCAACTGTGCTTTTGATGTTACACAAGTGTCCAGAGAGGATTAACAAAAATTAAAATGTTCTAAATTACAAATTTAATTCCTGTAAGAGCTTGAGAAAGGAAATAGAACAGAAAAGCATGACATACACACATTGTGAAGAAACCCCAACTTTTCATGCAATGGCAGGCAAGATGGAAAAAGCCACCCAAATTCACACATTTTTACACCGAATCATCAGAAAAGTACTCTGTAGTAAATCTGTACATCCAAATACATTTGGGATCTACACCTAAGTTACATTATTTAATGTTATATACACTTATTACCCCTTGTATAATGTCTAAAGGAAAATCTTCATTCAAACCCAAACAAAAAAAAAATAATGCAAGACTAACTTGGAAAAAAAGGAGAATCACTTTAGACATTCAGTTAAAACGTTGGTTTTGTTTTAATCTAGACCTCAAGGTGTTTATTAAAAAACAAACAATCCTCTTCATTTAACATTTTGCTTTCTAACTGTACAGTAAATTGCATTGCAGAGAACGAATCCCGTCTTCAGACTGTATTTTCTTTGGATGGATTTAAGATGTAGCTGGATATTACTTTAAAGATAAATAAAGGGAAGTTGGTCCAACTAGAACAATAGCTGATATATTACATGCATATGGGTTTTTTATATATTTTTAAAATTATTTTTTAAACAAATGAGTGTAGGGTATAGTTGATATCGCAAATAAACCAAAAAGCACCTGGAGTCAAAATATAAAACATACCTCCTATCCTGGCAATGGCAGTAAAAATCAGAAGAGTAATCTTTCTGGAACAGCATTTTTACATAATTTAGAAATGTTAAGTACCAGGAAGACTACTAATCAAGTAGTTTTAGCAGCCAAGTTTCCCTCTTTTTATTGAATGGAACAAATGCTTTAAATAAACCGTTTGTCCTCTTCACTGAAGAGAGCTAGTCTATTCATCTTTAATGAGCTAGGTTTTTTTTGTATTTTGTTGGTTGTTTTTTTTTTTGGGGAAGATTAGCCACGTACTGTAGTAATGCCTACTGCATATAATCCAAGCATTTGCTGTGAACAGTTGGAGAAAGCAGTCAGTAAGAACCTAGGATCAATGAAATAGATGTTACTTTTAAGCCATCCACAAAATGGAGACCCATATAGTGCCCAGTGTTGAAACCCAAATCTCTTCTCTCGCTTTTTGCTGTGCAAGTTCATCCCCAAGAAAACAGAAACTGATCCATAGTTCAATTTTCTTATTTCCTTAGTCAATTTTCACATTAGTGTAGATTTTACGAACAAAGGCACTTGTTCCCATGTAACCAATAGCTCCTGCAAAATAAACCAAGAAATATTGAATACGTTAGAGAGGTGAGCACCAAAAATAAGCCAGCTATATAAAACACACACACTTAAAGAGAGACTCACATAAAGCATGCATTCTGCACACAGAAAATTACCTGCAGTACTTGTTCTCAAACTCTAATTATCCACGCTCCCAGTGAACGTCTGGCAAGAACTCCCCCAGTCTAGCAATCTAAATCCATTAAGCCATCTTACCAAGAGGCCATGCTCACTTGGCCTCGATAAATATAGCAGCCCCCCCACTGCTGCCAATAACCAGGGCCCTTTTCCTGAACAGAGGGTAAAAAGCATACAATCACCCACTCTGCAGGGAAGGTGGATGGGAGGGCGGGTTTTTATTATAAGTTACATGCCTTCTGGATGAGTGTTTTATTGGCAGATGGCTTTTTCCTTCCCACAAGGCACAAATAATAATACATCCCCATCTCAGGAGTCTTAAACTCCAAGGAGGTCCGTACAAAGAGATTAAACTAGTAGCAGTTAGTAGTTAAAGGAAATTGAAACCTGTGGTTTTCAAATTAGTAAGAGTCATGAGCAGAGTATGCATTGTCACAGCAGTAATAAAAGAATGGGTCACTGGGTTTTTGATAGGGGCAACAGTTTATGCTAAACCCAAAATACTCCAGGACCGAGAACGGCTAGAAAATGGAAAGAAATGAGCTGGACCAAGACTTCTTCTGAGAAAGAGGTTCAGCAACACCTGGTCAAACCCAGAGCCTCAGAGGGTTTGCCAGGCTCAGTAAATGCTGTCGTCTTCGGATTCCTGCAGGGAATACCCCCCCTCAGTGCTTCTCCTTCATCTCTTCCGAGCAAAATGAGAGTAAATAGTCACTTTGGCTAACTCTCAGGTCAGAAATGAACTTGAAAAAGCAAGCAAGAATTAGAGAGAACTGCTGACAGGCTGCCAGAATAACACATCATAAAATATGGGAAGAAAAGGATAGAAAAGTGAGGACCTATAACTCAGTAAAGATAAAAGAAGCCCTAACATCAAACACTTGGATGCTCAGTAAAGAATGGACTCTAAACAGGTATTTTTGCTTCCCTGAAGCAATAAAGAAAAGCCCAGAACAAGGCATGAAACAGCATTTTCAGTGATCTGGGATGCACCAGACTTGCATAAGATGTGTTAAATACAAAAGCCTAACCAACGCTAAAAAAAAAATCTGCCAAAGCTTTGTTTTTCAGTAAAAACACAAAGTTTTTGTGCCTTTAGAAATTAAGGCCACGCAGACCTGCAGCTAGCATTGCTGACCACAGATTTATTCAGAACCTCACGAATTCTTTAAATCCTGGGGGCTGCTCAGATAATTCATGAGGTCAGCCATTAAACTTACACAGAATTTTGGTTTTCAGACCTCTAACAAGCTCAACATTGGTATCTAATCAGGAAATCTGCACAATGCAAACCTGGTGCACCGTTCCAATGCTACCGCAGTAGTAAAGAGCCCCTGGAGTCAGCCCCTGTGTTGCACGGCATTTTCAAGCTGTATAAACATGGCGACAACCATCCTACTGGCCAGCAAAGGAGGGATTTGTATTGCAAACTTGGACAAAGTAGGGTTTTAATAAAAGAAATACAACACACGCAAGATCAGGTTGTTTCTTGCAAGTGTGCTGAGGACGCAGCAGAGGCTGGGCAGCTTGAGGAGGCACCAGTAGAGTGTTCTAAGAGACCCAAGTATGGGCTCTGCAGAGGAGGTGATGACAGCATGGAATCATATGGGACCACATGCAGGTTCTTCTGCCTGTCAAGAAACTCATCTTCTGTCTTACGCAGCAAAAGGACAAAATAACAGCACTGGACTCCTGTTTTAAGAGTCATCAAGTTTTGCCTGTTAAAACAGACGCATTCAATGCCCATTTTAGTTGCCAAACTCAGATACATTTCAGAACTGGTTTGTTGAGGGTTTTTCTAGCAATGTGATGCCAGATATCACAGAGATTTGGGAGAACAAAGCACTAATTGTGTTTCATTTGGGATCTAGAGAATGTTGTGCACGAGATGGAAGTGAGGGGGAGGAGCAGAGAGTAGCAGTCACATGAGACCACAAGCTCTCAACCCCATAAACAAACCAGAATCTATTCTGAATCACAGGAGCCTTTCCCATGAAGGCCACTAATGGCCAATACTCAAGGCAGGGGTTAAGCCTCAAGGCTACTTCACAGCCATTGAATAAAACATGGGGTGGGGAGGGGGAAACCCTAGACAATGACAGCTAAAGAATGTCCTCCTGAAACAAATGCAGGACAGTCCGCTCATTTGAATAAAAAAATCCATAATAAAGGGAATTATTTTTTTAATTTATTATAAATACCATCTGATAAGGTGTTTAACTTGGTTATGGCCTACATAGGTTTAGCAGAAATAGACCGCAAGCATATTTCAGCAGAACAACAAGCTTTTAAATAAAGAGAAAAATCCAAATAGTGAGGAAGAGCAACCACAAAACAGAAAATTACTAATTCCCATCTATTATTTCAAGCCAATTAACACTTACTATAGTTGTGACTTTGTAAGCACAGTTTTATTTTTTAAAAAAAGCCCTTCAATCATACTTATTTATCTGGATGCTGAAGTGTGGTACTGCAGAGAGGCCTTTCTAAGCTACCCACCTCCTAAACCATCCACTGAGTTGGAGAGTAAGTTTTATTCTTTTCTGTCACTAAGAGGGAAGCATGAGGAGCTCAAAAGGTTTGGAAGTTCTCATGGGCTCCCTACCGTCCAGTCCCAGAACTGAGATGCTCTGCAGAGGGCAGCAGACTTTGTGGATCAAAGCATCCCTCTACGTGTGGGATTTGAGTTCACTGGGCACTGTCAGGGGCACTAAAACCAGAGTTGGACGACAGAAACCTCCAGAGAGTTTCCCTGTGGCTTCCTTGGATCCTAAACTCCTCTGTCTCACTTCCAACTGTGTAATACTGAAGACACCCATTTGTGTGAGCCTCCAAAGCACAGCTCCACACACTTTTCACGGGAGACGTACAGTCGGCAGCACACACACTGCACAATTCTTTAACACAAATGTCTTTGTTAGACCTCAATGGCAGCAAGTTCCCCAGACAAATGCTTTTTGACAGGGGATTTTTAGTGGTTTTTTTTTTCCCTTCCCTCCACATGCTGAAAATGGGGAGTTCTTAGTAAAAAGGAATCTCACAGCTTCTCTTCCAACACACTGAAAAAGCAATCTCAATAGAGCTGTGGAAATAAACTTTAATTTGTTAAAGTATTTACTGATTTTGAATAAATTTGGATTCTACTCTAATATTCCATCAAGTAGTGTCCTACCACGATAAGAAAGCATTCGACAATCTTCCTTTTCCATGTTTTAAAAAACATTTTAATTACAAAAACCGGTGGGCAAGCTTGGCTTCTGCATCATAGACGTTTTAATCAATACCAGCCTGAGCACTCTAAAAAGAACAGATTAGAGCTGAAAGTATAAGCCTATTAAAGAAAAAAAAATGGCTGCAAGACTACCAGAACAGCAGGGAAGTCTTGTAGTGTGCCAAGAACCTGATGAAGCAAGATTAGATTGTATGAGAGAAAAGGGGAACAGGTACTCAGCAGTTAGAGAGATGATTTCCCTCCACTTTTTATAAAGCGTTGTGAAATTACCCACCCTCTTGTGACATCAAGAAATGTATACTTTACAGAAAATAAATTGCTGTAAGACGTCGTGTATCTCAAATATCTAACTCAAAGAAATCCTTCCACTAGAATCTATAGGACTATTCATTCACTAATAAGAATAAAAGTATTAAATAAGGATCACACATAAAAAGCAAACAACACCATAGGAAAAGCACCAAGTAGCACTTTCTGAAAGTCATGAAGCAAGGAATAAAAATAAAGCTAACAGGTGAACAAGTATATTTGACTTTATTAGATCACTTCCATGCTGAGAACTGTCTTTTAAGTTCACACTGCGGGTGAAAATCTCTGCACAGTACGTAAATAATCTTCCTATCAAAAGACACAATTCATAGAAACTCCTATATTAGGTAGGAACCAAGTATAAGCAGAGAAGTCTAAGATTCTTTTTAAAGACTGTAAGCTTTTTTGAGCACAACTTGCAAACATACACACTCCACCACCAAAACAACAGAGCTACAATCAGAAACATGACAGCCTAAAAAATTCTGATAGAAAACTGTCAATACATTGGAAACTTACCACACATTATTCCCAAAGCTGTGCTAAATACTGCCATATAACCAAAGTAAAACGATGTTTGAAACAAGCCATACATCCTGAAAAAGAAAGATAGGAATTTATGCTAGGTATTTTCCCCCAGTTTTCTCAACATACTTATTTGGCAATACAGCAGCCTGATATCCAAGCAATAAAACTATCACTTACTTTGTCTTGAAAAAGTAGTAGTAAAAGGAGTACATGTAAACATAAATCGCAGTTGAAGCCGCAGAAAGAAAGCTTGTCCATTGCCTGAAAGTTAACACACATGAAAATTATATATCAAACCAAAAGGCTTTCCAAGATGATGCAACAATGCGCTAAAATCTTAACCTGAAAATACGACATACTGGTTCTACAGATGTATTTAACTAAAGCTGCATGTTGTCCGTTATAAATGACAAAAGCTTCTATGGCAACAGCTACACTGAGACCAAATGTTGACCCTTCTTCATACTCCTGTGTGCCTTGGCATAATATTTTTATTTTATATATATATATATATATATATATATGCATGCACACACAGATGCTCATATACACAGAAAGCTCCTCTACACAAAGAATCCAAGAACTGCTTTTATTCCCTACTGATAAAATCTGGACACGCAACACTGGAATGACCCATCTAAGCTGAAGAACATTACATTTCTACAAAACTCTCACAACCTGGTTAATTCTGCAAATAATGCAATACTTACCACCTGTAATCCTCTGCATTTAGCAGGAAATACGTACAAACAATAGTCACACAAACTGTCACAATGCAGAGGATAACCAGAACCAACATCATGAAGCCATAGACATAGTAGATTTTGTAAGCCCAGAATGAAGTAAAAATGAAATACCTGAAGAGAGTAAACAAAATATGCAGATGATATTGTAACTGAATTTAAATTATCATACTTTTTAATCACATTGCCAAATAGCTGACATACTCACATTTCAATAAAAATTGATCCAAAAGGGAGGATTCCACCTAGGCAAACAATAACAGCTGGTTCCATGAACCTGAAAGATATTGAGATTAGTTTAGGGACAATTTTAATCCTTCATTTACAAACACATTAAGACATAAGATAATTAACATAGTTTGGAGAATTATAAAAAGCATGCTAACAAGAATATTTCTGTCTCATACCAGCATATTAGAAAGAAGATTCCCCCCCAAAATGTTGTGTGTATGTGTAGAAGGAGGTGGTGTTCTTGGGGAAAGCTGAACCAAAACATAAGTCTCATGCCTATCACCTACAGGCACAATGTTAGGAATCTAACCAGCCTTAAAGGCTACAGAAAAAAATATCTCTTGTCCAGAAACAGGCCTAAGGAATCAAGCCCCATAACATCCATTAGCCTTAAATGAAGGCAGTGAAAACTCAAAGCTGTTGGCGGCACAAAGAAAATTTGACAGGGTAACAGTTATAAAATTAAGAAGCAGTGCTTATTTTTTAATGCTATACTGAGTCATGAGCCTGTAGCCAAAAAAGAACACTGAGCTACCTGTAGGTGATACTGTCAGTGACTAACGGTGACCTCTGTGTAGTACTTGCAATCATGCTGAATCCAGCCAGTAACCAGTGATTTAATTTGCAGCTTCTTTTATTATTTATAGGGAGACTCGTCTAAGCTGACAGTGTGCAATTTCATCAGCTTCAGGAGAAGTATCTTATTTCTTTTTATCTGCCATGCTGATCCAGAAAAATCCATCAGATTCCCAAGATACGGGTCACAATATAAATCAAATCCCAGCATCTGAGCTGCACAACCCAGCACTAACAAGAGATTAAGTGTGCAGCACTTCCTGGATGTAACGGGTGTACACGTTTCAGTGCCCCCTTCACTTGGTCTGTTCTATTCCTCTGAACAGGGAAAACAAGAAAAATCTATTAAAAACACCCTTTGAGGACTTTTTCATTCCCATAGCTTGCTGCTTCCATCTCAGAATTAAATTAATAGGAAAAAGTGACTGCATTCATAATTTTCCAAAAACTCAAGTCTACTTTTGAGACTGGGCACCCACCCCTTTATATTTCCGTCAAAAACAGCAACGGCTTATTCACAATTCAGACTGTATACCTGGAGTATTTTAGTCTCTGTGCCCTCAACAGAAGTGCAGAACTGGGAATAGCATTGCAAGCTTCTCCCCACCATCACCCTGCAAATACATCTCAGCTCATACATGGAGACCATTAAACAGAACAGTTCTGCCTCCAAGGCACATTCAACCCTAAATCTGTAAGAGGCATTAACCAAAGAGGAAAGGTTTCATTCCAAAAAACCCATCAAGAACCAGGTTGGTACCATCCTTTTTACATAAGAGACTGAAGAGCATTTCAGGCCAAATGTGAATTGGTGATCCAGGACCATAAAATTTGCTACAACTGTTAACCATTAACTGCACTTGGTGTTTTTATTCAACAGAAAAATCATATTAAGGAAATGTCAGCAGAGGTGTTCTTCTAGACACAAATCAACTGAAATAATAAAAAAAAAAGGCATCCTAGAAAGTCTTTTAATGATCACACCTGAAAAGCCATTTTAAGTGTGCTGAAGTGAAAACATGTAGTTAACGTGGATGCTTCTCCTTACCATTTTTTCTCTGGGATGGGACGAGGCACTGCATTGACACGACATGGAAAATTAGGCTGTCCTGACAGATTTCGGCCAAGAATCGTACCGACGAGGTTCAGTGGAAGAATGACAAAGAAACAAATACAGCACACTGCCACCTGTAAGCAAAAAATAAATATTTTAAAAAACCAGGTTAAAGATGACAAAAGAAGGTAACCAACCTATTCCGTATATATTAGCCCTTAGTAATCGTTGCTGTAGAATCACACTCCCAGTTATGAAGCATGAGTCAGTACACATCTATTTTATCAAATGGAAGGATCTATTTCCAGTGAAACTCCCTAATATATATATTGAGTATATTTTCTTGCATCAATTGAGAGAAGAGAACCATTATAGATTTTTTCTTTCTTTTTTTTTTTTTTTACTGAGTTCATCTAATTGTTATACTCGATACATTGCAAAGGAATGAAATGGAAATCACCACGGTACTTCATCACAGAAAATTCTGTCAGCTACTCTTGAACTTCCGCAGAGCACACTATTCCTGGGAGCTAACATCTCGCAGTTGGGCAGCTGCATAAAAAACTGTAAACTGCTGGGTGCAAAATTTGTAATCCAATCCAAAAAAGAAACCCAAACAAGAACTGCAAAGCCATGTCAGAATGCTACCAAGCAAAATTTGGGGTTTGCTTTTCTCTGCTATCCACCAGCCGGGTGAAGAACACAGACTGTCAAAGACAAGTATGCACAAAGCCACTGGTACACAATTTAGAAGCCCAATGGCCTACCATGGAAGGAGGGTTGGAACTCAATGATCTTTAAGGTCCCGTCAAACTCTAACCATTCTATGATCTTTTCTCCAGTATACATGTGTAGCTTATTCCTTGAAGGCAACACATTTTTATCTTCCAAACCAGGAAAATTCAAAGTGTTTTGCAAGATGCTCTCTACTCGTAACTCTTAGCACAAAATCAATTAGCAGGAGCCAGTGTGTTAACATTTTGATATTGATAATTAAAGACATAACAGTTGTCTGTAATGCAATAACTGTAGTTATGAATATTGACCCCGTAACCTTCTCTATGCAAACATATGAAAACACTGCCTTTTAAAAGCACGGTTGCCTGAGGCTCTGAGTACACCCTGGTGCCTCCTGAGAATAGAAGTCATATTCCTCTTTCACTCCATCAGGACACAAAGTCCATGGCAGTAGATTAATCCTAAACAACGGATGGAGGACCAGATCTAAGAGCCATGCACCAACTTTTTTAAGAAGATTACTGCAGGATAAATAAAGGCTGCTCACGTAGGTTGTATCTACAGAAATCCACTGCAAGTAGCTGAAAAGCAAGAATCACTGTGAGATGAGGAGCTGCGTTACATCAGCTCAATATAAACTTAGCATTAAGTCAGTCACACCAGATTAAGGCAACATCTGACAAAAGCCAGACGGTTATTCCTCTATTCCTGGCTTGCATATCATTCCTAGGCCAAATATGTATGGAAAATGTTGCCTGGGGTTGCATGGAGCAAGCCTTCATGCTTCACCAAAGAGTACACCAAACAGGTGGTCAACACTGTCCAGACTGCTCTGTACATCTTTGAGGAGAGGTTATTAAAGAATTACATCATGATCCTCTAAAATAAGAAGCTTCAGTGGTAAATAAGGAAAAGCTAAGTAATAGTTGTACCTGCCAATAATAAAGCAGATTTTACATGATTAATACATCTTTAGTATCTCCCATTTATCTTCTTCCATTACTGGAAAAAACACAGGTTATCAAGCATAGTGTCTTGCTTCATAGGAAACTGAAGTTGCCTAAGAATAAACTACAGAAGAAGTATAAAACTCACTCACTGAATGGATGCAGGTTCTGCACTCGAAAACTGCTAAGTTGAAAAGAACGAGCAGAAGAGATTTTTCAGAGAAAATATCAAAAAAGTGTCAGAAACATCCAAGAAGAACATCTTGAGTCCTTTACATTTACTAAAATCCTGACTAAAAAGTGCCAGCTTGTTTGAAGTCCACCGAGTAGAAGAGATATTCTAGAATTAAGGCCTGGACAGAATCCAAAGAATTTCTGAACTTGAAGGGACCTTCAAGATCATCCAGTTCCAATCCCCTGCCATGGGCAGGGACACCTCCCACCAGACCATGTTGCTCAAAGCATCCAGCCTGGCCTTGAACCCCTCCAGGGAAGGGGCAGCCACTGCTTTACTGCAGAAAAATTGTCCAGGAACAGCCTTGGGTTCCAAGCTCACCTGGAACAAAATTTGTACCTTGGAATTGTCCATCTGGCAAAACATATCGACCAGAAGGAACCCACAAAGAACATAACCTCAGGCGACAAACCAAGAAGAACCACCCCAGCCTAATTACCAATAAGCCAGCAAACTCCTAGATAAAGAAAGTCATTCAATAGACTCTCATTCTAGTGACACCAACTGCAGAGCTCAATGGCTTCAAATCAGGTGGACAAGGAGTAGCCTCACTTGCTGGCCCAACAGCAGGGCAGGGTTGCTGTGTTGTCCAGGAGACTGACTCAGCAGCAGCTTTGAAATCTAGAATGTTTATCTAAAATGTTTATCTGCATAAAAGAAGCTGAGATGGACCACGGTTCCTTGAATAGCAACTTCAGGAAGTTCTGCCAACCTGTCCCCAATACACTTATAATTGGCATCCATCAGAAAACTTGAGTGCTTGGGGTTCCATTATCAGATCAGCATCAAAGCGTGACTGGTAATGGTGTAACATTCCATTAACCACTGGGCTGAAAAATGAACTGATTTCAGACAGAACAGTTAGCATCTTCAGTGAAATCTAGTCAGCAGCATTAGGTAAAGTCAACGTTTTGTTACACAATGAAGTGCCTGTCTCAATGCCATGCGATGTTTGGAGCACAGCTGGAACTGAAGTGCATTTTCTCCTTTTATCCTGGTGCCATTCAGGAGTCTAAAAATTATCTGAGATGATTTTGCGCTGCAAAGGTCCAACTAAGCGAGCAAACAGACCATAGTGCAGGCTCAGGAATGTCTCCTGCTCCCACCTCTGTCTGATAAACTGTCCAAGCTGATAATGATGTGAATGTTCTGTCTTCTGAGATAACTCCACCCTGGTGTCAGCAGCCTGCTGGTCTTGGTAGGTTGGCCAACACAACCAGTGCTAGTTCCAATCTGTGCTGACCTCAGTAGCATCTTCTTTCTTGCTTTCCATTCGCTGTCCAGCTCCAAGGTAGTCAACCTGCTCAGACTGATGCTTGCTATAAATCACTTTCTTCATTCTTGGCAGTAAGAGTCTCATCCAGATGCGAGAGATGACTGGAGACAACTGGCTTTTCCAGCTTCTGCCTCTTCAGGTATGTTCCTCTTCATTTCAGATCTGAGGGGAAGACATTGGTCTCTCCCAAACTGAAGAGGTATTGCTTGTTGCCACAGATGGTAAGGGCAGCAATGATGAAGGCTTGGCAATGCCTAAGCCTTGAGAGTTTAAATCCAAACCGAAGCAAACACAGGGCACATAAGTGTCTTAACTGGAAAAGAGATGAAGTTATGAGACTTGTACCTCAAAGGTTTTGGAGAATGAGGTTACAATGGCAAAAGTAGCTCAGGCACTTGAGGGCCTCCATTTGTCCATCACATATGGTAAGAGGAAAGGCAGGCAGATCACCACACGTACCTGCTCTGCCCTCTCTGCATAGGTCACTGGTAACATACTAAAAAAACTAGCCCCCAATAGTACCTGTTGCACAGCAGGCAGAGATAAGAAAGTTAGGTCTTAGTGAGCCTTTAAAAAGAAGTATTACTGTAACAGCAGCCAAGAGAAATTCAGAGAATGGTTTTAACTACCACTTCAGAAAACACAAATTATTCAAATCTACTACATCCACAAACCCAATTTTCTATCAGGCAACAAGCACATGCTCTCCATAATCCATATTACTGAACACAAGTTACAGGAGTTTTTCTACCAAGCCAGTATATTAAAACATACCTATTTCAACTGTTGTGGTTTTGTTGTACAAAATACCTTATTTATACACAAGCATCCAATCTAGTTTGCTGGGTTTAGTTGCCATAGAAAAGATCGTCAGCCTCACCAAGCCTGCATTCCTTCTAATCCCTTTTTGTTTTGTTTTGATGGGGAAAGAATATTCTACTCCCCTTGACTGAACGTGCAGGATTCAGTTTTTCTTATTTGAAAGGAAACATTGTCAAGAGAGATGCAATTTATGTTCTAGTGCCATGTGTTTCATATTTTCTGACAACTGTAGATTAAACTTCATTCAAAGGTGATAATTAAAATTTTTATGAGCATATCTAATATTAAACAGCTACTGGCAGGCTATGGTGCCTTGACTGCTTAATGCACAAGGGAGAAAAGCAATAAAAATTAACTGTCAAAGCAGCAGCTTGATCTTTCCTGTCAGCTACCAAAACTGCACTCTCAGTTGTGAGACTCTCCCCCCATATAGAGGTTACTGAATCTCTACAGAGAAACAGTTTTCTGCCCATCATCTGCCCAAACATTATACAGAATAAGAAAAGAATAGAAGGCTTCAAAATAAAGTGATATTAATGTTATTACAAATAAATTGTTAATCGAGGGTCCTGCTTTGGGTAATAAATTGAACTGCTAAAAATGTGGACAGAACCATTAAGCTGTGTCTATTTTCAGCAAATTTAATTTTTGACTAAGGGTTCCACAGCCACTTTCAAGCAATCTGAGGAAGCACCCTGTTGACTGTATAGAATAGATTTTTTTTTCTATTTTTAGTCAGGTGTATTTCCTTTTATGGCTCAAGGTCCAAAAATCTTTGGCGCTACCAAATCCTCCTTTTCCAGTAGCAGACAATACTCACATCAATTTAAACCTGCCAGGGATGGCTGCAGCCTGGATTAAGCTATCTGCTGGAGGAAACATTTTTTTCCTAGTTTAAACAAGGTATAAAAGATGCAAACACTAGGACCTCCACCCCAGGAGAAATTCAGTATGCATAACCTTATTTAATTAAATCATTAAAAATGCATACTGGAAACATTAGCCACACAGGAACCTACTGCTCAAACAAAACAAAAATGCTACATCTTAAACAGTTTAATAGAAGCTGCATAGATTTTGCAGAAAGAACATTACATTAGTCATAGCAGCCTTAATGGAAATCTTTAAATTATGTATCACACACCAAACAACGTAAGCAGTCACAACTTATGAAAGGCCAGAAATTAAGATGGTCCCTTCAAATTCAATCACACCCTACTCTCTAGAAATTCTGAATTACTTCGGAAGTATTTCTGTATAGAACTACCACCGCACTCTATGCTCATAAAGGTATGTGGAGAGGTCACTTCGCTTGCCATTATTTTAAATTATTTTGAATTGTTCCATGCTCCATTTTTTTTGCATATACTTGAAACAGAACAAAAAAGAAAGATGACTGATAAGTACGACAAAAAGACTGACCAAAATCAAGAGAAGGTAAGTCAAGGTGTGTAACGCTTTCAGAGGAATTCTAAGTTCACTAGTAACAGGATATAATAAACAAAAATATCTCCCAAAAAAATCAAGTTTGGGCTCCAAAAGAAAAAAGAACTGAACAGTACCAACTGCATTTATAAAGGCGAAGAGATGAGAGAAAAGACCCAAAACTTTTATATCTCCTTCATATGCTTTGGGACTTGAAAGCTTTAAACCATTAAGTTTTAAAAAGTTCTCATATTTGAATAAAATCTGTCACATTTTTTATTGCATTTTGAAGGGAAGGGCAGCTGAAAGGTATCCCAGGGAAGAGACTAAACCTTTGTTGAGGCTCGGGGTGTATTTCCCTACAGAAGGTTTGTCACAGTAGAGGTGGACAGCTTGCATGTATAACCCAAGGGGGTAGAGGCAGAGTCCCAAGACTGAAGAATGATTTCAGGAACAAGCTTTGGATTTTCCCAGTCCCTGCTACATCTTCAAGAAGATCCCAGCCATCCGGAAGGAGACAGACAAGGTGAATGAAGCTTTGAAGTTTGAACCAGACTGCAGCAACAGCGAGGTGTAAGAAGGTCCTGAAGAGCCCAATCAATTCGAGCATTTTAAGACAAAGCGTGGAAGAGCAGATACCAGGCAGAGCAATGATGCAGCAGCTGTAGCTTGGATGTCTTGGCTTTGACATCATCAGCTTGTCCTTGCCTACATTCCACAGAAAAATCTGTCTGAAGGGAGGAATTAAAGAGACAGAGAGGAGACTACCTAGCAGTTCACTGGGAAACCAGCAAAGCACAGCATATCACATCTAAGCAGAGTCTCTTAGCAACCTTTTAGCTCAGAGATTTTTTTCCAGCAACTCAGTTTCTGCTTTTTCACAGATTTACAGTAGTCAAGAAGAGGTGGCAATTCTTGCCAGCAATTTAAATCAAGGAGGGTGGTTTCAAGTCATACCAGTAACTTATTTCTGTGATCTAGTACATTTAGATAGCAGAGGTCTTATTTCCCCTCACATTTGCATTTGAGAATTCTGGACGTTTCTCTACACTGAAAACAAAGGTGCCAAGACACAAAGGTATCTTATCCATGAAGCCAGAGGGACTTCAACATGAAGTGTAACACAGTCGTTTCAAACAATTTTCATTTCCTTCCACAAAACAGCTTCATTAGTTGAAGTCATTAGAGCGTTACTTATTCTGATGAAGTTTCCGATTCATAACCTGCTCCTACTAAAAGTCTGCTAACTCCACTGAAGTTTTATTGCCCCAGTCATAATGATTCAGACACGTTCATAAAACCTTGAGAACATTAAAATCACTGTGTATAAAAAACCCCAACATCCTGATTAAGTGACCCCTGAAGATTTATATTCTCATTTGCTTCTGCGTGTATGTGTTTCCATGATCTTCAAACACAAATCCGTTGAACAGATTTACAAGACAAACTTCAGCACAGGTAGAATTCCCTTCCCTTGGCGTTCCTGACTTCCAAATGGCAATACAAGTGAGAAATGTGGTATCATAAATGCTTGGTCAGGAGTAAAACAGAGCCTCTTGACACATATGAAAGATCAATGTTGTAAACTTTTTCTGACAGTCCTGTATATGGCTACTTTTTCAGAAAGAAAAACCAATACAATATTCCTTTGGGGCGCTGACCGACTAATACAAACATACCCAGAGACAGAATTTTAGTCTCATTTCTTGAAGAAGAGAAACAGAAAAATTCAATCAGCAGTTTACAAACATGTTTAGCTTGATATTGTATTTAGTAGTTTTGTAACAACAAATTCAATTTTAAAAGTTGGTATTTAGGCATGTACTGAAAATACTACTAATAAGGAAGTGACCAGAACCAGCAATGTACGTGCAAAGTAATGGCTCCTGCATCAGTAGAAAATTATTGAAAGCCTTTGCCTGAAACTGAGAATTGTCTCTCGTTCTATTACCATTTATGATTTCTACTACATTCATTCATTAACAATGTGTTCTTAAGAACTATTTTCAGTCACGTACTGAATTTGATTATATACCAAATAATACAATTTGGAAGACAGAACTTGTGATACTCGGCTTCATTTTGTGGTAGATTTAAACTAAGGAGGAATCCAAGGCTACTCAAATGTCTCTGAACAGATGGAACAATTTAACATATCACAAAAACTGATATGCGAAGAACAGAGCTATAAAAAAAGGTTAACTCAAAAACTCAATTCTCCTCTCAAATAATACCCCTTGCAAGCTCAAACAGAAATTCTGCCAAAGTGCCAAGCAATCATTTCCTACATTGTATCGACAGGGTTATTCGAGGTTACTTGACAGGGCCATGACAACAAACAAAATCCTGACAAAAGCCAGGAAAAACAAGAGAAGTCATCATGATTAAATGAGAAAGCAATCCAACCAGCATTGTTTTTCAAATGGCATGGTTAATACATAGACACAAGACCATAACTGGACACTAAATACAACTCCGCAAAGCGGAGACAGCGACACATTTTTGTCAAGCCCTATCTCCTCAGGACTCCTCATCTCATATTGTTGGTTGATCCTTTGTTTTTATTTTTTCTGCCTGACTTGCAATGATTTGGAAATAGATTTCAGTTGGAATCCTTTTGTATTGCATTCTAGCTTATAGCCAGTTTGCATTGGCCACCCAGAAGAAAATTTGAGCTAACTTCCCATGTTGTACTAACACTAAGCGTGAATACAAAACAGAAGGGCCATTTTAAGCAGAGGGAAGACTTGTTGGCACCCAGCAGCTGTTGCTATTGAGATTAAAACAAATTATACTTGAAGCACCTTAAAACCCTCCCAAAACACATTTCTATGTAGGAAGCTAAAGCTATGACTCACAATTGTATTAGGACTAAAATGTAGTTCTTCTGTGTCTACAGCAGATAAATCCTCCAGTAAAATGACTCACCATGGTTCCAAAGGGTATAGCTCTTGAAGCATGATAATAGATGGCAATGAAGTTAATGAAGAAGGCAGTTCCACACACCATTGCTGGAATAAGGAAGGCTCCGATGAACATCTGCTTTATCCATCGCCTTCCTGTAAGAAGGGACATCCCAATGGGACTGGTAAGATGCAGTGTAATTCATTAAAAAAGTTATCAGCAAGGTCACCAGAATTTAGGCGTCTGGGCTCTTCTCCCCCCTCAAAAAAGGTGAAAGAAATAAGTAACAACATACTGCATCGATACAAGAGCTAAGAGTCAACTAACAGTCTCGTATGACTCCTGGCAACTCACAAGATGCAGCCTATTCATCAATTTATTAGGCCAGGTGAGAAGATTGGAAAAGGGATACAGTGTGAGAACATTTTGGCTGAAGAACAGCATATGCTGACTATCCCAGCCAAAGAAATTGGGATATGAAATGTAAGTGTACATGTGAGCTGTGGATTAGTAGAGAGCGCGATAGCAGAGCTGGCCCTGTGCAGAGCCTGGGATCCCCAAGAGCTCACGGGAGCTCAGCACCTGCCCCGGGTTGTCTTGACCCAACTAAGCTGACTCCATGACTCCATAAGTTCAGGACGCACTTAAGGAACTGGCTATCCTTGGTATAAAGCAAAATGTCACAGCATTTAATATATAGGACAATTTAACTCTGACACCTTCACAGCAGAAAAGGTGGAAGGAAAGCAGTTTCTAAACCCCAGGCGTAGAGGGAACAGCAACACTTGTTAGCAGCTATTCCTAATTTCAGAGGTCCCTGAGGAGCTCAAAAAAAACCAAACCTCTCGGACAACACCACAAGAATTTTCACTGTCTGTAATCCCTTTATTTTCTATGCTCTTAAATACTGACTATATTTAAATTCATTACACCATAGATGCATCTGTAATAGGCATTAAATAAAAGTCAGAAAACTAGCATATGCTTTTCAAGACCATTATGTGCATTTTCACCATGATGAGCCAACATAATTAACATTTCACAGTTCAATATATGTTTGATCTGTAGAAGAAAAAAAAAGTGAATCTGTCTGAACTCTACAGCACAGTACATTTCAGAAGAGCAACCCTAATTTACCTGGAGCTGTTTTTCTACAAATCACTAGGTCTATACACAAGCCACATGAAAAGAAACATCTAACCTCCAAACTCGAAGTAGATTGAGGGCAGTGGAGACTGAATACTACCAAGTATGTCACGCTAAAAGGACACAAATTTTCGTTTGCAAACTTACCAGAACTATTTTTTCTCAAGCACTGTAGAAGGTAATAGATATTGATTACTCTTTTATTGCAGCACAGGGAACGGATGAAGCTAGTGGACTGCAAGGATGTTAATTGGTCATAATTCAGAGGCCTAGTGGAGAACACTTGCAGACAGCCTGTCCAAATCTGTTATGTCAATTTTTATTTGGCTTCTGCTCTCTACTTGTACTCATTTTGAATTTGCTAAGTATAAAGCAGAGTACATATTGGAAAGTAGAATAACCTTCTTTAAAGATGCTATAAACACTATTCCCCATCCACAGTTAATGGGCTAGTAAGTATTTTGTACTCATCCTGTGTTGGTAAACATAATCCCTCCCGGTACCTACAGATGAGATCTATGTAGGAGTCATCTCAAGAAGATGACACGAGATGTTTAACAGCGTGTTACAGAAGAGGGAGAGACTATCACACTCCCCGGATATCATAAGCCAAATGATTATATACAAGAGTATAACAAGCAATTAATAGGTCACAGCTGTTAACACTTTTTAAGCTCTTACTACTTCAAAATTAACCAAAGACTTCAGGTATCTTCAGTTAGAAAATGCAGCCAATACTGAATAGGAAATTATATTAAAGTTAAATATACTCAAAGTATTTTATTAGGAATTTAATGGATTCCACCTGAATGGCCTAACTCCATGACGACATCACTATACTGGTGCAAATCAGAAAATAAGGACTTCTCCACATAATGTAATGAAAATGCTGAAACACAAAAACAATTTACCTCCTTGTCTTGCATAAAGGCTTCCTCCAAAATATCCATTCACTGGCGATGTTGCAGCATAAACAAATATAGCTGTACTAAGCATTGATCCTCTCCTATAATAAGTGATTTTTTGGTAAAAGAAATAGAAAACCAAACAGTATTAGAGCAAAAGATTACAGTAAAACACGTACATTTAGCAGAAGCAGTTATTTACTATTTTTAGGTAATGTAAAAATTTGAAAGTGCTTAAATTATAAAATCTGTGTAAGAATGAGAACTGTCTGTATCCAAAGCTTCTGGCCAAGCCTAATTCAATCCGGGAAAAAGAGTTCTGAAATACTACGTTCTTTTCTAACATGTATTTATTTCCACTGGAGTGGAAAAAAAATATCTCAGCTCTGATCAAAATACTCTGACGTTTGGATGTCTGCACCTTGTGCATAAAGAACTGAACTATTTATTTGACATACATTAAATGTAAGATTCAACTACTGCAGATAAATGGTTCTCTTTTCTTAACATAAAGGCCAGTATTAACAAAAATATACTACGATTGTGAATGAAGTTTCTGCCATTCCTCAGAAATTAATTTTTAATATCAAAAGTGTTCATCTTACAGAAAATTAGAAAAGCTGATTTAGAAACTATAAATACTATAACGAAGCCATAAATGAGCATGGAGTAGTCCAATCAGAAGAATTCAGTCTTTTTTAAATTATCACCTCATTAAATGTTGGAGTACTCGCTTTGGCATAATTCTGAAATCTTCCAGGCAAAGCTAATAATTTTAAATCACAAAAGCCATCTCCAAATACATTTTTAAAAATCATGTCTAAGAATAGCAAGATATAAGTTTTATTCATGAATAGAGCTGCCTCCCCCTGCATTTCGATAGCAAAAAGCAGCAGAAGGTTTTCAGCCAGTTTGCTGGACTTTCTTCACATTAGTTATCCTGAGAGATTCCAGACTATTGGCATTTTGACTTTTGATGGACCATTACTGGGCACCTGCCTTACAGAAGTAATCTTTAATACAGTTGGGTTTCACGATTGCATGGATTGAACTAAGGAAATATACTTGCTGGCCTACTATACTACAAACACTAACGGAGTGTTACGCTAACATTTGCTTCTCAAAAAAAAAAAAGAAAAAAAAGAATAGTTCCATTTTAGAAAGCTACTGTTTAGACAAAAACCAAATTTAATTTCTCCTAACTTAAAACAATTTTGAAACCCCAGAAGACCCTTCACAGTCTGAAGTAACACCTGTAAATGCAACGACCAGCACATGTTCATATAAAATGATCTCAAAATTTCCTATTCTCGAGCTTACTCACATTTCAAATATCCTAATGGAAAAGTTTCTCAAAACACAAACCAGTATTAATAAATTAATAGCTGACGTGACCAAATTTCACAGACTTTTAGCTAACATCAACTGCACAATCCCTAAGAGTTTTAACAGCCCTGAAGAGCACTGACAGACCATCAACTCTTGTAATTCTGCTTTACAGCCTTTTTCACTCACGTCACTATTTTCCTAAATGTAAAAATTGCCTGCACCACATTTGGTCAACTGTTCTGCTACACACCCAGAACTAAACTCACTTTCAAAGTGACAGAAAGGTCTACTGCAATAAGAGACTAAGTGCACATTTATTTTTTTTTAAAATTACTGTTCTGGCACATTCTACAATTGCCATTAGGAACGTACAGCTTCCCTACAGTGCACAAACATTCTGAAGTGCTTTCATTCCCCCCCTTAAAAGGCTGACATGCTGTACAATTAAAAACGTGTATGTAAGTCAAGCCAGAAACATAACCACGGGGCACAAGGGGGGAATAACACCATATGAAAAATGAAAATATGCCAAGATACTGGTACTACAGAGTGACTTTTTAAACACACCATTAAAATGCAGCTAAATTCAAACCCAAGAGTTCTCTCTAGTGGCACAACAGAAGTATTACAGCATGTTAAAATCAACACGGGATATTCAAGGGAAAACAGAACAGAGACTTGAAGTTTTAGTCATTACTCAAAACAAAGCACTTGTCAAAAAAACCCATAAAAAAAATAAGAAAATCCCTCCAGTATCCAAAATATGATCACTACAGAAACAGATGAAGTCTATCCAGTAGAGCAAAAATCTCAAACAAGTAAAATGTAAAGGAAGAGAACTAGGTGAACACCAAGTGGTGTGTTAAATTTGAGCACTCTCTGTTTATTTTAAATTAATTCTCTCCAGCCAGGACCACAGCCCACCAACTGCTAAAGGTTCTACATGCAAGACAGGCTGAGCAGTATCTATTCAAAAGAACTTAGGAAATTAAATCTTCACTCCTGAGAAGACTTATAGTTAAACTGGCTTAATGCATTGTCAGCAGTAAACAGGACTATTGCCAACATATGGTGGGGAAAAGTAGGGTAAGAAATATAGTGGTATCTTGTCACTCCAGGTGAAACCAGCAGTTAAATATTTACCTCTTAACATTTATTTCCCATATAATCTACCTGTGATGCTGAAGAACAACAAACTAGTTTCATAATAAACCAGGGAAAAAGCAAGCATTAAAGGAGTAAAACTAAAGAAGACCAACTCCCACGTTAAGAGTAGGACAAAGTTTCATTACAAGTTAAAAGACTTCATCTGAATACTACATCTGATCCAAAGATAAAGACTAAAGGCTCTCAAAACATTTTTCTTCCAGGTCAGTTAGAACCCTCATTTTTGTAATTATTTTGTTAATTTAAGCATATATATGCAGAAGGCATGGCACAATTATACTTACTCTGTGTATAAATCTTCTATCATTGCAACAACAATGACTATAAGAGACACAGCAAAAATCTGACAACCAGAACCAATAAGTGATGAAAATATTAGAGGATGACTGGATGGTCTAAAAACATCTCCATGGACCTGCTTCCACCCATACTCATCACCCAGATCTCTGTCCTAGGAACAACAACAAAAAAATATTAAGTCCAGTCATGACAATTAATGACAAACACACAAGCCCAGCACAAATTAAAGGTTTGATTTATTAAAGCTACTCCGAGTGCAAGTATCTCTTCTCTCCTGAATGCATCAGATCTTGGAGAAAAGTTTATTTTTCAGATGCTTATGAAGACAACAATAATTACTACTTGAATGTACAATGCAGTAAAAATCTATCAGATTCCCTCTCTGACCCCAAAATCATCTGAAGGGCTTACGAATATACACAGGCTTCTGCTACACACCCAGAATGGATCTTTTTTAAACTAAGAGTGGATATGAACATGAACACAGGGACTACAAACAGAACTCTGGGTTGCAGCCTAGGAGCATCTTATAAAGACAACCAGTAACACTTTCAAGAGTCACACATGGCAGTTTTCTTTCCAGTTGAAGAAAGCCATTCAGAGCTGCCGACATAAGGAATGTACAAAGAGAAAAAAATAAACCTTAAAAAAAAAGATTTTTAAAAAGCATGAATGCAGATCTTACCATATCGTCCATTTCTTCCTCCTTGCTGTATCTTGCATAATCTTTTCGCAAAGTTCTCATTAATATCATAGACACTAGGCCAACCAGAAAGATCACCATCATAAAAGAATTGAAAATTGAAAACCAGTGAATCTACAAAAAGAAAACACATCCCTAAGGTTTAGAACTGTAAACGTGTTTCAAATTTGTTCCAATAAGGATAAATCGTTGCCTAGCAGGACAGTTTTCAGTGCTAGCTAAGTAACAATAAACCCATACTGTAAGTGACACTACATTTGTGGAAAGTCCCACTAAAACTGGCATGGCCAAGGTATCACAGCTCAGTTAAACATCAAAGCTCAAACAAGTAACTGCACATGCTCCCTTGGTAAAGGAAAGGCATCAGGATGCACTGTTGCCTTCCTAGAGAAGAGTTTGAAGTAGTAAAAGTGATGTTCACAGCCAAAAAGCTAAAGGAACCATGGCTTTGCACAGGACCAAGATGTGCAGCAGCATTATTTTGCCTCTGACAAGCACATCTGGCTTTCACTGAGCTCCAAACAGAACCCAAATCCTCTGATTTCGGAAAGCAGTACAGGTCAGTGTAAAACCCTTAAGGAAATTACAGCCACAGGTTTAAACCATCACAACTGACATTGCTGATGTTTTTTGCTTTGCATTTACTTCAGTACACAGCATACCTATGAGAAATCACAGTTATTCAGCTAACAAGTCATACAGTCGTGTCCCTGAAACTTCATTGCTTCCCATCACGTGAACCTATTTCCTTGAACTGCCTTGTATTTGCTGCAGGCTTGGAGCTTGTCTGCACATTAACTGAAGCGCTCTAAAAAACTGGATCCGATTCTATTTGAGCCACAGAACTATCATTTAAAACCTACAGTTCATTGTTTCTGTTTCATTGTCTCAGAACACCTGGGACACGCAAAATTTCAAAGATGTCATCTCAAAACTCCATGACACCTTCTGAAGCAACCACTTTGAAGGGATAATTTGTAAGGTTGTCTTAGAACAATACGTACTCTGTGCTGAAAGAAAGATGGGTCGAGATACTTGTCAAATCGGTCTTCAAACTTCACATCCGATTTCTTCCATTTCACCTAAAGAGAGAAAAATTTATATTATAATATGTTCAGCTATACTCACATGCAGAAACCCAAATCACATTTTTAAAATCATCCACTTCAGATGTTTTCTTCAATACGAATTCGGGTGTTGGCAAAAACAGGCTGATGTTATTAAAGACTGGTATCTACAGGTCAGACATACAATGAAAATCATCCACCTTGGCTCGTGGATCTGATCTTGTCTATGCTTTTAAGAACAAGGAAGAATCGGTGTTGCACCACCACCACTCACTGTCTGTGAGGCTAACCAAAGACACAAACTTCTAGTTACCGAATACCACAAAGCCTTTTCATGATTATAGGAGCAGCTGATAAAGATACTCATTTGAAGGTGCCAAAACCAAAATCCACCAAATGACCTTAGTTTTGTCAAAAGAAAAGTTCAAAGATGATATTGCCCCCCCCCAGTAGATACTCATAAAACGATGACACAATACCTTTGAAAAACCCTCCCAAATTTGCCCAAGATTTCAGAACAAATACTAGAGAAAGAAAGCATGTTTAAATATGTTCAAGAATGACATGCTAGAAAGCAGTGGAATTTTTCCAGATTTTATTTTGCCACCAGCACACTCCCTTTTCTCAACATTTCCACATGCTGCATCATATGAAAAGAGGCTGATGGAGAACATCACCAGTGTCTATTGAGTGATGGCAACACCCTCTACTTCTGCTCCCCCAAGGGCAGCTGAGATCTGTTTTGCTGCCATTTCACTGAAACTTGTATTCAGTGAAATCATCTGTACCTAAATTCTCCTGAGTTCAGTGCCCAAGAAAAGAGATGCAGCCCAGCAGAAGAGAGGGAAATGAAAAGATATAAGAGCAGATTTAAACCAGATGGCAATAGGAAAGAAAAGGGCATAAACTGAGATACAAGCTGGTTGGAAGGGAACTGGATGAAAGGCATCAAGCTGGACTCTAAAAGGCAGACATTAAATTTTAAAAGCTATAAGCTAAAAGCTGCAGCCTAAAAAAAAAATAAATCTGTAAGGCCACAGGATTCTGCAATCTAGACACTTCAATTGCCAATAAATAACTGAAACCAGCTGGAAAAACTATGTGATTATGGCCATACTGTTACAGGGTAAGGGCATATTACTGCTATCAGTTACTCCACAAGCTGCACAGATGACTGCTTTGGATTGGGAAGATTTAATCATACTAATGATGTGCTACTAATTATAGTAACAAAGTATTTTTCAGATTTAAGCAGATACATTTCTTGTTAGAGCATCTGCCACTAAGAAGCACCACTTAGAACAAATCCACCAGAGACAATCTGTGAATTAAGCACCACACACACACGCCAGCCCTGGAATTGCCTGGTGGTGCCAACAGAATTGGGTAAGTCTTGAGCTCTGTACGCTGTATTTTAAGGGAACATTTAATGTTATTTTCATTACTGGCAGCTACTTGGTGCTGTCCACCTCAAAATTCAGAGAGCAAACAGACTTCAAAATGCTGGTGGAATTTGAAATACAAAGTTTCAAAATTTCTATGATCAATTTTGCAGTAGAAATAGGGAGATCAGCATAAATATAATTCTAGGAAGCATATATAAAAACCAATTATCTGCACTTGAAACTATACAACTCCCTCAGCACAAGACAAATGTAACAGTGGCAAGAATATCCTCTGAAATAAAACCTTATGCTGACACCTACCGCTAACACATTGTAGAAAAGCAATGCATTACAAACTAGTTTCCGTATACTGATGTGGGTAACACGAGGAGTGAACCTTTATGCATTTAAGTAACATCAAATAAACAAGGAGGAAAACTGAAAAATTTAATTCATAACCTCAGATCAGCAAATATTGTTTATTCAATATAATAGCAGAGGGCGTCGGAGAAAACCTTACTAATAAGGTTATATCAGTAAAAGAATTTTCTACTGGAATTGTAAAAGCAAAATAAGCTATGATATTAAGTGCTTGCAAAACATGAAGGCTTGCAGAGGGTTTTGGTCCTAGATCAAAATCCAGTCCAAATCTGTGACGCAAGTATCAGAGCTCCAAACTTTAAGAAAATGCGCATCTACTAGGGGGGCCCTCTATAGTTCTAGTCTCCCTACCTTTGGGGACATCTTCCTTTCCCAATGAAAAACTTTTCTGCAGCTTATAGGAGCTTCAGTTTGTTTGAAGTGTTTCAAAAGTCACCATTTTTATATTTATTCTTAATAAACCTGTCAAGGTTTTTCAGCAATGAAAAAAAATATTCAAAGGACTGAAAATGCATCATCTTCCTCTAATATAGCCTGATGTATCAATACAAAGTTCCAGATGTACCAGTAGCTATCATTGAGCTATTTCACCATGCATAATTTCTTATTACAGATGCATCACCAAATTACTTACTGAATATGACATCTGGATTTTTGTGTTTGGTACCAATTTCACCTTTCCTTCACTGGTCAGGTTGACATCTACAATTCTATTTCCGTTGTAACCGATTTCAAGTTTTTTGTAGGTCCAAAGGTAATAATCTTCACCATTTTCATCTGCTTCTCCAACAATACCTGCGTAGGAAACAAACATAAGCATCAATTACAGGTATGTTTTTCAAATATTCTGTAATTATTTTTTTTTAAATATGCCCTAGAAAAGTTTTGTCAGCCAAAAAGGCAACGTAACTACAGCAAAGGGAACACAGCAGAACTTAATTGCTTCTTTTCAACTTTAATATTTGGATTACATCTTCAATCCACAGGTATCTGCAAGAAGCATCTTGCAATGGTATTAAAGATAGCTACAAAAACTGGAGAAGAAACAGAAGACAAAACAGTTCCTCTAGTTTTATTTGGAATTCTTAACAGAGAAACAACTGGCTGAATACAGATTTAAATTTTCATTAACAGAATTTAGCCAAGAGCTCTGTGTTTTCCCATCTCTCCCTCCACTCATTTCTCTTCCTCTTAAAAAAATTATTTTCATTCTGTATTCCTCATTAGCATATTAGAGAAAGAACATACTTTTTGCTCTCATTTGCACAGAAGCTTCCAATGCTTGCCAAGAATGATAGTTTTTGACTACTCTCTCAACTTTCTCATTTTTTTGGTGAAAGTATCATTTACTTGAAGATTTTTATTGCCTCCAACACGGAAAGCTGCTCAGAGGCTCCTGAAGCATCAGAACTCAACTGAACTCAATGTTAGCCATGTTTAAGTTCTTACTTTTCAATAAATTACTACAAAGCACAGAAAAATTCCAGAGAATGTACTATGCTGACAAAAAAAAAAAAAGGCAAGTCTAGCAGACAAGTCTAGCAGTCACCAAGTTTACAGGCTACAAGCATCACCCTTAACGTCAAGACCATCCTATCAAAGATGACATACAAGATGGAAAACCACAAGCAAAGGTGGGAGGGGAGTGGGAGAACAAATAGGTGAAGGATACGGAACAGGTTATCACAAAGGAGCAGGTATATGAAGGAATGGCACCTGTGCTTTTTAATTTTCAAGGTGGTATTTTTCTGTCATGTTTTTTACTCATGCTCATCTGTCAGGATTGCCTCGTGTGTGCCATCCACGTAGAACACGTGCCAGTCTGTGCCCATGCTGTACAGCCTACACCTGGCACACCATCTGCTCCCATGGTACCATCCAAACCCATGACAAAGCAGAACCTCTAAACTACCTGAAGGACATTCTGATCTACAACTACCTGAAGGAGTGAACTAACATAGTGCTCAGAGAGATGGCCAGTGACGAAGACAGTCAAGCCCAGTCACTCCACTGTGCCTTTTCCTGTTCAGGAAAAATAGTATCATTTCATCTGAATGCACTTAAAAAGATCTGGTTGCCTTTTTTTCAGGTCAGAAAATAAAGTGTAAACCTTCCAAAGCCCTCAAACAGCAGTTTGAAGTCACTACCCTTGGTTAAGCAGTTAAGAAAAGTTATTTTATGCCTAGTCTTTACTCAAAACAGAGTACTTCTTATCAGGTATTTTGAGGACTGCTTAAGGAAAATTTCAAATATTAATGATTGAGGGTATGACTTTTACATTAGTAAGCCCTACCAAGATGGAAAATCACGAAGAACATAAAACATGAACTTAACTAAAGTTTGCCAGGAAAACAGGAGGAGTGTATCATGGAGTAACAAAAAAGCTATTTCAGCACAAGATATTTTTAATACACTCAGAACCTGAAATATTCTTCTTGTTGAACAGAGACCCAGCAAAAGCAGAATTAATGCAGATAAGCTACATTGACGGTTTTCTGAACTAGACTTGGAACACAAGGTCAGAAAGTTCCAAACAACTATCAAGACCAACTTTGTAATACCCTACAAAGATAATACTTAGACTCTACGCGTTCGTTAGCTGTAGCATTAGGAATGACGACTTCTGCAACCATGCAAGATGAGTAGTAAAGGCCACACAGACTAATTAGGGTCTACTCTAAGCCCTGCCAGAGCTGTTACACACACCAAGAAAATCAGCTGAAAAGAACAAACACAACATGAATGCTTCTCCCATCAGGCATTATAATGTTATCTCCTAAAACCAGATATATGTAAAAAAGAGCAAGAACCTTCCTGAATAACAGATAAAAAAATAAAAAGGACTAGCATTTCTGGCTGGGGCTCATGCGCATCAGATATCTACTTTCTAAAACCAATTAACATTATAAGAGTGAGCTAAAATCCAGAATGAATAAATGTTGGACAGCATTATTCAGCATAATAACTATGAAAAGACTTTTGTCATGTGGCCTGAACTGTTAGGAGTTGTGGGATTTTATTTTGGGCTGGTTTACCTCTTTCACGGAACACAGGAAACAAAGACCTTACCTTAACAAAGCGTTTTGTGGTGCTTTTCATTTCCCTTGAGTTTGTATCTACAACGGGGAGATTAGGGCTTGGGGGAGTTGGTTGATCACTATCAGTGCAAAGTGTGATCTGTAGAGCCTCCTCTACTTGGTGTGTGATCACAGGTTACATGGGAGTAACAAACCCCAGAAATCTTAGCAGACAATGGCAATAAGGACACAATTTTTTATTCAATTCACTTCTAAGCCGAGATTAATAACACTCAGCAAAAGCAATTTTAAGAACTGTACAAAAACAAGTAAAATAAAACTCCTTCGTATAACCACAGATGGCACATGCAGAACTGTTAAAAAGCCACAAAATTACCATAGAAGTAAATGAAACAGCTCTAGTGTTAGTAATAAACACAAGGACTAGCAAAATAAATTTTAAACACTGAAAGTGTTTTATGAAAGTTGTTATTCATGAACACTTTAACACGGACCTTATATCTGACCTATCTAATTACCACTCACTTGAACACTTAAAAGAATTTAACCCTAAGAACTCAGTATTATTGAGTGCTTGAGAAACCAAACAGTTTTTCACTGTTTTTGCAATGCAGCAGTCCAAGCCATCCTACTGTTCCTCCCATGCAATAATCATTCAATTTATTTGTATTATTTGGTTACGAAAGTTCTACATACTTGTGAGGTTCTTTAATGAAGCTGAGTCATTAAATGACTCCATGAAACCCACTGGCACAGGACTGTTGTAGTTGTAATCAAGTTGTTTATGCATAATATCACTCACCCCAGATTGGCAAATCATCAATATACATCTGGTACCAATAGTGATTTTTGATGGCGTACACAAACGCATCCCTTCTTCCCTTGTCCAAGTCGATTTCACAGTAAGTGGTCTGCATAACATCATCTGCAAAAAATTACAGCACGGTTAATGACTTATTAATGAGCTGACCCAAAGCAAAGGCAAGCCAAGCAAATGGAGGAGTGGACATTGCTGGAGTCTTGAACCCCTCTTGGCTATCTTTGAGCAGGTAACAAAAAAGGACATTTAAAAAGGAACCATTAAAGTAATCAGGAGAGATGGAGAGGGACTCTCCATCAGGGAGTGGAGCCACAGGACAAGAGGTAGCAGTTTTAAACTGAAAGAGGGGAGATTTAGATTAGATATTGGGAAGAAAATTCTTTGCTGTGAGGGTGGTGAGACACTGGAAGAGGTTGCCCAGAGAAGCTGTGGCTGCCCCATCCCTGGAGGGGTTCAAGGCCAGGCTGGATGGGGCTTTGAGCAATCTGGTCTGGTGGGAGGTGTCCCTGCCCGTGGCAGAGGGGTTGGAACTGGATGATTTTTAACGTCCCTTCCAACCCAAACCGTTCTATGATTCCGTGACTGTTTCTATAATTCTACCCTTCCATGTGTAAAAGCTTCCCACAGACTGGATAAGGAAAAGTTTCCAAGTATCCTTTTGCTACTTCACCCACACTAAATTAAGATCTAGCTTTACCTTTTACTTTATCAAGAGGTATGAAATTATCAACAAAGAATTCTGTACGAACTTATCTCTCCATCTTAGCATAATTAGGCTCAGTAATTGGGAATACCGTTTGTAAAAAACAGAACTTTTTAAAGTTCTCAGCAATTTTCAAGAAACTACCACAAAGGAAGAAACCAAGCAATCTAGGTAAAGGTAGGAAAAAATGTCAGAAGATAAAAATAGGAATAACACAAAGAATGCACGAGAGGCTACATTTGGAAATAAAATAAATCCACCTCCTCAAGCCAGCAAGCTATTTTTCCACATCTACAACTCATAAGTAATGCAGTTAGCAGCCATTCTTTCACATCCCTTCTCAAGCGGAAAAGACAAAAGGGCTCATATTTACAAGTATTCAGGCAGCAACAGAAATTAGAAACACAAACCACATACCCCATTTCTAACTACATTTTTACTCTGCAAATTTCAAGAACTGAATGTAAATACTCCAGCCCTCCCTCGCCTTTTTTTTTTGTCATGAGTGGAATCCATGACATTTCTCGTATGTAAAATTAATTCATACCTTGAATACAGCTCTAAACTGTATCAAAATTCAGCTCACTTTCTTCTATACACTAACTGCAAAATAAAGCTTAAAAAGAAAATCAAATCAACTACACTGAAGAAGCACCAACGAGTATTTCCAGCACAAAATATGATTTTTCTGATAACGATGATGTGTCAAAACGAAAATATCCAGCATATGTCAGGTCAAGCACAGCTTGGCGAAGCAGGTCAGTAAGAAACCGGCCAACCGCAGCCCTGCACAGTTACAGTGATTTCCTATAGCCCTGGAGAAAATAGGATATTCCCTGTTTGCCTGGATATTCTGGGATGGATACACCTCCTTCTTCTACTTTCTTAAGAAAACTCTAATATCCTTTTTGTTTCTGTTGAGACATAACTCACTCTAAGCCTCATTTTTTAACCGAAAAATATTTTATCATTTTTCAGGCTTGGTTTTTAGGCAATAAAACTTTTGCTGGAGAAAAAAAAAAAAAATGGAATAGTAAACATTGGGTCAAGAAGTGTCCCAAGAAGACTTTTAGACCACGGATTACATTTTCAGGACCTGTGCTGGTAAATTTAAGAGAGGGCGGTCACTGAAGCTGGCACCGTAGCTGAAACACAGACTTCAAAATCCAGGCCTCAGTTTGTATTTATGCCTCCACTGAGCTGCAGCCTGTACTTTTTTGGACTATGTTCCCCCCCCAAAAAATGCTTCTGCTTGGCATTTTTTTCCCACTTCAAAATGCCTCTGCTTGGCATTTTTTCCACTCGAACAGATTTTTTTGAGTCATCTTGACATTAATTAAAAGGAAAAAAACCAACAGAATCCCTATCTTCTGGATTTGTTGCTAAGTAGGGATTAATTCTTTCCAAAATACTTGGCACTTTATTGTCACTCTCTTGCAGTTTCACACTATGCTCAAATAAAGGATAACATTTTTCTAACATTAAATTTTTTTAACTCACAAAGGACTGTTCAACACACAGAAGTCAAAAGAAAATATACTGTGAATTAAAACAAGGGTAAAAGAGATTGAAATATATTGCTAAGTTACTCCATGAGCTTTCAGACCCCTGGAATTTAACACTTTTTGGTTTTGGGTTGGTGTTTTTTTAACTAACTGAAATAAGCCATTCTGCACCTAGTGCTCTAGGATGTAAACAGTGGCTTCTGCTGCTGTTATAAAAAAAAAAAGAGAGACTTTAAAACATCATTTGAAACAAAATGACTGCAGTGACATTTCTAAGCACAAATTCAAATACATTAAAAAAAAAAAAATCTTTTTCCCCTTTAAATTCATCTTCTCTAATTGCTATTGTATGGCAGTGTCAAAAATTAATTTTCTCATTGAAGTCATTATGATCCCAATGTTCAATACATTTAATAATTCACTAGGTCTCGGGTGTAACATAGGGGATGTCAATTCAAATGGTTGACATATTACATAAAAAGCATTATTACTCCAGATTGAGCTTGACCAGAGAAACAAGACAACTGATAACTTTAAGTTATATTGTGACATAAGTATATTTTAATAATTCATTACTTTCTTCACAAAGATATTTATACAGATTTGAGACCTGCAAGAACAATATTGTTCATATTTGTAGCAGAAGGGAAATCCAGCTGTCTTGTATGCTGCAATATCTTTCATGTGACATTTTTAAATACAAAAAGAAACCCTACTTCATGGATTCCTAAATACACCATAGATCTGCCCCACCAGTCACCACTACAAATGTTCAATGCAAAAATACAGGCAGGGTCCATGGATTCAACCAACAGCGTTACTTATGCAGTCTGTGGTACTTCAGTCACTGACAGCTGCAGCCTAAATAATTATTCTAATTTAAAAATAAACAATATGCAGTTTCACACTTAACCTCCTACCGCTGTCCAGTCAGACTATGTTGAGAAGAAGGGAACTGCTTTTTATTGCAGAAGCTAATTTATTATAACATTTCTAATTCCCCTTTACTCACTCCAGAGGATAAAAATCCCAAAGTATAAAATGCAAATCTAATTTAATTTTGTAAACTCTTATGATGTTCATTTCAAGAGGAAAAACACCCCTAATTGTTAGTCTTGCAATAATCCCAAACACACATGGGGGAAAAACATGATTACCTGTTAACTCAGAACTTAGACCTGCTTCACAGATTCATGAAGAAAATCTGTGCAAGTCTTTCAGATGGTCATGCCAACATTCTGAAAAGCAGGTCCCTATGGTTAGATATTTTAACGCAGATTCAAGAATCTAAATGATTGGTGAAAGGTACTTGAGCAGCTCTTAATTAGTTCAGTTGCAGATGCTAGACACGCAACACTCCTTGAAGCCGTATCTTTTTCTAAGAACATAGGAATCTATCGGTGCCAAAACATAAGCCTCTGTTTGTTAAGGAAAAAACCCAAACAAACCACAGATTACTAACAACTGTTTCAATTTCATTGCAGCAGTTTGTGGACTACTGGTGCAGAGGTGGGAGCATGGATCACAATGAGATAAATTTTATCCATTGAATTTTTTTTTCTGATTTCACTAATACAATCCAGTTACAAATTATTAAAAAAAAAAAAAAGTGAACACCACTTCAGCCAAGAATGAGATCTACCATTAGAGACCAAAAAATCCAAGCTACCATCACATTTCAAAAACCAAATTGGAAAAGAATTCTTTATACAAATGCTAAATGTTAAGGGCTGCTCTGTGAAATTTAAATTTTCCTATATGCATTGGCTATAAATTGTACTGGATTTATGACAGCTTTTAAGCCTGTAAAAAATAAACCTCAGTGAGCAATCCTGGGTTTTTACTTTCAAACCCAAATATCAAGGGGATTTGGATTTCAACAAATTTTGCATTATTTTATATTAAATAAGTAGTAATAAATACTACAATTAATTTATATTTATTACAATTAATTTATACTTGTTACTCTGAAATTTGGAAAAAAGGGTATTTTAGAACTTTCAATAGCAGATTAACCACTGTAAAACAGAGTTGACTCCCATTTACATTTCACCTTATGGATCCACTGCTAGAAATACTAAAGCACCTCCTGATATAGAAGCTACTGGATTCCAGCTACCAGCAAAGAGATTATTGTCTTCATCTTTTATGCAGAGGACACAGACTGTAAGGAGAAAAAACTAGAAGTGCACATGGACAGCTTCCCAGACCATGTACACATATTTAGTCATCAACCAGCTACCGTGTACCATCTGCTTTAAACATCTGACCTGCAGCCACTTTGCTTGGGAGTTAAATTCCCTGCGGGTCCAATACACATTATTAATCTATACAGTGCCAATGTGGTGGTAATAATAATAAATGCCTTTTTTTTTTTTTTTTAAAGCAGCAAAGGATATGGATGAAGAGGAATTCCCCACCTGCTGGGAAATGTACCAGCACATCAACCTCTTACACTTACAAGCCATAAACACCTGATTGTTTTTGAAATCTTCTACTCTTCCATACACATTCAAAGCCTGTTTTGAATTATTCATGCCCAGTCTATCTGGAAGAATATACTCCAATATAGCAAGTACGTACTGGGTATGTACTGGTAAAGCAATCGGAGGTGCAAAAAGGCACCTGAAAAAAAATAGTACAAGTGGAAGACCAGACCTTAAACCCTAAAGAAATGTTCCACAATAAACAATCCTTACAATAGAGAAAATGTAAAGCATTCCATGTCAAAACATCAGCACAAGCAGCTGTGAATCAGAATCTAAAACTCCTAACTCAAAATAAGACTTAACAAAACCAGGTTTACCTCTTATACAGAACAACAGAAGACAACAAACTAACGTCAGGGACGTAATCAAACCCAAAATGACCACAAGGTACAAAAACCACAGCAGTCTTCCACCAATCTGAACTCATGTTAGTCCAGGATGACTTTGGCTCCCTGTAATTTTGAATTCCAAAGGACTTCTCTGAGCCAAATAGAAAATGGTATCAATTTCTATGTATTGAGGAGCTCGAGGTTCAGTATTACCCTAATTGTACTTATTTTTAAGAAAATAGATGTTAAATATCTTTTTTTCTAAGTGTTAGATTAAATAATTACCAATAGGGAAACTCGCTAATTTCTCCATTATTAGAATATTTTACAGAAAAATTTGAGAGTGTATTCAAAGAAGAATGTTGTCCAATGCTCTGCATATTTCCCTCAGAAACAGCAGCAAACACTCTGGAAAGCTAACCTACATCTGACTGCAGACACACAGTGGTCACAAGAGAAGACAAAAGATAAACTAAGAGTTTCTTCTCTCTCATGTTATTCTAGGAAAAGAATATTAATATCCTTTACAAGTCTAAATTAGTCTGATTACTGCATGTACTTCTGGTACAAGAGAGGCTCTAGCACTTTTGGACCCCTAAAAAAGAAAACTTTTCAAGCACTTCAGCCAGTTCCTGATGTTGAGTCAGTCCATTTCCTTTCCTTGGGGAATGAATTCATGAGAGAATCTTCAGAAAATAAATCTGGGAATAGGACACTTCATAACAGTAAACAGTAACTCACAAACCTTCCAGTCTTTTCAATTTGGTGCTTCTTCCAGAGAGTACAATTGCCACTGGAATAACACAATCTCTTTGTAAAGATGGGGCAATTAAAAGAAGTAAAAATTACACATATAACTGGCAGAATACTACCATATTCTGACAACAAAGTTTTACTTAATCTTCACAGCCATGTTGAAGTGCTGCCAGTTGCCTTTGCTGTTCTTTCCATTTTGTGTTTCTGAGCATATTCTATGAGGTCTGACATAAAAGCTGTTTCTCCCATATTGAATAAAATTTTCAGCAGGCTACAAGTCTTGCAAACCAGACACAGGACTGTTTTCCAGTATTTCTGCAAATACAGTTCCTTTCTTAAAAGGAAACGTTCAACTCCAAATTCCTATAATGCAGAGATGCTATCCCCTATGCAACTTAAAAATTTATGAAGAATTTATGATTTTAACAAACTTTCGATTTTTAGTCCACTTATTCTACTTATAACAAAAAACATCATCAAGTCTCTTATTTTACAGATGTCCGATTTTGCATAAAACTTTTGCAACTTCTAGAAACTAAGTCCCATTTGATTACAAATGCTCAGACAAGAGACACTATGCTTCAGTTCTCCATCCAGTTAAGCACTGGTGATGCAATGCAGTGTAGCCCTCTAGGGAAAAAAAAATACATACACACAACCCCCCAAATTGGATTAAATACATGTTAAAAATCTATACAGACAAAAAGAAGCTCTGCAACTACTAGTTACAGGTATCTGAAAGGACTCTGGGTACTAAAGAATACACAGAGAAAAATTATGCAATACAGGACTCAACCCCTAACACCAAGAAATGCATTTGCAAAAGAAGCTGAATGTCACCTCTGGAACAGTAGGGGAAGAGGGAGAGGGCAGGAAACAACAGAAAAAAAGGCAGGCTGGCTCTGTCCTGACTGGCATATGATGAGTTACAGCAAATAATATAAAGGTATTTGTCAAATGTATTTTAAACTAGACAGTAATCAGAAGGACATAATAATTAACTTTGTGTTAAGGTAGAACATTGAGATGTTGAGCTCTCGCTACTCATTTCCAACTGCAGAGAATCTGCAAAGTATTTAACATCACTGGAAAAAAACATATCTTTAGAACTGATAATTCCAGAATATTAATTTCAGTAAATATGCTTTTAATCATTCATAGACAGAATGCTTCATTTTACTTTATAAAATGTAATCAGTTACTTGAGAATCACGTATCTGCTGCGAGAATCTTCCTTAAAGGGCACGCATATGAAAACTCTACAGTAAACCGAAAAGCCAACGGCAGCAGAAAACCTTGCAGGGAGTTTCAACCAATAATCTGAAATACACTCAGCTGCTACCAGCAGCAGGCTTTCAGTCCTTCTCATTCAGAAATCAAGTTTTAAAGGTTTGTGGGTTGTTGTTTTTTTAAGTCTCTAAATGCACTTTCAATCGCTTACCTTTAAATTTGATGTCAAGGCCACTAAATTCCAATTCCACTCCTTGAAGTGCTTCTCCTAGGGTTTCATGGTAATGGCTGATGCTTTTTTTTGATCCCACGCAGAAAGGAAGAGAGAAGTATTTGTACGTTTCTTGGCGATTGTGGTAGGGTCCTACTGTATTCATCCATAAAACAACTTCCTCTTTATCTTGGTACTGAAAGATAAAAGTTATTGAGTTAGATGAGAAGCCCAGCACAATAAAAATATTCAAGAAACTCTCTCATTCATATTAATTAGCAAGGCAGGATTGTTCAGTCATAGGCAGCAGTTACATTTAAAGACAGCTGAGTATTTTTGTCTTTTGGGTGGCAGGGATTCTAGGACAGGATTTTCAGCCCGCTTTCCTACAAAAAAAAAACCAAACACCCAAAAACTTAGTTGATCGTACAGTTTCTTAGAGCCTATCACTAAGGTATCAAAGTATCAGAAGAGGGGGATTCACACAAATTTAAGAGAGAAGCAGAAGATGCATAAAGCGGAAGTCTCAAAAATAAACAAGCTTTTACAAATTTTGTGGACACACGCATCAGTAAAAAGCAAAACTCAACTTATTTCCACTGAAAGGAAATATTAGACTAAGATATTGTTAAATGAAATCCTAGCAAATAAATCAGGCAACCTACCCATGGCAACATGTATACTGTATTTTCCTAACATGCAACTCATTTTCTTTTTCTGTAATGATATAAATTACATTCTAAATTCCCAGAAGAGCACAACGCCTCACAGGAAGCTCTAAAATTAAACTGTAGCATAACCTACGGTAGCCATGAGACAAAAAAGTCAGACAGAAGGACTGTATTTTGATGCATTTCCAACGTTCTCACAGGGAAAAAAAAACAGAACAGCAAGGAATCTGGTGGCTGCAATAAAATTCTTTCTTGGAACATCCCCCCTTCACTTTCCACAGCTACTGTCATCCAGGAAAACTTACTCCTTAGTGAGGAGCCAGTAAAATTTTTGAAACCCTTATAACTTTTCAACAACCCAAAAGTCCTTAAAGCCATTCAAGTACTGTGTGAATTCAGGAGAATCAAGTGAGGTGAAATCATAACTTGCACTTTATCTGAATGCATCGGGATAAGGCATCAGGTTTGCTGGTTTCTACAAAGTCTCTCACCCAACACAACTTCTTCACCTACTATAATTTCAGCAGATTAGCAGGGACAGTGATAGCACTTTTAAGGCAGAAAAAACCCCTTACCTATAACTGTACGCACCTCCAAGCACAATCACCATATATATCCTGATTATTTTTTTTTTAAAGTACAGAAGAATAAAGTACTATTTTAAGACCAACATGCAAACACAGAACACACTGGAGAGGAAAAGAAAGTCAGATGTTAATTAACCATAACTATTTCACGGTGCACAGCTAAAATACCGAATACAGTTCTGCATCTCTCTTTTTCACAAACAAAGGTTCTTCAACTTCATTTATTCTGAATAACCACAGTCATGCTGAATTGTTAACTCAGAAATAATTAGCTACACGTGGAATGCAGATGAGGTGTTTAAAAATTAAACTAAAGGATTTAAACAAACATGCTTTGGGAAATAATTTAATCCCCTTATATTAACACATCATCTCAATTACAAGCCTCATCATTTTTGTTTACAAAGATGCATAAGGGTCATTCCAGCCTCTTGTGTAAGCGATCTCCACCAAGAAACTTTAAATATCTTACTAATTTCATTCTGAGCAGAGCCCAATCACTTACCAGTTTCACAAACCTGCCCGTTTGCAAAGCACATGCTTCGGAACATTTCTAACAGGTAAAGAATGTCAATGAAGGAGAAAAGAAAGAATAAACAACACAGCAAGAAAAAGCAGATATTCCTCCTCTCTATCAGCAACCAAAAAGGCTGTACCAGTGAGACAGTTATCCAAGTTCAAAGAAAGTTGGCAAAGAAGGGAAAAAAGAAAGAAAAATCACAGTTCCAGCCCCCTCAGCAGCAGAAGTAGATATTGGAATCTGCCCTACGATACCGCCTCTCGCTCTTGCCAATGTAGCAAGGGACAAGTTGGTCCATATCTCTTTCTAGTCTGTTATGCCTCGCACGTCTTCTGTTTCTTCCTCTAACAGCTGCAGAACATATTTTCAGCCCTTCCTCAAAATGGTCTTGTCAAGAGCCCACTTTAGCATCGCTCCTTGTAATGCCACAGCTTAGAAGTGAACCCAGCTACATCTCTCTTCACCCTTCAGTAATAGAACATGACAACGTCCTTAGGTCTGTGAATTTATCTCTGACAGTACCCAAATAAAGCAAGCATTGACCACGGCTTTACTTAGCTCCTTGTTTCTGGCCTTCTTCACACCGAGTTGGGACTCCTGCATTTTTGGAACAATAGCAAATCACCTTCAAGTGACAAAACCCAACTTCCTTCTTGTTATATTTTCTAATCTAATAATGTAGCTACACTGTAATTACAGTATCTACAATAACAAATTCAGTCTTTGCTTGTCTCTTATCCCCATGATGCTTAGCTCTCCTTTAGGGCCTACAGATTTTTCCACAATGACTCCAAGATGCTATCAGTCTGCTCTGGAGAAAAAAGGGACCAAAGCAAATAATTAAAATAATACTTTTATTACTTCCTCCTCCCTCACAAGCATCCCAGAACAGCACAACAGAAATCTGTTCGGGACCACTACACAAATGAACATGGCACCTCCACCATCCCAGGCTACACCTCCCTCACAATCAGCAAATCCCCCATCACAGCAATTTGCAATCCATCAGGTGCTCCCAGTGCCCTCCCAAAATTAAGGTGGCTGCAGTAAGAAACCCAGCTAAAGCAGCTTCAGTCTGAAGTTTGGGGTGGGGGTGTTTAGTAGAAATTCAAACAGATTTTCTTTTCCCTATGTTGGGTTTTGCTCATTCTCAATTCTAAAGATGAGCTTTCACATTTAAATATATTTCCCTGTCATGACATATCTCACCCTTATAATCTTAGTTTGGTGGCAAGAACTCAGTGCTAACAAGGAGTTCAAGTTTGTGGGGGTTTCAGTTTTGTGAGTTTTGTTTTGTTTTTATCTTTTTCAATACCGCCTTCACAACATCAAAGCATCTGCAACAAATAACTGCCAACAAGTTTACTGGAAAACAATGCTTATTTAGGTAAGACAGAGAACTAGAGTGCCTTGTAAGACTGTTCTGTCACCTCTATACGAGGGCTTTTAAGTTCAGTTCATTAAAACCAAGACAGGATGTGAAGAGTCCAACGGTCTCTTTCAGAAATTGTTATATAGCAATATAAAGGTAAGTGTGATAGTTTCCTTAGCTTCTGCTACGTGAACAGCAAGCAAAATACTTCGACTCATCAAGATCCCACCAGACCCCAGAAAACATAAAAAAAGTTTCAAGAACCCCCTTTCATTACAGGTACGGAACAAGCAGAAGAGGAAGTTGGCTACAACATGCAAGAATATCCGCATCACTCACAGAATAGCTGTCATCATAAAAGATCTAAGTAAAACTTTCTTCCTCTCATTCCATGTCTGATAAGGGTCCCGAGTCACTATTTGACCCATCTCTGCCATAGGACTTCTGGAAAAGAAACAAACATATTCCTAGGACAGCTGTATCTAAACTACTGAGGCCTGCAACAAGGGCGAGCAGTAATGAAATAAAACGTCAAACAGCAAAATAATTTCAAGCAAAACTAATGACCCACAGAGTAGACTCCAGATAATTTGAGTGACATAAATCTAATATCTAGAGTTACACTTATGCGTCAATGCAATTTTATCTTCATCCCTTATGAAAACAAGCACCAAACATCTTCCTAACAGGAAGGACTTATTTTGCTCTACTGAAGTATTGCTATTTCAGAAATTCTTTTTAGTTCTTCATTCTCTTTCCTGACTTGTTAGCGCAGAATTACATGGTGAAAAGGCAGCTTTTCACAAGCCAGAAGGACACCAGTGACCTATTAAGACCATAGTAACTGACAAGGCAAAAAATAATCACATTGTGACAAATCACAACAAATAAGATGCTGCGATCTCTTCCCTGGTATAGCTCAGCAAATTCTGCCAGTTTTGGTTCATCTGAAGGGACAAAATACTGCATATAGCTCAGAGATCCTAATAAAATTCACAGATACGAGCATTTAACAACTTGGTAACAGTGCCAGAATTCACTGAGTTCACTGCTTCCAAATATAAGAGATGACTACAAAACACAACATTAAATATCTTTTACGTACTGGAATTCCTGAAAAACGTAGTACTCTTTTTTAAACATAGCAAGTTTGGCTTTGCATCTTTTTCTGCTTAATATCAGTTCAGTAATTTCAGTAACTATATGGAGTATATAATCTATTTCAACTATGCAAACCCACAGGGGCAGGCTGAACAAGTCTCAGCATCAAAACAAGTTACCTGCCATATGCTGGTACAATCTGATTAATGCAAGTTAAACCTTCACAAACTCTTTTTCCCCCGTAATTGCCACCCAGGTGGTGGAAAACCAGTCTGCACCTCAAATGCAATCATGTATCAGCTACAACCCTCACCACAGCTGGGGACATCTGCTCCAAAGCAGCACAATATGGTCACAACTGCCTGTTCAGAGCGCTGGGCTATAGAGATATTGTCCATGCACAAGCTAAAAATCACATTAAATCTATCTATACTGATAACAAGGCAACACCACCATTCCAGTCCCCTGCAGAATATTAAACTGGCCTGAAGCTTGCGCAGTTTAACCTTGCCAAGAGTAGACTTCTCCCATGACAATACAACTACTGGAAACTCGGGTGCGTGAGACATTTTGAGGCTTAATAAGATTTCAATACATCTGCATGGCTTAAAAACTTTTTTAAACACAGCAATCCTGAGACTGTCTTCAGCACAGTACACGCATCTTTCTTTCCTGGTACCAAACAAGGCACTCGTGATGCAGAAAGCAACTGAGTATTCTCTTCACACAACCCCAGAAATCAGAAAGGCAGCCCAAGAAATAAACTGTTTATTCTACAAAACAATTAAGGCTAGATTAAGTCAGTATACAAAAGCCTGCAGAAAAAGATGAGACTGGCAGGTTTTTGATATTCTTTTTTAAACCATGAAAACACTTTGCAAAACGATGGAGGCACAAAGAAGATTCCAACCACCAAGTCTCATGTGATGATTCAGCAAAATAAATTCAATTTGAGATGGTTTCTTTCAGAAGTATGCAATTTTACTGCTTTTCTCAAACTGAAGCTTGGAGTGGGGCTTTCCACAACGTAGGTCCTCAAACACGAGCGCGTCTTTCGGGGGGGGCGAAAAAAGAACCAATGTTGTCTGTTACCAGCAGAGCAAAGTTGCAGAAGTAGGGGAAGAAATAAGAGGCAGCAATTAAGACTCAACCTGCGAGTAATATCCCAGGTTTATAGCCCCCAGTATCTTACAGGTATCCTACATATCGAGCACCTCTGATAATGCTCGTTTGCAGCTCACATCCATAATCTCTCAAACTGTGCATTTCAGCCTCATGACCTCCTGCAGATAAGAGATGTTACTAGGAATAACCTGCTTGGATTTCTCTCCGAATTGGAGACCTCACCAAAGTGTGGCTAGAACTGTACTGGCAGCACGGGCTGAGCGACTGTACACGCAGTCCTTTCACTGATAGGCTTCCCAGATGCAGGAGGTTGCTCAAGCACATCATGTCCTGCTTCCGTGACATTTATTTCACCTCTTCAAAAATGGAACCACGAGAACTTCAAAAAGGAACCAGGCTGCTCATCTGTACACAACTTCATATGCAAAGAGGTATTTCACACGCACTGTGATGTTTTCTACAGCGTTTCTCTAGCTGACAATTTACAGGTACTATACAAATTCCAAATTTTACTTATTATTTTTAAACAAGCTTTACAGGCTCAGTGCTTTAACATTCTTCAGCAGGCTGAAAGTCAAACAAAAATGCTTTTCTCAATCATTATAATTTAGGAATTTTGTTACGCAGTATAGGTTGGGTTTTGTTTATTTTCAATGTCTGTCATGCATTTCCATGTTCACAGAGCACTCATAATTGAATTGAAACAACACTGAAATTAAAATGCTGCCTACTCCCTAGACCATTCCCCTACAACAAAAACCCCAGGATATTTCAGAATATTTTTATGGTTTGTTTATTTTGTCACCAACTCTAAAAAGTCTAGCAACAGAAGATGTGACAGCAGAGGCCAGGCAGAAGCCCACCAACCCTGCTTCAGTAGGACCAGCACATATTGCTCTATATATGCCATATTTATATATATATTTGATGGTTGGACTACGTGATCTTAAAGGTCCCTTCCAACCTAGACAATTCTATGATTCTATGACTGTGATATGGCCACCAATATCTCATCTATACTATCATTTCCACAAGGCCAGCTGTCAAAAAATGCTGCAATTATCAGAATAGAGGCAAAAAGCAGGTAGACAACACACTCGGAAGTATGAAAATAATTTAAAGAATCAGCAGACAAGTTTTCAGTTGATTTCTTATAATTTTTCTATCGTGGTCTGAAGCTATGCTGCTGCACTATCTTTTGATGCTGGGGATTTAAAATGCTGTGTCAAATCCCAATTTCTCTTCACTTACTACTTTAAATACCTAAGTCTTTATCTTATCATTGTATTTATACTATTCTTCCCCTGAAGACATGCAGAGGCTGTTTTTAAAGACTAATTCAAGTTTAATATAAAGGATTTAGCTGTTGATCTAATGAAGCCATCCACACCTAATATTTCTAGAAACACCCAGTACTTATAGCCCTAGAGCTTAGTGCAGAGTCTTTTCACAATTATTTTTTATAATATTTACCTATGCAGTCCTAGAGTTATAAAACAAAGGACACATATAAAACATTTAACAGCTGATTTACAATAATAACAAAAATACATATTATACAACATGTGTGTGTTATTTTTTTAAGTATTGTATGGTATTATGTATTACAGCTGCAGTAGAGGATTTAAAAATTACCCTGCTAACACAGAGCATTAAACACTTAAGTCAGTACTTCTGAACGTTCAGCGTGTTCAATACAGATAAGGCCCTGTACCTCGGCAATTAAAAGTAAACCGTGGCAAGATAGAAGGACACACCTTCACTCAGACACAACCAAAGTTCTTGGGCACAAGCAGCTGCACACCAAAGCAGGAATAGGAAACAGCAGCCCATAACGGGGTGTTTTCCTCCCAATAGGAGTCAGGTCTTAAAGTCAGTGAAAATTCACATTTTGAAGGTACCAGGTCCTGAATCAGTGTTCTATTATTTCCCCTCCACTTCCCCGAATGCGAGCAGATGTAATAAAGTACTCTGGTTATAGAAAGATTAATCTTCCAATTGCAATCATACTCAAAAACTGAAATTCATTATGCGGTATTCAAAATGCAGTATTTAAGGAACATTTCCTTCAAGTTCTTAATCTCCAAATCAGTGTACTGCTGCAAACCCCTGTTCGTGTTTCATTCATGCTATTAATGCTTTCAACTCCAATCTCCTGTACAATTTTCAAGTATCAAAATATCTAAGCAAGGAGACAGACTTCCAAAAAAAAAAAAAAAAAGTAACTGTCTTCCTACATCAGCTATTCCTAACCTGTCACATGATGCTACTAAACTAGACACTGTGTGAACAAGAGACAGTTACAATCTTGAAGAGTTGAGTAATTTAGATGAAAAAATGACAAGCCTTCAAAAAGAATTTTTTATTTCAATTGCTAATTGTTTAAATAATTATTCAAAGACCTAAACCTCATCAAATTCACTTTTGAAGTGAAAAAATAAATAAATCCAATGACAGCTTTATGAAATCCTTTTTTTAATCAGAAGATTATGTTAAATGAATGAGGAATCCCTCATATCACACAGCCTTTAAAAGAAATATAGTGCTACACCGAAAACCATATCACCTCAGCAGAAACCTAACCCTAAAACACAGGATCAGCAACAAAAATGGGACCTAAGCTAGTTCAAAGAGTATCAGCTCCTTAAAAGTACTCAATATTAGCTTTCTTGCCATTAATTGCAGCTCTGATCAATCCCACTAGCTTTTAAAGAAAGACAATCCTAAACAGTTGTCAAGTCTCATGGAATGGGGCAACTAATTAACTATTCTTATACAACAACTATCGATGTTGTTGTATAAGCAATAAGCAAAATTAATAAGCAATATAAGGTGTTGTTATCTGTTTTATTAAAAACACTTATTAAGCTTACCCTACCACACCTAGAGAAAGCTCTGTCAAGAAACTGTGCAAGCGTTCACCAGCCGGGCTGCTCAAAGGCAGAAAAGTCCTGACAGACAGACAGACAGACACTGTGTTTAATTACAGCCACGCTCTAATCCGTTCCGACAGTGAGGAAACGGGGATGGTTTTCAGCAAAGCCTCCTTCCAAAAAAATCACACCTCGGCTCACGGCGCAGACTTCCAACCCTCCCACACCAACACCTGTAGGGAACAACGCTCCAAGGCAAAATCAGACACTGGTGAAGCGCTGGGACTTGCTTCCTAGAGATTCTTTTGGGTGATATCGTGAGAGCTTTAGGAAAACTACCCTCACAACCATAGGCAAGCGCTCAGGTCACTGGTATTTGATGCTCCCATTTACCTCAGGAGCCCACGTCCATGTTCCAGCTCTGGAGACCCCCTGCCCCGTCCCTGCTCCTCAGCCCAGACCCCTGTCAACATCTGCCTCTCCCAGAGGGGACCTGTCCCTTCCTCCCTCTCCCCTCCCCGGGCTGTCACGGCGCAGAACAGGGGCTCCGGCTTGGACTTTAGCTCTGAAGCGAATGCAAACATCCTCCCGGAAGAAAGGACTGCTCCCGCAGAAGAGCAAGTCAAACAGGGAGCCAGCCCTGGCCAAACAAGGCCCCCGCACACCTCCCGCCGCTTTTATCTCCTCCAGGAAAAGGTGGGGATCCGCGGCAGCCGGGCCCAGCGCCGCAGCGCCCGCCTGCCACGCTAACGGCTGCCACACGGATGTCCAAACCGGATCCGACGACTCCAGCGGCGGCCCTTCCCCACAGCATCCCGCTCGCACCGAAGTAGAGCGAACAGGACCCCCCCCCTCCCCGGCCCGAGCCACAACGGAGACGGTGGGAAGGAAACCCCGCGGGGCGGGAGCCGCCCGCCTGCCGCCAAGGCCACCGCGCCCGCTCTCCCCCCTACCCCGAACCCCTCAGGCCGTGGCCCAGCCCGCCGCCCTCCCGGAGCCTCCACCGCCGCCCCTCAGCAAACGGGGAGGCCTGGGTTGAGGGGAGGCCGCAGCACTGCCTCCCCCCACCCCGCCCGGGGGAGGCCGGGAGCCGCCTTTACCGTGTGTTCGTGCTCGTCGGCGCGGGCGCGCAGCGGCAGGCGGAGGAAGGAGAGGAAGAGGAGGAGGAGCGGCGCGGCGGCCGTGCAGAGCCGCAGCCCGGGCGCCGCCATCTCGGGCCTGGGCGTCCCCCCCGCGCGCGCGCGCACGCACGCACGCAGCAGGCCCCCGCCGCGGAGCCGGCCCGCGCCCCGCCGCCAACGCCGACCTGACGACGCCACTTCCGCTCCGCCCGGCCACGTCATCCGGCCGCACGCCGGAAGTGCCGTGCCTTACGGAGGCCGCCGGGAGTCAAGGCGAGCGCAGAGCTGAGCCGGGCCGGGTCCCCCATACCGCTGCCCGCCGGCGGGCCCCGGCCTCCCCCTCGGCTCCTCCCCCGCTGAGGGGGCGGAACGGGGCCGCGGAAACAAAGGGAGGGGGCGCGGAAGGCCGGGGCAGTTGAGACTCTGCGGTCTGCAACCTAAGGGCGTTGAAGCACGGTTATTTTTTAATTGGGGGGAGTTAGTACTATAGTCGATAAAATCATAACGTATGTATCAATGAGATAATCTCAAATTATTTAGATTTTAGATCTAGAGAAGAGAAGGCTCCGGGGAGACCGTATAGCAGCCTTTCACTATCTGAAGGGAGCTACAGGAGAGCTGGGGAGGGACTCTTTGTCAGGAAGTGTAGTGACAGGACAAGGGGTAATGGTTTTAAGCTGAAAGAGGGGAGATTTAAATTAGATATCAGGAAGAAATTCTTTAGCGTTATAGTATTGAGGCACGGGATCAGGTTGCTCAGAGAAGCTGTGGCTGCCCCATCCCTGGAGGGGTTCAAGGCCAGGCTGGATGGCGCTTGGAGCAACCTGGTCTGGTGGGAGGTGTCCCTGCCCAGGGCAGGGGGTTGGAACTCAATGATCTTTACGGTCCCTTCCAACTCTAAGCATTCTATGATTCTATTTGAGGGCAGCGTGACACAGGGCTGCGTGCAAGTGCCCTTAAAAATAAATATAATAAACCTGCAGAGAGCCAGGGCGGCTGAAGCACAAACTGCCCTGTCTGCCCCAGGGGGGGGATAGAGGCATTGGAGCTGCCCCCAGACCTGAGGACGGGAACATTTTCTGTCAGCGCTGGGTAAGGTTAAGCCTGCAAAAACCTGTGTGTGAACTTGGAACTCGCTCAAGGTACAAGTCCAAAGTAGAAAAAAAAAAGCAAAACCAAATCGATCAAAAAAAAAAAAAAGCCAAAAAGCTCATGGTATTAAACATTCATTGATCATTCAGTTTTAAAACTGAATACAGAAACAATTTATATTTTTTTTAAATTAAAGAATAGGGGCAACACCACATTCTCCAATATTGCCCAAGCCAACACATATATAAAGATAGTATGAAGGACATGAACTCCATGCAGGAGATGCTCCGTCCTATTACATGCCATCCATGCTTTGTAGGAATAATGCAAAAAGATTTCCCTGTTTACCATTTCCACCATACCCAAACAAAAAGGTTTTTCCCCTTGTGGCCTTACGCATTCAGTCTACCTTCCCTGAACATGTCTTAGCAAGCTCCGTTTACATGAAGCCTTTTCCAGGTTGTATGGTAGGAGGCTCCTGCTTATTTCAGGAGAATCAACGTCGCTATAGAGAGATTCTTGTCAAAACCCATTCAACCCCCGTTTTGTATTAAGAAAACCCCTAAACAACTAGACAGCTTTGATAACACCATATGTTTTTTTCCAGTCATTGCATCTCAGTCCAAAATGGAGTGGCTTACCCTTGGGAGACACAGAGAGGAGGCTTCAGCATCTTCAGTTTATTCAGTATTTAAGTCTCTCGGTCAACACTGGGGCTGGCCAGAGCCATCTGCTGCAGTGGGATTTGCGAGGCACACTGTGCAAAGCACTAACACTTTCCCCAGGCCAGCCAGCTGCCACCTGAGCTCAGTAGATTGGCTGACGCCCCTACAGGTGACCAGGCCATTTACTTGTTACCAGCAGTTTTATTATTTACTCAGTCCTTGAGCGGTAACATTTGATGGAAACGTGCCTCATTCCCACCCCCCCCCACCCAAGGACATTCTTGAATAACCAACAATCTGTTTGTCCACAGTTTTCTTCTCTGGTATCTTCTGAACTTCTGCTTCAGTGCACTTCTCTTGGGTGGAAGCACTTCATGCCAGGTGCTCAGCACCACAACTGGAGTCTAGCTAGGCAAGGACTCCATACATTGAGCCGTAAGAGGATTAAAGCCACTAAACGAAACCAAACCAAGGTAGAACACCCATTTGGGCAGCTGAGAAGGTGCATCTATGCCTGGCCTGCATCCCAATTGTTGACCTGCATTTAACAGTGAAGTAATTTTAGTGCTTTTCTCCTCAATGGGGCAATAGTTTTGCTTTGACTGATGATCAGTGAGATCCCTAAATAGTCCAGAAGTTATGAAGTGAGAAGGGGAATGCCCGAGAACTGCAGTGAAAAAGGGGCCAGAAGAGAAATCATTTATAGTATTACTCAGCTGCAGCTCTCCTCCAAACCAGAGCCCCACTAGCACTTGGTTCTTCATGCTAGATCAGGTCAGACTAAGGAAGTATTTAAGCTCCAAACAGGAGAGAGACTGAGAGGCTACTCAGGAACTACTTTTCAGCAGTTCAAATATAAACTGTCTCACTGTAGCACATGCAAAAAAAAATCCAGTTCACAGCCATGGTATTAGGACTGTGCAAAGGCAAACCCTCAGATGAAGTTCAGATAAACCCCTCCCACAGAAGACATCTGGCTATCGCATGCAGGGGATGCAGAATTAAAAATTAGCTGGGGAAGACAGATCCCCAGGCTGCTTCAGTCCAACAGCTTTGAAAGGAAATCTTCTGCATGACACACTTTCATATCTTGCTTTTCCCTTCCTGCTCTGTTACAGCTTTCTTACAGCATTTCTACCTTCTGTTGTGCCTGGCAGATGTGAAAGCAGATGAATTCCTCTTATCACATCACAGCTCCAAGCTCTGGAGTGCAGCTGCAGCCACCACTAAGGAGATGGGGAACTTCTGAGCAAAACTGCTGTGTGCAAACCAAAGCCTGTGTGGCAGCTGAAGACAATCAAGCTGCTCAATTTCCTTTTAGTTTATTTCTTTTATCCCTGTTTCCTTCACTTATCCATGCTACCGTTTTCCTCATTTCAGCACCAAAACCTCCTCCCAATTTGACTGAATAGCACTGGGAACTTTGTTCTGTTCCAAGAAGAGAACAGAAGGGCAGCTCCCGCCTCACCATTCCCCCGGCTACTGTGAACAAAGAGCAAACTGTCAGCGAGAGCCTGTAGTGTCAGATTTACTGGAGAAGGCACCGAGAGCCTTTAAAAAATAAAAGTATAAAATAAAAAGGTCGCCTCTGTAGCTGTGGGCCTGCAGCACAACACCTGCATCGAGGCCGTATGAACTGCACTGGAGTTATAGCCTATGAGTTTAATGTATAGAGGATATTTAGGCTTATGCCTATACCCTTGAGAGCGGCAGGGGCTTCTCCACCTTCACTCAGCGCTGCCTGAGTCACAGTCACCATCTGTCATTCCTACAGCTCTGCACATTGGCTTTGCCACCCTGCAGGAGAAAGGAACTACAAAGTCCATCCCTTGCTCTCTTACAGATTAAGCTGTAGGAGGCCAAGGGACATAAGAGGGAGCTGACATGACCAGACAGAAGCTATCCATGTCCTACTTGTACATAAGGGATCACTGAATACTGATGTATTTATGTCTCTCTCAGGGCTGGAAGAGGGGGAATGGCTTGAAAATCAAGTAATGATGCTTAATTGTCTACTCTGAATATTATCTTGCAGAATTGCCCATCTGTGTCACTCATGGTATTCACTTACTCACTACACTTGTACCCCAAGGGCCAGGATATGTTCAGAAGATTGCAAGGCCTGGAAGAAAAAAAAAAACCCACAAAACAACAAACTCAAAAAACCAAAATAATTCATTCAAGTCCCTTGAGATGAGGAATCCAAACTGATTTCTGCTTTTACATGCTTTCTACATTTGGAACACAGAGAGCCAAACGGGGAAGCTCTCGTTAAGTTTGTAAGGCCTCAGGTAGAAGAAAGGCTGGACACAGCTGCTGCAGATTCACATCGCTAGAGAGGAAGAGTAGGGGAGGAAGAGTCCAGTCCCTGGGCTGCCCGTTTCCACCGCAGCGGGCAAACTCCACAGCTGGGGTTTGCAAAAGGTGTGTGTTTATCATTGGAGACTCACTCTACTATTCCAGAGCATGAAGTGAAACACCTTTGTATCGCTTCCACAGTGAACAATGCAAGAGACACAGGACATCACACTGCTGCCAATTCCTTCCTCTAATTTGAGAGGTCAGTCATATGGTTTAAAGTAACAAAATACCATCTCCCTCCCCCCCCAAAAAAAAGGTTTAAGCACAACTGTTCTGTGATACAGCAGGTCCTTTACCAGCTGCTTTGGGAATTTTCATGGTAAACGCAGCACACACAACAGCTCGTTGATGTCTGTCCTCTTCAGGGAGGAAAGGGAAAGGCATTTTCAAGGCTGTATGCAAAACACATTCTTCAATAAAGGCAACTTCTTATCCTTCCATGGTTAAGGATTGCTGGAGGGAGACTCTACACCTTCTGAAAGGTCGGTATGTCCATACCCAAAGTGTAACACCAAACAGCAGTACTTTCACCTGCTCCCACTGTAATAAGTGTTCTTCAAACAAAGCCTTCGAACCAATTATTTGCTTTACTTTTTCAAGCATGTTTTCCGGTCAAGCCCTTGTAGGTTGTATCCAGGGTTTTGGTAACGATGCTTAGCAGGAATTACTTTCTAAAAGGACATGTGTTCTTTCTTGGTTGAAGGAAAATTTCATGGTAGTGCAGGACTCCAAGATACACATTAGCATTCTCCTTCCCAACCATGATACTTTATCTTGAAATCCCAAAGGACCAAAATTTTTCTAAGAAAAAAGTTACAGAAGGCCAAGAAATCTCAGTGAAAATGATGGGAAAAGACACCAGAGCTTTAGGGAGGAGGAAGGGGAAGAAAACATTTGGCTCCCACTTATAAATAATTTAAGACAACCCAAAAATATCTGTACAAACACACATACAAACAGAAAAATCTCATATTCCACAGATGTTGAGAGATTCAGCGACCTCTTGGGGGCACAGGTGGAGGATAAAAGCCTTCACAGCTTGCAGGCCTATGAAGAGACAAAGAATACAAATGCATTTTTTAAAAAAAAAAGTAGAGAGTAGGGTTCTGGAACAACACATCGCATGCATTAACATCAGATCTAAGAACACTGCATAAGCAATAGTCACAGAAGAGAAACAGGCTATCAGTGATTCAACAACAGAGCAGATGCCAAGGTGCCAGAGCCCTTGTTCCTGTCCAAGTTCTGCTCTTCACCTGCAGTAAGTCTGCTATTACTGGAAAGAGATGCTGTAACACTTGGAGTAAAAACTTTGATAGTATAGTAGCTTTTTCCTGAAAATTAGATGAAGGGTAACAGGAAGAGATGAAAAGATTCAAAATCTTTTTTCCAAACTAACTACAGATAAATTCAAGTTATATTCTTGCCAGAGTCAAGCCAACACACAGAACTTAATGGACCAACTCATTAGTAATTACTATTTTAGTAGTTGGATAATTTTATTAGCATCTGTACTTAGGTAAGCCTATGGGGCCTGGACCTCATAGACTTGCACTGGCTGGACTAAGGAATGTTTACAAATAATTTAAGTTTGTGGTGGTCTGATCAAATCAAGGCAAAACCCCTCCACACCTTTTATAAAACCAGCACAGTTCTCACTTTGAGGCCAATCATATATGTAAGCAAGTGTGCTCTGGACAGATCTGAAATTTGTAAAAAGACCAGAAGTCCAAGAGAAGGCCAGAAGGGAATTCCCTCTGCACCAGGCTTTGTATGTTCCCAGAGGATCTTCTCAGTTGGACCAGGTGCTAAATCTCTGGCAGCAGCCAGATGCTGGTCCACCTGGGTCTGGCTTATTATGGCAGGTGGTGTGCATTTCAATAACGAAGTGAACTTGCAGTGTGTGACCACACTAACAGCATGTTACCAGCTAGGAAACCAATTCCACCAAGCATTACAGATGAGAAACAAGGATCTTACAATGCCTTACAGTGTGTGTTTATAGATAACAGCCTGGTAGATTTTGTGGAAAGACACATTCGCTTTCCTGCTCGAGGCTTCCATATTGATTCACTGAAAGCTCCTCTTTGAGCTGCATTTCAGCTTTACCTGCTGGCACCTCGAGGAGGCACTCTGGGAGGCCTTTCTGGGACAGGCAGCCTCTCTGCTTGGTGGGCAACTGGGCTGCGGCTTCTAGTTGTTTCTGGGACTTCATTGTCCTACAAAATGAAGAAAAGAGGTTACAGACCAGTGGAATTTGGTTCTTGTTCACTTCACAATAGAAGTGGCTATGTTTTGCCATTTCTGCAAACCCAATGCCATCCCTGAGCTCCTTTTTTTTTTTTTTCTTCACAAAAACAAAGCCATATAGTTACGGACAATGAACGAGAATATAGCAGAGGCGAGAGCTTACCTCACTGTCCCCTTCCATCCCACTGCTGACACTCAATATGCTCCGAGTGCTGGAGCGGTTACTGGCACTACCTGGAATGAGTGAGAGAAAGAAAACAATATATTATTAAATCCTGGTGATTTAACTGTAAATCACTAACTCAGGACTCCTAACCTCATGCTTACCTCTTGCACACACCATTTAATGCTTCTTGAATTTATTTCCACTGTCATTTTTCACACATTCAGAATCTAAACAATGAAATTTCATACAACAGAGAGCACAGGGCCAAAACCATTCTGTTTTGCTTTATTTTTGCAGATTTCTGCCCTAGATAAGGCAGGCTTTTAGCTAAATACTCCCAACCATAATCTAAGTGAAAAGATCCAATGCCAATACCAGCTGGTAAGTCAGGTAAATATTTTCCCATTACACATTCATTTCTGAACTGAGTGACTGCTTGAGAGGTTATTGTTCCTAATAACTGCTCACCACCTCCTCTAACAACAAAAAACTCCTTACTCTTCACAGGAATGTTTCCTAGTCCATTCCTAGGAGTGATGGGGAGGGACTCTCGATCAGGAAGTGGAGCGACAGGGCAAGGGGTAAGGGCTTTAAGTTGAAAGAGGGGAGATTTAGGCAAGATTTAATTCCTGTGAGGGTGGTGAGACACTGGAAGAGGTTGCCCAGAGAAGCTGTGGCTGCCCCATCCCTGGAGGGGTTCAAGGCCAGGCTGGATGGAGCTTTGAGCAACCTGGTCTGGTGGGAGGTGTCCCTACCCAGGGCAGGGAGGTTGGAACTCATGATCTTTAAGGTTCCTTCCAACTCTAACCATTCTGTGACTCTACAATTCCAAATCTAAAAATGACAAGTTTGTTCAATCTTCAGCAAACATTTATGCAAACCCATTTAACTTTCACAGACATAGAATAGGGAATGTTTTTGCCATCAGTCATGCCATCTATGAAGGAGACAGCAGCTCACAAACAAATCCTGCACTGCTATGGCTTGTATCAGCCACAAATACATGATGTTCTATAGGACTGTACTGAAATGAAGGTTACAGAGGTTTTCTTCTAAGATGTAGTCCCCTCCCTAGCCTTAGTGAGGTAACTCTCATTATCACCTGGGATAAACAGCAGCAGTTTAAAGTGCTAAATACTGTGTTAGGGTCTGTTCCCACCATCATGCCATGGGAAAGAGCCAAGCTGCATGGAGGGAACTCTGCAGGCTTGTTAACACTACTCACCACTGCTTATATGCAAGTTACTGGCTCAGTCAGCTGCCTCCGGCACCTACTGTGGACATGTGCCAGATATATCTTGCCAAGAGCCACAAAGGTAATAACCTCACTGGGACTCAGTTTTCCTTTCAGAGAACCAAAATGATCTTAATGATTTCTGCAAGAATTGCTCCGTCTGAAGTAACAGCAAGAATGCAGGGATTTAATTTGCATAAATGAAACCTAGTAAAAACCCAAAGATAATACAAATGTGCAGACTGTCCCAAGTCACTCAAGAGGCCCCACAGCTACCAATTAAAAATGCTGTCCTTTATCTACAACAATTGAGGAACTGACATGTAGAGAACTGGTTCCCAGCCTACAATGTAACTGTGCCCTTCAGATGGGAAGAGAACACTGTCTGCTGAGAGTCACAGCAAGGGAGCTTTCTTTTTTCTAGGAGAGCAGCTCCCATCTGCTTTTAAGACCTGAAGATGGGTGATACGCCTTCCTTGAGAAGGCTCAAGGGAATCTTTCACTTAGCTTTTCAGGTTCTCCTCCTGCAGAGATGCAGACACAAGATGTCCAAACCTGTACCTGAAGTTGCTTTTTCAGTTTTAAGAGCAGGCAGCCTGAGGCACGCAGGATTTGGGGCAGTGGTGCCAGTGCTGGGATTCAGGATCTGTCCCCCTGAGCTGAATCCAGGCTGGGGAAGCATTTTCCACCCAGCTTTTCTGTAGAGAGGGTGACAGTCAGGGTTTGCTTACTTGTTGTGCTGGATGTGCTTTCTGTTTTCCAGTCTCCTCGCTTTAACTCCTTTTTTGGTGGGAAAACGTTTTTCCTGGGGGCGTATTCATATATTCCACATTCTGGTTTCCCCAAAGTATTATGAGAATGTCGAATGGGTACTGTAATTTCCAAATCTGGAAGGGAAAAAGAAGAGCTCAGAAAGGTCTCTGTAAGTATAGCCTCAGAGACAGCTTTGCACCCCAGAACAAAGCCAAACACAATCACATAAGGGTGATCATAACTGTACATGAATGAATTAAGGCTGCCTCCACAGATGCAGGCATCCTTTCCTCAGTCTGAAAAATAAAGAATAAAGCAACGTCCCTATGTTTTAGCCAATGGGCATAAGGATGCAAATATTAAAACATCATATAATTACAATACACACGGAGACATTTCTGTCTGAATATTGTTAGCTGCTTCACTACCAGAGAATGTCAGAATCAAGAGACGGTTACCTGCACTTTTGTCTTTTTTTTGCTTCTCCATTTGCCTCCTGGTTATGCTGTCTCGTAGCCGTTTCAGATTTTCCTAAAAACATCACAAGATATTCTTTTCAGGCCTTTAGATAAAAGGAGGATGAGCAGCTTTCTGACAAGACCAATATTGTATTTCAGCTAACTTTGCAGCCAAGCTGTAACAAAGCCTGCTAGACCTGGCTGAAGTCCAAACCATGTCAACAGGTTTTAATATATTCTCTTCAGAAATCCATGTGGGCCTTTCAGAAGCCAAATTGTTGGGTTTTTTTTAGGATGTTCATTGTGTCAAACCAGGACAGTCAAGTTCACAGACTCACTGGCAGTTGCAGATAAGCAGCACATTAGGTTTAAAACTCCCTCTATTTTCTGTTTCCACTGTGACACTGGCACAGAAACGAGACACACATTCAAGCAACTGCACAGTCCTTTCTGTACTAATGAACAGATAATTTTGACTGCAGGGACAGAGGAGGCTGCCACGCATCCCACAGAAAGAGTTCAGGCTGCTCCCACTGAAGCCAGAGGGGACACCTGGAAATGTAACTGGGAGCAATGTCTCTTCACCATTGTGTGGCAGCACACTGCACCTTACAGGAAAGAGAGGTGGGGAGGGGAAAAAAAAAAAAAGGTAACTTTTCCAGCAGGGAGATAGCTACATATGTAAGAGGAGGAAACCCTTGAATAGGTGGAAAAGCAGATAGAGCAATTGCTGTACCATGAAGGTCTGGAGCAGAAACTTTGAAAGCCGTGCATGGGATGGGGCACCAAGCATTCCACTTCTCTGCTACAGACATCTACTAAAGTAGCACTGTGCTCTTTATTGTCAGAAGAGATTCCTCTGACTGTTTCTGGATAGAGAGAACCCTTCCAAGTGAGAATAAGGAGGAGAAAAGTCTTGGCTTTGTTCTGACAGCTCCCGAAACAGCATCACACACCGGAGACCAGCACCTCAAGTGTGAGAGCAGAGTCCTGCAGCATGAAAAAAAGGCTCGAAAAGAAGAAGGCAGTGGTTTTCAGGAGGGAGCCCCACTTAGGAATGGAAGTTTTAAACTATGACTGCCAGCTCCACCAGTCACTGTGTTGCTGCTGCCAACACAGAATCAAGAAAATGTGTTGGGCTGGAAGGGGCTTTTAAAGGTCATCTAGTCCAAGCCCCCTGTAGTAAGCAGGGCCATCTTTAACTAGATTAGACTAAATGACTCCCTCATTTAGCTACATCACCCAAATAACTAATGACTATTGTTAGACCTTGCCCATCAAAGAACAAACACCCAGGGAAGGATCAGAGCATCTACAAGAAAAGACTTTAAAGCCAATCCACCATCTGGGACACTGGGTCTTCACTGATTCAAAATAGATGAGAACTGACAAGTGAAATTTTTGTCACAGAAGTAGGTGCTGGGTCACCTCTAGAAAGGTAATTTAGCCAACTGGATTTGGCCTGATTCCTTGTGTGCAGCTCTCCAAAAACTAACACCACCACTGCAAGACAAACAGATCTGTAAAACAGCTACTTACTGCTTAAAACTGCTTATTGCTGCATTGGGAACAGCCCCTCCGTGTCAGGAGAGAGCTCTGCTAACTGTGGGACTGCGTTACTGGTCTTCCTGCTCCAACCAGGAAAGAAACCTACCCACACTGAACAGCCTGTGATGTACACCTAGAGAGACAGCTGTATTTCTTAAACAGTGATATAAGCCTGTACCTGCTGGAACCGGAATGATTCTGATCTCTTTTTCTGATTCAGTTGCCACTCCTTAAAATGAAGTACAGCTTCATCAACGGTGAGTATCCCCATTTTCACTTGCTCCTGTAACGTAATCAGCTGCCGTTGACCTGGAGTTTTCATTCCAGCAAATGGATCGTAGATGCTTGATTGGGACAGGTCCCTTACAGGCCGGACTATTGTCTCTGAAGAGAGAACACCAAACATATCCTTGAATATTATCTGCCCTTCTCACTGAATACAAAGAAATGCAAGCACCCTTGATATACCAGAGATTAAAAAAAAATAAAATTAAAAAAAAAAATATCAATATTACAGACTGAATATTTCCCTAACCGTAAGAGGGTTTTGTCTTTATGCTACCTGTTATTCGTCAGGGCTAAAAGCCCAGTTGAGAGGTAGCCTTGCATGCAAATATCTCCCAGGGATGATCTCTGTTCTTAAAAACATAATTGAAGTGAACAGCACAAAATGTACTCCTTAAAGTGCTCTGCTTCCTCACTGCAAAAATCTTCTCTCTCTTCAGCAATCCACAAACCAGAGCATTCACCTCGGCAGTCACAATGCAAGACTCTGTACAGTGTAACTCCAGAAGAAAAAAGGTGAAAACTCACCCTACTGATGTACTGATGCAGCTCTTTGTAAGCTGCTTGCAACATAAAGAGGAGTTCCCAATACATGAGATCAAAAGCTCAGATGTGGCTCTTGGCACTCTGATAGCGCACAGGTTAAGGGGCCAAAAAAATAAGGACAAAGTTTTGGAAGTGCAGACATCAATAGCAAGCAGTTCACTAAAGGTTAAATCCCAGGAAATAATGATCAATGGGCAGTGGCTGTATCCAGAAAATCAAAAGTGGGACATCGAAGTAATAAGGGTCAAAACATAAAAAAAGGACTTCAGTGATCATTATGATCCTGACTGAGAATAAATTGCAAGACAGTGGATATGTACAGTGTGTGATAAAAGGGTACCCCTCTCACACTCCACAGTTACAAAGTTTCCAGTGTCACTTAAGGTCAGAAAGGTTGGGTCATTCATATATTACAATTATCCCCAGAACCTTGTAAACCAGCTTCATTTGTGTGAAGTATCTCAGCAGATGTACTTTAGGATTACTGCAAAGATTTTCAGGGTGAGCTTCTGACTTACCTTTCTTAACCCTTCCTCTAGGAACATACAGATTCTCAGGTCTTTGAGCTTTCTGTGCAAAAACTGTAAAACAAACACTCTTTAGATACTGAAATGCATCTCATGAAGACAGAAATAACAAGGGAGGTACTGAAGTATAGAATCATGTCCTATACAAATGCTATGGAATCAATGATACCATTACAGAGCTTGATTGTGTCCTTATAATATCAGAATCTCTCCTATTTAACTGGATTTGTTTATGCCATTTGGGGGTAATCTGTCATCTTACTATTTTCATTAAGAACAAGCTCAGGCCAAGACCTCAGGATACAACATCCCCACGTTTTCAGAGCAGGCAGAAGATGAAAAACAGATCTGAAATTGGATCCCAAAGGTAATCCAGCTCTTATGGAGCGAGAAATATTCCAGAGCCAAATAATTCACAGGTCTCAGAAATGTGTAGATTTTCTTGGCATTTTTTCAGCAATTGGAACCCACGTCAAGACCATTCTACAGTTGACTATAGTTTAGGTCCTGGCACTCAACTCACTTTTGGAGATGTACAGCTCATTGTCCGGCTGTGGAGAGCTGGATTCTGGTCTTGGAACAGGAACTGGAGGTCTGCTAGCCATTTCCTGAGGAAAAGTATCTTGTTCCACTGAGTAGTATACATCTTCACTGTACCGCTGGTAAACTCCTTCCTCTGAATCTGGCACATCCACGCTGCTGCCTACAACAGAGTAGGGATTGTAAGAAAAACAACCAAACACTTCACTGAACACTAGGTCCCTCCTTCTTACCAAACTGGCCATTTCACAGGCAAAACCAGCTGGTTTTGCAGTGACTTAAAGTACCAAAGCCCTTCAAGACGTGACTTGATGATCAAGTCATTAACATCTAGCAGAACATAAGTGTTGGCCACTAAGCCAGTACCATCTATTTTGATGAAGACACCATAGTGGAAAATCTCATAACTGTTTTTAAGAACTTGAGAAACAGTTAGTTCAATAAGTTCCAATTAATTAGCATATCATAACAGTTAACAAATCAGAGCACCGTTTTCCAAAAGCTGCTTGTGGTGGTCTGCAAAGTGCTACAGAGAATTATTCCTCTGTCTGAAATAAGCAATTGCCATCAGCTGACAACATATTTGATCTCAGAATGATGTGTCTCGGAGGGAGCTGAGTACGCACATCTGTACTTAACAGGACCAGTTACTATTATACCACCTCATCATCTCCATTCTATTCTCACTCTTAGCATGACTGCAAAATCATCAAATGTTGTCATACCCAATTTAAAAGCTAGTTTTCCTCTGTCTGCATGCTGGCAAAAAGAATTAAGAGCCCCTGGGATAACTCCCTACTATGTTACCAAGTCACAAGTGACTAGTTTAACCACTGGGATGACTTTCCTTTAGTGATGTTGTAACACCCAGTAGAGTCAAAGCAACAGGACTGGTGCCAGAGCGTCGGTGTTGGCAGGGAAAATAGAACGAGATGTTAAGAGTCCCAGACTTAATCTTGCTCTGAGTCCAGCTGGGCCACCAACAAAAAGTGAGCCTGTATCCCTGGTGAGTCAGGAAAAGGCTTGGACAACCCAATCATGCTCAGTGGGGATAGCACGGAGCAAAGGTCTGGCTTTGGTCAGAGAAGGCAGAGGGAGCACTGAAGAGGTAGAGCATAGATTTGTTTGGGAACCAGCAGTTCTTTTCCCCTTTCCAGGCTGCTGTCTTCAATGGATGGACTTTTGAATAAAACATCTACATTAAAATTCACCACTCTATTGCTGCTCTACTTTATACTCAGTCTCTGCCCATGAGGGGAGCCTGCACCCACGTCAGGACACCAGAATTAATTCCCATCACTAAGATAAGGACAAAAGACAGCCATTCCTGAATAGATACCAGCTGTGTGCTTGCACTCACTGGTAGGCAGGGACTGCAGCTAGAAATGGCTCCTTTTTGGTAAAAAACTAACTGCATTTGTGAAATCACCTCACAAGCTGCTTTTTTTGTTGTGCCTCATTTGTACCCACCAAGGCAAAGCCATCTCAAACAGTGTGTACAAGCTCCTATCTTTAACAGATCAAGAAGAAACCTCAGGTTCCATTTAATTGCTTTAACTGTGCTACTGCCATCCCTCTCTCCAAACAGGTCTCACCTTCTAAAAACTTGCGCAGCATTGAGTCTTTTGTAGTTAGAGAAACTTCATCTCTGTCAGCTGGAGCATCTGGTTTGGACTGAAGCATCTCCACATCTGGAAAAAAAATCAGAAAGATGAACCTGTTGATTATGCTCTTAAAATGTGTGGAAGAATGTAATGTAATATAATACAATAACATGACATGATATTTCTGACTGGGCCTCTAGTCTATGGTGAAAATTGAAGAGGAAGCAGGCAACTGACCACACATTTGCCTCAAAAAGGCTCCCAAGTTGCTGTGTTCAGCCCACTCTGCACAAATCCCTGCCTGATGCTTATGCTGGAGGGGAACTAACAACACTTATTGACAAGGCTCCAAGCAGGCGCTGAGGATTAGCTCTTACTGAGAGCGCGTTGGCCAGATGAAGGGTTTGGCCTCTGCACAGTGCTCCTGAGAGGCCAAATTGAGTGGAAAACTCTGTGACTGGGCTAAACCAGACATTGAGGGCAATTTGCCCATAGCACAGAAGACAGTATTTGTTTTGTTTATTGGATAAAAGTCAAAACAGCCGGGTGAGTTAATTTGTTGGACTGGAAGGTGTTTAGAGGGTCAAAGAATAATTCAGTATTGAGAAAGGCATGACAGCAAACAATAAGATATTTTGTTAAGTCATTATTTTGACATGAAGAATTCGGATTTAAAAAAAGGGGTCAACATCATAACCCTAAAACTAATCCTAAAATTAAAAGATAACCATGCTCCTAATGATATTAAAAACAAGAGTGATATAAATGAATTGTTTACTTATTGATACAAGTGAATTGTTGAGGCATACTGTGAAATATGTATTACTATGTAATCAAGATAGTTTGGGTTACATGAGATAATATGAAATATTTATCTATAAATTTATTTTTAATATTTTCTGACCTTTCTTATTTTTTTCCTGCAAAGCTGAGGAGATTATGAGAAAGGGATAAGAATACGCTAGCAATATTTTACTTTGTTAGAATGTTGTGGGTTTGCTTTTTTTTTAAAGACTAATTGTCAAAGGACCCGCTGACAGTCACATGAATGCACCCAACCAAGCTTTAACCTTCCAGGAACAGCTCCAGCACAGCCAGAGCAATACTGCACGCTGTGTGGACTAACCTCACCAGCTGCTTCTCAAGAGCCAAGTTTCACGCTGCTGAAGCTGATCTGTTCACCACCAACCTAATATAAAGTTCACTTAAGCATCACTGCACTACATGGAAGCACAGATTTTATATTTGAACATCCTAAAGAACCTACAGACCTGTATTTTTCTGTAGAGCGATTTTTCCACTTTGCAACCACCTTGAATATTTTTAACAGAGCTTTTAGAAATGAACCTGTGGCAAATACAGGCTTAGAGGAAAACCCCTGTTTTATGGAGTTGGGGGACAGAACAGAATGCGACGGGTGTACAAAGTTCCTTTCATTCTCTGTGGAGGGAACAGTGACCTCCCAGTTCTGGCTGTGCTCTGCAGGATTACCAAACCAGCAGTGCAACAGGATACTGTAGGGTTTGTTTTCTACCATATAGTTAAATTCATCAACTAATTAGTTCTCCTTAGAAGACATAATTGCCACCTCACTAACTTCTTGTACACAGGCCTGTCTGGGACACAGATGAGACCCAACATCTCACCCATGTACCAAAGCTGAAAATCAGTTCTCAGCTTCATCAATGACACCTGCTATTCCACTTGCTGCAAAAACACACCAGTGAGACACAGGTGACAAGAAGGTGGTGCATACAAACACTGGGTACCACAAGAAAGGTCCTGGAGGCTATTGGGGAAAGCAGGAAGAGGGCTAAGTACTTCCTAGATGTCAGAATTTAGTAGCTAAAAGGCATTTATGCAAAGAGTTTCAGTTTCCCTTTGCAGGGAGCTCACCCAACCTGTGAACAGACAGACAGAAGATGAATTATGACCTACAGACACTTCCCAACAGCTAAAATATCCATGTGTGGGCACCCTTTACAAAGTAGTAACACCCTTCCTCCTTTCAACATTTGCAAACAGTAGATGCCAGGTATTCCTGCCCACAAAATAAGCTACCTCTGTACAGAGACCAGCCCTTTATCACGCAAGACAAAGGCTTCAATGTGTTGGCATAAACCACAACTCAGAACTTTATAAGCAGTTACATTTTTGTGCACAGGTCCCTCAGTTTGCTCAAGGATAACAAGGAGGCTGCTGTTTCTTGGATTAACTAAGAAAAAAAAAAAAGAAACAAAACAAAGAGGACAGTGTTGAAAAGCTTGGTCTCAAGAGAATAATGGTGGAGGAGGGAAAGGATATGCGAGTAGAATAAGGGCATCACAACTTAATTATATGTAACTAACATCCACTCTTTATGTGTTGGAGATCTGCAAATTACAGTATAGGACAAAAGATTTTAGTCAGCTGAAACCCTCTAGGATAAGGGATTAAATCCCTGCATGAAACTCACAGTATCTAGGGCCTGAGTGTCCACACAGTTCATAGATACAGAAACAGTGCCAAGAGTTCAGACTTGTTTCCTCCAGCCCTTGGCTGCTGTCTGGGCTTGGACAGAAGAAATACAGCCTAACTCTGGCCCCAAGTAAAAGAGCATAATAACGCACACACACAGACCAGGCAGTTTAATCTTCACACAAATCAATCAGGTTTTTGACGCTTTCAAGAATCCTTGCTCTCAGAAACCCTTCTGCACACAACTCCAGCCTATTCAAAACACTGTTTTGCAAAAAATAAAAAAAAAATCAGTAGGTGGTGCTGGTGAAAGCCAAGCAGGAAAAGAAAAGCACTGTATCTGATGCTGCAGTTGATAGCACCAGACCGATATAATGGAGATAACTCTCCCTCTTTGCTATTCAGCTGCTGTTTGTTGCAGTATGTGACTCAGCTAAATGACATTTACCAGCAACTTGAACCAACCTGGAGCATATTCTGGAAAACTATGTTTGACTTTACAGGTATTTGAAAAGTGTAATAAGAGGGAAGTGCTCTTTTGAAGCAGGAACAATTGCATTAACGATAAGAAATTAAATAAGGCAATTCAATCTCATTATTAAAGAGGAGCAAACAAGGCAACAGCAGGAGCTAGTAAGCTCCCACTGATTTGGTTGGGAGTACTTTATATTTAATCTACACTGCTGAGGGCATTAAGACCTACCCAGGAACGAATACTCCCCTCTAGCAGAAAGGGAGGCATGTTCTGTAGATGAACAAATCCTTTTCGATGTTTTTTAATTCCATCACTTACCTCAAAACTTAAGGGAAAACAAGCAATTCAAAGGTGTGTGCAATTCTCACGTGGCATCGACTTAAGCAAAATCGGGCCCTTGCACAGCTTCTGTGCTTTCTCTGTAAACATTTCCCCAGGGCCAAATGCATTGAAAAATCAAAAGCTGGATGAAGAATACAAGAACTAACAGAACGCTTCAACATTCAAGTATTTGCTACTACCTTAAACTCATTATGATGGCTCCAGTCCTATATTACCTTATTCTCAAACCAGTTCCTGCCAGACAAATTGACCCTGTGGTATCTACCCTTCTTTTGTGATCAGTCTCTGAAAAAGCTGTGGTGGAAGTGTATCTTGATCACAATAAAAGGGCATTGAGCCAGGGTATGGCTACACTTAAAATAGCTCAGGTATTGTCCTCTACAGCCATAACTACTCATGTAAGGACCACTCTGACCTGGAGAAAGTACCTCAGCAGATGTTGTTTATGATTTCTTAGAGAGGTCTTTATCCTCGCAGATCTTTAGGTTGGTACAAAAGCTTGAAGCCTTTATTTGTGATGGCAGTTCTAAACCAGGCAGCACTAACTTCAGTGAGGGTTTGCCTGTCTGCTGGTCTTCTAAATAATATTGAAACGACTTCACTTTGAGAGGACCAATCTAAGTGTCAAGCATTGTGCCAATTCAACCTTACCTGTTATAATACAGGTAGATTTTAAGCACTGCTCAAGCAAGCTAGAAATATTCTTCAGGCAAAAAATAACAGGCTACGTAAGAAACACAGACATTCTCAGTAAAAGATTCCTGAGTGCAAAGTAACAGAAATTTGTGTGCAGGAGCAAAACACTACAACTCTGGAAGAAGCAGAAAACACACATTTCTTTCTGAGGAATTACAGATAAGCCATATACATCATCTCACCAGTGAGGAAAACATTTCCAAATGCAGACCCATTCAGCTCTGTTTTTCAGTAAAGAAATCCTGAATATCTACTTTAGGGATAGCCTGGGTTTTTATCTTTCTAGTCCTACTGGCCCCACAGAGCCTCCAGCACGTTTGCAAACCAGGAAAACCTTCTGGTGCTGATCTTGGAGACCTCTGCCATCCTGCTAATGTGGCTGTGCTTGCAAAAGCTCCCCCTAAAGGACATGTGCTTGCTGGGACTTTGCCTCTAAGGAGGCTTAAGGAAAGCAGCCCGACTAAGGCTTTGAATGCACAGCCCTTCCCATCCTGTGGCAACCTTTGCTAGCTCTCCATCTCCAGCCGAGCAGGCTCTGTTTTGTTTATTCACCCAAAACAGCAGCCAAACTCCCTCCTGAGATCTCTCAATCAGAGGAAGGGAGGGCAGTAAAACCTACATACTTGAACTGTTTAACTTATTGTGGCTTGTTTGGCAGAAACATGCAAGGGGACAGGCACACACGCCACCGAGCAGACTAAGGGAGGCGGTGATCTTCAGCAGGGAAGAAGAAACAAGCGCCTTAAAACAATTATTCCTTCCACCACCAGTCTGCAGGGCTGGCCAATGGTTTTCTTGACAGGAAGCAATTCTGTTCTGTATCTGAACAAATATGAGAATATTTTCAGAGAGGCTTTTCAGAGTCCAATTCAAAAGTGGTAAATTACAGGGAGTTTGATTTGTATCCATGAAATAAAGGAATATCCCCTGCATAGTTTCTGGGAGACCCAGACATTCCACAGGTAGAAGAAGAATACAAGTTGACCTTGGTGTTTTTAAGCATGTTTTTTACCCCTCCACAGACTTAGTCAGTGAATACCATTCAGAGGTGCACCCATTGCAGGCAGAGCTTCCAAAACTCTAGAAACTCTCACCCTCATTACTGTGAGCAACAGATGCTGCTTTGTTCCTGAGGGGTCCAGCTGGCTTTACTGCTTATCTCCAGCTGAAGGCAGAATAATCCTGGGTTTGGTAGCAAAACCACCCTCACAGCGGTCAAACAAATCCTTTCAGAGAAGAGTTTATGATTTCAGACAGAGAACGAACAGTCTTGTGGACTCCTTAATCAATCAAAACGTGTTTCATAACATCATTTAATCTAAAAGGGGAGAAAACCAGCCCAGGACAAATATAGTCTATAAGCAAAAGTGTTTCAGTAAGAAAGCTTTTTCCCTGAGGCAGCATACTTCAAACTGCAGAAACACTCCAAAGTCCTCATGCAGGTACTCAATCTATAATAAGCTAGATTCCCTGCTCATCATGGGAACCATAAAATATATCAGTGGGACGAAGCCAGACCAAATAGGCAGATAAGTAATTGCTTAACAAAGGTACTTGAACTTGATATTTGCAATTGGCCTCACTGAATCTGAATAATGATTTTTCAATTATAATCTTTTCAGTACACCTATTTCTAGATATCCACTTCTTTTGTTCTCAAGCTGTTGAGGTAGAAGCTCGGCTCCTGTTTTTCCATTTTCCTGGTTGTCAGTAAAGTCACATCTTATATAGTGTTCTTTTCTACCAGTGTCTCTAAGTCAGTGTCCCTACCTCCCTGGGCCTCAGGGAGGCAGATGCTAATGTCGTCCAAATGCTAATTCACTTGCTCAGGGTTCAGGTCATCCTTAAAGCACTGAGGAAACAGCTCTTGATCCTGTACACTGGCAATTAAAGAAAGGTTTAGAGCAATTTTATCAGCCAGTCAACATCAGAACTGGAGCATGGCTTCCTTGTGGTGAGAGCAGAAAAGCTCTAACCAGCCCTTACCCTAAAACTCAACTGAGGACTCAACCATGTCTAAGAGAGACAGAGCAGCTCAGCGTTATTGGATGGGGGCTCTGAGCAACCTCATCTAGCTGAAGATGCCTCTCCTCACTGCAGGGGAGCTGGACTAGATGACCTTTAGAGGTCCCTTTCAACCCAAACCATCCCATGATTCTGTGATTCTATGAATATACATACAGAGGTCTTCTGGTGGACCAGGGACGAATCCAGCCATGGATTCATAAAGTTCTTCGTCGGAACCAGGATTCAAAGAACATTTCATTAGCAGGTCAGTGGACAGATGAGCCATGGATTCATAAACAGACTCATCTTCCTCGCCTTGCATCAGCTCTTCCTTAATGTGAGTCTTCAGCATATCTGCAGTTTCCTGGAGAGGAAGGAGGGCAAGAAAAAAAAAATGTTCAAGTTTAATTTAAATAAAGAATCTGGAGAATCAAAGCAAGCAAAAGATATCTAACTCTCCCACTGCTGATGGAAAAAAAACCTTCTAAATGCAGCCCATTCACAAAGATTAAGGCTTCTCAAAGGAATTAAATCCCCATTACAACTGTGTAGGCCCAGCCTTCAAGATCTATATTGTAATAATACATAATGAGGGTAAAACAAGTAGATGCTGACATAGCCATACTGAATAGCCATTACAGCCTCTCACCCTCTCAATTTCACATCCTACCTGATGTCTGCAAACTCCTAGAATATAAGCGAAGCTCATTCTAAAAATACAAATGCTTGTCGAAGGCTATTTTGAGGAAAGCGTAGCTGACCATAAGGGGGAAAGCTTTGCCACACGCAGAGCGCTTACAAGAAAGCAAAGTTTTTAGCTTTGGTGTAGATTCAGTTTCCGTTTCTTGGCATTAGCAGCAGTGCATAACACCCAGAGTGGGAGTACACAGACCCTTTTCTGTAAGATTAACAGGAAACCTCACAGCTGGCAGCTGTGCATGTAACACAGGCAGCTTTCGATTCACAGGACAGCAGAACCCTTTCTCACATCTTTGTAGCATGGGCTGGGTGGGAGGGAGGGCAGTGCAGATCTTCTCCAAACCACGCAGGTCTTTACCAAACCACACAAGCAAGCAAAATGTAAAGCTTCATCCCAGCCTCCTCCCCAAGTTCCAACTGTGTCACAAGCACAGCCATCTTAATCAGTTGCAGTACTACAAGATGTTTTTCCATCCGTAACCACCTCATGGGCTTTCAATCCACAGGGCATGTGTGTCAATACTGTCTACACATGCTTCCCTCCACAGGCAACGGGTCAGGCACATAGCTCCTGCGATGCTTTAGGGAGGTGCAGAGAGAAAGCAGGCAAGTAAGGTGTTTACTGGGATTTTCAGATACCCACACCAGTAGTGCTACTAAATTCACAGTGCTTCTAGTCACTGCCTTGCAGCGGACACACTGGTGCAGACTGTTTGTGTGCTCTGGTACACAGAGAAGCCACACAGACAGCTTGATGGTCAGTAAGCAGGACCAACTCAGAGCTCCACCATTGTGCCAGTGGACAGGAGGACATGGGAGAAGCACAGTACAGCAGTGAGAGATTGGAAGGACTTCCTAAACATCTCTAACTTACCCCACTGTAAAGATTTTAATCACATAATTTACAGTTTCTGCAGACATCCTGTTCTGAGAACAGGGAATGACCTTTATTTAGCTCTAATGTATAACCTTAAATTCATGCTTATGTCAAGAAGCAAGCCCCGATTCTAAGAACCACATGCAACTTTTCAATCTGCTCAAGAATTCACATGATCTGAGTCAAGGAGCTGCTTGTGATTTTGAAGCATACAGGCTGGAAACAACTCAAATGGAAAAGAAAGGATAAATCCCATGAACACCCACAGAAACAATTGCCTGGTACAGCTGGAGCTGGGTCCGTGCCATAATCTGGAAAAGTCAGAGTGCTTTTTTCGGGGGACAGGGTTAGCACAAAGAGAACTGAAGTGGGAACTGAACTCCTAGAGAGACCAAGCAGGGAATGGACAGCTTTCCTAATGCAGGAAGAAATGGATTTCAAGTGGAGCAGGCAAACTACACAGATGAGCTGTGAATAAGCTAATAAGCAATCCAGAGAGCACCTCAGACTGCACCTTCCCAAACATATTCTGTTCCCCTATCACTCTCTAAAGTAAGTAGGACGAAGGGGCTGCAGTTTTGCCAAGATCAGAGGTTAGAAGAATACACTAGCTACTAACCACACCCCTGCAGAACCTCCGTTAGATGGATAGATGATAAGGAAACCCAGCATGGCAATCTCTGCTTCCATCTCATTTGCTCTGTGTGCTTTTGAACTTCCAAAGAAGATTCTCCCCAAGAACTTCTCCAGCTCGAGAGATGCACCCAACCCTCTAGCCTGGAAGCTCTCAGGGTGGCTGGATGTCTGTCTTCACATCCACTTCACGTTGTACCCTTTATTACCCGAGCTTGGTGCCACCACCCACACCCGCTATGGGACAACACAAGGGGCCTGCTGCTCTCTCTTACCACATATTCATCAATGAACTGGCGGAGGTCCTTAAAGCCATGCTTTTCTGCTATGGTGTTTGGGTAGTGACCATATTTGTTGGCTACACTGTAGGCCTGCAGCGCTCCAGGGCAGGTAAGCAGCAAGGCAGTGAGGTTCTTCAGGCCGTATCTTGCAGAAAAGTGAAGCAGTGTTGGCAACTCCTCATCCCTCTGATCTGTGAGGACAGGAGCCTGTTAGAATCTAAGTTTCTCTCCAGCAGCAACAGAGCCATAGGGGGGAAACAAAATTCTTAGCAAACACACAGACCAAAGCAGGTGTGAAAGCCCTGAAAAATATATATACTGTTTCAAAATGGAGCTAAACTGCCTAAATTAACTGGGGTATCTAGTGCATCTCCAGGCTTGAATCCTATGACTGGGAATCTGGCACTAACACCTTAACATATGTAGGATCACAGGTTTGCAAAGACCTCTTAGATCATCATTCCAGTAGGATCCAGCTGCCGTGGCAGCTGGATCAACCGTACATGGTGCCACACCAATCTAATGGCTGAATGCCCACTGTTCACCTTAGAGCAGAGTCATGGGGTTAGGGAAAAAGACTGGGTTGGGGAGAAATACCACATGGAACTGGGAGAAGAACAAGGGAGAAAAATATGGGAGGTGTTTTGGGGAGCATCATCTTTTCACCTTGGTTGTATTTCACACTGTCTACATAGCTGCATCTGTCACAGTGCAAGGAACCGAGGCTGAGTCGTGTAATAAAAAAAGGGTCACCCAGCCCAGATGGCAACTCCCCTTCTAGAGGCTTCATCAGAAATGTAGCTTCCTGGGCTGAGATCCAAGATTTTTGAGACAGCCTGTGCAGGTACCACACATTGCAGCATTAAGGAGCTCCAAGGTAAAACAACTGATACAAATTAAGTTTAAAATGAAAACAAAGATCTTTTAACTTACTTGTTGTCATATCTTCTTCTTCCAGCTGGTTAATTCCAAATAGATGCAAGCCACTGGCAGGAATGTTCTTCTTCAGTGATTCAGTCAGCAGTTTGTCCAGTGCTTCTATGCTGTACGGCACGATTTTAAAGGCCTAGATATAAATGGAAAGTGATTTTGTTTGGGGGAATGTGGAGATTCGGTTAAGGTGAGATTTGGAAGGTGTTTATTTAGCATATGTCAGAAAACAGTGGGCATAAGCACTGAAGGTAGCAATGTTCAGGTTAAGCAAAGAACATGAATACTTTCCTGAGCCAGAAACAGAGTATCATTAATCTGAGCAGATGAGAACTGTACACTCCGTAACAAGACGGAGCACAATGAGAAAGTCACTCATGCAACTAGAAGTACAGAAAACTGTTACTTCCTACTTCCTTGACAGGTAAATCCCTAAATAACCTTGTGTTTCTTCATTTCAGAAGAGCTACTTCATGGAAAGCACTTTTGCTTATGTTGACTTTGTCTAGCTCTGATAGAGCTGGTTTCCAAAGTAGCTCTTCATTGGTGTCATTACCTGGCACATGAACTGTACTGGGTTGGCCGCGTTGGCCAAGAGACTGCTGATTTCCTCCATGTCGGTGTGATAGGTGACACTTGTTTCTCCCACCATCAAATCGCCTGAATATATCTGCAGAGGCACTGTCCCAGAGGTTAAATCTTTGAAAAGAAAGAGAAGAAATCACCGTTAAGTGCAAACAATGAGTTTGCATCAAATACCCCAAGGATAGGAGTCAGGAGATACTGCCAGCTGGATACCAAAACAGATTCTTTGGAATTGAATTCATGAAGAGTCAGGAAAAAAAAGAGATGACGTTGGTCTGAACACTAGGTAGGAGAGTACTTTGGAACTACCTTCTTCACAGCCGTGTCAATGCACATCACCTGTGACACGTCAGGTCCTCTGCTAATCCTAGCCTGGACCACTGATGTTAACAACACAAAGCCTCACATCTCTCCACCTCCAGCTTTCTCTGTATCAGTCTCTAAACTGTGCCATAAAATACAAGTGCAGGGGAATAAGGGGAAAGAAACCAGAAAAGTCACTAGGGATTCTGCAACCCCTCTCAGCCTCACTAGTCTCTGAACGAAATCAACTCAAAAGAATTCTAGATTTGCAACTTTACCCATGGACAGGTTTTATCTCCTACATGCACCTTGGGAGCTTCTTGCTGTTTTATCCAATGCACTTTCATAGGGCTGAACTTCCTCTTTGAAACACAAATATTTTGAATCCCACTGAAATTAATCTTTCCCTGTATATATGCTTGGCTGTTAACAACTCAGGAAATTATGAAATAGTTACAGTCACATGTGAAAGGAATTAAAAATATATTTTTCTTACTGTTAGAAACTGCAACTGCAGAGCTTAGATAGTTGTAACACTCCATCAATGTGAAGGCCACGTTTATAAATCAAAGTGCAAGTTAGTTTCCAAGCCCACATTTAAACTACAAGTCTTAAAACAGATTGAGTTGAACATTTTTATGTGGGTGAGGTCACCTCCTTTAAATCTATCCACCTCACCGACTTTACAGGAGTTGCTGTAGTGACTATTAATCTGTGTTCTCACAATGACTCTTCAAGAGAACAGACCAAAAGTGATTAAAGTCATGCTGGGAAACGACTATCAATCTGTAGGGCTCTGAAATCCTGAACCTAAGGTTCAGACAGCCTAAAGTTTTTTTAAGTGTAAATATCTAGAGCAACAGAACTTACCTAAATTAAAAACGCAAGCCAGGATAAATAGTTTCAGCTCTGATCACAAAGAGATCATCACACATTAAGCACGTGCTCTTATAGTCATGCAATTATTTATTGGCACTTACCTCCTCTTATAACACGCAGTTATATAAAGCACATAACCTGCAATCTGCCCTCACAACTCCCAGTAAGGTGCGTCCACGCTGCAACCCTGCCGCTGCCGAGGGGAAAACAGAGCCCCCCAGCAGCAGTTTGTCTCAGTTCCTCATCACAAAAGTATCACAGATGAGAACGCAAGTTTGAGATTTCCCAGCCTCAAGTTTTCCTGTGTGTCAATTTTTACCCTTATCCCTGTGGCACTTTCCAGGACAGGCAGGATATAGAGAGGAAGAAATAGGAGGAAAAGGAGGGAAAAATCTCAGCCCAGCTTACTTGGAGCCTCCACAGAGATCGTGTACTCGTTCTCCATCTCAGCCAGCACACGCACAGACGATGCATTTTCTGGAGAAAATTCAACTTCAGTTTTCACTTTGCCATCTAGTTTGCATTTCATGATAATATAAATTGTTGTCTGCACCTAAAAGAAAGGCATTACAACATGCAGGTTCATAACATAAGAACACTTACTCTGTTTTCATTTTTGAGGGATTTTATTGTCATTGCAACTAACACATGAATTGTCATCTGTCATTTTCTCGGTCCTGAATCATTTTCATGAGCATCTTAAAGTCATGAAGTAACTGGGCAGGTGGCTTCTGCTACAGCTTGCACCAGCATAGATACAGGCATGTAAGCTGATAAGACTCCAGATTTATCAGCTAGATTTATAAACTGATTAAAGCTAGATTTACAAGATTACTTAGTTTAAATTCTATCAATCTTTTCCCTCAAGCGGCACAGCCCCATTCTAAACAGAAACAAAGGAAGAAACTTAGACTTTTTCCATCTGAGGGGATCTTATACTAAGAAATGCTGGTTTTCAGACAGGAAGCCATGATCCAAGCTCTTCAGAGTCACTTGCAGCACATGCACCAGAATTGTCATATTAGACTGCATCCCTAAATCTCAGCAGAATGGGAGATGGGAAGTCAAGAGTGTGAACCTGCCTCACAGCACACAGGACAAGCAGCTACGTTAATGAGACTCTGTCAATAAGTGACACTGCAGCCTAGACAACACTGGGCACTGCATGTGACCAAGCTATTTCTGGGGCGAGGGAACCCAATTGATGAAACAGAGACACTGATGACAGTGGGCTGGAGCAAGGAGGTGACAGACAAGGAATGAGGAACTAATTCCCAGGCCTGTAACGCTGTCCATTACAGGGCAGCATCATGGGTTGCACCAGCCCATAATAAGAACAGAGCCCAAGGAGTGGACATACAGTACCCCACACCGTATGCAGTCAGGCTGTACCACCGGATGGTCCCCAGAGCTCTTGGTCGATCCATGTTCTTCACTCATGGCAAGTCTGCAGGAGTAAACTGAGTTCTTCTCGTCTTCTGTTTCTGTATCTGTCACAGAGTCACAACCTGAGTCTAAAATAAAGCATATAGAGTCCTGTTAGATCACTCCCCTTTGGTGAAAATGCTTATCACACACATCCATCCTGAGAAACAGCCAGGGACATGGTGCAATGGAACTTGCTACTCTTCTCAAAGTAACGGTCAGAAAAGGGGATCTAGTTGAAGAAAGGGAAACTACAGAGCTTCCTCTTCATTTCCCTAGAGGGGATTGCTGGGAAAAATTCAAAAAGATACAGAAGTGCTGAAGTAGCACTTATATGTTTATGAAACAAACAAACTGAACATGCTTATAAAACAAACAACAAGGCCACTCTTTGCTGAGATGGATAGTCCCTTCTCACGTTAGACAGGAAAATTAGTGTGTCAACGGATTCATCCAACTTCAGCTGCGCACTGAGTACACCACAGGATGGGCAGCAGCTTTCAGCCTTTAGGAGAGAAAGTAAATGAAGAAACCCAACTTTTCTTTCATTTCTGGATGCTGCTTATGTTGCTCACGCCAACTCCCACGTTCATTACTGCACTGACATGAGGCAGTAGACTCCAGCAAGAACTATAAGCTCCTGTATCTATACAAGAGTAAAATTGGAACATACCGAGCCTTTGCATTGAAGAATAACAGTATTCTACCCAAACAGACCCAAGAGTAGAAGTAAACACACGTAACCCTACAATCTGTGTGTACAAAACAACATTCTCATTCCTGTTTTCCAGTAACAGCATGGAAATTGATGGAAGAGCAAACAAACTGGTTATCAGTTGTTCCAAAAAAAACCCTAGCAAGAATTCAAATCGATTACAGTTCTCCTACCCGTGCCAGGAAATACTTTTTCCAATTAAAAAAAGGAAACAACAAATGATTTTGTATCTACTTAGTCGAAAGTGCTTTCTTATCTAGTTTCTACGTCTTGATTCACATGATTCACGCCGTTTTTCCTTTCTCCCGAAACACAGGGTGAAAGTCACTGACTTCCTGTTGCCAGAATAGCAAGAATTCTTAAAAATCTCTCTCTCATGGCCAAAATATTCCAAACCTTGGGAAACTGTTAAACAGCCAAGGACTTATGACAACATTTTGGAAGTTATTTGTTATTTACTACTTACTGTAAACCACATCTGTAAAGAGCAGTACAAATTATTTACTAGATAAAAGTCTCAGATTTGGGCTGGCAGAAGTTTTATATTAGTAAGAAGTGTTCTATTTAAGATGCTAAGCCCTGATGAGCAAGACCTAAGCGACCAACCACACTAACCTATGGAATCCATACAGTGAAGCTGCCAACAGTCCAGGTCTTATTCAGAATCCACCAACCTCTGGGTACACCAAGTTTTCACAACTCAAGAGAGCCAAAGTTATCAAAGCAGGCTTCTATTAGGAGTTCATGTCCTGTTCCAGTTAGTCAGGAATTTACATCTAGACTACTTCATTATTATTATTTTAAAAGACTTAAACTTCAGATATTTGAAATCTTCTCTCATGCACTTTTTTTAAATATGTTTTCTATCTATTTAAGTGGGATTTTATTAATTATACAAATGCAACATTGCTTTCAGGACACAGGTTTTAAACCGCAAAATTTTAGTGAATCAATCAGCTGAAATTTTTGTCACAAACAGTGGTGCACACACACTTAAGCTTTAAGTATGTGAATGACTCTCCATGGCAAGTAAGGCTACTCATTTAAGAACAAGTAGAGCACTGCTTGAATGTTTGCTGTAGAAAGAGTAAAGCCAAAAACGCGAAGACCCGTAAAGTTCAAGTAAGGCATCACCACCACCATCAACGTTTCTTAAACCTGGAACAGTACTTATAATTTAGCAAATATAATTTAATAGTGCACCAACACAAATCTGCAGATCTATCTAAGAAACTACTTTGACAGAAGGCTTTGTACCGAAGGTGGTCTTTTGGATTTTCAGACAGTGGTACTAAGCATTACAGAAAATGGATGGAGGTTTTAAATTCCTTAACTCAATATTTCAATTGACACTGCCCATGTCACCAGCTGCAAGAGCCAGACCCCAGTTTGGACTGGGAAGGTGGACTTCTCCCACCTGGAAGTGCCAGGCTGCCCAGGAGAAAATAAAGCAGTGGTCCCACATCCTTCCCTTACGTGATAGCTGTCACATCGGGCGTTTGGCACATGCAGAGTAAGACACCATGTCTTTTGGGGAGGAGAAGAGGAGGCAACTGTTAGTAGAACAGTGTCTCTAATCTCTGTTGGTTATTTCCAATATGACTAAACCAGAAAGACTAAGCTCACTACAGTTAAGAGAGCGCCAATGATGACCAAACTGCAGCAAAACATTAATGATTCTGCAAGATCCCACAAGCTGACACTTGCCAGCATTCTGATAATAAGGGCATCATCCCCACCCCAATATAGAACTGTTAGTGTGATAATTTTTATCTCGCATGCCTGATACACAGTCCAGTCAGAGGAAAACGAAACCTAAACCTGTGGATCTGACCTACAACATCTACAGTAAGCGAGGGTAAGAGGCGAGCAAGGAGAGAACAAGCCACCCGGCCTATTTGATAGTAGAAAGAAATTAACAGGTAAAGAATAACTAGAGCTTTTAAAGAAGTTCTGACATTGCCCGATCCTGTCTTGCACTTCTGCATTCTCGTAACAGAGTTGACTGCCTGGAGGTCATATGTAAGACCAGAGCTGTTAGGCAATACGGGAAGAAGCAAGCAATGTTAATCAGTAATGGGATTAACAGCTGACGGAACAGGTACTCGGAGTTTCGGGTATGAATTATTCATCTGTTTTCTTTCATTCAGAAAATTCTGAAATTGCAAATCACCAGCTTCCCACATCAGGAGTGGAGCGATGCTACGGTCACCTTGCAAGTTCCAGTCACGTGCTACTGACTCATGAACGTGCAAGCACTGGGAGAGAAAACCATCCCCTTACATCTGATAATATCCATGCTCTGAAGGGTGACGTTGTTAAGATTAGGCCTCCCACTAACTAAGATAATTGAGTAATGACAACCCATTTGTGTATACAGGTTCAACACTTAGATCGTTGTAATGATACCCAGGCTACAGAGGCCATCGATGAGGAGATGAGACTCATTAGAAAGTTAAGTGAATACCTGAATTGAGCTTCTCCATGAGCAGCTGCCGCAGGTGAACACCTCGTGGTTATGAACAGCTCAGCCCTTGACTGGAGGGTGCCTTTCTGTTCCCCTTTAAACGAAGGCCACCTCGGGCCACGCTCGACAGGCTGCGAAATACTTGCGAGAATAGCAGCGAGGGGAGGAGATGCGGTCCAAGAAACCCAACCACATTTCCCCTTGAAGAACGCGGCCCCCTCCAGGAAGCCTCAGTAGCTGAGCTACAGAGAGTAGCTCCACTCCAGCCCCTCCTGGCCTGGCCTGCTGGGCTCCTCACATGCCTGCCCTGCAGAAACTGGGAAAAAACAAGGAAAAAACACAGGTATGGCCACATGCTTCATGAGGCATTCAGCCTCTTTGGTAGGAAGCAGCCAGCTCTTTCGGCCTGATGCTGTACGGCGCTGGCAGCTCGCTCCGTCATCCGTTTCCTCCTGGCTAAGCGGGCGGGCTATCGGCATGGAACTGATGGCTGTGGTTTCTCAGAAGTCAGCCCTTCAGACCACAGGACACGCAAAGGCTCAGAAGGAGTCAGCAGCCTGCCCAGACTGCTCTGTCATCCAGATATTCAACGCAAATAGCACGATCTGGGCAACAGCTTGTCCCTACAGGTTCTCCATTTGCGGACTACTCCGTCACTGGCATCTGGGAACGCTTCCCACTGTGTCTCTCGACCAGCTGAGAGAACTACCTTTCATTAGGACCTTGGACTTTGACCTCAGTACACCCAGAGCAATTGGGAAGGCCCCCAAAGAGAGCTCCTGCCATCACCCAAAGCTTGTTGTTGGCCAGCTTCCTTTTCCAAGTGCCAACAAGAACATTGAGTCTCCCAGAGCAACTCCAGCTGCATTTATGAGCAGCAGGCAGAGAGTACTGACAAAGCAGCCAGGGGGTTATCTGTCATCGTGCCAGCCTCAGAGCCCCTGCTCTACCAAGGAGATACACCCTCAGCAGCGAAACGTCTTGTGATAACCCCCTTCAAAGCTCTGTTCTGCTGTAGCAACATTTCCCCTTTCAACACTGGAGAAAAGTGTGCAGAAAAGCAGCAGTTGAGAAAAAAAAAAAAGCACAACAGGAGAATGTAAGACTTCGCAAAACTGTCCATGTAGAATAAATAAAGTATGGGACATCTCCCCCTTTCCTCCAAACCCCTCACCCCAAGCAGCTCATCTACAGGCATAGCGCCTGAAAACAGATCATAGAATACTTAAGAGTTGGAAGGGACCTTAAAGATCATCTAGTTCCAACCCCCTACCCTGGGCAGGGACACCTCCCACCAGACCAGGTTGCTCCAAGCCCCATCCAGCCTGGCCTTG
>JAOQGH010000002.1:17848358-17859973 GCA_025769975.1 Gallinago jamesoni
TCCAGGGATGGGGCAGCCACAGCTTCTCTGGGCAACCTGTTCCAGTGTCTTACCACCCTCACAGGAAAGAATTTCTTCATGAGATCTAATCTAAATCTCCCTCTTTCAGTTTAAAACCCTTCCCCCTCATCCTATCGCTCCCCTCCCTGATCAAGAGTCCCTTCCCCATCTCTCCTGTAGAGTCTTCCTGTACTGGAAGGGGCTACAAGGTCTCCCCAGAGCCTTCTCCAGACTGAACAACCCCAACTCTCTCTGCCCATCCTCATCAGAGAGCTCCTCCAGCCCTCTGATCATCTTCATTGCCTGCCTCTGGACTTGCTCCAACACGTCCATTTTTACAAAGAAAGCGGTGACGTTTCATTTTTTCTGTAAAGTTGGGAGTTACAATAAACTAGTTCTCATCCAACATCAAAGAAACAACTTTTATTTTCCTGTGCCAAGTTTTGCTTGAGCCCATGTGTGCACACCCACTTGTGTACCTTTTAGGTAAGCTGTATTCTTATGAAGAACAAAACCAGGTTATTAATAATTCTCTAATAATTCAGTGAAATTAAGAGACCTTTTGCCAGTACCAGTGCTTCAGCAAATAGTGAGAAGCCAGAAGCCAGTTTTTACCTTTACAACCTAAGGACAATATATAACCTTAATACTCAAAGCCACACATTGCTCCACAATTTCTTTATAAAGCACACTTTATCCAAACTTCAAGGAACATGTTTCTGTTGTTGTATTTTGGAACTACAGACATGGAAGTGAAAAGAGAAAAAGGTCTTCACAGCACAGTGCAAGAGGCTTTCATGATCTCCATAAAAATTTAACCTGAGTGACTCTTCACTTTTCTTGGTCAGTGTTCCCAAGTGCTGCTTCCAAGTTGTTTGGGGTTTTTTTAATTTTATCTTTGAAATGAAAAGGATTTTGAGAAAGCTGAGTCACCAAAAGTTGTTGACAATGCCAAGGGCAACTCCATGTCACTGTTACAAATACTGGAAGGTGGGGATGAGAAAGTGGCCAATAAATACCATACTTGGGTTGCAGGAACAGGAAACGCAACACATAGTTCTGAGAACAGTGAAGTTAAGAAAGGAAAGTCTGAAAAGCCACGAGACTGGAGAGGAACACAGAAGAGAAAGCAAAAAGAAAATATGAAAAAATACCAGACACTAGGAAAGAGTGGTAAAATAGAAACTTCAAGCAGATGCAAAATTGGCTGAGAACAGGAAGGTGACCCACAGGATCAAAGGTACCTTCTGTGGGAATATTCCAGTTTAGGGGCAAATGTCACCAGTAACTTCCAGTTGGCTGCTTGGGCTGGGCTCGGTTTTTAATTATTCCTGGCACTTATTATTTACGTCAGATGAAAAACAGGATTGAGGAGGCAAGATCAGCTGTGAAGCAACTGGCATCAGACTGATGTCTATAACCATCACACCACACAGGACATTTCCTGATGTGCGGAAATGTGGGTAGGAACCCCAGATGAGAATTCCTTCCTGCATGAGCAAATGATGGAAATGGGAACTGGATTAACACGCCAATGGAACTCCTGTCATGAATACAGCGGTCTGTAATGCTGCAGGCTGCATGAAGGCACCATACACTAAGATCTAAGCACAGGGAAGTTTCACAGAAGCTCACCAATTTCCCCAACACTCAGTATCACAGATTAAAGAGGAAATTCCAGTTTGTGGCCTCCTGCAAAACTCTTTCAAACTCACAGCTTTTGTTCATTCACAGCCAGCCCTGATCTGAGAGCAGGACCTTTACAGTAAAGTGGGTGCACCTGAAATAACAGTGGCTTTACAACTGCAACATGCAAGACCTCAGGGAAAGCACACAGTCCGAATCCAGCATAGATTTTCCTCCAACCCCAATAACAGACAGATGTTCCCCAAACACAGACCTCTCAAAATATTGTTCTGAGATTGTGCTGAATTCTGTTCCTAGAAACCTCATTAGATGACCATGCCCAGTCCTGGAGAAGAAATGCCTTCATCCATTACCTAATAAAGCATGTGAGTACCAACACTGCCCCTACAGTCCTCTTGCTCGTCCAGAAAAGACTGTTTCAGCCTAAACACATGCCTCACTCCAGAGAGTTATCCTGGCTTAGTGAGTCTGCTGAGCTGCAAAAAATAATTAAAAAAAAAAGTAAATCTGTGCTTTCACCTGGGGGCAGACGTTCACAACAGCAAGAACTATGCCAGTTTAAAACACAACTGCACCCACCACAGCCCTCTTTCCTGTTTCCCCTTCTTGTCTTTATTTTCACCAGAGGTTATGGCCCCACACAGCAGCACCAGCGGAAAAGAGCACGTGTTTGGCTGCGTCAGCGAGACACGACCAGGATCAGCAGCTGACAACGGGGGCGGAAGCTAAAGCTGCCAGTCCCTGGGCTTCAGGATGAGGAGGAATATTTATACATTTCACCCATACCTACTTGCAAAGACAGTAGCCACCAGCTCAGGGGTGAAATGCAGAGTCCCCCTTATATCACAGAGATAACATAGTTTATCTGACCACGTCTAGAGCGTGCTACAAGTGTATTTAGCTTGGAGTTCTTTCACTAAGGTTCAAGCAAATATGTACCACGCTATGCCTGCCTCAAGCTAAAACTATGCCTGGCTATTACAGTTCAGAAACTGCAAGCCAACTCAATTCTTTGAGCTCTCAGCCTAAGGGTCTCAGGCCAAGTGCTCAATTTGTGACAGGATTAAGCGTATAAACCTAAAGAACTAGTTGGGGTGCACAGGCACGGGACAGAGATGAGAAAGAGCTGCTGAGGAAGATGCAGGGTTCTGGCCACCCAGACGACAGACACCGTGTACGTGACTAAAATCTGAAGAAAGAGAGTCTGGAATAGTTCACGTCAACCACCTGGTGCCAGAAAGAGACAACACACACTGAAAAAGGTTGTGCATGGCTGATGATTTTTGAGGGTGCCGAAAATCACATTACATTCATCACTGATTTGAGTTTTCCCGAGCAACCACATGCAAGAACCGTGAATATCCGACTCTGATGAATTATCTCTCCTCTTGCAGTATCTCCTTGCTTCAATTTAAGCACAAAGCATAACGCTTCCATGACAGAAAAGACTGCCCACACAAAAGCCCACAAGCTGGAAATCCGCCTAAGAGAGTTGGGTGGCAGCTTTAGAAACAACCCAGGAGATCACTGTTTGACTGAAGATGTGGTTCTAAAAGTGGCTTCAGTAGATCTAGTACCACATTACTACTGAAAGGGCAGTCCTGCCCTCCCTCTCCTTGAAATAGTCTCTCTTGGAATACCATCCTCACAGTCTAGTGCTACACTAGATCATGCAGCCAGATTAAAGTTGGAGGACAAGGAAGACCACTCTCTTTTGCTAAGGTCAGCTTTTGCCATGGATGAAACCTCCCCTTGGGAAACTCACGATCCACTTGTTATTCTCAAGTTGCTTTTGAAAAATGCGTTGAGAGTTTTCTGTGGTAATAACAAATAGCCACGAAAATCCTGCAAAAATGCATCCCTAGAAGCAAAACAACTCTTCAAGTGTGCACAACAAAGGTCTTTGAAACAACATGGAGTCTGCCCCACACATCTCGAGACCTGCTCTGTAAAGGATATTTGAGTTGGCCACACACTTCTGCAAAGATTTTACAGAAATGACATCAGCTGTTCCAAACTTGGAAGAAAGAAGCCATCTGTGATGGTCACCGGCCTCTGATTTTAAGCAGGTGGTTTAAAGCCTTGCAGTTTAGAATCAGGCTTAGACACTACCTTAAAGCAACCTGTGGGGCTATTATCTACAAGCTACTGGAAATATGATTAGTATTTGCGACGTACATGAAGTCTATTATAGCCCGATGTTTCCTAATCACACCAGTTTCTGTCCTTTACTAGTTCTGGGCTATCATTCCATTGTCTCTGTCTAGAAATCCAGTGTGCACCTCTGCTAGCACTGCTTGAATCTCACACTGTCATGGAAGACTGGCTGTGAAGTATTGCTTTTAATGTGCATAAACTGGGACTTTATGAAGCACCTCGACAACAAACAATGCATCCACCCTGCTGCTGGGAAGACTATTTCAACTGCTCCATCCCATTTGCTACAGACAGATAAGGACATTTGTGCATTTCTCTCAATATCATTTGGGGGCTTAGTTAAGGTTTCCCTGACTGCTTTAACCAGCTCTCTGAAGTCTCTGCATTTCCAACATCACTCATTTATAACCATACAAGCATCTGCAAGGAAGGGCATGTTACTAGTATGTTCTCTCAACCTTAGCTCCTGTGCAAGAGCATCAGAGTTTCCTCTCCTTGCTGGGCAGTGAGAACCAGCCGGGCTGCAGAGCTCCCATGAACGAAGCAGACTCATTGTACCCAGAGGGCTGACTAATACCTCACCTGTTCCTCTTCAAAGAGCAGGGTCAAAGAAGCATATCTTCTATTTCAGCTCAATATAACAGAAAAATACAGTTTTAAGAATTCACTTAATTTTGCCCCTTCAAAGAGGGAGGAAAAAAAGGAGCAAAGGAGGGAGGGAGGACTGCAGTACAGCAGATAATTGTTCTACCTCATGTCTTCACAACCTCTCCAATAAGCTGGCAAAAATAAAAGCAGAATGTAATTCTCTGAGGTAGGACTACTCAGAATATATTCCTCCACAGAGCACTGAGAGACAGAAATAAACACCAAGTGGTCCCCAGCTTAACATTTCCCTGTCCCTTTAGGTCTATACATCAATTCCTGTCCCTTCCCACCTCCTTTATTGTACTTCTGATATCCAAACAGACTCTGAAGATGCAAGTAGAAATCACAAACTTGGCCCAGGGATCCACATCCAATCTGCAGTTTCCAGAACTTCTTAAGGACCAAAATGAATCTTGGGGAGAATGGCAATTGCACGCATGGGACTGGAAACTCTTCAGGAACATTGTGAGGACGTGGAACCACAGTATGAGGGCTTGAAGAGATCAGCTGGTGAGGAAAACACAATGCTAGGACCTTATCTAGGATCTCATATAGACAAGCACAGAGACTCCAGCAGGGCTAGAGGAACACTACAGTAAGTTAGAGCTGTATGAACCAGGGTCTGCTCACAAGCAGGAGACTCAGAGATACAGTATTAGCTCTCTAGCAATGCAACAGGTCCCAAAGCACCATTTTTGTAAGGCCAAAGATTAAGCAGGTGGCTTCACAGATGCATTGGTCTGACATAGCTTCAAGATCCTTCTCTAAGAAGATGAGCAGGCATGTCAAATTAACTCACAGAACTCTTTTTGGCTGCTTTATTTCCAGGATTTATCCTTTGGTGGGGGAGGGATACCACACAACTTTCCTATTAAGTACTTGGCCATGTCATGCCTCTTCCTAGGATTACTTTCTGGATCCAATGTTCCTCAATGGTCACGTTGCATGAAATTTAACAAGCAGCACAGGGAAGAGCAGCTCAATTCAGCTTTTGTTCTGCCTCCACATGCAACAGCAAACTCCGCAGGCACTGGAAATCACACCATAGCACTCCTTCTTGCAGAAGCATAGAGGACAGATTTGACCTGTGGGGAAGGAGGTTACAGTTCCCAGCTTATGGCATCCCCTTCACTATTGCTTCACCTGCAAGTGTCAGTGTTAGTCTGACAGAGAGGTCCTGAACAGAGTGCTACCTGCCAGAAACAGACACAGCACAATAGATAAAAGCAGCTGCTACCCTCCTAGGAATAGTTAACAATGTCACTATAGAGTACAAAGCACCCACACCTCAATGAATTGTTGTAGTAGGCACCTGAGATAAGATCACCACTGTCCTATGCTAAAGTGTGCAGCTCTGTTATTGTCTGGTGGTTTTTGTGGTTTCTAGTGAAAAGTTGCCCTTAAAAGTATTCAATGCGATTTAACATATTTTTCAGAAAGGGGGGAAAGAAAAGAGAGAGTTTTCAAATTCATCCACAAAAGCCACAGACTATTCTTACAGGTTATGGTATTTGCTTTGTCATTCCTCAGGGTATCTCCAGTGTAAGGGTAATTTAAGGGTAACACACCAGAGAACACTGGATTTCACTGTGCTTGTGTTCTGAAATAGTTACACAGTAAAGCAGATCAAAAGTGCATCAAGGGCTAACATGGAGCTTCTCTGAGCAATCAAACAGAAACACTACTGACCAACAAGCCACTCCACAAAAAACCTGCCTTTTTGCAGACATCTCAAGATACATAACAAATAGTATGTTATGTATCATGACTGAACGCCCAAATCATTTATCATTAACCCCCAAAGTAACAGGAGAGCAGCTCCTGCCAAACTTAAAAATTCATTGTGAATTTAGGGCTCTATCCCTAAATGGCAGCAATGAGCAAAAGTTAGCAAGCAAATAATTACAGAAGTGTTAGGCTGAAGGGAATCTCCCATGTGCTACCATGTTCAGCCACACTTGAGAACATGCTAAGCATCTGTCCAACCTGACCTCAAACTCACAGCAGCCTATTCCAAGTTACTTTATCTGTACAGCTTGAGTCCAGCTCAGGACCACAAAGATGATTAAGGGAACACATCATCTTTCATACGAGGAGAAGCTGCAAAAGCTAGAACTCTTCAGTCTGGAGAAAAGAAGACTCAGAGATATCTTATCAATATTTACCTGATGGGAAAGAATGAAAAAGAGGGAGCCAGACTCTTCTCCATAGTGCCCACTGACAAGACAAGAGGCAGTGGGCATAAATACATGAAATTCCATCTGAACACCAGAAAACACTTGATTACGCTGAGGGTGGTCAAAGACTGGAACAGGTTGCTCCAAGACGTTGTGAAGTCTCCACCTGCAGAGACATTCAAAACCTGACAGGACATGGTCTTGGAAACGCTTTATCTGGCCATGCTTGAGTAGGGAGCTTGGACTAGATGATCTCAAGAGGTCCCTTCCAACCTGAATGATTCTGTGATACGCTCTCAAGTTTCATTTGTGGTTTCACCAGTACAACAGAAGAAAGTCAGGAAGTTAATTCAATTCCTTGAGGTGTATAGGAGGGAGAACGATAGCAGCTTATGTTGTTTTTGTTATGCTATTTCCCTCCCAACAAAAGCTCACTGCCTTGGTCTCTGGCATCTCTCAATGAGCCCCCCAAAGAGCTTTCCAGCTCTTCCCCATCTACATATCTCCAGCAAAATTCTCATCTTTCTTTTAACTGCCCACTGTCCTCCATATTCACCACATGCTTCCTTACAACTGCTTCTGACACTCCTCTTTTGTGAGAAGTTTGCTCATTTTGTTCTTGTTCATTTCATTGAAGGAGAGCTCTGCTCAGCCAAGGCGTTCAGCAGCACGGTTCAGAGCTGCTGCTACATTCAGTTATCACCTTAACTATCTCAGCAGATGTCAACTTCCCTGGGTTTTTCCCTACAAGAGTTTGCTCAGGTACAGAAAGTTCAAAGCCACTGATTAATTAGCAAACGCTTTGGAAAGATGAACTTTTAAAGCAGGAAATTTGAAAATTTTCATGACAACACAGGTAGGAACTGAAATAAACTGGTTGAAATGTCCTTAATACAAAACAGATGTCAACTGAGCTTTGAGAACACAGGAAGAAAAGCAAGGTCACAGATTCCCAGGTGCTCAGAGCACCCAGCACAGCACTGTGTGGTATCACAAGCCAGACAAGGGCTTAAGTCACTGCTGGCGACCCTGACTGGTGACTACACGCTGCCAGACCTGAGCTGGCTTATACAGTGCCATCCTGAGCATTTCCACATCCTCAGCAGTTATAGCACAGCCTGAAAAACTTCCTCACAGCAGGAGTGTGTGCAAATGGAAATTTTCACGCCCTCTGTAGTTTGCCAGGATTGAGAAATTTTTTGAAGTAAAAATGTCCCATCTACAAAAGAGCAAGAGTCAGCGTCAGCACATAGTTCTCATCAAGGCTAGATGAGCGCTTCCTCATTTCTGAATTTGTACTAAACTAATAAAAATTAAAATAACTTTAAGCATGTGATGTCTGGGGGTGTCATGTTCCCATGATGCACTAAACAAACCACAGCTTCACAGCTGCACCAGAGGCAAGAGCACAGCCTGAGCAGGGTCAGCATGCAGGCTCTGGAGCAGTATTTGCCCTCACCGTGTTTTGTGTCATATGCTCCACCAGCTCAGGATTCAGCTATCAGGAAGCTGAAGCTTGGTCATTTTTGCATCAGGCTTAGTGCTGATACTGCTGTTAAAAGTACTGGTGACCATGTGGGGAGAGAAGTACTTCCCAGAGGAAGACACGCAGAAAATAGTCTCAAATATGGTCATAAAATTTCTCTAAGTGATGTAGGAACTGAGGGCTGCCTCAGGAGAAGTTCAGAGTCTGCTGCAGAGAATGGACTTAACTGAGACCTTCTAAGAGCGCCTACCTTCAAAGCCTTCATCTAAAAACCCAATGAAGAAGTCCTGGGAGCAAAGCACAGGCCGGGTTTCTCTGTGGGAGAGGTCTTCTGTCACAAACACTGCCATTTTAAGTCTGGATTTAAAGTGGACTATAGTTGCAACCAAACTATAAGGCAGATGCTAATTTTTTTTTTATTACCAACCAAGAAGAAAGTTTTCACAGTTTCACCCAAAAAGGGAACTATGTACACCTGGGGTTGTCTTCTCTTCAGAGGAAGCATCAGAACATTTGCATTTGAGACCATTCACAAAACTTGGTCTGGAGAGTCACACCATGGAAAAGGTCACTTAGTCATTTTTTTTCCCCACACACAGAGACAGGAGCTGATACATTCATCCAAATACACTCGTGAAACCAGCCAATCTTAAGCAGGTTCCTCCTTCACATCATTCAGTGACAGCCAAGGGCTTTTCTTGGAAACTGCTCTGAAGAGACAGCCTGATATGACCCAACTCTCCCATGCAGCTGACAGCTCACATCAGGTAGGGCTCACATAACAGTAAAAGAAGTCCAGAAATTCTCAACCTTTGTGTACCAAACCATTTGGAAAATGCTACAGCAGACTCCACAACAAATGAGTTCACTTTTACCTCCCTTTTTTCTCTCAGTCAAATATTTTCTAGATATACTGAACTCAGTTTGAGACCATTGTATGGTTGTTCGAGTCAGAAAAGAGAAAATAAGCTGGGTTTAGGTTTGTTTTTAACATAGAAACAACAAAAACACAAAGCACAACCTCCCTTTCAAAACACCATTTACATAAAGCTAAAGCATAGCTTTTTTCAGCACATGCTAACCTTCAGCAGAGATTACACCTCTGGAGAAGGACTCTGCATCCAACTGTGAGAAGTCAGACTGTGGAGCCTTACCCCAAAGAACTTGTGCCGTAAGACGTATGCCAGTCAGCCCTCTGAACAGCCAGGCACGCAAGACGAACTTCCCCAGATGCTCAGACGGGCAGCATAGCACTAAGACTCACCTCTTCCAGGGTGTGCTCTGAGAAATGCCGGGAAGATCCAGCCCCCAGGTCCCCCCTGGCAGACTCCCCAATGTGCCAAGGGGCAGCCAGATGTAGACAGAGAGAGCTACCTCACCTATGGAGAAGGTACTGACTGCATCTGACATCAAATAGAGCAGAGGCTGCTCTTCAGTTGACCAGACTCAGCATTCAGCACATCACTGCCAACAGATATGCTTTCCCAGCACTAAAATCAGGGTTTGGGTGCTTAACTTTGACAAACACAGCTTCTCTATATAGAAAGAAGCAGGTGATCCAGAGTGGTTTCTAGCTGATCTATTCCCACATCCAGCCCATTTCCCTTCACCTCAAATTCTCTTCGTTTTTTAACACACCCAAAATGAGGAAGGTGGGTGAAAGCCTCTGACTGGTAGGGATCCACTTAGCTACGTGAAACCTCCCACTAAACCCAATCCACCTAATGAAGGACACAGATATGTGTGCTTCCCACTCCACCCGCAGCCGAGGAGGCAAGAGTCCGTCTCCTGCCCCGTGGTCAGAAAAGACTGTTGAGAGCTGGCTCCAGGAAGAGATTTCAGCATCAACATCCCTTTATAGTCTCACGCACTCTTCAGCTACACTGGAATTTACTCCTGCTCTGGCCTAAAATAACTCTGACAGTCCTTGGATAGTAATTCATGGAGATGTTGTTTAAACCTCCCAAACTTTGAATAGTGTATCTAAAAATCAATAAAATATTGGTGCTGTGCTCTAGATCCAAGTTTGCAGGAAAAGAGTAACTCAGTGTTTACTTTTGCCAGAAAGTGCCAACTAATTTAATCTCTGGTCAGTTCTATTTTTCAGAGTAAAAAGCTCAGCCATTGTTTTGTTCCAAGCTGAAAGCAAAGGAGCCAGACCACGTTACCCCTTGGTTATCCATTGGGAAACTAAGACATTTTAGGGTTGTTTGAAAGGGAGACACAAACTTTTGTTTAGGCAGGTTTTCAAAAGGCACCAGGAAACATCTGTTGTGACCTGGCTACCCAAGAATGGCACCTTCAGCACAATCCCTGAGTCATCTTTTTTCGGAAGGGCTGTTTTGGCCAAGATCAACATTTATTTTTATTGTGATAAATTTGTCATCACGATTATTGCCATTGTTATCCTGGCATAAAGCACCTTTATGTGCACAACATCAGACACACTGGAAGACTGCACTATCCCATTTACACCACTAAATACAGATAAAACTTAATCCAAGATACAACCACAGGACTCCAACCCTGCTAAGGCTGACAAAGAACACTGTAACACCTAAGTATGGCAGTGTCATAAAATTATGAACTCCCTGGAGTTCACCACGTTCATTTCAACAGAAACTATGAGAAAGGAGCACCACACACTCCTCTGGAGTTTAGCAACGTTCAGACTGGTAACCTCTTCTGAATGAGATCAGACATAGAGCAATTGGCTTACAAAACTTCCTAGCTTACAAAGGTTGTGCAATTTGCTTTAGCTTTCTATTTCAGTAAAACACGTTACCAGCGCTAAAATAAAGGTGAACAATATCACGTATCTCCCTCCTCCAACCCCCCGACCAGAAAGCACAACTCCTCGGCTACTATCTTACCTTCTGAAATAGCCTTCTTGACAGCTGCAAGATAAGCATCAGGCTCGTCATCATTTGTGAGTTCTTGCCACTGAGACCAGTCCTTGAAAAAGGTCAAATAGTCATCACAGTCCGTGACACCGCAGAACAGCTTGACTACTTTGTACGGGGGCCATAAAGCTTCCTGAAGGCTCTGCAGGACGGGAGGGAGATAAAAACTCTGCACCAGCTCAGCAGATAGCAAAAGGATGATGCTCCGACTTCTGTTGAACAAGTCCAGCTCCTGGTGGGAGATGGCAGACTCGCCTTCCAGCTGGTAGCTCAGAATCCGATGCTTTCGGATGTGCCGAGTAAAGAGGAAGAGGTTCTGGAGGTACTGACACCATTCCGTGGCGTCACTCGCATACACAATCAGCACATCGTATCCTCCAGGGGCTCCTGTACAGGTGCAAGATGATCACAGGGAGGAGGAATAAATTCAAAGCAAGAACTGACCCACAGCTTTGCTGAAAAAAAACCCCACAGGTTTGTCCCTACAATTCATGTCTGAAGCTCCAAAGCACTTCAAAACAGCAGCATGTGCACTCAAAGTGAGGTATTCACAGCCACAAAGCAATTCAAGGCGGGGGGGGGGGGGGGGGGGGGGGG
>JAOQGH010000002.1:17859983-17899644 GCA_025769975.1 Gallinago jamesoni
CCCCCCCCCCCCCCCCCCCCCCCCCCCCCCCCCCCCCCCGCACTCCTACTTGCACTTACTCCACTAAAATCTAAGTATTTTTTTCATTCTCAAAAATCTTCCTATAAAGAAGGGGATTTCCTATGTAGTTTCAAGTGAGAAAAACCACATGTGGAGATTTACAGATTTAAAGCATGTCGATAGCAAAAAAACCCAAACTCACTAAAACCCGACCTCCAAAGCAAACTGGCTTGAAAAGGGGAGTTCATCTTTGAGTGTGAAGTGAAATCATTTGAGGCAACTACAGGGTCTCTGCAACACAACTGCAGACCCTTACATGCTCAAGCGGAATATATACCAAGCACAGCACACCTAAAATAAGAAAGATCTTTATTTAAATGAGGTCCCACAATGCTTACAGGAAGTCACTAGAGCTTCCATGGTGTTAGATATTTGCTCTCATTGCAACAGAAAGCAAACTGCTTGCAAAAAACTGTGTGCAACCGAAGGGTACACCAGCCCCAGCACTCGCAGCACAGCGGTTCCATCATTCAGGCTTCTAACACGGGCTTGCAAAGTGTCTGGGTCCTTCCCTAGAACTGTCACGCAAAGGTTTCCCAACCATTTTGGCATCACCAACACTCTCTTCAGAGGGAAAGAACTGGCGGTGGGCATAACACAGCCCAAATCACACTCAAAGTGGACTTATTTCCTAATTCTCTAGAGATAGCTCCTTCCTATATACTCCTGCATGTCTGTACTCTGAAATGAAAGCACTTCTAAACCTGCTCCCAGCTTGCTCAGAAGATCCCATGTAGCTTGAAGCAGCATGACATGATGCAGTGCTCTCCCACCAACCTCAAGCAAACTTTGAGGCCCAAATTTGAGGATTATGGCTCTGGTCTCATGGTAGATTTCAGTGCTGAGCATTTCATATCTTTTTAGCAAATTGTTGTCTCCTAACTCCAATTTGACTCTTTAGAACTGCCAACATTTCCAACTCATCTCCGTCCAGAAGCAAGCAAGCAAAGGCAGATTTTTGTAACTAAAGTAGAAGGCAATGCCTAAAATTTGACATGCCAAAAAGAGCACCTACAGAGAGTGAATTTACCAGAATTGAAGATGACAGTTTGCAGTCACCTTATTAGATTCAACCAAAATTGAACAGCTTCCAAAGACTCCATTCTGCCACCTTCCCCAGAACCTTCATTAAGAAATGAAGGCTGAAATGACATCTAGACTCTAATCCATACAATTACCAACTTCAAATTGTAGTTGAACAGAAGTGAAAAGCGTGGAGATGTGCTCAATCAAGGGTGTTATGGTCATCTGCATGAATGGAAAGCCTCTAGCAGTGAGAGGATGATGTCCTAGCTATGGAGAACACGGACACCAAAGTTTAACAGTGTTCACCAAGACAGCTACGTGTTTCTGTGCAAATACAGCTCTTGAACCCCTGATGGAGGCTTGTAGGAGATGGCTTTCTCAACAGAGGGGATCATAAAGCAAAGAGACCCAAAGCCTTGGGATCTTCACGCTAAGAGCGCAGAACCACTGTGAAAAAAAGATAACTTTCACATCAGTGAGAACACCACTATCGCCAAAATACTCCTTTTGGCTTAACACCACCTGACTGGGATGACTGAATCACATGGGCAAAAACAGGAGAACCAAACAGAATAATTCAGGTCAGTTGTTTTATTCTAGAAAAGAGAGGAGCATCAGACACTTTTGCTTCCAGTGCCACGTGTTGACTTACATACAGCACCACGGGAAAGGGCAGCATGTCTGCCGAGAACAGAGCCCACCATTGCCAGGTGAGTCCGATCTCCTCAGATAGGGAGACAATGCAGTGACTCTCCGAGATGTGTCTGAGGCTCCTGAACTCCTACCCTGGCGTTCTCTGGGAGAAGTCCCACCTCCGGACTCTACTTGCAATGTAGAGGCACAAGGTATCCGAGAAGCCTCCCTTCTCCGTTACATAGGCAAAAGATTGAAAATTTGATAGACTTTCTGCAAGTCCCGTGCCAGTATTTCTACCCCCAGAGACAACATCACCCAGAGCAGTGTAGCCTCTGCACCCAGCAGGGAGGAATTTCACCCAGTGTGTAGGAATAGCAGTGACTCCCTAGGTAACACTTGCTCTACAGGAACACCATTCCCCTCAAGAGAGCTGTGCCAGGTCTCCCCTGGTCCTCTTACTGCAACCCCTTTTGCCTTTGACACTTCTAGGATAAGCCGAGGAACAGCACTTTTAAAAGGAGAACTGAGAAATAAAATTACTGACTCTACTTTTAGAGTCAAGGAAAGCCTTTATGTTCATAAGCAAAAATACTGGAAGTGGGTCTTGAAGAGCTAAATAAGCTTAAGTCAGCAATGAGACTGTTTCAAAGAAAAGAAAAATCTAGAAATAGTTTCAATTGCAACATCCCCTTTTAAAAGGAGGATGACACAGGACTCGCTTTCCTGGATCATGCAATTATTTGTCAAACCAAATACCTCCCTTTGCAGCACCGACCACTGCCCAGTCCTCAGGGAAAAGTGTAATAAATGGAGAATACAGAATGTTTCAGGGAGTTTTTCCCACAATTCTTCACACATCAGTTAGTGAAAAACTCAGAGCACACTTCAAAGCACAATGTAAACTTTGTACACATACAAGGAAATCCCTAGGTGAACACCAAGCATTTCATTTCTTTAAACCCGAACTTTAGATGGATGCTTTGACAATGCGTTTGTCAGGCTAGTTTTAGAAAAACAAACACAAGGAAGCCTTCAATTCAAGTAAGAAAGATATGAAAGATATTAACAGTATATGCAATAGCAAGAAGAAAAAAAGATTTGTGCCAACCAACCATTTCAAAAATATTTCAAAAATCTCCCAAGTGTAATTGAGTTTAAATTTTAACAATACCTTGTTTCTGCATTCCTAAACTTTGGGTATACGGGTGACTTTTGCTTCTGTTTACAAAATGTCAGCCCTATTAATAATATTGCAAGGCATGTTTAACTATTTATTTAATAGAAAAACATCTAGGTGGGGTTCTTTTGCAGTTTGCAATGATAAAACATAACCTTTGGACTCCTTTCCAGCTGTAACTGCCTCTTCAGTGCTCAGCTGCCCGCTGCATCATACAGCAATGACAAAAGACTCAGGAGATTACAAACCAACACTGCAGAAATGCCTAAGACCTCTAATTTAGGTGGAAGGACCACAGACTAAATAGCACAGAGACAGAACACGATACAAAGCTTTCCCTAGCTTATAAACTGCACGCAGAATGGAAGGGGATGAAGCAATTCAGTCAAAATCACAGAAGGATCATGGCAAGAGAAAAAAAACGTATCCTACAGTGATAGCCTTTATCATGCCTTCGTAGTCCCTCTCTGAGAAGCAAACAAATCAGGCTCATATTCAAACTGTGTTTGAGAGTAGCGAGGTGATGATCTGTGAGTTCAGAGCAAACATGGGACAGTGGTTTGTGGCCATATCATAAGGTTCTAACTACCACTGACATAGCTAAAGAATATCCGGGGAAGCTGGCGTATCAGCTCTGGGTAAGACTACACCTTGCCCATCTAACACTTCCCAAATTTGAATCAGACCTCATCAACTATTATTACCTGCTATTTCATCCTACAAGCCAAAAGGTTTGATCTTTTTCAATTTATAGATCATAGTTTTCCACTGAACTTGTGGGTCCCATAACGCAAACTCAGAGCCTCTAATAATATACAGCTTTTCTGTGTCACCTTTCCCATCCCTTTGCTAAGTAGACCACGACTTCTCATTCACAGACCAGGGGGAAAAAAAAACTAACAGACAAAAATCTCTAACTCAGATGATCCTATGCAGTGGCAAGCACATCTATTTTCATCTGCTAGATCAAATCCACCTCAAATTCTGACTTAACAAAGAAGTGCTACAGTTTGTGTTGGGATTCATGTGTATGGAAGATACATGAATACATCAGTCCAAATTATCAATCCCTGATAGAGGGGGATTCACTAATTGCCTACGATATAAACACAATCCAAGGTGTCTTAATAATCAAGTTCTTAAGAGAGTGTGTTCTTCCACGAGGTGTTAGAAGCTGGTGGGTCATTAACAGAAGTCCTCAGCACCTTTCATATTTCAGTGTCTGAAGTGTGTGTATTTAAATGATGTATGAGGAAATGAATGCATTCTTTGCCTGGCTGGAATGCATAACAAAGTAATCGTGATCACATGGAATAATTATTAACACCCTAGAGAAACCTCTTACTTTGACTGGAATAGAAAACGTTCACTTTAAATTAAGTGCTACAAACAAGTGAGAGGAAATAGCAGAACCAAAGTAGATAAAACTTTTGCAAACCAGTGATAGGAGCGTGAGATTTGCATTACGATATCTGAACCTAAAGTTGTTCTACTTTTAAGAGTATCTGTGAAATCACCTTCTGTTTATAAGGAGAAAAGTACTTTCGCCCACAAGTCTCTCGAGGCCTCCATTGAGCTTATTTTTACATCACAAGGAGATATGCCTCGGTGAAACACCAACGTTACTTCACACCCCGAGAATGGCACGTTCTTCCTTTTTTAGATAAAACACTTATGCTTCCCTGCAGGGAGGGGAACTTGCAATTTGGGCACCAGCAAGACTTACACAATACAGACTAAACCCCTCTCCCCCTGGAGTTCTCAGCTCTATTCTCATCAGTTTTACCTGCACATATGTTACCTAAAACATTTTAATTGACAGCAACCTACCTCAGTTTGCTTGTGATCATGGCACGGTGCATCGTCATCCCCCCAAAAAGGAAGTATGCAAATAGGATGGGGGGAATAAAGCAGTATTTAGGAAGAATTAAATTCTCTAGAAAAGGTCACAGCAAAACATCTAGGTGGCAAAGGCTGAGCAGGGACAGATTCCTCTATAGAATCCCCTCCCTCGGAGCTCGCTGAGCCGCCAGCACGAAGCAGAGGAAAGACACAGGAGAGCTCTGCCAGCACCTGCCCCGAGCTCCAGCCAAGCGAAGCGAGATAAGGCAGCAAGAGCAGCCACCCGGCCTCCAACAACGGAGCCACCGCCGCTCAGCAGAGCCCCGGGGCTCCCCTACACTCGGGGAGGGGACATTCCTTCCCCTTAGCCTCAGGGACGAGCAGAGCCGTGGGAGGCGGGCAGCGTTCCGCTACCTCCCCGCTTACCGGCGCCAAGTCTCACGGGCTGGGTAGAGCCCGCCCGGACCCGCCGCTCCCCCCGAACCCCCGGCTCCCGTGCCACCTACCGGGGGTCGTCATGGTCCGGGGCTGGTGGGGAAGGGGCCGTCGCTCTAGCCTCACATCGCCGGTGGGACGGCACGGCACGGCGCGTCCCTCCCGTCGCCGCTTCCTCGCCCCCGGCCGGGCTCTCCGTCCCGCAGCCCGGCCCCGCCCCGCCGCCGCCCGCCCGGGGAGGGCGCCCCCGCGGAACCGGGCACAGGGGCGGCTCCGCATCGCCGGCCAGGTGGACGGCAGGGCTCTCCTGCCATAGGAGGGACATGCCCTTTTCCAGCCGGCTCCCGTCATATATTCCATAGGCGGGCGAGGAAACAGCGCTACAGGGAGGGAAGGTCATGAGTTTCCCCTCTGCTCTGCACTGGGGAGGCCACAGCTGGAATACCGAGTCCAGTCCTGGGCTCCCCAGTTCAAGAGAGACAGGGAACTGCTGGAGAGAGGCCAGCGTAGGGCAACAAAGATGATGGAGGGATTGGAGCATCTTCCTGATGTGGAAAGGCTGAGAGAGCTGGGACTCTTTAGCCTGGAGAAGAGAAGGCTGAGGGGAGACCTTTTCAATGCTGACATGTATCTAAAGGGTGGGTTGAAGGAGGATGGAGCCAGACTCTTCTCAGTGGTTCCCAGTGAGAGGACGAGGGGTAACAGGCACAAGCTGGAACATGGGAATCTCCATTCAAATATGAGGAAAAACTTCTTTCGGGTGAGGGTGGCAGAGCCCTGGCAGAGGCTGCCCAGGGAGGGTGTGGGGTCCCCTTCTCTGGAGATCTTCAAGCCCTGCCTGGATGCTGTCCTGAGTGATGTGCTCTGGGCAACCCTGCTTTGGCAGAGGAGTTGGACTGGATGATCTCTAGAGGCTCCTTCCAACTCCTGACAATTCCGTGCTTCTGAGTTACGGTGATAGAGGAACTCCACATCCTCAGTGGGGACAAACTTAGAGCAATGGTTGTGGAACAGAACAAGCGAGATCTGCCTAAACTTAGGCTTTGACTTCTGTTTCCTACTAGCAAGGAGTTTTATTTTTTCGCTAACGGAAAACCAAGTTGCTCCACATGAAGAGTGAACCGCTTGATATTCTGCATTTTCCTCTAGAAAATGAAGCCCTTTCATTTAGATTTCCCTATGACTGTGCTTGTGTTCAAGTACAGAGAAAATAAACCACAGAAGGACAGTATTAAAGTTCAGAGGACTCTTGAATTTTGTCACTGAAGACAAAGCAACAAATTCTGCCTAAATAATTATTTCAGACTATTCCCCTGCAAACTTGGAAATAAACACTTGTACTGATTCACATTCAGAAACATTTCTTTGCTGAGAAACAGCGAAGTCTTGCATTGATGCACTTCAAAGCAAAAATGGCAACGAATCAACTGTTTCCTACTAATCAATTCTATCTTAGAAGTTAAACTCTACTTTTACCTCCAAATCTTCCTGTACCCAAAACCCACTGTAAGCTTACAAACTGCATACTACAGCCCATCTTCAAAAACAGAGTATTTGCTCCCACAAATAAGAAAGTACGAGGATAAAAAACACTTCCTGATGATAAAGCCTCACAAGAAACTCTAAGTACACGGAAGAGAAAAGAGCACTTTGCTATCTAAATCCTCCGCAAAAATGTACAACAGAATAAAGTCCACCCGGGCACTGGAGAAGTGAGCAAATACAGTATCTACCTGGGATTTATGTAATGGACAAAAATCTATTAGTTGGAAACTAGGGTCTCTAGCCAAATTCTTCTACTACTATGGAATAATACTCATATTAAGAACTAGTAAAACAGATGGATAGTTATGTATATGACTTTATCATCACTGTTCCACATTATTTCCCTTGTAAAGCTTTTTATCTTGATAGAATCATAGAATGGTTTGGGTTGGAAGGGCCCTTAAAGATCATCCAGTTCCAACCATCTGCCCTGGGCAGGGACACCTCCCACCAGACCAGGTTGCTCAAAGCCCCACCCAGCCTGGCCTTGAACCCCTCCAGGGATGGGGCAGCCACAGCTTCTCTGGGCAACCTGTTCCAGTGTCTCACCACCCCCACAGGAAAGAATTTCTTCCTGAGATCTAATCTAAATGTCCCCTCTTTCAGTTTAAAACCATTCACCCTCGTCCTGTTGCTGCACTCCCTGACCAAGAGTCCCTCCCCATCTCTCCTGTAGCCCCATTTAGTTACTGGAAGGGGCTCTAAGGTCTCCCTGGAGCCTTCACTTCTCCAGGCTGAACAGCCCCAATGCTCTCAGCCTGTCTTCACAGGAGAGGAACACCACTCTTCTAACTTCCAGAATTAAAAGTTAAAACTGAAATAATCTCTCTGATGTTACAGGAGGAACATACTCATTGAAACAAGCTTTTAAAGTCTTGTGGTATCATACAAAGGACCAGCAAAGCCAGCTTCCTCTTTAGTCAGAACCCATGGGGCCTCTCCATACCTACTGGTGTCACTTAAGATGCTATGTATTTTATTTAATCAATGCAAAGCCCACAGGAAACCACTTTATAGGGTTTAAGCTTCCTAAGCCACTAAAGTGAAATTAATATGCTTCCCCAAAGGAGCTTCAGTAAAATAACTGCCAGCACATTGTTCAACCTTTACAGCAAACTCCACCCAAAAAATCACAAGACAGATTGAGACAAAAGCCCCTTTACACTCCAGAACATTAGGCTGGCCTAAGGGAAAGAGTTACACGGCTTGTAATGAAATAAGAACAAAATGAGAAAATAGAGGGAGTTTTTCCATCCTCCTTTGCCCAAAATTGACTGTGCAGGTCTTAATCTTCCTCCCTTCAGGTCACTGCAGCATGTGAACACAGTTGCATTTGCAGCATTATCCTCAGGGTCTGTCTTATCCCCTGACTAAAGAAAAGAACTAAAGTACTCTTTTTCCAGAACCATTGCTTTTTGCCAGGTGCTTTTGAAGGGTAATAAGGAAAGGATTCAGTAAGCGTTTCAATACCTATACCATCTCTCCTCACTTTTTCTTGGCCACGAAAAGAATGGGAAGAGCAGTGACCTCTCACAGGGATGTTCTCTTCTGAAGTGAACAGCTCTCCCTGCAGGCTTACCAAGAGACACGCCAGCCAAAGGGAAGGACTGAAGAGACCTATGAGGAGTAAGCGAGGGGAGGCAAAGGAATTCACAAGTAGCAACATGAATCACTTGGATTTGATTGCAAGGTTTGGCAAGAGAAAGAAATGCTTACTGACCAGGCAAGAAGTGAGCCAGTGAAGCAAACAGCCAGTAATCAACCTGGTTCTTCCCAACAGTTACTTCAGACAGCAGGATTTAAAATAAGGACATTTTACCAGCAATGGCTGCATCTCTTCCTTTCCAATACTGACAAAAGCACAGAACTTGTGCTGAAGTTTGCAGCTGTAGCTTGCTGTGGATGGAAGCTATGAGAACCGAGAGAAATATTGGTTCCTGGAAACAGTTTCCTTTCCGCAACACAGCCCTGAATTATTCCATACATAACGGGGGCAGGCCAGAACAGGGGCATCTGAAAACAAAGTACACATTTAACAAGCCCTCGGCTAAACATCCTTTTTCTACACTACAAGCAACAGCACCTGTAGAAAGTGACAGAATTTTATAGTACAATCTATTTCTGCATGAGCTGCTTTTATTTCCCCAGCACTGCAAATACAGCACCTTCTAGAGACACCAGCATCAGGTGGGCTCTACTAGACATAGAGCCTGCCTAAGTGTGTGTTCAGTAGGCACACAAGAGAGAAAGAACCCCAGCACAGCATGGTATGGCAGTATTTAGAGATGGTTAAGAACAGAGGACTAGGTAGGGAAAGTGTAAAAAGCATAACACAACCTACCTCTACTGCTTGTTTGACCCTGGCAGGCCTAACTCAGGACTTTCAGTGTGGACTCTCTTCTCCCTTTACCCTCAGTAGGCTTTATAGTTCTAATGAAGAGAATCAAAAAAAGCTCCATCATAAGGGGCAAGGAGAACAAAGCACTACAATCATCAAAGCAAAGATTTAGATTCACAGAAGTAAAATCTTCAGTGGAGATGTGACTAATTTAAAGCAACATGCTAATTTATCACAACATACAACAGCTGATTGAGATCTTATCAGGGTCCTGAGTACACTAACAGGCCGCACTTGTCCTTATTAGTGTCACCTGGGCCTTCCACACCCACTCTTTGCCCATAGGCCCAGAAGCTCCATTTAAGCTCAGGCCTGGGTCTTCAGCGCTTCCCCATCCTATTTTTGTAGGTGTTTCAAGTCCTGTCTCTAGCCTTACCTCCTCGATACTCTCTAAACTTATGTTCCAAGTAACCTTATCCCTAATCCCCCCTCTCTGGCCTAATTTTATAGACTGTCCTTTTAGACACGCGTTGTTTCTTTTGCCCCTGGCATGGTCTCCCTTTGCTCTGAATAGATTCCTCAGGTGGATCCTAGACCTGATTCGTCACTCTACTTCCCCCGGACTTTTGATAAATTTTGTTAGCATCCACCTCTGCATGTCATGTTCAAGCTACGAGGGACTGCACCCTGCTGGTGAGGACACTGCCTGCGCTTAGGGTTGTGCACAGCTACTGGCTTCCTCTCTATGGAGCAGCCCTTCTGCTCCTTACCCATTCTCCTTCCGGTGACCGTATTTAAAACGGATTACAACCAGAAGTAAACCGATATGGGGGGAAAAGGGGTTTAAAAGCGCACTGAAGTCTCCCACAGCCACAAGCAGACTCCTGAATTTCCTGGGCTGGGTTCCCACCTCCTCCTCTTCACCAGCACCACCAGCCTTCCCGCCCTGTTTGCTCCCCTCACCCAGGCTCGGGTGCCGCCACCGGGCAGCGACGTTCCAAACTCCCTCACGCCGGGAGGGAAGGGCGCATAGAGGGAAGAGTGCATGGACGGGAAGGCTATCCTTCCCACCCGCTCCGGCGCGGCGGAGGGGAAGCAGGAACCCCCCACAGGACCCGCCTCCCCTCCGCCGCGCCGGCAGATTCCTCTCACAGCACCCAACATGGCGGCGAGGGCGGAGCCCGGGGGGGGGGTGTACGTGAGTGCGTGACGTCACGCGGCGCGGTGCGTGCGCCTGCGCGGCGGCGGAGGCACGTGGCGGCGGCGGGCAGCATGGCGGAGTGGCGCGCGGTGCCCAGCGACCTCTTCCCCTTCGTGCTCGCCTTCCTGCGGGAGAACCGCTTCGAGGGCGCCGCCCGCGCCTTCGCCAAGGAGGCGGCGGCGGTGAGAGGGGCGGGGGGGGTGGAGGGCCGAGAAGGAGGGGGCAGCAGCGGACAGAGTGGCTAACGGAGCGGGGGGGGGGGGGTTGAGGAGGGATCTTAGTGACTGACTGACGCGCAAGTGAGCGATGGTGGGGGGCTGACTGACCGACCTACCGACAGACGGAAGGGAAGGAAGAGGAAGCGTAAATGGAGGGGGTTCTGACTGACCGACGGACTGATTGACTGACTGACGGGGGTGGGGGCTGCGGTGAGGGGAGAAAGGGGAAGGGAGGGGGGTGGGTTCTGACTGACTGACTGACTGACTGATGGGGGGAGCTGTGAGGGGGGCGAGGTGAGGAGGGGTCTTACTGACCGACGGACTGACTGCGAGGGGCTTGGACTGACTGACCCACCGACTGACTGATGGGGGAGGGTGACGCTGACTGACCGACAGATAGACTGACTGACGGGGGGGGGCTGAGGGAAGGGAAAGGAAGGCTGGAGCGAGGTGTGGGGGGGGTCTGACTGACTGATGGCAAGCAGTGATGAGGGGGTCTGATTGACTGACTGACTGACTGGTGGACTGAGGGGGGCGGTTCTGGCTGACTGGGGAGTGGCGGTGAGGCACACGGGCAGAGGAGGGACTGACTGACTGACCGACTGACTGACCACCACTCTCTTGCTACAGAAGGAGCAGGACCCTAATGCCGCCTCCCTCCTGGACATCTTCAGTTACTGGCTGAAGTAAGTGCCCCTCTGGCAGTGGGGGCTGTGATTACCGGCCCGGGGAGGGGTGGGGGGTGTCAGCATTGCGGTGCCAGGTGTAAAGTCCCCAGCTCGGCTTTTCTCCCGGTAGGTCTCCGGCAGCCAAGAAGAGAAAGCTGGTTCCCAACGGCTCCCAGGCAAAGAGGAAACCATCCTCCAGCAGCGATGACAGCTCCAGCGAGGAGGATGAGGCACCCCCAGCCAAAAAACCAGGTGGGGTTTCTTGGGGCAGGCTGGGGTTGTGTCTGACATTGGCTTGTCACCTGGATATAGAGCTCAGCTTCAGCAGCTCATTTGAGGTCCATCAGCAGCTATTGAGGACTGGTTTTGTATTGACTGATCTTGTTTCTGGTAGGTCTTTTTCCCATGGCAGGTAGGAAATATGTTTATCTTATCAAAGGGTGATCTCTTTATCCAGTGATAATTTAAGCACATCAAGGGTTGTGTCCACAAGAAGGTTTTAGACATTCAGTTTGCCTCTTTTGGCTGAGACTGGTGAAGTCATCAGGCTGTATCAAACTTTTAGGTGCTATTGAAGTAGCATGTTCGTTACTGTCTGTATTGAGATTCTGCTTTCCAGACACTCTGGAAGCATGTCCTTATTCAGTGGGTTTTTATAAGCTGGGAGGTGTGCAGGCCCAGTTAATGCTGTCTCCGTTTGTTGGGACATTTACCTCGTGGGGTGTCCTTTTTGATGGTAGAAATCTGCACTTAAATGTGTACATGGCAAAGGTAAAATCTAGAATTTGTTTTATCCTCATGTCTACCCATTTTGGAGTCTTCTGCTGTACCCTGCTCAAGAAACACAGTCAGTCATGGTTTACTGATCTTAGTAAATCCTTTTGCCCTGATATCCACTAGTTCAGGGTATAGGTACGTGAAAGCTTGAATTAACTTACCATCAACATGTGCTGTCCCTTATTTGCAGCTAAAGCAGCAGCTGTGCCCAAGGCAAAAGCAGTTCCTGCAGCCAAGAAGGCAGAGAGCAGCAGCGAGGACTCCAGCGATGATTCAGACTCAGAGGAGGAGAAGCAGCCAGCAAAGGTCAGCTCTTCTTTCCAGCCTCCTCAGTGTGTGTTTGACAGTGATGGGTAATAGAAAATTTGGCCAGCAAAATTCTCTCTGAAATTGGGCTCACTTTTCCTGAACTGTGATGTGCCTCGACAGCTGTAGGTGCCATGAGAGAAGACATTTCTGTAGTGGAGTGTATCATTTGAACTGGTCCTGTGAAAAATTAATTTAAAGCTCGGCACTTTCTTTGTTTTGTATCCAAGTTTGCTCCTTGCTTTTATCCTAAGACTGCCAGGGCTTACTTTTTTTTGCAGGGAAAGATTTATTTACAATTGCTAAAGTAAATTTTATCTATTTCTACATATATAAAGAGAATCTTCTCATTCCTTTTTTTTGCTACAGTTGTAGTCTTGAGAAGGGCCGGGAGGGAAGAGTAATGTTAGTGTACACTAGAGGAGAGTAACCAGAGTTGCATCTTCAAAGTAGTGCGATCTGGAGAAGGAAGAGAGCAGTGCCAGCCCCACAGCTGCCCCCTTTTGAAGAGGCAGAACTGGAGACTGAGGTGCAAAGGAAGTCTCCCATGGGCTCCTGGGAGGTTTCCCATAGCAAAATGGTTATCCAGAGATTTTCAGGCCTTAACCATTAGGCAAAGTGTTTACCGTTACCAAGTCAAAATTGTAACCTCTGTGAAAGAGAGAGCTGTTTATACTCTCTGTACATGTGTCCCACTTACTAGCCTCTTCTTCTTTTCATGGCTCCAAGGGCTAATCAGTTTTCTCTCCTGTTGTTTAGAAAGGCGCAAAACCTGTGGTAAAGCCAGCTGGAACCAAAATTCAGCCTCAGAAGAAAGCAGAGAGTTCCAGCTCTGACTCGAGCAGCTCAGAGGAAGAAGCACCAAAGAAACAGCCACCAAAACCAGCAACACCTAAATCAGGTACCTCTTATTGTGTATCATGAGACAAAGTACAAAGCCAAAAATGCCAGGGGAGGAATGGGGGCTGTACCTACATGCAAAAAAGTATGTATTAGCATAGCAGTCTGAAAATCTGCTGACAGGGCCATTTACACTCCAGTCCAGTCTGCTTCTGTCATGGAAGGGGGGTAGAACTGATTGCAAATAAAATACCAGGTCCCAAATGCCGCATTGTTTCCGTTAAGTAGCTGTAATCAATAACCTTAACTGCTTAGCTTGTGCTTTTGCCAGTGTCTTCCCCTCCAAGAGCAGGGAAGATCTTTACTTAGTCTTTAGTCCTGGAACTTCCAATGAGCTACAGTTCAGAAAACTTTCTCTAAGCTTGTGATAGGATAAAACAGCAGTTTTATCAGTAGGATAAACAACCTTAATCTGACCTATTTGCTTTATGCTGGATGTTATTACCCCACATCTACTATAGCATATTTTCTAATGTCCCTTTTCATTTATCTCAAAAGGAAGTAAAGCTGCCCCAGCAGCCACCAAGGTGGTGAATGGCAAAGCAGAGAGCAGTAGCAGCAGTAGTGAAGATTCAGATGAGGAAAAGGCTGCACCGAAGAAGGTAAATTAGATGATAAAAAAACTTCCTAAACGCTGTAGTGGTCTAGTAACTGGGTGTATCTCTGTCTTGCAGGGACTGTGACGTGTAGACAAAGCATACAGACTACACAGATGCTTAGCACAGCATTTGTGGCTCTTATACCTCCTTCTCATACAGTGGGATTATGTGTTCCAGCATGTCTCCATGCAGTTACTTTCTTCCCTCATACCTCCTTAGTGCTTCCTCTGCTCCTTCCTTTTACAGGAAGATCTCATTGTGTCATAACCATATTGCAGTCTCTGCTATATGTTCACTCTTACATGACTTTTTTTTGTGTGCTTAGCTATCTGTAACTTTGAGTTTTCCACTAGGGAGTGTTTAAAAATGTTTTCTGCAACACAAAAATAATCCTAGTTGTGTTTAATCAAGTGGCAGTTGATACCATTTCAGTCAATTCTGTGCCCCTTAGTCAGAGGAGCTCCTCTTTAGGGATTCATGCAGCACAAAGCCACAGCAGAGTGGCCAGAAAGATCATCATGCTCATGTGTTTCCTAAAATTTGCATTTGAGAATCTTCATAAATCTCTCTCCCTTTATCTTCAAAATTTGCTCTCTAGCGAGGCATAGAGCTAAGCAGGATCCACATCCAGCTGTCCCCACAAGATTCTTGTAACTTCTTTTTTAACGTGTGTTTCTTCCCTTCTTGTGATAAGGTTGTTCCCAAGAAATCACCCCTGCCGAAACCTGCAGCCACTCAAGTATGTCCAGGGAAAAACAAACGTGCCAAGGAAAGTTCCAGTAGTGAGGACTCATCTGACAGCTCAGATGACGAAAAACCACCTCCAAAACAAAAGCTGAAGTCTGGTGAGCACTACATATTGTTGTTGCTGGGTGGGAGGATGCTTTCTGCGAGTCCCGCTACCCCAGGAGAAGCATGTGCAGGCCACGGGCACATCTTGCTGCACACAAGGTTTGAGGTGGTGCTGGTGGTGGTATCGTGAGCCAGAAATACAGCAGTTCTTTTCATGTGTACTCTTGGGGCTGAGCTTCAAATTCATCTCCTCCCTCAAGCAAGGGATGGGGAGTGAGAGAGACAAGCATGTCTTCTATTCAGGTAGCCTTTAAGTACGTTCTTCTTGCAGGTTTTCTGTTTGAGATTTGGGAATTAATTTGCCAATGGTTTGGTTATTCTGTAATTGCAGCAATTTAAACTTTTTTAGTCTTTTTGTGAAGTTAAAGGGCTAAATGGGCCTCTGTTCAATAGAGTGTAGTGCTTTTAGGATTCCAGTAGAGAGCTAATCTGAATGGAGGATCAAGCGTCAAAACTCAGTTTGATTAACCAGAAGATTTGAGAAGGCAGAAAATGAAAACAATCAACAACTGACATCTCTATTTGTTGGTTTTTTTTTCTGAAAAAGTTTGGCAACGCAAGCTCCCATTCTTCTAAAATGCAAAGAAAACTTCTGCAGAGATGTTTGAGTCAGCTGAACCCCAAGTGGAGAGTTAATCTCACAGTAGAAACAGGAAGTAGCAGTGGGGTGGATGTAACCTTTCAAATTATAAACAAGTATTTTTGATTGTAGCTACAAACATCTCATACGCTGCTCGCATTATCAGGCAAGTGTCTGAATGCTGTGTCTCTCTTTGTAGGTCAGTACAGTGCTGTACCACCTCCTCAAGCTGTGCAGGCAAAGAAGGGCATTGCCAAGGCTCCTGCAAAGAAGGCTGAGAGCAGTGACTCTTCAGACAGCAGCGATGAGGCAGAGCAGGCACCCCCAAAGGGAGGAGCAGGTATGTTGTGAGGAGAGGAGGCTGCAGAGGAAGTTCTACATGGTGCAGAAAATGTTTTCGCCAATGTCTTGGTTTCCTTGAAAAAGCCATTTGACTTTGGTCTGTGTTGCTGTTTACTTCTCTGGAGCTTCCGAGTCATTTGACAGCTCCCAGACAATACTGTGTACAAACTGTGGATCCAAACTGTGTGCGGGTTGGATTACTTGGCATGTGTTGGTTTGAAAAGTCATCGGCATCCAGTTTAATGGTCAATAAGCCAGGCCCATTACTGCAGCTGGCCATGTCCTTGTTTGGCTTGTGATGTGCTGGTTGAATGGAAGGTGGCACTGAGAAGGGAGCTTTTTCACATTATTGCGGTTTAACCCCAGGCAGCAGCTAGGACCATGCAGCCACTCATTCACTCCCCCTACAGTGGGATGGGGAAGAGAATCAGAAGAGTGAGAAAACTCATGGGTTGAGATAAAGACAGTTTTAATAAGTAAAGCAAAAGCCACACACACAAACAAAGCAAAAGAAAAAATTCATTCACTACTTTCCATAGGCTGGCAGGTGTTCAGCCATCTCCAGGATAGCAGGTTATTTGGGAGGACAGACACCCTAAGTCCAAATGTCCCCCCTCACTTTTCTTCCCCAGCTTTATATACTGAGCATATCATCACATGGTATGGACTATCCCTTTGGTCAGTTGGGGTCAGCTGTCCCAGCTGCATCTCCTCCTAACGTTTTGTGCACTCCAAGATGCCTTGGAGAGCTTAGCAACAACCAAAAACATTAGGGTGCTGTCAATAGTATTCCCATCCCAAACCCAAAACAGTGCTATACCAGCTGCTGGTAAGAAAGTCAACTCTATCCCAGCTGAAACCACAACACACATCTGGAAAGGGTTGGATCTTGGGGCAAAGGTTTGATGTGGATGTGGCCAGTTAATTTTAAACTTGCTTTTGCAGGCAAAGCAGTAGTAGCTAAAACGGTCTCTACCCCCCAAAACAAAACTGCGACCACCAAGAAGGCTGAATCCAGTTCTGAGAGTGACTCAGGTAATTCAAGAAATACAGTTTTGGGTTTGTCTTTTTTTTTTAATGTTAATGTTTTTACTGGCCAGATTGCTCTATAGTTGTGTATCTGTTAAGATCTTAATGTATGAGCTTGAAAGCTTCCCATAGCAACAAGATATGAAATTGAAAACCAGCAGCCTGCTATGCAGAGTGGAGTCTGACCATGAAACACCACCGAGACCATTGGCAAGTGCAGAAAGGTCTGCATGTTGCTGGGTGGAAAGGGTAGGGCGTCGTGTGTCCTTCTCCAGGAAGGTTAATGGTTACACTTTTTGAACATCTGTGTCTTCACATTTTTGGTTTCTGTTATTCCGTTGTGTTTGGGGAGACGTTTCCAAAATAAAAAAAATGTTATCCATGTACCAAGTTTGAAATAGACTCAGAAGGTGCCTTCTAATGTGAACTTAGAAATGGGGACAGTGTGCTTTGTATTCTGTTGATGAGGTTTAAGGTTTGCAATGCAGTATTTCCCATGTAAGTTCCTGATGTGCTACATTTCCCTTCCAAGTTAAAGGTCCTCCTGTTGAGTATCTCAACAGCTCTGGTGCCATTGTGGGTGGCAACTGCCTGTCTGTCTGCAGCCAGCCAGCACTGGTCTGTGTCAGCCTTCAGCAGGTGGCAGGAGTTTTGCTTTGATTAATGTTATTAAGGTGTTCAGAAACGGTGGAATAGATCAGACTTAGCATTCCGTATTGCTGTGACACACAATATGAAGGCATATTTGTACACGGGAGTCTCCAGTCCATCCTCAGGCTTTTGCTAAACACATCTGATACAAGAAATGGAAAACTAAAATGAGATATGCTGTTGCTGCCTCACTCTCCCTGTTTTGTCAGTTTTATCGCCTCATTTCTTTGTCTTTTACCACTTAGCTTCTTTTCTCGATGTTTCTTCTCCCTGAGTTCATTCTTGACAATACCTGTACTTTCTCCAGTCCCTTATTCTGTACCTCTTCTCCTACATTATTTTCCAAATATCTGCTTCCTTGTGCATGCCTTAGTGAAGAACTTAAACTGCTTGTTCCAATTCCTCCCAATAGAGAAGATATGTGGAAAGCTGAATGCTTATGTTTATGAAATGCTGCTTAGTGACAGTTACCTAGTAGCTAAGCCTCAGGACACAACCCATTTTGGTTTTTACTTCCCCATGAGCAGTGTACATGTTATTACTAAAGTAATTTGCACCAGAAGTTTATTAACTTGAACTTTTTTTGGTTTAGATTCCAGCTCTGAAGATGACAAGAAGAAGGTAGGGAGTAAGGCTAAACAGCCTGTGATAAAGAGTACTCCCAAACCAGCTAAAGTAGCTGTCAAGCCTGGACAAGCAAAGAAAGACTCCAGTTCCTCCTCAGACAGCTCAGGTATTGGGGTGGGAGAAGAGAATTTCCACCTGCACGTTGTGCTTGCTCAGACCTCTGTTTCTAGGCAGGGTCTGAAGTTGCAGCTGGGCAGGGATACTCACTGCAGTGGTGTTTCAAGCAGCTAATATTGTGTATTAGCATTGAATCTGTATGTTATCTTCACGTTGAAGGAATGGGGCTCAGCCTTGATGATTCTTTTCCTTTCCGTTCTAGATTCTGATAGCTCTGACAAGAAGGCCCCTGTGAAGCCCACAACTAAAGCAGCAACCCCTGCAACAAAGAAGTCACAAGCTGTCACAAAGAAAGCACAAAGCAGCTCTGATTCAGATAGCAGCTCCAGCAGCTCTGAGGATGAGAAGAAGAAGAAGAAAGGCACTCCAGCTAAATTAGCTGGCAAAGTGGGTAAGCCAGTGTCCAAACCTTCTACCCCAGCTCCCAAAGCAGGCACTTCTGACTCTGATAGCTCAAGCAGTGAAGAAGAAGAGGAAGAAAAGAAGCCAGCAGCAAAACCAGCCACCAAATCTACAGGGGCAGCAAAAGCAGCTGTGGGGAAGAAGGTAGCTGCTGCTAGTAGTGGTAGCAGCAGCTCATCAGATAGTTCCGGTGAAGAGGATGAAAAGCCCAAAAAGGCAGGGAAAGGGGCACAGAACAGTTCTAAGACTGCCTCCAAAGAGAAACCAAAAACATCCACTCCAGCAGCAAACAACGTGAAGTCGAAGCCAGCTGGTGACAGCAGTACCAGCAGCGAAAGCAGCTCTGAAGAAGAGACTGGAAAAGTCAATGGAGGTATTACCTACAGTCTGGGAAGTGGGTCTGTCAGGCAGTGTCACTGAGCTAAGCAGGAATGGGAGCCTTTCCTAAACAATATTCAGTCTGATCTCTATATGCTATTAGATGATGCCATCTGGTGCAGTACTGAGAGGAAAGGGCCAGTTTTTAATTCAGCATGATCCTTTTTGTCTGTATTTCATATCTGCCAGCAATGAAAAGTGTGGCAACATGAAGTACATTTCTGTCCGGTTGCCGTCTGTGCATGCACATGGCCTTTAGTGACAGGAAGCAAACTGCTGGAGGACCTTGTCTGTGTTGAGGGGGACACAGTAGATGATGCCCCAGTGCACAATCTCAGTGTTTATCCCGACAGGAGAAAAATTACTCTGAATGCACTAGTGATGTGTGCAAGTGCATACTGTGTGACTCCAAGGACTGTCAAATTTTACCAGCAGAACTTTCTCAAGTGCACTAAATGATTAATATAGAGTTACCCTATTCCACAAAATAGGGATAGGATGGCAAAATCCTTGCTGACCCAGAATGGCTATTAGTGTCTGTTTTCTGGGTGAGTTAATGCAGGGACTGATTCTCACACCTGTGTTAACACTGGGTTTGTATTCTGGGGGAGAGATGTCATTACCTTTCCCGACACTGCAGTTACTCCTTTTGAAGTTGTACTGCTGTACATCTAACAGGCACGATCAGGAAGAAACAGAAGAGGGAAGATGTTCAGGAGCCAGAGACACCACAGAGTAAAAAGGCAAAGATTAAAGCTAAAACACCACACACAGTTCCCAAGGTGAAACGGGTGAGTGAGGGTAGGCTGTGGTGACTGGTGGGAGAGGCATCTCTGCCTCCCTGAACAAGTGGTGGGTTTGGTTTGGGTTTTTGGGGGAGGTCGGGCCCACAGGATTAGTCGTATTTTTGCTTCCTCTTCAAGCACTTGGTCCTTGGCTGGAGAACCCTCAGGAGCGCACGTATGTGCATAAAATTATTCTGACAAAGGTTGATTGAATGTACTTGCCCAGCAGCATCTTTGAGCTGCCTGATCTGAAAAAGGGAAAGAATTATGAATCTGAGAAACACTTAAAGATTGAGGTGACGTGAAGCAGGGCTCCATATTTGCAGGGCAAGGAGGGAAGGAAGTTGTCACTAAGGGAATATCATGCTCAGGTATGCACTTACTGTATCTTGTTTTCTTTGACAGCCAGCCTCTCCGTTCCGCCGCGTAAGGGAAGAAGAGATTGAGGTGGATGCCCGTGTCGCTGATAACTCATTTGAGGCAAAGGTAGGACTAGGTAGTGCCCAGAGCAGTAACACTTGACCTCTGCAAATAAGACTCAGCGGAGCAGCCTTGGTCTGCTTCTGGGCAGTCGTCTTGGTGGGACCTTTTTCCACCAGGAGGTGCTGTTAGGAAGTGTGTGGGAGAGTGGTATCAGCTCCAGTATTAACGTACTGGTGTTTGCTGGGTAGGATGAAGTGCGAAGCATTGCCTTTACTCTCTTGGGTACTGACCTGAATTTCTTTTTCCTCTTCCCCTTCATCCCTCGCAGAAAGGAGCAGCTGGTGACTGGGGTGAGAAGGCTAACAATATCCTGAAATTCACTAAAGGCAAATCTTTCCGTCATGAAAAGACAAAGAAAAAACGAGGCAGCTACCGTGGGGGCACTATATCGACCCAAGTCAATTCCGTCAAGTTTGAAAGTGACTGAGAATGTTTCCTTGGGAATTCATAAACCATCTGCTCACCGGAATGGCTTGGGATGGGCATGTGGACGTTATGGATGTGAAGCCTGCCTGGAATGCTACTTCCCCTAGCCCATTTGTGGGGCAGGCAGCTCCAGTGTCGGGATGTGGGGAAAATGGTTGGATGTTTCCCTCTTTTATTTCTAATTCTGGTTTTTAGGCCCCTACTTTGAAACTGTCCTTGAGCTGGTGTTATCGGCACCACTAGGGTGACCTCCAAGACTTAAATTTTCTACGGTCTTATTTTAAAAGGCTGGCAGTAATTTTACATTTTGGTTTCCTGCCCAGAAAGTAGTAGAAGAAAAAGAAATCATTCTCATACCTGTATCTTAACCTCCTACTTCTTTTTCAGTCAGTATAACTCAGATACCTGTGAAATGGCAAGTATTGTAACTTGCCTTTGGCTACTTACTGTAAGAGCTACGATTGATTTGAACCCTCTGGCTGTAATCCCCACCCCAACGTGACATTTCAAGTTCATAGTGGCAGTGTGACTGGGTTCCTCTTTTCCATTTCCTTCTTTTATGGTTTCACCTTGCAATAAATTCTCACCTTCCTCTTCCTTCCACTCCTGTTGAGGCCAACAACCAGAGGACTTAAAGAAGCAGAGTCTAAATAACACCTTAGTTCTTGAGTAACTGTATTGTTTGCAGTTGCAAGTTGGGGGCTGATGTCCGAAAGACCAAGGTCTATAGCACTACTGTGGCTCTCCTGATACCAGTTTTGTTGGGAAGGTAGCTGGGGAGTGGAGGTGTGCAGGAACTGCATGGAGGTTGTGACATACCTCAGAGGGAATGGGTAAGGAGGCAGAGGAGATAAAGCCCTCTTTGCCACCCAGCTCTGCTTTTTGCTGTGGTTTTGTTTCAGAGGCTCTGCCTGCGGTGTGGCATTTCTCCTTGTTCTCTCGGAATGTAAAATGTACCAGTTTATGCTTGCTCCCAGCAACGTGTGGTTGTTAGGAGTCGAGATGAATGTATCATTGATGCCTTAAATTTCTTTTCTGGCTTGGATCGCTTGCTCTTTGAGCTGTTTTCCGTCTGTTAAATCCCTCTCAAGAAGGAAAATGCTCCTTTCCCCATAGCATCAAGGCAAAGCAAGCCCAGTGCTGTAAGGTTTGAAAAGTTCCCTGCAAGTACGTGTTCGATATGGGGAGCCTCAAACAAGTTCAGTAACTTGTGGCCTAAACTGGAATTTCATGAGCAACTGAGGTAATATAAAGGTGTGCTCCTCTTGAGAGGAGGGTTTGATTTTCCTCCATTGAATTCCCAAATTTCCCTCAATGACTGCCTCATTTCTGGTGTAATTTGCATCTGGTAGAAAATGGTTCCCGCACAATTTTCCCCCGTTAGGTGGGTTAATTTAATTTTAGTTTGTGGAGCAGTCTGCTGAGCCCATGGCTGGTACGGCTTGAACAGCGGCAGTGTGTGTTTGGGAAACGGGGGCTGTGGGAACTGCTCCCCTCCCCGTCTCATGAAACTGCCGGCCACCCCCCGGAGAGGTTACGCAGGGCCTGATTTCCATGTTTCCGTTCCCTCCCACCCGAAGGGTGACAATGAGAAGAGCCCTGTTGTTACGAGGAGGCTACATCTGTGGTGCAAAGCAGTGTCGCCTAATTGAGGGTTGGATGAGACTGGATGAGCCACCCCCGTGCGTGTGAGCTGCACCTTGTTCCAGTGAGCATTTTTCAGGAGTTCCCCCTCTGGCTTGCACAATCAGGCTGGTGCCTGGATTCCCAGCTGGGGTGTTCAGGGGCCCAGGAGACCATGGTTATTACAAGGCGTTAAAGGTTAGAGGCCAAAGGACAGTGGGAAGAGAGTATTTTCTGCGTGGGGATTTGAACATCATCTTGCTTGTGACTTGTAACTTGCTCTCTTTTTTCTTTATTATTTTCTTTCTTCTGTTAATCAGGAACTTAACATTTGTAACTCTTACCCCCCAAAACAAAAGTTTTTATAAAGTTTATTTTAAGTGTGAGCATATACGTGTCTCGGGAAATAAAGATTGCTGCCTTTGTAATCTTAAGTGGATCCGACAGTTAAAGGTGTGGAAAAGCAGGTGGGAATGGGGAGGGTGTCAGTGCTGGGGGTAACAGAGCCCTGTCTCGAGGGATAAATCTGGCTAGATCTGGCTACAACCAATTTTTCTCTCCTTAGTTTTGTGCAGGTAGCGCCTTCAGGACTCAAAGGTGGCTGGTGGTGCTGTCTGGTGACTGCGAGAAGTTTGGAAAAAACAAGTGAAAGAATATTTACTTACACCCATCCAAACAGGCACCTCGAGTCCCTTCACCCAGAATATCTTGTGAGGTCTTCTCCAGTATGGCCACCACGTGAGCAATATAAGTGAAATAGCACCAGCCTATGGGAATAAGAAACAATAGGTGTAACTGAAAAATTATGTGTACTTGGTTAAAAGAAACAATTTCTGTGTCCCCTGTGATCTCTTCCTGTGCAGAGGGAAAAGAAACTTTTACTAATAGCTCTTGTGTGCTATAATGCTGATTTTTACCCTTTGGAAAAGGGGTAGGACAGGTAGGGGTATGGAAAGGTAGGACAGAGTCAGGTTCATGGCTCTGTAATAAACACTGGCTGCCACAGCTTTCCGTGATGCTGTAGGAGAAGGTGTAGCCCTCTCTGAAGTTTCAGCAGCAGAGGCCCAGAGTGTCGTTAGTCCTGCTGGAGATCCCCAACCTGACTGAGCAAGTGCCACCAGTGCTGGGTGAGGGATGTGCTTTGTGGGACTCAAAAGCTACCTCCTCTTCCGTGTGCTTCACATTTTGGGGGGAAACACTGCTCCCTCCCTGAGCTTTTGGTGCTCCTGGGTGGGCTTAACCTACATTGCTGCTGCCATCCTGCTGTAGGGAAGACACCCTAGTTTCCCTGTGCAATTCCAGGTGTAGTTAACACAAACTGGACCACCACGACCTTGGTGTATACCCTGGGACACTGTCCCTGTGTCCCACCCTTGTATCCCCACTAGTGCATCCTGTTCCCCTCCTCTCACATAGCCCACAAGGGGGTGTCCTGGCCCTGGGAGACCCCCGGTAGGGTCCAGCACCGGCGGCTGGAGAGATGCTCTAACATCCTTTTGACGCTCTGCTGCGGTGGGAGACACAAGCGGGAGCCAGGCTTCTCCCCCCCATCCCAGTCGTTGCCCCCCTGCCTCCTGGGGCTACCAGAGCGGCGGGGGCGGCTCTCCGTGCCCTCCCGCCCCGTCCCGACCCTCCGAGCTCGGGGCGGGCCGTGGACCGGGGTGGGGCGGCATCCCGCCGCCGCCCGGCCCCGAAGGGGAAGGCGGAGGGGCGGGATCCGTTCCCCTCCCGCTGCCGCGCCGCCACTCGGGCCAGGCTCCCCGGCGGGACACGCTGCAGGTGGGTGCCGACACCCCCACGGGCACCGGCACCGACGGGGAGTCGCCCCCGTCGGTTGCGAGCGCGGCCAAAGGCTACGGCGTCCGCCCCGCCGTGTCCTGCCGTGCGGGGAAGGGGGGTCCTTCTGCCCCCGGGTGTTGGACACGGGTGGGCTCGGTGTGAACTGGGGGTGCAGGCGGCGGTGGCAGCCCCGAGGGTGGCGGTGGTAGCCCCCGGGGGTGGCGGTCGCCGTCCGGGTGGGCGTCGAAGGGTTGGCTTGAGCTTTCCGAGCTTCCCGGTAAGAGGGTCCCGGCTGCTCCTCTGCGGCTGGAAGGGAGGGAGGGAGGGAGGGAGGGAAGCGGTTCGAGGTCCCGGGCTGTGCCGGGAGACGGGTGTGAGCAGCCCCGGTACCTCCGACGGGGGCTACTGAAGGGCAGGAGTTAAGCATCTCCTTAACCGTGCGGGATCAGAGCCTTGGCACCCGAACAGACGTTCAGAGCGCTTTTGTGGAGCTTGCTTCATCTTCCTCTAGGAGATTAGATCTCGGGGTTAGACCTTCCCTCTCCTGTTTTGCCTCCTCTTCCTATGCGTCCCTCCTCAGCCCTTGTTTATGGCAGCTCAGCCAGGTCTCATTCCTCCGGTGTGCCCAGAGCCAAGGAGCTCTTTGGTTTGGTTCTTGGTTGTTTGGGGTTGCTTGTTTTTTTTCATGTCAGGGCGTCAGTTGTTTTATAGAAGATAGGGCTCACCTCTACCTTCTCTACTGCTGTAATTTTGTCAAACGTGATCAGACTCGTCTGTCAGGACTTTATCAATTCCCAGTGCTTCCTACACAAGGTTTCATAATCTTCTGGGGAGTTTAATGTCTTCTTTCTTTTAATGTGGTGCTTCTCTGCAGAACGAAGCTGAAATGACAGGGCGGTAAATGGCAGATTTCTCTTCCTCGTCCCTTTTGACCTCTTCTCTTGAGGTTCGGTGCGCTTGTATCTCTCCACTTTTCTCTGCACTCCCAAGAACTTGTTGAACCTGACAACGTAACCCCTTCTTAAGACCAAAATGGGCGCTGAGCTGTCGTGCTCTCCTCCTTCAAGGTCTGTGGCTCACATGAATATTTGGCAGTGGCCCCGAGCCTTTCTGTCTCTTGTGTCCAGGGATTACTAAATCATGTTCTCGAGTGCTTCCCGGCTGCAGAGCTGCGGCTGCTCACGAGGAGCAGAGCCTCCCATCGCCCTCCCATCCTCCGTCCTGCAGCCGTGTTGGGAGCGAAGGGGGAAAGGCCACCTGGAAGAACTTGCAGAGCGCATGGTGTCACAAACCCACCTCTGTCCCTTCCAGAAGACAACCAGGAAGGCTGTGGATATGGAGAGGGGGGGGAATCTCGCTTGCCACCTACATGAATTTAATATACAATGAGGTGGGGAACCAAACGCGTGGGGTTTGACACCATCCCCCAGCTCAGCTTATTGAAGATACGTGTAGTTTCAAGTGCCTTGACAAGCTGAGATGTAGATCTTTATTTCTTTTCGTAGCTGTTATGGACTGGTATTTTCTTTAGTATCAAGGGTCCCTGGCTGTGACCTGTGGACTGCCAGCCTCCTACTAGCCCCCAGGTTCCCACCTATCCTTGCAGAGCTTCCTCCATAAAACTCCAATGATCCAGGAAGGATGTTGAAGGCGGCCCAAGGTCCCAAAAGTTTGGAACTGATTGGGGACTACATCAATCTTTGCCCAAAACAGATGAGGATGACCAGAGCCCTTCTGAAGCTGTTGTGTGGATGGAGTAGCACCGAGCACGGTGCAAAGGATGCGTTGTTCTGATGCTGACTCGATCGCTGCTCTGGTTGTTCCCTTTGGTCTTTGGGGCATCTGGGTTTGCTTCATTCTCTGTGTTTCTTGGGGGCCACCATGAAGATGTCAAAAGAAAAATGGTAGAAAGGCACGCTGTTTTGAGCAGACTCTGCTCTATTCGCTCTGTGTGCAAACAATATTTAAAAAAACCTCAGGACTGTAGGCTGCCTGGGGAGGTTTATATTGGAAGGGAAGTTTTTATCCTTCCACATTGTTTTCTATACTAAAATACTAATAGTGATATTAGTATACTGTAATACCAACATTAGGTTACTATAATATTTAGTTAATTTTAGTGTTATTTACCTGGGTGACTCTGGTGAAGCAGGAGTCTGTGATAACCCAAAACCAGAGCACAGAAGCCCAACCCAAGCACTGGGTTGGATGTGATTGCTGGTTAGATTTCCCTGCTTCAACGTATGTTTTATTAAGTTTACTTTATACAGCATTGTATCCTCTAGGTTTTACTCGAGATTCCCCTGGGCAGCTTCCACTTGTAGCGCGACATCTTCCTGCAGTGGCAGAATTGCTCTCCGAGCTGCATACCTGCCTGTTTGCATGGAGTTTTGGCTTCCATAAATTAGCCACAACTGGGCTGGCTGTCATCAACATGAAGGTAGCAGATGGTCCTGTTTGTTCTGGATCCTACCCAATGGAAGAGGCAAACTTTGGTTTCGTATTCCAGAAAGAGTTTTGAGCATCCAAGTGAAGATGCCTTTTCCTTTTGGCCTCGAATGAATTGTGCTGCTTTGTTAACTCTTGAGAAGTTTACAGTGAAAACACTTCTTACTGTGGGTAAGAGCTGAGTGGGGTCTAGGATGAGGAGGGGAAATAATTTGGCCCCATGGATAAGGATTTCCAGGACCTTGGCAAGAGATAGGCAATAAAATACTGGAGGAGAGGGAGAGATGTAAAGGGCAGGGTCCTTGCAATGGGGTCTGTTTGCTGCCCTTTCTTCCTAGGCTTCTCTGCTTGGATTGCTGGCTCTCAGAGGTTTTAGTATTTCTACCTAATAGCAGGCACCTGAATTAAAGAAATGTCTATCTTTAGAGCTGTAGCTGCTCAGTGACTTCACTGAAGTTAAACTGATGTAGCCTTCCAATGATAGCAAAACCATACCCTGTCAAAGGTGTTAAATAGGGCAAAACCAAGGGGCAGTTTCAGCCCAGGATGAGGTTTCTCAGGGGAGTTTGATGGATGTTTTCTCTCTGCTCCCTTTCTGCTGCCTCCTGTTTCAATTTCAATACTTTGCCAGGGGTTTGAAAGCAAACTCCCAGCAGCTGATGGTGGCCAGGAGCAGGTGGGGATGCTGCTGCCCATGGTGGCAGTCACCCAAGGGCTACCCCTTGCCCACCCATCCTGCGGCAGGCTCTGGTCCTGGCTCTTACCTCTGCCTTGGTGAAACTTCAAGCCTCTATGGCATGGGCTGTTTTAATTGTTTTATTGAACCCTGACTTCTAACTTTTAGCATTGATTGTGGTGTTTAGGGGGAGTGCTCTGCATAAATCAACCAGTTTGCGTGGCTTTACCAAGCACCAGTATGGGTATGTGCTCCCTTTCCATCTGCCTGGCTCCCAACAGTGAGGTAGCCAGGGGGCTGGGCTGTGGAAAAAGCTGCAGTGGCTACAGCTCCTCCTGGAGGATCCTGCTGCAAAGCTCCTGGGGCAGCTGTAGCTACGTGTTGGGTGTCAGCAAGAGGTGAAGTGTGGAGATGAGGAGATGCACGTTGAGCTTTTCCTCATCTAGCCCTTGTGTGCCTAAGGTTTAGGTCTTCTCTCCTTTCCCCTTTGCTATCAGCTGGAGACCCTAACAGTGACTAGTTGCTGAACAAGAGATGGAGCCAGCAGAGTGCTGCCCTTTGAGGTGGTAGTTATGCCTTCAGTATCTCCCAGGAGCACTAAAAATTAGGATTGTGCCTGGTTGAAAACCCGCTTGATGCATCCAGATCTAGGGCTGAAGCTGTGGCCAGGTTTTCTCTCCGGGCATGGACAGAGCAGAGATGAGCTCGGGTGGTATTGAGCTGGGGTAGGAAAAAGGTCCCTCCCTGCAGCCTGGCATCTTCTCACCACCTGGGAAGATTTATAGCCTCCCTTGTTGCCTGGGTAGAGAGAAGAGATTCCTGAGCTGGCACCTTGAGAGATTGCTCCTGATGTTGGAAGGGATGAAGCAGGCAAGAGCAGTCTGCAAGTCTCCTGTGTCAGCATCTACCCCTGGCCTGGGGGCTGAGATAGACCCTGTGCTTGTCATTTGGATTTTGGTAGCCCCCAGAGGATCCTAACAGAGCTGAGTGTCTCAGCAATGTCTGGCACGTAGCTCTGACACTGTCCTTGCTGAAGATGGGTAACATTTTCTTTTTTTTCTTTAACTAACTATTCCTTTCACCTGCACTGTTTCTTCACCTTCTCCTTGTTGCCCAATGAGGGAAAAACCCCACCCCGCATATAAAACCACCTCTTCTGCTCTTCTCAACACACTTAGGTATCTGTATGACCCACCAGGTGCCCCAGGACAAGCCTGTACCTGTTCCTGTCGTGGAGCTTGTCCTCAGATCCTGCTGTCCTGGAGAAGACCAGCAGTACAGGACTGCCACCCCTCCCTCTCTCCCCTGGAAGGTTATGTGCTCTGGAACTGCTGAGTGCTTTACCTTCCCTGGTGTGGGCAGGATAAATCCCTTTTGGGCCCCTCAAATACACTGAGAACTGGACCAGCTTCGTAGGCTGTAGCTCCGTAGTGGCCAGCACCAGCCTGTTCCTGCTGGCAGGGAGGCAGGATCCTGGCCAGATCCTTACTTTCCTTGCAGGGCTTCTGCTCTCCTCTCTCCAGCCCATCACCTTTGTCTCCATCCTCCTGGAGCTCTTGCTCTGTGGGTCCAACCACCCCTTTGGTATCTCTTGCGTTTCTTGTGGCTCCTGCAGGCACAGCCACCCAGTTGTCTCTGGGTGGGAAGGGTGGCAATCCAAGCCCTAGACGGGGTTTCATTTGAAACAGGGGAGGGTCTCAACCAGTGGCTGTTCTGTTTCTTTCCCGTGTCCATACCCACATGGGACCGGAGAGCAATGGGGGAGGGAGCATGGCACTTTTTCTCCCATATCTGCACCCTCAAGCACTGTCTTTGGCCAGAGACACTGAGCTGCTGAGGGACACCTGGAGATTGTATTTAGCAGGATCTTATCGGTGACTTTCTTCCCTGCCTCTTAATTGATCAAGCAATAGTGGGGAGGCTGGCAGAAGATCTTGAACCAAATTTTGCTCCACCACATCCCTCCCGCCCCTCTGGGTTTTAGCATCTGGGGGCATCCAAAATCCACTTATAATTGTTCCCATTGTAACTCCTTCCCCCCCCCCCCCCCCTCTCCAGCGTGTCTGAACTGGGTCCTCAGGACACGGCTCTGCTTCTGACTGTTCCCGAATAATTATCATGTAATTCTTCTCCCAAAATAATGTAAGGTGTGGGTGAGGCGCGTTCGCTTCCAGTGATGTAGCAACACCCCTTACACAAGAGAAAGGCTGGGTGTTTCACCAAACTGGGAATGGGATGACGGCTGTAGGAGTGTGACTAAGGGGCGTCAGTGTGCCACGGGTGTTGCACGTTATCTCCGGGTTTGCCACCTTCCAGTGCATCAGGATCCTGGCGTTGGCTTTCCCCTCCCAGCCCCTTTCCCCAGGCACAAATACAGGTTGGGTGGAGAATGGATGGAGAACAGCCCTGAGGAGAAGGACTTGGGGGTGTTGGTGGACAAGAAGCTCAACGTGAGCCGGCAATGTGCGCTGGCAGCCCAGAGAGCCAACCCCATCCTGGGCTGCATCAAGAGAAGTGTGGCCAGCAGGGTGAGGTGTGTATGTGTGTGTGGGGGGGGTTCTGCCCCTCAGCTCCTCTCTGGTGAGACCCCACCTGGAGCACTGTGTCCAGCTCTGGAGTCCTCAGCGCAGAAAAGACATGGACCTGTTGGAACGGGTTCAGCGGAGGGCCATGAAGATGCTCAGAGGGCTGGTGCACCTCTCCTATGAAGACAGGCTGAGAGAGCTGGGGTTGTTCAGCCTGGAGAAAAGAAGGTTTTGGGGAGACCTTAGAGCGCCTTCCAGTCCCTAAAGGGGGCACAGGAGAGATGGGGAGGGACTCTTGATCAGGGAGTGGAGCAATAGGATGAGGGGGAAAGGTTTTAAACTGAAAGAGGGGAGATTTAGATTAGATATTAGGCAGAAATTCTTTCCTGTGAGGGTGGTGAGACACTGGAAGAGGTTGCCCAGAGAAGCTGTGGCTGCCCCATCCCTGGCAGGGTTCAAGGCTGGATGGGGCTTTGAGCAACCTGGTCTGGTGGGAGGTGTCCTTGCCCATGGCAGGTGGTTGGAACTGGGTGATGTTTAAGGTCCCTTCCAACCCAAACCATTCTATGATTCCCCGAGCTTCCCTTTTTTCCCATGACTGATCCATGGTGGAGAAGCTCTCCATCCAGATCTCCGGGATTGCGGTTCCTCTTGAAGGGTTCTGCTGTGACCCGGGCTGGCTCCTGCCCTTGTCTGTGCTGAGCAAAATGGCTTGTCAACCTTTGGAGGCCAGCTCCAAAGCTGGAGCGTGCCTCTTGGCATTCCCACCAGGCTCTGGAGGCCTCCCAGTGAGCTTGCAGAGACATCAAGGGCTCCGAGGGAACCGGCTTTTCTGGCTGAGCAGAAATAGAAAGGAAATCCAGCTGTGCTGGTTCTGTAGCGGTAACCAGGGATGGAGCAGCGAGTGTCTCTGCTGGTGCTGTGACCCAGCAGAGCTCCCTCTCTGCTCATCAGGCCGCTAGTTTTCGAGCCTTAAGAGCACAGAGACGGTTTGAATTTTTGGAAGTCTCCCCTGATACACCCTGGTATCTGACTTTGTTGGGTTTTTATCTTTGCGGCTTTTTTTTTTTCTCTTTATTGTTTTTTATTGTGGTGGGGTTTTCTTTGTTTGTTGGGTGTTTTTTTTTCCCCCCAGTGCTAAACTCCACACTGCTCTCCCCTCCTCCCCCAGCTCATCAGCTTCTGGTTTGCAACAACAATCCCAGTTTTTAGTTGCCTCCGACAGAGCATTTCATATTATACTAACGGCACGTTTCTCTCCTTGCAGCAATGAAGGTGATGAAGGTGCTACCATGCCCTCCTGCTCTTCTCTTCCTGGTGGCTGCCTTCAGTCTGGAGCCATCTCACTGTGCCAAGGTGCTGATCATGCCCACCATAGTCTTCGACAGCCACTTGCGAGTCTTCATGCGAGTGGCAGAGGCACTGACTGACCGGGGCCATGACCCCGTGCTGCTTCTTCACGAGGGTCGGGATGTGGAAACCTACCTGCCCGGCTTCCGCATGCAGAGATACTGGGGCATCTTCAGCACTGAGAGTGCAGATGCCTGGGTGCAGGAGAAGATAAAGCGTGTCTTCCAAGGGAAGATGACCTCTCTGGAGATGTTTTCCTTTTTGGAGAAGTACCTGGAAAACTGTGACCTAGTGCTGGGAAACTCAACCCTTTTGCAGAAGCTCCAGCATGAGCACTTTGACCTGCTGTTGGTGGACCCCAATGAGATGTGTGGCTTTATCCTGGCCCACATTCTCCATGTCAAATATGCCGTCATCTCCACTGGTTTCTGGTTCCCAGCAGAGATTGGTGCAACTTCCCCCATTGCCTATGTCCCCGAGTTCAACTCCCTGATGACAGACAGGATGAGCTTCTTTGGTAGGACTTGGAATCTCCTAGTCTACATGATCACTCGCGTGGCCACAAAGCTGGTCATCCTGCCCAAGTTTGAACGTCTCATGGAGAAGCACGGAGTGGAGCCAAAGACATCCATGTTGGACCTTGTCCATGGAACCAGCCTCTTCTTCCTCTGTAACGACGTGGTGCTGGACTTTCCCCGGCCAACGCTCCCCCATGTTATTTTCACAGGGGGGATCCTCGCGGAGCCTGCAAAGCCCCTCCCGGTGGTAAGTGCAGGAAAGCTTTGAGCTGGGATTACATGATAACCTGGGGAGTTATGGAGGATGTAGAATTAAGTTGTCCACGCTGAAGCAGTATTTGGCTTCACTGTCTGTATGAAACAGTATGTGGAAGTCTGAAATTGGCAGTGTTGCCCCTGGGACTTGATCATAAGTAGCTTGTTTGTTCCTGTACCTGAAGCATAAATGGGAAGAACAAGAAGCCTTCAAATGGGAAGAACAAGAAGCCTTCATTGGTTCATCAGTCATTTATGTCAATCCAGAATTTCCTCCTTAATCCTGTTTCTTGCACGGCGTTTCTGTCCTTGAGCTTGTAGTCTTAAGAGCCCATGGAGGAGTGCTTTGGATTTTCCCCCATCAAATTGAACGTGGAATCCCAGTGTGTACAAAACTGAAGTTTATCATCCCCTTCTTCTCAAGGTCTAGCCCTGAGGGAAAACTCTCCAGGTGTCCCAGAGGCCTTCTCTGGCCTGTACCTCACTATCCCCAGTAGTAAGTTCAGAGGAACAAGCTCTTAAAGCCTCCAACTGGAGACAATGTTGGAACAGTGCAGGACCTGTCTGCCATTCCTCCCACTGCCTTACCACTTTGGCAAACACTTAGGGGAAGCAGACCTGGATAATGACACTCGGGCAGTCAGGTTGTCCTGGTGTCCCAACTAAGGGACTGAAATGGTGATAAAGTTCAAGTTTCAAAAGATTAGAGGCCTGTCAAGATCTCTGATGGCAGCTTTAATAGAGACAATTTTTGGGGTGCCATTTTTTTTCCAGTTGAAAGGAAGAAGTGAGGCCAGGTGCTTGAGAACAGAAGTTCTCCAGATGTGTATGGCTGCACATCACCCTTTCCCATGTGGCACCTCAGGCAGGTAACTTAGGGTGCTCCAAAAGCTGTGTCAGAGAGTGGCTACCTCACAGGTCTTGCAAAACACTGGCTTGGTCCGATCTGGCCACGTACACACCTGCCTTTATAAGGAAGGGAGTTGTTTGCTGGGGCATTACTCATGTGCTTCGCAGCTTCCAGAACTGATCCCGGGGTGCCTGAGGGAAGAACGATGGAGATAAGTCCATAGACCTGCAGTAGGCGGTGGCTGTCATGCTAGGAGACGGGCATGTGTGTACCCAGGTTACGGGACACCAACAGCAGAGAGGGCCTCTGTAGGTCTAGGTGTAGTTTAAGGAATCTCCCATCCGAACTGGAGCAGAGTTATATAATGAAGGTGTTTATTCCCTCACATTTGAAACGCTGTGATTGCCAGTTCCTTTAATTAGGACATGGTGAAATAGAGATACGTACCTAGGAGATGGTGAGAACCTTGGGTTGTCAGCCATGCTTCTTTAGCAACTTGAATGCTATTTCTGAAAGTCAAAGGTTAAGGCCCAATTATAATGGATAACGTAACCATCTGGTTTATGGGTCACTGTACATTTTTCTAGAAAAGGGAGACTAGCACTTTCACTTCTTTCCCAGTTTTAGTGGTGGTGTTGCCCAGAAGATGTGAAACTCAAGAGAATGGAGAAACCAAAATCTCTTAGTTGAAAACTTTTTGATTCGTGGCTGTTGGGTTGTTATAGGTCTTTTTAAGCTTTTCTGCAATGTTGAGTCCCTGAAGCACACAGCAAAGGATGAACATCCACAGAAAGTAACACTGAAATGTGCTTTGGAACTCTCTTGTACCCTGTTCCCCCAACTTGTAGATTAATACTAATGAGATATTCTGAATTAACCATCCTTTACTCCTCTAATAACATGAAGAACTTCTTTTTTTTTTTTTTTTTCCCTTTGTGTTCTTCTACAGTGTTTGTTTCAAGGATGTGTTTATATTCAAAAAAAGGATTTTTAGGAAACTTCCCTAAAATGCTGCTGACTGTGATACCTGAAAAACCTGAAGCAGAACAGAATCTCCAAAGAGAAATAGGCTCAACCCAGCCTGGCATAAAAGGGAATAGTCTGTGTTTGCTCCACAACAGCTGTGGGGGCTGATTTCTATTTCCTGCAGCCTTCTGGCCCCAGTTGAAAAAAGTATGGACTCAGTTCTACGTAACGTACACATCTGTTTACTGAGCATCATGGGTGGCCTCTAAATGAAGGACAAACAGCTGTGCTTTGTCCTGGAGCTGTAGCTACTTCTCTTCCTAATGACCAAACACTAAATCTACCTGCAAGTCGCTGCCAAGGATAGGTAGAAGTCTCCTGGCAGTATGGCAAAATCTTCTGCTACCTCCAGAAGCCTTCAACGTTGTGGAGTTTGAGGGGAATCTCCAGCAAGAAGTTGTTCCCCACTCTGGCCACACGATGTTTCATCTGAGAGACCTTGACGGGCCTCCTGCCTTAGTGGTGATGGAAAATAGCCTTTCTCTTCTTACTCTGGTCTCCTTGGCTGCTCTGGTTGTTCCTATGTGGGCCCTACATTTTCAGAGCCCTCCTTGCCAAAGAGTAATTGTGTTACCTCCAAAGCAGGAGGTAGAGCTGTGAAATGCACCTTTTGGACACCTCCCTGCAAGCTCCCAAGCCCAGCAGGTCCTCAAGTAATTTTTTGCCTGGCTGGATGCAGAAATCAGTGTGGGTTTACAGTTTGTTGCTGGGTCAAAACCATGTAGCTTTGTGCTCCAGGAAGATTTGGCTTCATCCTTTCCATCAATAGTTTGCTACTGGCAGAGACAACAGTGGGGTGGGCCTTTCTCCAACTAGACCTCAAGGTAGCTGTGTGTGTTTCACCCGCAGGGTCTGCGTCTCTGGGTGGAAGCAGCAGATGCGGGGGTTGTCGTCGTCTCCTTTGGGATTGGGATCCGGGCTCTTCCGAGTGACTTGGTGGAGAAGATGGCTGGTGCCTTTGCTCGCCTCCCGCAAAGGGTGGTGTGGAGGTGAGGAGGGGACGGGATTCCTCTTAACATGAGGAATCTCAAACATCTCAAAACACAGAATTTGCTTCCCATCTCTTGATCTTGACCTAATTTATAATTGTTCTCTGTGTGTTTCTTTTCCTTTCTTTTTTTTTTTTTTTCTCCCCTGTCCTTTACCTCCTCCCACAGGTACTTTGGGCAGAAGCCAAAAAACCTGGGCGAGAACACGCTGATGATGGGGTGGCTGCCCCAGAACGACCTGCTAGGTAAGGCTGGGCTGCGTGTGTGTGTGTGTGTGTGTGTGTGTGTGTGCACCACTGGCAACATCCCTGGAGTTTAGCCCAAACTCCACAGCAAAGGCGACACAAGGACAGCAGCACCTCTGTGGGTCTCCGCCTGTTGCGTCTCTGATCTGTAGAAAACGTGGTCCTCAGCTAACACCTACTCAAAGCTGCTTCTTGGCCCATATCTCCTTCCTCCATCTCCCTCCTCTTCCAGGTGCTACTTGGCAAGTTTTGGGCTGCTGAAATCCAGGTGTGTTCCCTCCTCTCTGCTCAGCATCCCTGGTTTTCCCTGAATGCTCACCAACGTTGTGTGTTGAGGAAGCCACCGGTGGCCCTGTTTCAGTGTGGAAGGTGCTGACCTGCTGCTATGTTTTTTTTGCCTGCAGGCCATCCCAACGTGAAAGCCTTCGTCAGCCACTGCGGGATGAACGGTGTGTTTGAGGCGATTTATCACGGTGTGCCAGTGGTGGGATTTCCTTTCTACGGGGACCAGTTTGACATCATGACCAGAGTGCAGGCCAAGGGCATGGGCATCCTCATGGACTGGAGCACAGTAAAAGAAGAGGACCTTTACCAGGCCGTTGTCACAGTTATCTCTGACCCCAGGTGAGGTGTCTGGACACATCAAGCTCTTCCTTGGTGCAGTCTGTGTGTAGGGACCAGTGTGTCTTTGTGTTGACCCCTGCCTACACAACCTGTGGTGGCTTCTGGACCAACAGAGCTTCAAGCATCGCTCAGTGGGCCAGATGTGTTAGTGTCCTGAAGTCCTGAGATGTGGTCCAGGAGGAGATACTCCAGCATTTGCTGTTGGAGAGCATAATCTAGCCCTCTTTGGCTCTGACTGTGATTTTCTTAGAAAGCTTTCTGAGATGCTGAGGTCCAAACTTCTTCTCCCTTCAATGCCAGCCTGTCCGCAGGGAAAGTGGGATCACAACCTCACCTTGGGATCTCCCCAGCCTTGTCCAAACAGCTCTCTGTAGAAGCTGGTCGTGGACTTCAGGTTGTGCTCCCTCTGTTCCTTCTGACAACCAGATAAACTCTACCCTTTCCTAGGTCTGCTGCAGCACGGTGACCCGGGGCTCCTGCTTTCCAACAAGACACATGCAACTGCTAGTGGTTGAAATGTTGTCCAAGACCTTGATTTTATTTAATTTTTTTTATTATTAGCTATTAGGAGCTCTCAATAGTGATCTTGGTGTAAGTTGTGAAGGTGTTGCAACTTGAGCATTTGGCCAGTTAGCTAGTGTGCAACCGTCGCTTGGTGCTGGGTGAGGTCCTTGGGGGAGAACTCCCCTCAGAAGGCAACAATCCACGTGAACCCACTGAGCAGGGATGCAGGAGCCGAACTGCTGGTCTTTTTAACAGCACACAAAACTATCCACGTGCTCTGGCCAGCGCTGCCATGGCTAACGATTGATATCACAGTGGCTTTCAGAGGCAGGTAGGAAGAGAATGGTGGAAGAAACTTCCCGCTCTCCCAAGGTATCATTTGGAGCTTGAAGGCACCACCAGCCATCTGGGACCACTTCTGAGCCCTGAAGGTCCCGTCAGAAGGATAACTTCTTGTCTCCTTGCCTTGCAGCTACAGGAAAGCGGCCAAGCTGATCTCTGCTCTGCACCTGGACCGACCGATGCACGCTCTCAACAGGACGGTCTACTGGCTGGAGTACATCCTCCGGCACGAGGGGGCTCCTTACCTCCGCCCCGCCGTCTACGACCTCTCCTTGTACGAGTACTTCTGCCTGGACATCTTGGCTCTTCTCTTGCTGTGCCTGGCCGCTGTGGGATTCGTCCTCTACAAATGGCTGGCCTGGTGCAGGAGGAAGGGGGCTGGCCCCGTGTACCAGAACGGCAGCTGCGTGAAAGGCCACTTCACAGAGGAGAAGAAACTGCAGTAGCAGCTCGGCGTGTTCCAGGGCACATCCCGTCGACGTGGATAAAAAAAAAAACAAAAACAAAAAAGCAACAACAAAAAAAAACCCAACAACAAAAACCCCGGACTGCTGGCTGTGCCAAGAAATGTACGGCACGCAGGCACGGAGAGAGAGAGGTGAAAGATCAGCAGGTCTGGATGAGAAGACTCATGGAGGCAAGGGGAGAGGGAGGAGGATTGCGAAGCCCTGCGTGCACACCTCTGTGTACAGCACCTGGGGGCGGGGGCGCGGATCCAGGCGGGGGTGGAAGCACTTGGCCGGGATGCTGGGAATGGGGCACGGGTAGGTAGACTTCCAGGGAGGAGTGCGGGTTGGTCCCTTTCTATTGCACGTTGGTTTAGATGCTGGTGTTGCTCTTCTGGCTTTTTTTTTATTTATTATTATTTTGGATCTCCCTGGAGGCTCTGGAGGTGTAGGAATAGTGTTCCGTGTGTGGCAGACACCGTTTCTTCCTCTGCCTTGTTACCAAGAGCCCTGGGAGTCAGGATTCCTTTATGTGCAGGTGAGGACCTGAAGTAGAGCTGTGGGCTGTAGGAGCATCATCTTCAAGAGAATGAAATGGGTCTGGTTTAAGTTCTGTGGGTAAATACTGTTCTTCCTGCTTCCATCAACCCTCTGCAATCCTGTTTGTGTTTGAGCTAAATTATTATTTTATTTTATTTTTTAAATAAAGTTATATTCTATCCCCTGTGTGGTAGTTCTCTCAGGATGTTGTTCAAGTAAGATTAAAGCTCTTTTTCTTCTTGTCACTGCTGCCACGGTCTCCATGTAACCTCTGGATCCTTACAAACCACTGTCAGCAACTTGTTTTGGTCTTCTCACAGGGTTTTGGGCAGTGCCTTTCCTCCTCTGCCAGTGTGTGACACGCACTCCCGTGCCCATGGAGACTCGAAACCTGTGATAAAAGAAGAATTTGGAACAGATGCAAGTGCCAGGACCACAGGAAGAGCAGCCAGTAGCTTGGAGAGGTGGTCATAGGCTGTACAGCGTGTTTGTAGAAGCAACAAGCTCTGTTCTTTCTGAAGAAGAGATGTGTCTGTTCATTTCAACGTGAACAGAGATAGTGTCACCCCACTCGGGGACATGGTATGTGTGATACCCATGTGTTTCTGCCCACCCTGGGTTCTAAGGTGGACCCAGTTGCACACACCACCCACGGTGTTGGCTGATGGTCCAACTGGCAGTGCCCCACGCTGAGGGTCAGGGGCTCCACTTGGTGCTCTCAGCTGGGGCCATCACGGCTCTGGCAGCAGCTGGAGGGTACCCTCACTGCCACAGCTGTCCTCCCTGCTGTTTCCAGGCTCTGCTCTTGCTTGCTATTGCACGTGGTTTTCTTTCCAGATGAAAGGTGTGTTGCCACGTGCAACCTAGCGATCAGCGGTTTGGCTGGGCTCCTGGGATGCTCTGGGCTGGGACAGTGCCCATCTCGGTGGTTCCTCTGTGTCCCGGTGGTGCTGTCTTCCCTCCCCAACCCCTCAGCTTGCAGAGGGGCTGTGGTGAAGAAGGCACTGGATGAGAATCCCATTTGCTATGAGGGATGGAGGAGAAGAACCCATAGACCTAAGCTGGGGCCTGTAACCATCCTGTGGCAGAAGTTATTCTTCCTGGCATTCCTTGCTGCCTCCTGGGGTGCCCAAGCCTGGCCATGGTCAGTGGTGGGCATGGCAACCCGTTGTTCTTGCTCAGTATCAGGGCCGTGTGGCTTCATGCCCTCTTGAGCTGAGGATGTAGAGTCTAATCATCTCCAATGAGGGGTGGAAGGTGGGCTGCTAACAAGCAGGTAGTAAGGGAAAGCAGGGGTTGTAGAGAAGCGGTAGAAAGTTGCAACCCTTTTTTGGGGAAAAAAGATATTGGTAGAAGTTTTGGAGCATGTCTGCTCGTTGCCAGTTGCCTTATGGTGGCTTTGTTGTCATCTCCTAGCAGATGAGTGTGGACAAGGGTGGGGAGGTGAGGCGTTTTTATCAGTTCTTTGTCATCTCTGGGGTGGAAGAGGGACATCGTTACTGCTGCCCGTGTGAGAGTTTGGCTCTTTAGATTAGGCTGAATGCAGCAAGTGAGTTGGGAAGCCTCCGTGTGGAGGCAGAGCTGGTTTGCTTTGAAATCAGAGAAGCAAAAAGAGCAAGAGGGCAAACGCACCATGTTTGCCAAGAGATGCTCCAGCAGAGTGGCTTGTCTCAAGGCTTGCAAAGACCTGAGCCTGGTTTCCATCTTCCTGGGGATGCTGCCTTCTCCTCATCACAACTTCAGAAGGAAGGTCAAGCCTGTGGTGTTAGCGTGTTGTCTCCTATCAGATACGTCCTTAACTCCTCGAGCTTTCCATCACTACTTTCATTTCCAAAAGCGGAGCAGAGCTGGGAGCTGCCTAGCCAAGGGACTCAAAATATATGCGGTGTGTTTAAAAAAAAAAAAAAGAAAAAAAAAGACTCAACAATTTGGTGAGAACTACTTTTAGTGGATTAAAGCACAAACCTGCCCAAGCGTCCTGTGAGTAAGATGTGGACGTTCAAAAAGCATCCCTGAAGTGAAAAAAGGGAAAAGCTGTATACAGGCTTAGAAACTGTCAGGAGCTGTTCTTTGAGTTATGGGGGGGCGGGTCCTGGAAGTATTTGGATATACTCATTAGTGATGAGGGCTCTCTCTTTTAACGAGAGAGCTTTCTCTCTTCACTTTTGTCCTTGTTATTCTTTCACTATTGAATACAGAAGGAAAGTATAACAAAACCCTTAAGCTAATTATTAAGTTCAATTATGAATAATGAGTAGCCTGTCACACACCACGTTAAAAGCCTCGGTGGGGGGAAGGGATGGGGGTGAGCTTCATCCTTCCATGGTACGCTGTCTCCCGGCACGGTGCCTCTCGGGTGCTGTGTGCCCTTCCCCTGTCACAGGCACTGCAGTGGGCAGGTAGGTGGCCAGCAGGTCCAGAGAGGTCATCCTGCCCCTCTGCTCTGCCCTGGGGAGGCCCCATCTGGAGCACTGGGACCAGTTCTGGGCTCCCCGGTTCCAGAAGGACAGGGAACTGCTGG
>JAOQGH010000002.1:17916639-17966662 GCA_025769975.1 Gallinago jamesoni
GGGTTCAAGGCCAGGCTGGATGGGGCTTGGAGCAACCTGGTCTGGTGGGAGGTGTCCCTGCCCAGGGCAGGGGGGCTTTGAACTGGATGGTCTTTAAGGTCCCTTCCAACCCAAACCATGCTATGATTCTGCTTATTAGCTTTTGCAGGCAGGTAAGCCTGCAGCCTTCACGCAGGCTGTCCCCAGCCCTCGTCCCTCCTCACGCTGGCACTGGCAGTGACAGTTTTCCGTTGTCCTGCTGCGTCCAGAGCAAGGAGGGATGGAGCAGTCACAGGACAGATGCAAAATCCTGGGGGAGCCATGGCACTTGGTAGCCAATTTCTGAGCAGGTGTGGATGGTGGTGGTTTCTTCTTCAGAGCTTGACAAAGAACATTGTTGGCCTGGGGTTTGTCCAGCCTTTGGGAAAGGTCAGAGGCATCTCCTTGGGACAGGAGCAGCCCAGTGCAGAGCCTTGCAGGCTTTTTCAATTAAAGCCAAATGCAAGACAGTATTTCTCTTCCTTCTTATTGCTGAACAGGCAAAGTTCAGCCCAAGGTTAACCTGTAGGAAAGTTTCAAGTTAAACAATTTAAATGGAGTTTAAAAAAAAAAAAAGAGAGAGAAAAACCAGGGGTCAGGGGGAACAGTTTATAACCAGGTGTAGCTCTTCTGTGCCTTGGATAAGATTTCCCATGTTGTGGGGAGAGGTCTCCTGCTCTGGGGACCCGGTGTAGGCAAATACAGTAAAATCTCGCTTGGGCAGTGACCCGGCTTGCCCAACTCCTGCCTGCTGTGGCTCCCTGTACCCAGGGCCAGGCAACTCCATCATTAGGGTGGTGCTCTCACCCTCCCCATGGCTGTCATTGCAATACAGATCCCCTGTGCTTTCCCCCTACTTTCTGGGATGGCCATGCCACCACGGCACTATGCTGGCTCATAGTACGGGAGGAAGCTCAGGATCTCCCCAGGAGAGCCACTGGCCACCTGGATCCACCCCCCATGGACAGGTCGGGGGTTTCTCTTGCACTCACCGCTGTGGTCCTGCCCTTTGCAGCTGTGTTCGTGTTGGGGGGTTCCCGAGTCCGAGAGAGACAAGGCTGGGCTGCGAGCCTCCGCGTCTGCCAGCAGGTTGAAATCCATGGGGCAGGGATGGGTGTCGGAGGAGGAGGAATCTGGAAAAGCAGCAGGCACAGGGTGATTAGGGAGATGAATCTGCCTGTTTGACCTCTTCCCACCCCCTCTAGGAAGGGCTTGCCAACCCTTGAAGGAAAGGTCGAGGAAAAGCAAAGGATCCCTGTATGATCCTTGGACCCCTTTGAGTTTCCTGGCTGGAAAATGGACATGCCAGGCTTTCTGCTGAGCTTCCCTATAAATCAAAGATCATCTAGTGACACTTCTATTTGCAGCCTTCAGAGAAAGAGCCTCCAATTTATAGGTGACATTCAGACTGAAATAGCAACGCCAGGAGCATGCTGTGTAACGGAGATCTGAGGAAGTGGTTCTGGGCCAGCCAAGGGCTGTTAGCACCTTCCCCAGACATCCCACCTCTCCCATCCTCCCTGCCCAGCTTCCCTCCTCTTCTCCACAAACTGGTCGAGCCCAGGGAGAGCTTCCCAGAGAGCACTAACACGGATGTTCACGCACGCGTCCCAGAGGAAAAGCACTCCTGTGCGTGGCACCGATGGGAAGGCACGTCTGCCCATGGAGCCGCTGCCAGGAGCAGGGACCCAGGCAGGGCCAGTGGAGTCCTTCAGGGCACATGAGGATCTCTGGAGCCTGAATTAACACAGGAATCACATTACACACCCTTGGGTGCCTGGTGGTGAGTGATCCTGGCTGCAGCAGCAGCTCGCTTCCAGCCCTGGGTCATCCTGGCTGAAGGTTCCCTGGGTCCTGAGCCCCACGGAGCCCTGAGAGCATCCCAGCTGGAAAGCTGGGGATGCTGCTCCCTGCACCTGCAGGCACCGTTGGGACTCCTCTACCACCTCCTTCCACACCTCTCTGTCCCAGGATCAATTATTCTCATCATGCTTTTCCTGGGGCCCCTGCAACTTAGAATCATGGAATGGTTCGAGTTGGAAGGGACCTTAAAGACCATCGAGTTCCAAGCCCCTGCCCTGGGCAGGGACACCTCCCACCAAATCAGATTGCTCAAAGCCCCATCCAGCCTGGCCTTGAACCCCTCCAGAGATGGGGCAGCCACAGCTTCTCTGGGCAACCTCTTCCAGTGCCTCACCACCCTTCTCCTGTGTTGCCCAGAAGACCTTGGCTGAGAGCACCACTTTGTTCTGGACCACACTGGGTGCTCACGAAGAGGCCAGCATGAAGCAGTAAAGGCTACAAGCCCAGCCACATCAACTTGGAAAGGTGGGCTGGCCCTGTGTTACCCTTAATCTGAATTTTGAATCATAACCTTGTCGTATGCAGGATGATATGTTGCCACCAGTGTGGGTGTAATGGTTTCTGAAGGCTGGACCATTTTGAGGGGACCCCAGCAGCTCCTGAAGCTCCAGTCACCCCAGTTAGTACCTCACCTTCCCAGTTTGGGAGCCTCTCGCTCTAAAACCTAATGGCAGCTGATGCACCATGCCAGAATCTAGGACCCCTGGGTTTAGGAGGGTTAGGACCAGGTGTTTAGGACTCCCCAACTGCAGGTGGAGGACAGTTGAGAAGCCTGGATTCTGGCCCCAGCCCCTCCAAGCCACATGTGTCAGGGAGGGAGCCTACCGAAGGCGGCATTTCGTCTGGGCTGCGCTAGCGCTGAGACATGTAAACAAGAGATTAATCACGTAGCTGTTGCACCTCCTTTGGAGGTGGATGACAGTGACTAAGACTGTATTTTCAGAGCCGTCTTAAAAACCTCCTGCCAACCCGAGCGGGGCCCTTGGCACAGCTGACCCCCCCCCCATACCTGCAGCGTGCTTCCCAGGCTGTGGTGGGGAGGGCAGGCAGCCCTTCCAAACGCTTCTCCACCAGGTTCCTGCAGCAGAATGTCCCTCTCAGACCCCCCCTGGCAGTTTTCTTCCCCTCGCTCGACCTCTATCCCCAACTTCTATTTCCACACCGGCTTCAATCAGTGCTCCCCAAAAGCAGCATCCAAGCAAAGGACCTGGTGCCGGTTTCCCAAACCTTCTGCCTCACTCCAGGTTTCTCCTCTCCTGTGGGAAAGAAGTGGCTGGGAGGTGGGGGGGCTTCATCTTTGCCATGAGGCTGGTTTCCATTTCCACCTCGCTGCCAGCCTGACCTTTTGCTGTCCGCTGGCTCCGGGAGCCGCTGGCAGCGGCGGGGCACAGCCCTGTTGCTTTCTGCCGTGTGTAGGTACACGGGGTGATGCGACGGGGGCTCTGCCTTCCTTAATACCTTCGCATGGAGCAGGGGGAGTCCATCTGCTGCTGATATTGCCGGGGCTTTTAGCATTGCTCTCGGAATTATGCAGAAACGCGCAGTGAATTAATTCCGCGGATTAAGTCTTGATTAAGATGTGTGTCACTTTGCTGTCTCAGAATTTATTAAGAGCCCTTCTTGAGGCGGCGGCAGATGGAATTTCTGCCCAATGTTTGTAGATGATAATTTCCCCTCTTCTACAGCCATTTGCATATGATTGCATCTGTCAAGCACAATTTCCTCTCTTCTAGGGCTTGACTCTGTACTGGACCAGATTTAAGGAGGAATTCGGACTCCTGCCTTGCTGTAACTGAAGGACAGTGTCCTCCTGAGCAGGGTCCCCTTTGCTTTGGGACTCTTTTTTTGTACATGTTGCATTGCTTTCATCTGTGCAAACTGGAGTGGGGATGGGAAAAGCCAAGGGGGGCATTTTACAGCTGGTTCCATGGGTGTAAACAATAACATAAGGTAGAAGGCTCAGGGAAACCTAAAAATTCATGCCCCATCCTGAAGCACACCAGGGCAGTGGTCACAAGGTTGATCTGAGCTGCTGGGCACATCACAGGGTGCTTGGCCAGCCTCAGAGACGGAGTGGACACCTTGATTAAAACTGGTTGTGAAGTGTGGCCCATATTCACATTGGAACTGGGACTTGCGGCTCACAACGAGTTTGCTTGTAGAACCAAATTTAAAAGTAGGAGGATTTCAGAGAGGAGATTTTGTCTGTATGTGTGTCACAGAATCACCTGGGGTTGGAAGGGACCTCTGGAGATCATCCAGTCCAACCCCCCCTGCCAGAGCAGGTCCACCTAGAGCAGGTTGCAGAGGAACTTGTCCAGGTGGGTTTGGAATGTCTCCAGAGAAGAATGCTCCACCACCTCCCTGGGCAGCCTCTTCCAGGGCTCTGCCACTGGAATACATACCTATGTCATTACATACTTATCGCGTGTGACCTACGTGGTGGCATCAGGGAAGAACCTTCTCGGCTCGCTGTGAGCAGGCCACAGACAAGCAAAGGGAGAGGGAGATCTGCTCAACACAGGTATGGAGGACCACAGGAGAAGTCTGTGAGGGGGACAGCACGTACCAACGGATTTACCCAAAGGCAACGCCGCATCACCGACACAAAAGGCTGAAGGTATTACTCTAGATTATACAGCCCTTTTGGATTTAATTAAAGGAGCTTTCTCCCACATTGGCTAGATCTCGCTGCAGGCAGAGACATTAAGAAAGTCAACGCTAAACCTTCATGGCATTTCTACTAAGTTGTTTGCCTGGTCTCAGGGAGTTACTGAAATCGGCGTCTCAAAAACGTCTTTAGAAAAATATCAAATTTATCTTCTCCATCTGAGTCTTCATCTCACTTTCTTTTAACGTAAAAGAACGGTTTCTTTTGCTTCTGTGCTGGTAACGGGCCGCCAGGTTTGCTCAGAGCCTTGGGGTTTTGTAGAACTAGCCCTGGCTCCTTGTCAGCTCCAGCGCCTCTAACTCTTTCCATTGATGGATGTAATAGCTCCTAAGATAAAGGTTCCCAAATCTGCAAGCACACCTTTTCTTCCATTTGCTGTGTGTGTGTGTGCATCCTCTCTCTGGCTCCTGTGGGATGATGCTGGGAGACGGGAAGCTGCCATCCCTGCCCCACGGGCACAGTGAAGGGCAGGGGGAGGAAGAGTGTGGCTCTGCCTCCTGGTTTCCTCTCCTTTCGAATCTACCCCCTCTCTATTTCTGCACCAGTGCTGGGCTGCCCAAGCCAGGGCCGTTGGGGCAGGAGGAGGAGGAGGAGGAGGGCACCTCTACACGAGGAGGGCAACCTTGTTTACACGGAAAGAGCAAGCGAGGGTCCCTGTGACCTCTCTCCTGGCTCTCAGTAATGCGCCACTCCATCACCCGGCGGCAAAGATGCCTTTGCTTGTTTTTTTTGGAGGGGTGGGAAGGAAACATAAAGGCTGACCGTGTGCCAAGTAAGGCTAATTATAGTGGTGGCTTTTGTGATGTGGATGCTGCCCGCGGAGACCTGCCTTTGGATTGACAAGTGCGTGCTGCTCAGCTCCCTGCCCTGCCGCCGGGGAGCAGGCTACCCCCTGAACCCGCTTTGGCAGGTTGGTCTGGAGGGGAAAAGCCACCTCTTGGGTCGTTTTGATGCTATTTGGCCTCCCGTGGGCATGCTGGGGTGCTTCAGCAGGCACCTGATACTTGGGATCCCTAGGCAGCAGCGCACGGACCACTGGTGGCCCCCCCAGATAGGATGGATCTGGTGGTCCAGGAGAAGCTGCAGCTTCTGCTTGGGATTGCTGGTCTCCACAAAGGGTTCAGGGTTATCCCTCGGGCTGAAAGGTGCTCTGCAATTAGTTGGTATGTGTAAGGAAGGAGTGTCTTTTCTTTCTTCCATCCCCTGAGGTGAAGGTATGATGTTACACAGGATGTCTTGGGGTCAGAGCTGTCTCCTCCTGCTTCATCAATCCCAGAAGTCAAACTGCTGGGAGCATCTAGATTCCTGATGGAGTCCGAGTTCCCTGTCTACTCGCTTGCTTTGAGCAGAGATAAACACCTGGGGCTCTATTTAACTGCACATTTTCAGGAAGGTGATCTGCCTCTCTACTTTGGTCCCCAGGAGGGGCTGAGCTAAGGTGGAGCAGCCCTTGCCTCTTCCTCTGCCCCAAGTCAAAGGGGAAGGGGCTGAAGCTTCCCCTCCTGGAAGAGCATTTTGTTCTCCGCATATATGCATTTTTTTTTTTGAGGGATGGTGCCATCTGAGTGCCTGCGGGCTGGGATTTCAAGTCCCACAGCACGAACAGCACATGAATTGTTCCCAGCATCCCAAGAGCCGGGCTCTCTTCGCTGGCTGACACGAGCGCTGCCTGCAAGGGGCTCCTTCCCTGCAGCTGGAAAGCTGAAAGGATGGGACACAAGACAAGAGTTCATCTCCGTTTCCTCAAGACTACAGAAATACAACTACGGGGAGACCAGGGTCACCCACTGCTAAACATCTCGGCGTAGCTTTAAGTCTCTAATCTTAATGGAACTGCAGCAGGAACCGAGAGCGACCATTAATCACTGGAAGATAAACAGCAGCAGCCAAGCAGTGACCCAGAGCACGGAGCCATTAGGGGACAGGAGAGCGAGCTGCCTGCCTCCCAAAATCTTCGGGCTGTGCTTTCGGAATGGATCATCAGCCTCCAGTGAGGGCTGAGTCACAGGTTATAATAAACTTTCTTTCTCCATTTATTCCCTCGCGATTGGGCACTAACCCCTGAGCTCCAGCGCTGGGTGGTGGGTTTCCAGGGGAAGGTGGTTTGGATTGTGGGTTTTGGGTTGTTTTTTTTTCCCCCTCCCATCAGTAGGAATTGCTAAAGCTCCCCGAGGTGCTTGGGATCTTATTGCTGCTGGAGCAAGTTGGCTGGCTTGGCTGGCACTGCCCCGCACGCGGTGGCACCGCTGGTACTATGGGGTGCCATGTGGACCACAGCGGCGGTGGGACAGGCTGGCTTTCTGAGAGGGTGTCTCCAGGTTGTTTCCACTCCCTTCTTGTGCACGCATGGCTCCACGGAGAAGTTCCTGACACCACAAGGCGAGGAGAGGACGAGGAGATACAGGCGCTGTGGCTGACTTTGGCTTACGATGTAGGTAAAACCATCCTTCATCTCAGAAATGATGTTAATAAGCCTGTCTGAGCTGGTAGAGGCAACGAAGTAAAATTCCTCTAAGTGCTTCCAGATCCTCAGATAGGAGGTGTTAGGGAAATGCCCAGCCTCGCTGGACACTGCCTAATGCATTCCCCCAGGGCTGGCAGCAGCCTGCAAGGGGAGAGCAAGCTCCCTGCTTCCTCCGCTTTGACAGGAGGAGGAGGAGGAGGAGGGTGATGGCTGAAACCCCCGCTCTGGGCAGCGGAGGGTTAATAAACCACCCGTATTCCGGAGGATTATCACAATGGAAACGTCCCAAGGATTGACAGCTCCATACCCATGTCCGCAGCAAAAAAAGCCCACAATGGAATGTGTCCCGTTGGCTGATTTGATGGACCACACCGTGCCCCCGCGCCGGGGAAGCGCCCTGATCCAACCATGCCCCCTACGTAACGCATCGTTCCTCCCCGAGGGGGGCATCTGTGACCCCCCCAGACCAAGTGTGGGGGTCTGCAGAGACAGGGCAATGCTCTTGGGCTTGGCTTAAAGCAGACTATTTGCATTAATATCTTTGGACCCCAGCGCTGCCACTAGCCTGCCGGGCTAGTCTTTGAAATAGCACCCAAAATTTGGAAGCGAAGAGCTAATCCTCACACAGAAGGGAAGTTCTGCCAGACCTGCTGTAAAATTTTGTTTTTTCCCCTAAAAACCTTCCTACTTTTTGTTTCCTTGTAAGCCTTGTGCTGCAGGTCTCGCTGTGCCCGGCTGGCTTTCCAGTATCCCTCGGATGCTCTGCCTCAGCGAGGCTTCCAGCACCTTGGCTCCGCCAGCCAGGACTGGGATTTTCTTTCTGACAGACTCTGCAGTTATATTTATAATAAAGCCACGCTTTGGTAACGGCTTATTTTGTTTGTCGGGCATCTGGAACAAAATTAACCAGCAAAGGGCAGGGTTTTGCCCGAATGAGTTGCGATGGCACAGAGTCGCCGGCGCAGCACGGCTCCACGGCGCAGGAGCTTCGGGGAAATTAATCCCTTTGCTTTGGGGAAGGGAGAAAAGAGGTGGTTTTAATAAGAAATTCTGCCTGGGAGAATCGTGTAACCAAAACAACCCCACTGGTGCCTGCCCGCTCCGGCAGGGATGGCATCAAAGCGTCCCATCCCATCCCAGCCTGTGTCGCACAGCCGCATCCTAACGAGGGACTGCAATTATCCCTTGCACCCACTAAACGGGAGCAGAAGAGGAGGCAGGAGGGAGAGGAGGGAGTCGGGAGAGCGGGATGCCGGGCAGGAGCGGGAGGCACGGGCAGCCTGCCTGCAGCTGGGGGGCCGGGCACACGCTGCCCACCCGGCAGCAAAGGGCAGAGGGGCCTGGCATCAGCAGATCGGTAGGCCGTGCCCGTTATTTATTCGGGCGACTGGATGAATTTGACTAATTATTCCGGCAGTCGAAGGGGGGGAAAAAACTGGCCCGATTCCCAGCAGGGGCTGAGGCTCGCCACGCATCATCACTGCATCTCTGCCGCCGTAAAAGTTGGCTGAGATAAACGAGATCAAGGAGACCCGGAGCCCCTGTGACTCCGGCGGCTGTGGGGAGTTTTGTATGCAAGATGGAGGGGCAGCGGGATGAGTCAGAAGATGTAAATGATTCTCACAATTAGTAAACAAGCTCAAGAAAAGCCCCTAATCAAGCGGGCGATGCCGGGGGTTGAAGGTCAGGAAGGATCCTGCCGCGCCGTCGGCATGTCGCACCCTTAGGGCTGGCCGACCTCGGTGCCCTCAAGAGCCGCCCGTGTCCACCACCCGTCAGCACTTCTGCTGGAAATCCTTTCTGGAGAAGTTGGGCTTGATCATAAACATTTGTTCTGTGACAAAACTTGGCAAAACCGGTGGCCAGAAAGAAACATTTCTTCCTTTTTTCCTTTTTTTTAAATTTTTTTTTAATTCTTTTTTTTTTTTTTTTTTTTTTTTTGGAGGGGGCTGTGGTGGTGCTGCTGGTTTGAAAACAACCTGGCCCAGAGGGTTGCGAAGGGAAACGTAGTGGCTGCTAAGGGCGCCGTGAGGGCCACTCAGCCACCGTGGCCAACGAGTGGCTCCCTTGGCTAAGGCAAGGCGAGCCCAGCAGCGGCCGGCTCACTCGCTCCGAGGGATGTGATGTCTCACGCTGCAAACCCGCAGCGCCGGAGGGAGCCCATGCCTGCTGCAAGGTTTCCTGATTATTTGTCTTTTTCTCTCTTTTTTTTTTTTTGTTTTTTTTTTTCCCCCCAAGCAATTTTTTTTTTTTTTTTTTTTTTTTTTTTTTTTTTAAAGCTCTCTGGCAGGAAAACCCTGGCTGCCGTGAATAAAACAAGCAGATGATCTCAGCCCGCAGCATCCCTCCCCTCTTCCTTGGGATACAGTGGCTGGTAGGGCTGGGGCAGGAGGAGGGAGGTTTGGGGGGGGGTGGGGGATGCTGGAGCTCGTGGGGGGGGGGGGGGGGCCCCCCCCCCCCCCCCCCCCAACCTCCTCACACCGCCTTTATGGACCTTGCGACATGCCCTGAAGGTCAGCCTGTTTACCCAGACGTTGTTTGAAGGGGACCGAAGGAGGCCACCGGTCCCCGTCCCCCCCTCCCCCCCCCTTCCACTGCAAACACCGCAGGGACCGATCCCCGCAGCGTTTTGCAAGCGGGAGGTGGGGGGGGGGGGCAGGATCGGGCCCCCAGGTTAAAACAGGGCAAATGGTTAAAAACGCCTGTATCGCGGGCAACGGGGAGGAACGGTGGGGTGGGCGAGCAGGGAGGGCTAGTAGCACCCCCCCCTTCCCCGCCTTCATCCCCGCAACCACTCTCCCAGGTGTCCCTAAATTCGGGACCACAGCAAACCGCCCCCCTAAATCTGGGGGCACGACAGACGTGGCAAGTGGCAAAACAAGAGGTTTGAATTTCAGGCTCCTGAAATGCACTGTGCTGCCTGAGGACTGCGGACAAAGTCTGCCTTTTTAATTTTTTTTATTCCCCCCCCCCCAACCCCTTCATTTTTCCATCTGCTGGAGGCTGCATCCCATGCGGAGCCCTGGGAGGTAGGCAGTTTGGGTGGGTAGGAAAGCAAAGCTGCAGAGCACTAATTACTCATCCAGCCTGGCCCTGCGGCGATCCCATCAAAGCGAGCGGGGGGAAAGAAGGGACCGGGCTGGGAGAGGGATGGGAGCTGTCTCCAAACGCTGCCGGCTCCGGGGACAGGGACATTACCCCCAAAACCACCTCCCACCAAAGCCCACCTGCATGTCCCCCATCTCCCACCCTGGCCTGGGACTTGGGGACCCATCGGCGCCCAAGCACTGGGGTTCTTAAGCACCGTTATTAAAACCCACCCCACACAAATTACGCCGCAAAACCTATTTAAATGGGACACAAAAGTGAGTATTGCTCATCACTTCGGAATTTCTCCCTGGTTAGGTATGGATCCATACTCACAGTGATATTTATGGCTCCAGTAATTTAGCTTAAAGATTTAGAATTTATTTTTGAATGATCCTGATACCTATAGTCCTCTTGAACTTCTTTTATTTTGGAGGAAAACTTCCATGAGTTTACTTTATGAAAAATAACCTTGTAATAAATGCATACAAAAAAACCCCAACCAAAAAAAAAAAACCCCAAAAAACAAACCCCAACTTGTAGAACTGGAAATTGGGATATTGTGGCACCAAAAATAAAACTGATGGAACAAAAAGGGAATTTCATGTGGTTTTCATTGTCAAGTCTAAGCTCAGAAACAAACAGGAAATAAAAATGGCTAAAACAAAAGAGATTTCTTTTAAAGTGTGTTCAAATCTAAGTGGGGAGCTGCTTTATTTGGGAGGGACTCTCTGTTTATTTGTTTTTCAGAAAGAGGAGTAAATAAAAATGTCCACACACAGACAGGTCAATTTGATTTACGGTTAAATCCTCATGCTTCTCGCTGGTCATTTATAATTAGCTTTTTAAAGAAAATGAGACTTGCATAAATGGGAGCATTGGAAGGGAGGGAAAAGGCATCGGAAGGGGGTGTTTCTGCTTGAAATGAGGTTATGGGGAAGGAGGAATGAAGAGGGAGAGGCAAAAGTAACTGCGAACTCTCCAGTCGTCCTTTTTATTTCATTTTTGTACTTTTTCAGGTTTCACAGGCAGCTCTGCAGGTGCTGAGCCTTCCAGCCCCTGCCACCCCCCTGCAGCTCCCCAAGGAGTAAATAAATTGCATTTATTTCATAGGAGTAGTTTGCGGGATCGGGGCTATGTGACACAGAGCAGCATCCGGGCTGTATCCTACAGAGAGAAGTGGGTTTTTAGGCTCTCAGGTTTAGGATGGCGGAACTTTTTTGATTGGGGTTTACAACCAGGTGTCTCCTTCCCAGCAACTCCGATGGTGATTTTGAGGGGTTAATTTAATGCAGGCAGGACCCGGCTCCCCCCGGCAGCTACGGCCCCGTTAATGCATCTCTGACCGCTTTGGACAGTTGAAAAAAAATCAAATGGGCAAAATTAATAGCAGCTTCTGCAAATTCAGCTCTGGTTTCCCTCCTCTTTTGCGCTAGTTAACAGGGTGTAGATGTTTATTTTCTGGCGGAGCTGCGGTTTGGGAGATAGCAAAGAGCATCGGATTGAGGGTCAAGGGACAGAGGTTGTATTGCTGGCTCAGATCAGGCAATTCTGTCAGAGCTCAGCTTCTCCTCTGCTGAGGGACAGGGATATATCGTGCTAAAGCATCCCGAGAGCCACCCGTGGAAAGGGCAGGTAGCTCCCAAGGAGGGACGCCGTAAGGTGCAGCTCTGCAGAAATGAGGGCTCTGAGTTTGAACTTGTACCCTGCAAATCAGCGGGAAATCTCCTATTCCGTGTGCGGAGGATTGGCCCCCTTCTCAAATCAGGCCAGGCAATACTCCGGCAGCGGTGGGGAGGGAAGAAGGAGATCTCTTTTGCTCGCTCCCCATCTCTTTTTAAAGCTTAATAATAACAGAAGCGTCTTTCAGCTTCTGCCTGGCTAGGTCTCCTTCCTAGTTCCTTCCTGAAAACAACTTTTCATATTTAATTGTTGCTGAAAACTGGCCCATCCATCCCTAGTCCCGTGGGAATCTGTGGCTCTGGCCACCCTGCCGTATTTGTCCTCCTCTGGGGGGTTGGAGGGAGACGAGGGTTTCAAGCAAATCCTTTCCCACAGAAGCGACCCCCTCCGTGCTGTGACCGGCCCCGGTCCCTTATGCTGCGAAGCCTCCAGGAACAGCCTGTGGACTCCCTTAAATGCCCCAAGGAAGCCCAGAGCTAATAACCAGCTTCATTCAATTCCCAGTCACATTATTATCCAATCTGCCAGAGGCATTAATATTCAGAGGTGAGGCGGGAGGAGGGCAGGGGTGCTGGCGAGGGGGAGCAGCACACAAAGGGGAGGAAGGGAAGCAGCACGGCGGGGCCGGCCTCAGAAATCCTCTTTTTTCCAGCCGTCTGAAGCCCCAAGCCCGTTTCAGCCCGGCGTTGACAAGACAGGGTTTTTCCTTCAGCCCCAGCACTAACTTTGATGCCAGTTGGGGGAGGCTGTCCCCCTGCCAACGGCAAATGCCCGGGCTTTGGCACAGCCGGAGATGCCCTCGGCCCCGGCAGCCCGCGGCAAGAGGGGGAGCCTTGCCCCCTCTGCCATCAGGCCCTAAGTAAATAGCAATCTCCCGTTTTCAAACAGCCAGATAATCACCCAGCCTGCTCCGAGACGCCACAGCCTCCAGTTTCTGACATCCCCCCCCCCCTACTCCTCCTCCCTCATCCCACCGCCTTCCCGACGCGGGGCACGCAGCAACGGAACCACGGGTTCTCCCCCATCTGGGAGACTTCGTTCCCGGCCCAGGTACCTCCCCTGTCCCCAGAGCCCGGGGCACATGTGCCAGGTCACGGGACAGACCTCATGGCCCCAGCTCATCTCATCTTCCTTTTGGAGAGGGCTCCTGGATCGGGTTTCTGGCTTTTTCTTTTTGGCAGTCTCCAAAGTCAGCCTCACCTCTCAATCTCAAGGATTTGGGTAGCATCAGAGAGAGAAGATGCCACTCTTTTTTTTTTTTGCCGATTCTCCATGGGGCACATTAACTGATACTCTCACAATCCACTCACAATTTGCAGATCTATTAATTGCCTGAATTAAGCCCTTATAGAAATTTAATAGATATTAAGTGAGGCTCGCAACGGTTTCTCTGCCAGAGAGAGATACTGGTTTTGAAACCAGAGCCTTGGTCAGGAGACAACTCAGAAATACAGGTGGGCTTTCATCTGGGAGCCTGGGCTACAGGTCACCCAAACCCCGTAACACCAGTAAGAGCAGGAAAAGCAGCACCACCCTTGCCCAGACCCCTCTGCAGGCTCTCGGGGAAGGACATCTCGCCATGAGGGCACCCTGTAAGGAGTACAGGGCACGACCATTTGCTAGGGAAAAAAAAACGAGCTCTGCTCTGCTTTTACAGACATCTGCAGAGACTGAAAGCAGCTACCATGCTCTGCTGGTCCCTCAGGAGCCAGCAGGCAGTTCTTTGTCCCTCACAGCAAGGCACCGTCGAAGCTTGCACAAACACCCATCCCTCAGGCTCACCCACAGCCGTGCGGGGAGCCCGGGAGACCCTCGTCCCGCCGCCAAAAAGGTGGTCCTTTCCCTGCCTTTGGAAGGGTGGGATGGGAACTGGGATGACGCTGCTGAAAGACACCTTCCCGAGCCTTTAGCATCTCCCAAAATTGCAGAGGGGAGTGAGTCCCTTCATCCCTAGCACCCTCCAGGCCACGGGCGTGGAGGACCCACAAGCTTGTCGGGGGGGATGCCAAATTCCCCTCTTTGCCTTAAGCACTAGTCTCCACTTAGAAAGTGCGGGGATCACCGGCCCATCGGTCGGGGGGACGCCTCCCTCGAAGGCAGAGGGACGAGGAGGCACTTTTTGATTCCCCCACCCCCACCTGGAAGCATCAGCCGGCTGCGGTGGCTTGGGGGCTCACACCCGGGCTCTGCCGGGCACCCCCGGTCCCACAGCAGCATGCCCCACGGCGGCCACGGAGCCCCGGGAGTTCCGATGGAGGAACTGCCCACCCCCGACGGGGACCGGGGGCTGCACCGATTCCCCGGCAGAGCCTCTTGCAGGGGTGGGATGTGACGGAGGAGGGAGGGCGGCTGTGGGGGGCAGAGCGGGGCCCCCCAGCCGGTCCCCTCAGCTGTCCGTCCAGCCGCGGGGGCGCCGGGAGAGGGGCCGACAGGTGTGCCCCACTCGGCGGCACCGGGCCCGCCGCCCCCCGGGGCCCCGCCGCCTCCCTCCCCCCCGCCCCCCCCGGGGCCGCTCCAGCAGCTGCGGCGGAGCGCGGGCGGCGGCCCCCCGCCTCGGCCGCCCTCCCCCGCCGGAGCCGCGGCGAATCCGTCCCTCCGCTCCGCTCCGAGGGGGAGGACGGGGGGAAGGACAAGGGGGTGCCGCTCTGTCGGGCTAGTCCTTCCCGCGGGGCCGCACTCGTTGAGCGGGGAATAGCCCCGGGAGCCGCCGGTACCGGGCTCCGTCGGGCCACCGCTGCGGTCGGCCGGGCTTCCCGGGCACCCGGCGGGAGGGAAGGGCGCCGGTTTGCACCGTGCTCCCGGCGCCGGGGAGGCGGCGGAGCCCCTGCAAAGCAAGAGCCCGGAGGTCCGACCGCCGGTTCTCCCCGCAGCCTCCCGGCGCCGGGCGGCCGCTCTCCACCGGGGCGGCTCGGAGCTCCCGTGGGGGTCGGCGCTCTCCCCGCTCCTTCCCCCCGCAGCCCGGTCGGGTCTGTTATTCCCGCTCGGGCCCCCGGGGAGCCCCGGCCGCCGGGACGCAGTAACCAGCGGCGTTCCCGGGGCAGGTTCGCCCCGTCCGCGGCAGGGTGCCGGCCGTCCCTCTCCCCCGGCGCTGCAAGGGAGGTCGGCTCTGCTGTAAACAGGAGCCAGCCCGTTACGTAAATATCATTTATCCAACTGTCCAAAAGCCGTCGGGCTGCCTTCGTTTTCCCCGGCGACGGCTCCCTGCCTCTGCTCCCCGCGCCCTTCTCCCCCGCACCCTGCAGACAGCTGACCCGGAGCCCGCAGTGCCGTTATTTACAGAGAGCCCCGGCTAATTTAAACAGCCCCAGCCCCGCTCGCCCGAATGGAAAATGACTAAGTTTAGCAACGCCAAGAGGCTCCGGTAGCGTCGGCCGGGAGGGGCCCGCAGCGGCCCCGAGGGGGCGGCCGGGGCTGCGGCACCCCGGCGGCGGCAGGCAGGCAGGGACCGCCGGGCCCTGCAAGGGGAGAACGGGGAAGCACCGCGCCCCGCCGCCCGTACCGGCAGCGCCGGGGGGCGGCTCCGCCGTGCACGGCCCCGGGACCCCTTCTGGACGGCGGGGCAGGGCCCGATCCGCCCGTTCGCTGCCGGAGCGCGGACGGGAGCGGGGCTGCCCCCCGCGTTGTCGGTCCCAGCCGCCCCGCCGGGGATGCTCTTGCCCCGCGCCAGTTTGGGAAGGGCTGAGACCGCTTGGCACCGAGAGGGGCTCGGGGGGGGAAAAGAAGGGAGAAGAACCCCGCCCGGGAGACGCGGGGACGGAGGGACACTTACAGCGGCTCCAGATGCGGGTTCGGCTGGGCGGCCTTAATCCTGCGTGGGGGCGAAGCAGACCCCCGCCCCGCGTCCCGGGCTACTCTGCCGCTGTCAGAAAGTAAATCCCACCCCCCGCCGGCTCCCCGGGCACTCTGCGCCTCGCTGACAGGGGGAGGGCGGAGGCGGAGGGCGCCGGCCGATCTGCCTCCCCATTCACCCTGGCCATTCACTTTATGGCGGGCGGCCGGCGCCCCCCGCCAGCTGCACCGGGCGCCCCGCTCCCTCCCGCCCCATTCCAGCTGCGCGCCCGCCGCCGCCCGCCCCGTCCAGCGCCCGCCCGCCCGGAGCTCCGCCCCCCGTGCCGCCGCCGACCAATCGCCCGCCGCTTCATTTGCATCCCGCCCCTTGGACTGGCCGAGGAGGGCGGAACCTACCGAGGAGGGCGGTAGGTTCCGCCCTCCCCCTCCTCGCGCTGCGCTTGGCCACGCCCCCTCCCCCTCCCGTCCCGCCGCGGCGGGGGCATCTCCCGGGCCGCTGGGCTGCGGCTCCGCCAGCCCCGAGGGGGTGTCTATATGGATATCCACGTATATATGCACTTACTGATTGTTGTTACCGCTGCCGTTACCGACGCCTGCGACCCTCGTTCGCTGCTCGGCCGACCGGTACCCCGGAGGAGCCCGTGCGGGGCGTCGTCCGTCCGTCCGTCCCCCCCCCTCCCGCTCAGTACCGGCGCGGCGAGGCTGTGCGGGTTTTACCGTTAAGCCAGGCAGAGGGTCCGGGGTGGGGGGGACGGGACACCAAGTCCGTAGCCGGCTGCTGGAAGCCTTGTCCTATACGGTGGAGCGGCAGTTTGCAAGGGATGCTAATTACCGGCTAATTACCGTACGGTTCTCGGCCGTACCGGGAAGCGCTTCTCTGGCGATTCCGTGCCGCTGTTCCCGGGAGACGGGGAGCTGCCGGCTGTGCGGGGAAGCCCGCGACTGCTGATGGCCGCCTGCGGAGAGCCGCATGCTGCCGGTGCTTTAGGTTCCATCCCGGTTCCTGCCGAAGTTCACGGGCAAATCCCGGTGCGGTGGTGGTGGGTGCAGGGTGGGATTCTCCCCCTCCCTGGAAACGTCCCCAGGTGCTCGTCCCCAGCTCTCAGCAAGCCTCGGAGGTGTCCGCACGCAGGCTGCACTCCAAGCAACCACATCTCCTCCTGTCCCGGGGTGTGCAAGAAGCTGGGCTCAGCCTCCCCCCGTCCCGTCCCGGGACACCGGAGCCCAGGGAAGGATGAGGAGGTTTCTCACGGGGTTAGCGGGACGCACGATTCTCCGCTCTGATTTTCTTGAGGTCATTTCCATCCATGTCAACCCGCTGGCCGATTTATGGTGGCCAAAGGTCACCCTCGAGCTCTTCCACCGCCGGGTTTCAGAGATTAGGAGATCACGCCGTGAGAATAGGAGCGAATTTTAACCCCGGGTGATTTACGCGCCGCGTTTAGGGGGCCTGCCAAATGCCTACGGATACCCAGGGGAAGAGGGACGCACACCAAGCAGCGCAGGATGGCAAGAGAGGTTAAAAGCAGACCCCGGGCACCAGGGATTACAGTTCAAAAACATTCATAATTGATTCAGGAGAAACGGGCAAAGTTTAAAAGGAGGCACAAATGTCGATGCGCTCATGAGAAACTATCATCTTCTCTCAACGGTGGTAATTTGAGGTGTGCTTGCCTTCCTGCTTTTTTGCCTGCCAAAAATGACAGTGAGATTCTTCTTTTTTTTTTCTTCTTTCTTTTTTTTTTTTTCTTTTTTCCAGCCCAGATTTTAATCCGTCCCGGCATGGGGTTATTTCCACCAAGAGAAGCTGGCGCAGTATGGCAGCCCTGACACTTTCCACGGGGCAGCCTGTCTCTCTCCCCACGTGCTATGGGGAGGCTGAAAACCCTAATTCGAGGTCCGCTGCAACGAAGGGACCCCCACCTCCCCCCCCCCATTTCGGATTGCTTCCCTTTCCCTCCGAAACTTTCAGTGCCAGCAGCCCCGCAGCGAGTACAGTTAGTGCTTACGCTTTCAAGTAATAATGAAACAAAGGTATTTTTAGCAATTTCCCTTGGGACATTGGAAATATGAACCGGCGCTATGTCACACGCCTGCTCCCTGCGGAGCGGAGTAGGAAGGCTGCTGGGTTAGACCATCCAGGGACTGGGGCTAGGAGGCTTTCATTAGGACAACCTCGGTGCAACTGCTGGACCGACCCCCGGAGGGTCTCTTTGGGAGGGAGATGTTTGTTGTTGAATTGCAGCAGCAGCAGATCTTGCAGGTTAGTGTCAGAATCGTGCGTCCAGTCCCCAGTTTAAGAGAGACAGGGAACTGCTGGAGAGAGGCCAGCGTAGGGCAACGAAGATGATGGAGGGATTGGAGCATGTCCCCGATGTGGAAAGGCTGAGAGAGCTGGGACTCTTTAGCCTGGAGAAGAGAAGGCTGAGGGGAGACCTTATCCATGCTGACATGTATCTAAAGGGTGGGTTGAAGGATGATGGAGTTGGACTCTTTTCAGTGGTTCCCAGCGATAGGACGAGGGGCAACGGGCACAAGCTGGAACATGGGAAGCTCCATTCAAATATGAGGAAAAACTTCTTTCGGGTGAGGGTGGCAGAGCCCTGGCAGAGGCTGCCCAGGGAGGGTGTGGGGTCCCCTTCTCTGAAGATCTTCAAGCCCCGCCTGGATGCCATCCTGAGTGATGCACTCTGGGCAACCCTGCTTTGGCCCGGGAGTTGGACTAGATGATCTCTAGAAGGTCCCTTCCAACTGTGACAATTCCGTGATTCTGTGACTTCCTAGCTGTAGAGTCTTGCCAGCTGGAGAATTCACTGCTGGGGAAGAGACCAAGAACTTCATCTGGGTTCAGGAGACAGACGTTGCTATTTTATATTAAGTTTTGGAATGGGCTGCCCAGGGAAGGGGTTGAGGCACCATCCTTGGAGGTATTTAAAAGACGGGTTGACACAGCGCTTAGTGACATGGGTTAGTGATGATTTTTTTATCAGAGTTAGGTTGATGGTTGGACTAGATCATCTTAAAGGTCCCTTCCAACCTAGGCAACTCTATGATTCTATTCTATTCTATATAAAATAAAAATAAATGAATAAATAACTAAAGCAAAAGCAAACTAAACCCAGAGTGAACCTGACTCGCATCTTGGTGGAGAGACGGGAAGTATGAAAGGAGTGAATTACTCAGCATCTCAGATATCCCTCATTTTTCACCAGCCAGGAAAGAGCTTGTTCCCAGAGAAAACCCTGTCTCTGTCACAGGCAAACCTGCTCCTCGGGCTGGATGTCTCCACTGCTCTTGGAGGGTGGTGGAGTTGTTGATTGCTGATCATGGTTTCCATCTTTGCGTCTTAACTGATCTTTTAGCCGTGCTGGGCCCATGCCATCAAATGCCTTGAAGATCAGGACTCGGGCTTGAATTCTGCTTAGCTTCCAAGCCAGAAGGTGGCCTAGGGAGCAGAGGGTAGGTTTGATGCGTTTGTGGTAGCCAGGGCTCCCACTGCAGCGTGTTCCTCTGGTTGGCATTGGCCAAGTGCTGTGGGCGTCATGCCCAGGTGTATCACGTAGCTGTAGTCTAGCCAAGAGGTGACGAAGATATGACTAACTGAGCCTGGGTTGCTCCTGCCAAAAAGGCATGGCTTGCCTCGGCCAAGAAGAGACAATGGAAAACACTACATTGGGATGTTCATCAGGAGAGTTTCGTGTCATCGGGAAGTGAAGGAGTGTGTTTCTGAGACACAGGCAGTAGAACAGCAGGCAGGGCATTGTAGCCTAAGGAGGCTCCTCTGCATCTTCAGGACAAGAGGAAATGGGCACACACTTGAATATAAGAAGTTCCACATGAGGAGGAACTTCTTTCCTGTGAGGGTGGCAGAGCCTGGAAGAGGCTGCCCAGAGAGGTGGTGGAGTCTCTGTCTCTGGACAGGTTCAAACACACCTGGACACGTTCCTGTGGGACCTGCTCTGGGTGACCCTGCTCTGGCAGGGGGTTGGACTAGATGATCTCCAGAGGTCCCTTCCAATCCCATATCATTCTGCGATATCGTTCTGTGACCAGGTACCTGAGCAAGGCCTGAGGGGATGTCTGTGGGTGAGTTTGCAGCCCTTCCATATGCTCCTTCTGAGCTGAGGAGGAACACTGCAGACAGAAACTCTGCTGAAAAGCTGCATCTTTGCGGTGAGGATAAAGCCCAGCTTTCTTGAGCAGACATCAGGAACCTGAGGGATTTGGTTTCGCTGTATCACGCTGTGTGTAAGAACCAGTGCGGTTACCTTGAGACTAAAGAGACAAGGGACTGTCCTGTGCAGAGTGCTCCAACTCGCCCGCACGCGATCTGTCCCCCACTCTGGCCAAGTGCTGCTGGATCAAGTGGTCCAGGCAAGCCAGGTTGCCCCGCTGCTGTCACATCTGTCACATCAGCAGGATTTTCCGTGCAGCTGGGGCGGTGCTGGGCTGCCTGAGGGCTGACAAACGCCGTAGTGCAGGCGAGTGAACTCTCCTCTCCCCAGGCAGTGCGGGGCCGTGCCGTATTGTTTTTCTCTCCAGACAATGCGGTGCTGGGTTGTAAGTAAAAAATGCAAAGCACATTGCAATGTTTGCTCTTTATTAATGCACTAAGATGCATTCGGGTGAAGCAGAAGGCTCCTGGCTGGCTCGGTTTGAAGCTCCGTGACAGGCTTCCATAAATAACACCTTAGCAGGGTCCGGTTCACCAGATCGGGCTGGGTGGGAGCCTGAGCTCCAGCTGGCACAGGAAGGGGCAGGAAGGCAGGGGAGAGGGCTCCAGCCCCTTCCCTGGGAGGGCAGGGAAGCTTGGCTGACCTGGACTGAGCTGCGCTACGCACAATGGCCAAGCCAGCACCCAAAATCCCCTTCCCTGAGCAGGGAGCGGATGGACAGAGTGGCAATGACAAACTCCTGTGAATGTCCAAAGGGCTGGCAGACATCACAGGGGCTTTAGTGGCTGCTGGCGGGGGACGGGAGGGAAGGAGAAAGCACTAGTAAATAATCTGCTTCTTCTGCAAACCTTCACTCATTGCTTAGGTGGCTTCCAACTCTAAAGCCTTCCCGAGTCTTTCCCGTGTCCAAAGACGTGTTTATCAGGTAAAGCCCCAGCTGAAGCAGGTCCCCTGGCCTCCAGCTGCCAGAGCTGGGAGAAAACAGCAGTTTCAGTCTAAGATAGATTGATTCTTGATCAGGCAATATTCGGGCAGCTATTCCTGGGGAAAGGGAAGGATTTGGTGACCACCATTTCCAGAGTGTCCCCTCCCGTAACAACACCCTCTCTTGGAGGCTGTGGCCTCAAAAGAAGGACATGATGATACCTGGACACCTTTCAGGGCGGCACTGGAGTCAGTCTTGGCTGATCAGGAAAGAATCCTGTTGCATGTTCCCTTGTGCCTTTGTGTGAGAACTTCCCTCCTTCAACCACGCTGCAGCCGATGATATTGTAATTAGCACAGCGAATAACTACTTTTTGGCCCTTTCACCTTTCCTTCACCTTCAGTTTGATTTGTGTGGTTTTGTACAGAGTGTAAGACTTTGGGTTAGCTTCTGCTTTGACCACTCTAACACCTGCCACAACAGATTCTCCAACTGACCTGGCCGCAGATGCCAGTGCTATAAAACTGTCGGAGAACTGCAGTGACCTTCTGTCCTCTGCCCCAAGTTCAACGGGAGGAGGCTTGAACAAACAGAGCGACCCCTGAAAATTAGCGCCACTACAGGACACTGCATTGACACTGGGGCATAAAAAAGTGGCTGAGGTTGGACCAGCACCGAGTTCGTTGTGCTCGGTGCCATTCGGTTGCAAAGCTCTGACTGCTCTTCCTGCAAACAGTTGGCTAATAAATTGGCTTCAAATAGCAGTTTTAAACTGAATTGTGGTCCCTGGCTGCCAGGCTAGCTGGGTTGGATTAACTGAGGCTGTAGCACATGGCATGGGGAGCAACTTGAGCAAAGCATCAGTCGTGTTCAGGTTTGAGGAAAGTTACCAGCCGAGCAGGACCACAGAGGCCAGAAAAGCTGCGTGTGTCCCTCTGGGTGCCGTTGTTTGTGCTCTCCTAACAGCTGCGTGCAAGCAGGGTCATGCATAAACAGCTGTGTTTCCTCAATCTGAGCTTTTCTGCCTTCCCACACGGTGCCCGGCTTGGGGGGAGCTGTTCCAGAAACGGGAACACCAAAACTGTGACCCAGGGAGGTGTCCAGGAGGAAGGGAGCCGCTTGCTGGGCACCACCTCACAGCCAGCTCCGGAGAAGAGGCTGTGGGACCGTGCTGGGACACCCGTGGTGCATGGCAGAGAGGTACTGCTGCAGCCACTGCTTCACTTTGTCAATAAGAGGCGTCTGGCCCAAGAATCACAGGCTTCACAGGCGGCTGGTGGCTTCACAGGCCCCATGTCCCTCACAACCCTTCACTCCCTGTGGGTCTCCTCCACAGAGACGAGTCTAAAGGCCCTTTGCACGGTCACCCACCCTTCCCAGGTGGGCGGGCGGGCTGACCGTACCCCTTCAGATATCCCCACCGACATCGGTGGGGCAGGGGCCGCCCGGCGCCGGTGGCGGTGGCGGTGACCCCACAGGGCCCAGGACGCGGCTGGGGCCGGCGGGCGGCCCGACCTACAATGCTTTGCGAGGGCAGCCCTTCCGCTCAACCACCCTTGCTGCGCACCGCGGCCGCAGGACACCTTCGCGATTGGCCAGCGGCTCTGCTAGTTCTACCGTCTGTTCTCTCATTGGCTCTCCACCGCTTGTCACTGGAAGGCCCGCCTCCTCCGGTTTCAGAACGTGATCCCATTGGGCGTTCTCGCCAGCTGGCTGCCGCATCGTGCGCGGGTTGGCTCTCTGGGCTGTCGGTCTGCGCAGTAACCAGGCAGCGGGTGGCGGTGCGCCTGTTTCCACGTCAGTGAGAGCGGTGCGGAGCCGGTTTCCCCGGCCTCGGCCCCGGCAAGACTCCCTCGCTCGGCGGCCGCGTCGGCACCGCCGCCGGGAGGGAGGGGAGGGGAGAAGGGCGGACAGAGGGAGGGCCGAGCCCTTCCGCCTGCGGCGCCGCCCGCCTGCCCGATATGTGAAGCGGCCGCCGTCGCGGGGAGCAGGCGCCGCCATTTTGGATGCGGGGGTCAGTGCCGGGCGGCCGAGTGCCTGTCGCGATACTGTCGCGACGCGGGGGGAACCGTGCAGTGGCGGCGGGGGCGCGGTGGTGGTGGTTGTTCAGGGAGCGGGGGCGGGCGAGGGGTCAGGGACAGGCCGCGGCGGGAGGGGGGGAGGCGGCCGGGCCAGGCTCTGGGGGGTTCTCGGAGGCGTAACAGGGCCCGGTCAGGACTCGGAGCGCAGGGCCGGGGGGGGGGCTGTGTGTGTACCGCACCTGCAGAGGCCTCCGCGTCCAGGGCGTGAAGTTGTCTCACTTAAAAATCGGTGGAAACAGCTTTTTTTTTTTTTTTTCCCCAGTGTAGAGCCGGCTTTTCAGCTGTTGGCAGGAGGAGGGCTCAGAGCTTAGGGTGTTCCTTACGAGTTCCGCTGGTGCTGTGTTTCTTAGTTTCAAGAGTACGAAGTAATTGGAAGAAAGAAAAGTCCCTCTCTCGGTGTTTATCTTAGCTTTCATTTTCACTCTGCAGTTCTGACAGATAAACGTGAGTTGCCTTCTCTTCTTGATTCCCCGGCGCTGTCTCGCTCCTGCAGCTCAGTGTGGAGATTTGCAGAGAAGCCTGCCTGTCCCCCTTTCCTTCCTTTCTCCTGTGCCACCACTGACCTGTTACTGCTCTATATCTCTTAAAGGGTGTCCTTAATTGCTTGGAATTTTGGCATCACCGGATTGCATGCTTCTTTGCCATACCGATAAATGAAATGAAATCTTACAAATGGAAACTTTTCTATTCCTTTTGTCCAGGAATTAGGACCAAGTCTTTGGAGAAACATATGGAGTTCTCTGAACTTTTGCTGGCTGTGATGTTTATTGCAGAGTAGTTATTACACATAAAACCCAAGCAAGTTAAATTTCCTGACAGCAATTCATGTACCTTCCATGTGTGGTTTAGAAGGAAGGAAAGGAGCTATTTCATTATCAGCTGGGCTTCTGGGTAACCTGGCTGGCTCTGAGTTGGGCAGGAATGTTTTATGAATCATGGACCAAAGTGTTGTGTGTTCTGTTTTGGTAGCAGTGTATTGTATCAGGACTTGAGTGGCCAAATCTAGGTGAGAGACTGTATAGATTGCTCATGCATCATCATAAACAGTGCAGATTTAGGTCAATGGAAGCTTACTTTGAAATACTACCTTTCTTGCACGTGTAGTGATTATGTTGTTTTTTGTTATTGCTGTTTATTGGAGTAGTTTCACTGCATTTGAGTCCGTTACCATAGTTGAAGGCTAAAGTTAGTGATGGGAAGAAGTGACTTGATGGAAATCTGCCAGGCTTTGTCGCTTCTGCTGCAAACTCTTGCTTGTTTCCAGAAGAGTTGCACATGTTTCCCTGCAGGGGAGGGAGCGTTTCCTAAAAGCGTACCTGAGACTTCTTATCATAATACCCAGGGGCAAATTTGAGTTCCTGTGCACCAGGATGTTTTTGGGGTGGTGTGCTCCAAGGTTGAGCAGCAGAGTGTTCAGTGCATGTGCGAGGCAACGTTTGCAGATGTAAACCTTGTCAGTGGTTTTGTGTGAAGGTTTCACATCTGATACTGTTTCAGGAGTCTCAGAATAGTGATAGTGACTGCCCAACGAACACTTTGAGATGCATATGAGTGTTAGGCTGTTGTTTTTTATAATATGCTTAGACACCTACCTTTTCCCATTCGTAGCATTCCTACCCTTGTTAGCAGTGGGGCTGTGAATGCTGACAGGTTCCCTGTTTCTCATGCTGGGCTGGGCAGCCGTGTTGCCTTGGTTTGGAGCTGTCACTTTCACTGTGCTGCCTCTCCAGGTTCCACATGAGAGTGAAATCTGAGGACTCATCTGCAGATTTAATGTATGAACCCATCATAAGAAAGCCTTACATAAACTCCGTTTTCTAATTGGAGAGATAAGGAGATAAAAAGGATTTGAAATTTAATAAGTACCTTTCCTGTTTTGTTTTTTTTTTCTGTATAACTCAAGACCACAGAATTTAATCCATTTGTTTCTGTACTGAGTCCACTGTCGTGTGTTTGATTCAAGATTGTTTTTAAGAAAGGCATCTGGTCTTGATCTGAAGAAGGTGTTCAAACCCATGGCTTTACTAGGGAGATTGTTTCAACTTTTTTGATGATCTTCAGCATTAGCAGTTCTGTTAACCCATCCAACCAACAGTTACACAATATCCCACTCTTCAGACAGTGCTTTTGTAACATTAAACCTCTGAGTTCATGTTAGCAATTTTTTTGTATGTTGAAGAAAAATTTTGTGGTTTTGCTTGACTTACCACCATGCTCTCCTAAACCAAACTGATCATTCAGTGCTGGGCTGGTGAATCTTGGAACTTTCTCTCTGCTGCTTCAGAGCATTAATTACAACCTTGAAACTTCTTTTAATATAGCACATCTGTACTGAGCTCTAAAGTGTGAGCAGTTGTCGCTTGTGATGAAGATACAGTTGAAGGAATGCATATTGAAATTATCTGATCGTTTGAAAGGGGTAGGCTTTGGGAATTGCAGATTTTTGAGAAGCTCTTTCCATTGCTTGAAATAAACTTTTAAACTTTTACAGAGATGGATGGTGCTTTTGGTGGGCTTAGCTTTTAAGGTGCATCTCTGAAAGTAGTTGTCTGGCTGTCACTTCCACCCTGTAATTATTTTCTATTTCCTTCTCCAGGATACAGTCAAAGGTCCTTTGCGTGAATGAAGATAGTTGGCTGTGGTTTACTTTGGCATGCGTGTGTGCTATTGCTTGGTTAACTGTAAGCTTAAATATAAAGCAGGTTTTTTTCCTCTTCTTTACCCAGTGTTTGTGGTGAAGTGGGCTGTATGTGTGATGTTCAGAGATCTGAGAGTGAATTTGTGTCTCCAGTGAGACAGGGTATTTCAGTTACATTGGACCACTAAGTTTTTTAGCATGTGTAAAGTGAATTTTTGTACTTTTGTATAAAGGAATCTGCAGTGAGAAAAGGTGTGCGTTATCATCAAGTCTTCTCCAATAGTTAGCAATGAAAGGATATAATTGCAAAAAAAGTCCCTTAATTTTTGCGTGATTTTAATGTGTCAGGAGAGCTCTGCCACATACAATGGATTTTTTTGCACCCTTGCTTGAAAGGATCAGAACATTTGGTTTCCCAACAGGTTAAAAGGAAAAGGTGTGCATTGGAGGTTTTTTTGCTGCTTGGAGATGTCACCACGTTTGGGAAGAGTAGAGTGTTAAGTCTCCTACATTCTGAGTTTAACAAGCTTTTCAGTCTTGATTCTTTTAGGGTACAAGTAGAGGAGTTTCTACAAGCAGGAATATGCAGAATAGCTTTTAAGCTTTGGCATCACTTTGAATATTGGCTTAACTACTGAGTACCTGTGTATGTGCAAGGCATGTGATATTTATTTCTGGTTTATCTTTATGTGCTTTTCTAGATAAGGTTGGGGGAGCCTCTGTTTCCATGGTAGTTTGCTAAATATCTGGAATGGCACTTTGGAGTTTACATGCTCAGTACTGTTTTGCTAAAGTCAAGGAAAACTTGAGTTTTGACAGATTTGAATGTATCAAGTATTTTCCCAAAAGTACTTCTGTGGACCAGAGTTTTGATCCCTGAAACTGCCAATGAAGAAATATGGAAAATATTTGAATTACTAAAGAAGAGATGAATAAGTGATCAATTTTACACAGTGGAGAAAATCTCCCATTAATGCCTTGCACTAAAACAAAGACAACATGTAAAAGTAGAAAAAAATGTGATCAAAAGTATTTTTATGCCATATTTTAATGCAGTCATATAAACAACATAAACTATTGAGGATGGGCGCTTCTCTCAAGCATTAGACTCATGTGTAGGAAGAATTCTGTTATAAACAGCTGTGGAGGGAGGATATAAACCTTTGTTCTCCAGGGCACAAGCAAATCACTTGCTAGAACTATTTGTTTATTTTTCTGAATCATCCAGTAGTGAATGAGATAAATTATTGATCTGGTCTGTCATGGCATGCCCTATATTAAAAAATACTTTTGTCTTTGGCTCTGATTTGTTGGGTAACACTTAGTAATACCATTATGTATAATTAATCTCATAAAGTAAGAAACATTTTTGCCATGAGATTCATTCTATTGCAAACATATAAAAAATGAAAACAACAAATCTGATGTTGTCCCTTGATAAAGTATCTTTTTATAATATTTTGCTTTCTTTCCATTATTTACAGAGTCCTGAAGCAAATTAGTCTCTTTCACTCAGAGGATATTTGTATATTTGAAGTGTTGTTGGTAATTCAAACATGTTAATTAATGTGAAGCCTGACAGATCCAGGATTTATGTTCTGAAATTTTTGTGGTGGTGTTTCTGAGGTCTGGAGTAATACACCAAAACCACTTCCTTCCAGCTTTGCTTTGCTCCATAGGCAAAATTCCTCCTCTTATTCTCTGTGTTTTGTTACCCCCCTGCCCTCCCTCCCCAGTTGAGTCTTTTAAATGAGCTTGTCTGATTTGAAGTGTTATGATCAATGTTGCATCTGTTTTCAGTCTTTTGCTTCCCTATGGATGGCTGGTTGTGATTTCAAGCTGGATTCCTCATTTTCCTTTCATATCTTCTGAAAAAGTCTCATTACTTGGCTACTGTTTCACTAAATCCTTCTCAATGGCAGACATGGTGTCATTGGACTCTCTGGCCTCTTTATCTGGCCTGTTTGTTCTTTATGAACAGTCATTTCTGTTCATTCCCCTTCATTCTTATTTCTTTATGCTTGACTATATCTGGGCTAGGGCTAACGTAGAGAGAACAACTCTGTAGTTACCTACTTTTCATTTCTTTTTCTCAGACAATTAAAAATATTTCTTGCTTATACATTTTTGCCCCCTCTTCTGTGTCATTCTCTGATGGGTACATCAGTTTAAGTTTTTCCCTGTAAGACCTCAGGCTACGTGAGAGTAAGTGTCTGCCTTTAGCTTTCTCACTTTTTCTCCCCATGTTCCATCCAGTTTAGTCTCTGATTTTGCTCATTTCTTTGCGGGACCTTACCCATGACTTTTTTTTTTTTTACTTGCCTTCTTTCTTGAAAGCTTTTTTTCATGAAGCAAGTGTAAAATCAACATCTGTTATAAATTATTTTGTCGAAGTTTGAAGTCCCAAAGAGTTTAGCTCTGGCCAGCTTATTTGAGCCACTGATGCTTATTTAGCAGAGCACAAGATTGGCTTTGTGTTCTGTGCAGAGCTGTGGGACTTTGTGTAAGTGCTGGAGATGCGCGTGTTACTGCATTGTCATGGGTGTCTGTCCTGCTACCCTAACACTTTATCTTTCTGTGAACTTACATAGACTGGAAAAAAAAAAGACGAGGAATGTGCCTTGGCAAAGTTGTCTCTTGCTTCACAGATGCCGTGTTAAAACTGTCTGTCTGCTCTCCTGGTCTTGAAAACACGCTGTGTGGAAAAACATCTCTTTGACAAAATAACTGTATTTATCTGCATGCACAAAACAAAGAGTTGAAAGAGTTTCTTGCATCTCTGCAGGCCTCCTGCTTGACTACGGCCAACTTGATGAAGGAAGGGGAGAGAATAATTCCGAGAGGCTGGAGATAAATTTCTATTACCTTTATTTTCAGGGCCGTCAGGATGGTGGATAAGAACATTTACATTGTACAAGGTGAAATCAACGCGGTGGTGGGAGCCATCAAGCGAAATGCCCGATGGAGCACTCACACGCATCTGGTAAGTGACCTTGAATTGTTGCTACCTGTTCATCCTATGGCAGAAACCACCTGGTTTCAGAAAAGCAGCTCAGTTGGGTTTTTTTGCACTCATTATAGTACTTTTTTAAGTAAAGTTGGAATAACTTTCTACATTGTTTCACGCTGAGCAGTTTTGGCTTCTTGTGTGCCAGCGACAGTAAGAGGCACAAAACTGTAGATCTTCTACCTGTATACCCTGTAAAAACCCAAAGTCATCTCATTTAGACTTTTATTTTCAAGGATTTTGAATATATAGTGTTATTTTATTTAGCACAATGTTTTTCTATATCTTTTGAGCCCTCTTAGAGAAGACAGTCTTGATCATGAGCAATGTGGTCTAGTGGCATGGGGGTTGGAACTCCATGATCTTGAGGGTCCCTTCCAACCCAGGCCATTCTATGAAAGCCATGAAATAAAATTTGGGGAAATAATTATATATAGGGTATTTTTAAATTTTTCATGTGGCATAGTGTCTTTTTTTTATAGCTGTTTTCTGACTGCTCTATTCTTGAGTGAAACCTGTTTTGTTAAAAGCCAGTGTTTCCAAGTCTAATGATGCATTGGTCACTTTATGGCTTCCTCAGTGTAAATAAATGCATGTGGTGCCCTGTGTCTGTGGGGCGCTTCAGAATGTCACGTGAATAGCAGATGGCTGTCATCCAGCACAAGTGGTTTCAGTTTGTCAAAGGGCAGGGCCCTTTTTCTCTCTAACGGGCATTTCTTCATTAGCGCTCGCAGCCACCCAGCAGGAGGTGTGGCTGCGGATGTACACAGCTTGGAGAAACTGCTGCTTCTCCTTATTTTAATCTAGTAAAGATAGACTGAGCCTAAAGGATGCAGCTATTCATATAAATTTTGTGCTGTGGTTCTGTCTTCAAGTTATTTTAATGGCACCAAATGTCATTGTGTTTCTGTTCCCATTGCAATCTGCATAGATTAACATTATAGCAAATCCAGATGAGCCATTTCAATATGGTACAAGGTAGATTTGCTCTGAAATTTATTGAACAGCAGAAGGCTAATCAGAAATACTTCTAAGGACAATAAAACCAAGCCAGAATGCTCGGACTTGAACCTCTGCTTTGACATTTGAGCTGTATGACATTGGGGAGCGCTACCAGGAAAATAAAAATGCTTCTCTTGATTTTGATGGAGTAAATGTGCTGACAGTGGTAAACTCAACCCACAGCACTTCTGTGAATATAAGGGTGGGGTCTTTACAGACCCATTATTAAGATTTGTCTTCAGGAATATGTTTTGCCTCATTAATGACTTCCTTCCTATATATAACCTATAGGATGAAGAAAGGGATCCCCTGCTGCATAGCTTTAGCCTCTTAAAAGAAGTGCTGAATAATATAACAGGTAAGTTTATACAGAAATCAGCAGGTATGTGTACCTACCAGGGTATATGCAAAGAAATGTACAGGTTTACTTGTTTCTCATATTTACTATCCAGAGATCATATATTGAATAACAATAAAAGAGCAAATATGTATATACTTTTAGACAAATAATACCAACATCAACTAGACGACAAATAGTACTGCTTGCTTCTTTCTGGAGATACATATACATGTGTGTATATATATATTTGTGTGTGTATACGCACAGGCATTTTTTTTTTAATATAAAAACATGTTTCTTCAATATAATGAAGCTTGTATTAATATATGAAATCTGGTGTATTAGTGTACATATTATTTCTGTGCTTTGTTTATGCTTTCTGATCTGTGAATGATGGGGGGGGGGGGGGAAACCTGCTTAGAAAGTAGCCTCCCATTATCTGTTTTCTCCTCACATTTTTTTTTGTTGGTTTTCATAATTTGTTATCAGTAATAAGTGAAGCGCAGACTTCACTTTCCATTTGAGTCTCTTGAATCCTGAAGTGAAAGGCTTATTTTGTAACCAGTTAGACTGAAAGGAACTGGAAATGTATATTGATTACAGAAGTAGAACACAAGGCTGTGATGCGTATTCTGACCAGGATTTTTCTCCCAACACATCTGTCTTCCCTTCTTCCCCACATTTTCTCCTTTTGTAGTTTTAGGAGTGATTCTTTAAGTGTATGTTGAGAGTCTGGAAGTGAAGCTGATACTGAGCTGCACATGGTATTCTGCTGTTTCTTCCTAGGACTCGTCTTACTGGTTTTGATATTTGAAAGTAAGCTTTATTTCTGGGTCCTTTATTATAGCGAGCGTCCAGAACCTGCACTCAAATTATGTTTGAGATGGACTTCTTGCATTTCTAGTTGGGAACTGCACCCGTTCCTTGTGTCATGAGCTGAGCTTGGAATCCCATAAAAAGTAGTTCCCTAAGAAGTAGCCCTTCCACGAGACGTGCCAGGGACACAAGCCAGTTCTAAGCCCTTATTCCTTCCTCTTTTGTGGTTGCAAGTGTAATGTTTTGCTTTTCTTTGCCAGGTGACCTTCCCCTTGGTTGTGAGCAGGTCTCTTCTGTCAGGTTATGACATCTTGTGGAGCTCCTGCACAGCTTGTGTTCCTGGATAGCATCTTTGTTCTAGGTGTTGTGCTTGTACCCAGACTACATGGCAGTCTGGATTTGTGGGTGTTTTTTTGTAAGCTCACTTGTCTTCTCTAGGACATACATGCAGTCACCAAAAGTGTTTTGGGATTAAATTTTCCTTCTCTCCCTTCTATGATGTAAGTGTCTCTTTAAAATAAGACTCCTGGAGTTCTTTGCCATTAATGCAAATACCTCTCCTCATCAACAAGAGCAGGGAATGTCAGGATGCTCAAATAAATGCGGATTGAGTAAATGTCAGGGACTGGCCATTTATCTGAAGTAGCTGGATACAACGTGCTGTTGAGTTGTTGGGGGAAGAAATGCAAGCCTGCTATCTGCTTGTGCTAGAGAAAGCAAAGTTTAATGTACTGAGAGATTCAGAGGCTCTCTCTGAGTATTAGTCATCATGTAGTAATTGCTTATACACAGTGATGATAGCGTGTTGGTCTGATTACGTGGGGTTCTTTTAAGCAGGTAATTTCAGCTTCAATGACTGCTATTTACAGACTGGTGTCTTGAGATAGGACATCATTGCTATGCTCCATTTTTTTCTTTTTTTTTTTTTTTTCAGTTTTAGACAAGGACTGGTTCCCAAGCAATACTTGGAACGATATAGAGTCTCCTGCCTTGTCTTCCAGGCTGTGAAAAGTCCAAGCTTAGGGGTTTTTTGTGGGTGGTTTTTTTTTTCCCTGCCTAGGCCTTCCTTTCATGTCTCTTTCATTAGCTCATGGAAACGCGTTGCTTTTATATTTAAATTTATTCAAGCTGTAATCTTTGACATTTGAGTTAGCTTTTAGTACAATTTTGCATTTATAGTAATATATATTATGTATTTTCTCAATCCCCCAAGAACCCATTTTAATCTGTTCCGGATGCAAATTTCAGGCTGCCTTGTCCCATCTCCCCTCTTGCTCTCGCCCTCCCTTCCCCGCCCCCATGGAGCATGTTTGATCAGGTGTGGCAGGAATATCCACTGTCAAGCTGCGCCCTTTATATTAGTCAATATTATCCTTCCTTCCCTCCCACTCCCTTCATTCTCCTCTGGGCTTTACCAGTTGATTTATAATTTTGGAATTCTCATCGGAGTCTGTAATACAGTTTGTTCATTATTTAACCAAAACCTGTTTAATGAGCAAAGAGAGGCAATGTAAATGTTAGGCATGTTGCAGTGGAGTACCTTTTGTTCTCCTCTGAGCTAGTGGGTATTAACTCTGTCGTGACCGAGATGCTGAAATACCCTGGTCAAGGGTATAAAGATGCACCGTTTGCCTCCAGCAGCTAAAGATTCCCATTTCAAAGTGTTGCTCCTCGAGAGTGACTAATAAATGAGTTTTATTTGATTGCCAAAATAGTAAATGCTTGCTTGCAACTAAGTAGTGCTATCCCATCCCGTTCTAACATCTAAATGGGCTCTTGAAGGAAGCATCTAGAGAAGATGCTGTTGCTCAGCACGAACGTGATTATGGTAAGAGTAACTTCACTCCTATGGTTCAGCACACGCAGCTAAGGGCCTTGGACCTGAACTACATGGAATGATGTTGGTCTTTAAAATTCTGCCAGAGAAACTTAATTTCTTTGGCAATTTTATGTATATTTACAAAAGCACTTTAATTGAAAATGAACAGCAGGTCTGCTCCAATCCACTATTGCTTGGTTTGTTTTGTGCCGTTATTACACTTTTATGGGCTGCGTATATTTTTATCAATAGTAGTTGCCCACAAAAAAAAAAAAAAAACGAAAGAAAAAGCAGAGGTTCTGTTGTCTTGCGTGATGCATAAGTTTCTCCAAGATAAATTTAATAGCTGAATGCTTCTTGTACGAAGATAAGCACAGTAACCCTAAGTTTGATGTCGTGTCTCATATTTCCAGTGCTTAGAAAAAGCAAAAATTCTGTGTCCTGAGTTATGACCATATGGAAGCAGTGACTTTATCCATGCATGCAAGATTGAAATACAACTACGTCTTCAAAGTTTATTTTAAAACTGATGGAAGCATTAATGTTGGTACAAGTTTGGATCTAGGGTCACTGTCACCACAGCTTCTATTTGAATGCTTTTTACAATAAGCTTAGTATCTAGAAAATGTGTCTGGATGTTGAAATATTTGTTCGTCAGTTTTGTTACAGATTTAGGTCAACAAAAGGAAGCTTCTTTTTAGCATCCAGTGATAACTGAGCATCTTCTCTTTCATGAATATTTCCAGCATAGGATGCTCTTGAGCTCATCAGGGAGAGGTTTTATAACCACGAAGGGCTGGAAATATTAATTAATTATAAGCTTCTTCCATCATCTAATGAGGATCGAGTTTCCTCATATCTTGCTGTGGCTGTTGAGGTCTTCAGACCATTCCAGTGGGATGTAGAGGGAAGAGCAGGTACTTCTGTAGTCGTTCTCCTCATTGCAGAATTTGTGTTTTGCTCTGGCTTGGTGGGGGGGATGAGTCAGTAACCAGGATTTTCACGACTGAAGTGCTGCTTACTGGTGTGTAGGATGGCTTTAGGACAGAAAATGACTGAATACAACTGCCTTGTACAAGCCAGCACTGCAGTGGGAGAAGCAGGTGTTTGTGGAAAGTGTGTGCATCCAGAGTCTATTTAAATAAGGTTTAAACTAGGTAAACACACCTGTGAAGAGGTGCTTGTGTATATTTTAGGTCCATGAGTGCCAGACTGGAAGGTCCTTTTATCCTCTGGTGGTTCAGAGTTAGTGCATTTAAACAGAAGCTGCAAAGTAAGCTGTTAGAAGCACTCTGATTTCATGCACATTCATGACATTTTAAATGAATGCTTGTACAGTGGGTTCAGAAGAATCTTTTCATGGCTTATTTCAGACAAGAAGCTGCAGCAAATCTCCATCTTTAGAGGGCTGGCTGGGGCATTAAGAGCTGGCTAAAGGTCAAATGACTGTAACCATAAGAGAACCTTTGCCCAGTGTACTGACTTAATATACTTGTTACTGTAGCCATCCGTTTTCTGGTATGTAGATTTGATTGCACACTCATTTTCTCATGTCTGAGCTCTGGAAACTCAGTTTTTAGGAAAAACCTGACGTTTGTATAAGACAATACAGGAATTTTATCCTGATCTGGGATTAATATCTAAACTTTTTCTGAAAGATCTAGTTTTAAGAAGTGGTTAATGAGTAGTAAATGTAGATATGTGGCCTGTTCTCAATGCTATTGCAGTGCTGTTGAATAGAATCTGAGATACTAATTGAGATCTACTTAAGAAATCAGAAAAAATATTTGTTTCTTTTAAGGGATTGGATTATATGGGTGTGTGATATGTATAGTGCTGCAGTGCTTGTTACTTTGTGCTTCACAGATAAGAGCAATGCTATATCCTATTTATTATTATATATCCTATATATATCCTATTTATTATTATATATCTTGAATTTCTGCAGGAATTCCTTGGACTTACTAGTAAATAAAAAAAAAACCTGATGAACTTTAAACTGTGATACTTTTCCCTTCGTGTTGAAGAATTGCAAAAAGTAGATGTTAAAAAGAAAAAAAAAATACAAACCAACACCCAACTTTTTTTTCTATTGCAGCTTCATATAAAATATCTGATAGATCTTTTAGAGATAGATAAGAGCAACCTGGTCTAGTGAGGGGTATCCCTGCCCATGGCAGGGGGTTTGGAACTCAATGAACTTTAAGGTCCCTTCCAACTCTAACCATTCTATAATTCTATGACCTAGAAGTCTCTCTGGTGTCCTAGATTATATCTATTCCTGTGATAACTTTAAAAAAAAACCAAAACTTTTTTTTTTTTTTTCTTAAATAACAGGTAGCCATATATGTTAACGTGGTGTTTGGGAACACCAAGCAACTCAAGCTAACATTTTGTAAAACTACTAAGAAGAATGAAAAGTAAGAAAGGTTAGGAAACTGATAGAGTCAGTTTTCTTCCATAGCTTTAACTCAGCCACACTCTAATCACAGAATGTGTTTCATGAAGAATAACTGTTTGTATGTGTGAAACTTATAGATGCACCATGAGAAGCACCATAACCTTTTCCAAGGCTTTTCTGTTGGGTGGGAGAGATAGTCAGATATGCAGTGTGAGAGGAGTCAGATATGGATGTGGTCACTCTGGATTGATTCTGTGGAATTATTCACTGAGCCTTTGAACATAGTGTACTGCATGAAACTGGAATTTGTGAGAAGTGGAAGCTTGTAATTGAGAGGTCGTATCTGTGAAGACAGGCTGAGAGGGTTGGGGTTGTTCAGCCTGGAGAAGAGAAGGCTCCAGGGAGACCTTAGAGCCCCTTCCAGTCCCTAAACTTCCTACAGGAGAGATGGGGAGGGACTCTTGATCAGGGAGTGGAGCCATAGGACAAGGGGTAATGGTTTTAAACTGAAAGAGGGGAGATTTAGATGAGATATTAGGAAGAAATTATTTTCTGTAAGGGTGGTGGGGCACTGGAACAGACTGCCCAGAGAAGCTGTGGCTGCCCCATCCCTGGAGGGGTTGAGGGCCAGGCTGGATGGGGCTTGGAGCAACCTGGTCTGGTGGGAAGTGTCCCTGGATGATCTTGAAGGTCCCTTCCAACCCAAACCATTCAATGATTCTATATGTAAGACTGAACAGGCAGAAAGGGCTAAACTGCTGTTGTGTAGCGTCTTAATTTGATAACTTTTTAGCTCTTGTGTTCACCTTCTGTTTTGTGTTTCTGAGTAGTAAGAAGCTTTTTGAGTAAATTCAGAATTGGGGTGATTCTGGGAATATCTAAAGCAAAAAAAAACCCAACGAGACCAGTAAGATGATCTTCACACATGGTATTTCTGCGTTTCTGCATCTGAACTGTCCCTCCTGCAATCTGCCACCACCCGTGCAGTACCACCAAACCATCCTTTAAATACGGTTCTTTGGGTGCGATTTAAGCATAGAGCTTGGTGCTTAACAGTCTTCCCTCTGTGCGTGGCTGATGACTGGCAGGTACAAGCAGGAGGTGGTGCTGTTGGAAGGAATTGTTTCCTGCCCCCTAATCCTTAAGGACCCAAGGATTTAGATGGACAAGCGCTCCTGGCTGTCGCTTGGCAGAGTTCCCACCAGTGGACTTGTTCTGTAACACCAGCCCTCTGTTACCGCTGCAGGGCTGGGCTCTGAAGAGCTGCCACATGTGCACGGTGAGCGACTGACTCCCTCTTGTTCCACGCTTGTTGAGCAATTACTTTTCCCACTTGCTGGGCACTCCATTATTTCCTTCGGTTACTGCTTCTGTGTGAAGTGGAGCCATAAAGGAAATGGCCTAATGTACATCCATTAGAGGGCAATAAATTGCAGTTTGATTTGGTAGAAAGGCAGTACCAGATGCTGCGCTGAAGTTAAGGTGCCTCTTAAGTCATCCATGGAGGGGTTTTATTCCAGGTGGGTTTTTTTATGATGATGTCTTTGTTTTGGTCAAGATTAGTTTAAAAGAATTGTGGCCAATTAAGAGATGTTAAAGCTATTTGCATTACAGTAAAAATCCTCTGGAAGTAAGAATGTACACAAAATTGCTGAATTCCATTAGAAGTTTTTTTCAATATATATCTTTTCTATCACCTTTCCTTCCTTTGCCTATCTTCTTACTGAACTGCTGCCATCTAACCTGTTCAAACCAATCTCTCAAAGGTGATTTACTTCAAAGAAGCAATACCTTGTCTCAGAAAGTGCAGGTGCATATTTATATCGTTGCACAACGCGTCGCAGAACTGCCAAGAAGCGTTGGTCATACAGAGACAACGACCGTAGTGAAGCATTCCTCACCTCAAAGAGTTTGGAGCTTAAGAGGGTGGAGGCAGGGAGAAGTCGTTAAATACACAAAATTGTTAAACACTTGAGGGTTTGCCTTAATTACTGCCTCCATTTCTCCTTCAAACACGCTGTCATCGTTGGCTGATCCCTGATGCGGTTTATGGCAAGATGTGAGTTTGAAGGAGAGGTTTGAAAGAAGATTCAATTGGGCAAAGTGTCCTTTTTTTCAGGAATAGCGCGGGGATGTGTGATTAAGTGTTGCTTCTCTCGGTAATTAGAGTGGGAGAAAAAAGCCAGCAAGAAGAGAGGTAGAAGGGGAGGGATTTAAAGGTAAGTGTAAAAGCAGCAGTAATGGCAAACACTGTTACTAAAATAGCAGGTTGGTTGGTCAGGGAAGGGTAATAGTGAGGGATGTGCTGTTGGTGGCTTCCCTCTTTGGGGTAAACCTGCAAGAGCTTTTTCTTTTTAGGGTAACTATACCTAAATTGTCTGCTCTGAGTGTTGTGGAATAGATTATTGCTGAAGGGGTTTTTTTTTGTTGGTTTTTATTTTTTTTTAATTGGGGAGAAAAAAATTCTTCCTACACGGTACAGAACTCTTCAATGAAAGTGCTTAAAAAAAAAAAAAAAAATTGAGATGGATAGTCAAGATCTTGCTTCTGTAATTTGCCTTTAGAAAATTACACAAGACAGCAAATTTACCCTGGGAAGAGCTATAAAACTCACAGCTGCATACAGTCCTGGGAAAGCTCCTTTTAGATGACATGATTTTAACTTGCTTTATAGCACCTCTGAAAGCTATAAAGAGAAGAAAGTTTGCTCTGTATTGCCTATAATACAGTGGCTTAAAGGTAGGGTCTGAGATCTTGTGGGATGACAGATTCTGAGGTGAAAGAGATGGAAATGACACGTCACGGACGAGTTTGAAGTGCATTTGATAACTGGAACATTGGTGGTATCAACAGATACTTTCTGTGAATTCTTTAATAAAGTGAGGAGGGCTAAATCGTGAGTGAGTTAAATATATGTAAATCTTCTAGGGACAGTAAATCAGGACGTGTCACCACAAAACTGTATGTGAAATTCTTCAGTGCTGGTGGTGTTTTGTTTGTTTGATCCTCTACCTCTACCCTAACATCAGCACTTCAGAAGTTCTAATTTCGCGTTCTGTCCTTGTAGCAGTAGCTGAAACTTTTTCCTGGCCCTATTGAAACAGTAAATTCTAAACAGAGCAGTAAGAAAGTGTGTGCTGCCTTTGCTTGGTGCAGGAGTCTGAATGCTTCCATGACTAAGTAATTCTCGACGTTTTTGCTGCCTAAATCAGGTGAGAGACTTAAGAACAATGCTCTTCTCTCTGATCATGTTTAACTTAATTATGGGATGAATTTTTTTATTAAAATGTGTCTTTGTGCCCCTTTTCAGAAAATTGTCGATGTTCTTGATACAGTGACGAAGTCTGCCAAGAGGCTGTTGAATTAGATTCCATTGACCTCTTGATTAACCACTTAAATAATTTAGATGGCAAATTGTAAATGTTAGGTATTGAAATAAATCAGGATGTGGTTGTTATCTTAATCATGGCATGTTGAAGGAGAACGGCCTATTAGATCTGGGTGTACCCTAGGGGAGGGGCTTTATTCTAGAAATAAAACAAGTGGCACTGGTAAAATATGGTTGCTCACGTAAGCATCTTTAGTAACTGCACTTAGGAACTTGGATCTTCTTCAAAGCGGGATTAGACAGTTTATAGTGGCCCATAATAGTTCTGTAATAACTAAGATGGCTGTCATGGCAGCATGGGAGGAGACATCATTAGCTGGTTTTCGCTTCAGTCTGAGGTTTTCACATTTGTCATTCAGAAATACTGTGTTTTTCTTTGCACGCTCAGCTCTTAGTTAAAACATACGGTTTTTCAGTTTCTGAAGTGCAAATATATTCAAGTCAGACTTAAGATATCACAAGCACTTTTGGATTTTACTCCTGTGCTTCCTCTCTCTCAAATACATTCTGTCTCAGGATGAAATTAGCACTTCAGATTTGAAGGGAGTGGGGAGAACACAGTCCTGGGAATATTTACTTTGGTGGCATTGTCGATGATGAACACAAAGGTGTAGGAAATATATTTGCTGAAATATTTACCAGTCTGTTAAAATATGGTAAACAGGAAGAGACGTTTTCAGTTGAAACAGGAGTCCTGTGATATTGTAGGAAAGTTAGATTTTTCGGTTGGAAAAGAGGTAAGTTCTAAACAAGCATTTCTCAAAGGCCATGACTTCTTTGTGTGATACTGGAGTCTGAATGCTTTCATCGTGAAGGCTTCTGCTTCATTCATTACATCATAAGTAAGGGAAGAAATATCCATGTTTGGTAAATAAAAAAGTAATATTTTCTTGGGGAAAAGGCTTTGCCAAGTGTGTTGGAAATGTAGGAGAGGAAGAAATGAAAAGATTCAGACATTGTAGAAGGCAATAGAGCAACTCTGTTAAGAGTTGCTGAATGGTAGTTTGGGAATAGAAAAAAATTTAAAATGTTTTCTGCAGAGAAAAAGGAACTGCTGAAAAATATATTTATGTAATAATGGGGGAGAGAGCCATCATAGGCATCCTTAATTTAAGGGTTTGGTAATTGCCTGTGAAAGCTTTGTGTCAGAGGCAGCATCAACTTAAATTTTGCAAAGTGCTTTTCCTAACAGTCCATTAAAAATCTGAAAGTGGAGTTCGTTCTCCGTTGCGCCGTTTCTTTTTCGGAGGTCAGTTCTTCACGCTATTGAGTTTCGCAGCCCCGTCCTGGTACTTGTTCACAGGCAGAGGACCCATGTGCTGCAGCGGAAGGAAGGTCACACACTCCCTTTCACTCTGCAGGAACAGCAGGTGATGGTACCAGCTGTTCACATCCCCGTATTAGATGCCTGAATTTGAGCAGCTGTATGAGGCTGCTAATAAACTCTCACATGTAATGCCGTCCATATTTTGCCCACATTTCACTTGATCCTGCTCGGCACCCGCCAGTATTTTTTCTTTAACAGTCTTTCAGTGCCACCCATAAGATGCTCGTTTTCTTTCTGGTCGTGCTGGTCTCCGCTCCTCTCGCACGATGTGCCAGCCGGAGCCTGGAAAAGTGTTTTAGTGTTACAGATTTGAAAAGGAAACAGTACCAGAAAATATGCAAATGTGCAGAGTTTGAGGAAGCAGGATTAATCTCTCTAGCAAAAACGTTTAAAAATGTTAATGCTGTAGCGATAATAATCTCTACTGTTCTGAAAGATGTACTTGCCCTTAAGCAATATTAATTTGGGGTACAAACCTATGTGTTGTTTTGAATGTTTGATTTAGAAGAGTGGGTCAAAAGGGCTTTGGTTCAGAGGAACCTCTACCTGCATTCAGTTAGCTACAAGAGACCTCATTAGGTGGATCTGCTATTAAAAGAAGGCTGCTGTGGTTTTTAATTCCACCTTGAGTAATAAAAATGGCCTGGCCATGAGTTTTGATATATCCACGGTTGATTTCCAACTTGTGCTTTTTATTTAAAAAGCTTATTTGTGACCTGTTAGGACCCTCTGTTAAGCCAGTTAAATAAACGGTGGAAAGGTTGAAACTGCCTGTCTGCGCTTTCCAGAAAAGGGGAGGAGGGAGCCAAAGGAAGGATATTTACAATTTTAAACCCTTTCAGCTCCTCTGTTCACCTCTTCCTCTTGCATTACTGATTTAGTTCCCATCTCAAGGCTCATAGTACCTAGAACTGAGAAATACCTGGGTTTTACTGACCAGCCACTAATGTGGTGACAAAGTCCTCTTGCTACTAAGATCTTGAGAGGTGGATTTGGTGTTTTTGTTGGGTTTTTTGGTTTATTTTCTCCCGTTGCATTAGTCTCAACCCCCTCCCCCCCCCCCCTTTGGAATCAAAACCATATTGAGCTAGAGCTAGGAGCTGTGAAGAGCATCTTTTGAAAATATGGAGATGGTGAGGAGAGTTTATTTGGTTCTCTGCTCAAAGGATCTCAGGGAACTTCAAGAGCCAATGTAATTATCAGAAGTCAAGTGTTAAGTATTTTATAAAATTATGAAAATAAAAGAACCTGTGCACTTTTAGATCAAATTATGAAAATAAAAGAACCTCGCTGTGCAGTTAGGGTTGGAAGAGATAGTGTGAGGTCAGAAGTGTATGGCAGAATATAGGAAGAATATAACTGTTAAAGATTAAAGTGGCTTAGCTCAGAAGAAATAAAGCTAGCTTTTCATTAGAACCTATTCTTATTGCTCCACAACTCATTTTAGCTGGTCAGCATTCTTAAATTGAGCTATCTGAAATCTAGAACAAGATTTTCCTTGCTTGATCTGGGTTGCTTTTTGCCAGCAAAAAAGGCACAGGGTTTGTTTTTTTTTCTGGATGAGGAATTGGCTCTCCCGTGGCAGATTAGAGCTGTAGGCTCCTTGTTTAGCATCTAGCCTTTTTTCAGACAGCCTTACAATTTCTTTCTAGACACCCAGTATTAATTGGTTGAAACAGCCAGTTATTTTTAACTGCATGCTTCAGATTTTTTTTTTTTTTACTGTTCAGGTGTCTGTCAGCCATAAAGAAAGCAGTTGAAGTAAACAGCTGTATCAAATGAAGAACCTCCTGTCCCCACAACTGCTTCCAAAATAAACCGAGAATAATGCTTTACACATTTTTGTCTCCTTTTACTCTAAAGGCAAGCAGGAGAGGAAGCGTGGATTAACATGTAGTGATTTCTAGGAGCCGTTCTCTGCTCGGATTCCTCTGTGCTTGGGCTGACTGACAGGGCCATGTGGCTCAAGTGCATCTGGAAATATATCACTGGCAAAATTTGGTCGGGTAAATATAGCAGGAACGGGTTGTCAAGGCAGGAGACAGATTGTTCTGGGAAAGGAAGTGCTGTCTGTCTGTCGTCTGAATAACTATTTCCTATATTTCTGAGACTCACCTCTTTTCTTGCAGTGTAGCCAAGGTACCAGCAGGATCTGACGTATTTGCTGTGTGAGTTGTCCTATGTTCTTACGGTGGGAATAGCACCAGAAATGGCAAAATTGATTGGAGTGACTACAGAAAATTGATACTGATATATCCTGTGGTGTTCAAATGGTAGTGGCACACGCTTTACTCGAGTTTAAGCTCTTTTTGAAAATAAGCAGGGATATCGAACGTGAAAAATAACTCCCAGAGTTTCATGGCATGGTAATACAGCAGAACGCTGACGTTTGCTTTGGTGCAAAATGATTTCTAGCTCATGTGGTTCCAGAAAGAAGAAGAGAAAAAAAAAAAAGCCAAAAAAACACAAACAAAAAAACTACCTTGAAAAAGTGCTGAAAGCCCATATTCTAAAATCGTTTTCTTTTGATGATAGATGATATGTAGAAGAGGAGCAGGGGTAGAAAAAGCCAATTACAAGGCTTTCCTCCAGCAAAAGCTGACTGTCACAACGCTTCTTTGAACCATTGTGCTATTGATTCAAGTCTCTACACAAACTATATTTTTTGTGGAGAAAATCGAAATAACAGTGTTAGGGTTGCCTAAGGAAGCCTATGTAAGCATAGGAGAGTGTAGGCTGTATTTTGTACAGAAAAGCATAATTATGGGCAATGACAATTAAAATCTTAACAGGTCCAAGCAGTAGAAAATGGGGTTAGTAAATCACAGGCTTTGTGAAGTTTATCAAGGCAAGTTGAAGATGACTATGGATTGAAGGGGGGGGGAAAAAGCCAAACCCTATTTTAACATCAGTAATAGCTGACTATGCTTTTTTCCACTCCATAAAGGATTAAATAATTTCATCTCTACAATTTGCAGTGTATTCTTGATTCAGTGGGCTGCTTTTTTCATCTGTTTGCTCAAGAATTTATGGAAAATGGAACCTCTGAGAATTTTGTGCAGGGGTAGCTGCCTCCATAGCTTGTCCTGAGAGGTTGCCCGCTGCTTCTCACGGTGGGGAGCTCTCGGTCCCCTGGCCCATGACGTGGCTGTGTCTGGGGTGGGGGCAGCAACCAGCAGATGCACAGCATACCAACGCCAGCGTGGAGGCAGAGAATTTGTCTCCAAGGGCACTGGGGATAAATAACTGTAGTTGTAAAAAGTGTTACGTGAATGCTAACTTTTTTCCTGAGTCCCTTCTAGAATCTGGCCCAGAAACTTCCATGTAATACGCTTCAGTTTTGAACCTCGAAAGTCTGAAGAGCCAAACTGATGTTGGAATTTTCTTCGCTGTATAGGAAAAAATTTGTAGTTTGCTGGAGGGTGCAACTGAGATGGAGTAGAGGCAGCCCAAAAACTTTCCGTAGTGACAAGCAGTAGGATAAGATATGGGATTCTGTGCTTTTTAAGACCTGCATGACTAAGTAGAGAAAACTGTTTCTGTCAATTTGTAAGCCCTCAGGATTACTTCGTTATTTCTTCCGATTGCACCAGGTCCAAATACTGTGCTGCTTGTTGTGACTTACGTAGGGATAAAACCTTACTATTTCTCATTCACAGAGCTGACTCAGGACTTGCTGCTCCATTTACCATCTGTATTACATGGTATGCCTGGCCATGTATATGGAAGGAAAAGTACATTTAAAAAAAAAAAAAAGAAAAGAAAAAGTCTGTGCTCATCTTATTGTTGCACTATTGCCTGCATCCATGTCTCTTATCCCAGGTGTTCCAGCTTCCAGCAACTGAGACTTGAAGTTTGTCTATTAGAAGTCTCTGTTTCTCTTCAGTCTGCCCAGATGCTGTCCCTCCAAGCCCCTTTAATCTAGTTCTTTATTCTATTTTATTTTTCCTTTGCTTGGCTCACTCTGGAATAAAAATGAAAGGGCTGAACTTTGTTGCAGGTGAAATTTCCTGTCAAAGGACAGCTGTGTTGTCTGATCATCTGGTACTGGTAAACTGTTGTTTGTTTTTCTCTTCATCAACTGTCAGTATGTATGGCAACAAGCTACTTTTTTTAATCAGGTATCTAGCAACAGAAATTAAATCAAGCATAACATATCTTCAGAATATATTATATTATCAGAATATATTATCTTTGCTTATGCGTCTACCAGCCTTTAATAAAAGGATGTTGTTCCTTTCCCTGATGCTTGTGTTTTGTTTTAAAATGGCCGAGTTCTGCTGCAAACTATAGGCAAGAAGCTGAGATTGTCGACAGTGCATTAAAAGTGTATTAAAAGAATCAGACTCTGATATTAAAAAGAATTGCAGTTACTTAAATTTGAAAGAGATCTAGGACCAAAGCACAAGGAGATTATTTGTAAAGGGCTTTGAAATTGTAAAGTATTATGTGCAATCAAATATTGAGTAGTGTTGAGAGGTGTACAGGAGGGGTGTTAGTTTGAATAAGCATAAGAAATATGGGGTATTAGTGCATTAGCAGAGTTTAAATTTCCCACAAACTCCTAATGTTTCTGAACATGAAGAGATGTGAGCAGAAAGCCCAAGTACTTGTAGTCCATGAAAAGTAATCTCTTTCCTTCAGCTTGTTAGCGAGCAAGATGACTGAATGTCTTTAAACAGTAAAAATGTAGATTTCTGTTGCTTGTGTTTAGTGAGAACTTACTTCTTGCCTGGAGTGCTCTGCAATGTTGTGAGGGAACCACAAGTGGATTAGAAGTTGAAGCTGCTAGAATAATAGTAGATAATTTGTCCTAGATGAAATTGGAACGAAAGGAGAAAGAAAAAGATGTGGTAATAAGTGAAAACTAGAAAAATGCTCAGAGATTGCAATTCTGGAACAATTATAGAAGTTTTTGGAGCTGCTGCTTTGAGGAAAGTGATAAGAATAGTTAAAGCTCTTTTATAGGAGCTTTTTCTGCAGGGATTTCTTCTGGGACTACTGTTCCACTATAAGAATGGCTTTGCTCTGGATGTTGTCTGCATGATGATTTATTCAGGATGGCTGCAGAATTACATGTAACTCTGATCTGGCCATGTTGATAGGTGTTGTCATGTAAATAGGAAGCATTTAATTTCTGTAAGTATAACTATTTTGCATTCTACAACAGTCGGTTGCAACTGTCTAGGCAAGACTGAAAGCTTATGGTGTTTAAGCTTTATTTACTGGCAGTAAATGCTGAGTTGTTAACCTGTTCTGATAATTTCAGCTGTTAAATTGTATGAAGAAGGTAGTTGTTTCCTTTGAAACCTTTAAAGTGTTTTGGGACAAGAATGCACACAATAAGATGATGAAATGAGCAAACAGGGACTTGTAGGTATACAGAATCGAAGTGGGAGTGTAGTTACTTTGTTCTTCACCTCCTCTTGAACACCTTCCAGGTGACAATCTGTGTGAAAATGGAGATGGTGATTGCCTTTGTGAGATACCTTAGTGTCTGGTATTTTTGGGGCTGTAGTTCCACTTTGTGAAAATCATCTGAAGTTTTAGCTTAATATAGTTTTTCAGTCTGAGCCCCAGAACTTTAACTGCACAGAACTTTATTAGCTACAGCAAGCTGTTGTAAAATCACAGAATCGTATGGACTAGGTGATCTCCAGAGGTCCCTTCCAACCCCATATCATTCTGTGATTTTTGTGTGTCAAATTTACAACTAATGGAACTTTTCAATAGGAAAACCCCTGTGTTTGCCTGACACAGTTCTTCTCGCTTCCCGTTCTTTATGTCCCTTTGCACAGTCAGCACTGAGTTTTTGTTGGGCTTAATATAAAGGGGCTTAGAAAGGCAGGTGCTTCTGGATTTGAATTTATGAGACTTCCAGACATGGAGTGTCACATGTGCTTTTTTTTTTTTTTCTTCCCCCCTGTCGTCTTCTGTAATGCTCTGTAGTCTGTAATAGGTTGAGTTGTAACATTCATTAAACCATTCCTCACATTCCCTGCTTTGAAAGCTTATCAGGACTGCTTTGATTTAGTTATCTGGAACAAAAAAAAAAAGCCGTTTGTGAAGGTTGGAATGGAGCTCTGGAGCAATAATATATCAGAGATCAGATTCAGGTCCCAGTTGTATTATTCCTAGGGATTTATTTGCCTGTGTACACACAGGAGCAGAGTGATGTGTATGGAAGGCTTGCAGGAATGCAAATTGGACACATTTTGTTGGGACCTGTAGGGGATTTTCACTGCTTCATAATTTTCCAAAGGTTTGTTATACATCAGGCAGCCACTGCCTCTTCTTTAAACCTTTAAATCCCCCCTCTTTTTCCTGTTCTAAAGGTCAGATTTTTTGACAACTGTGTGCAGGAACAAGATTTGTTAAATCCCTTCATTTTTATTCATACAAATATCGGCGTTCAGTGAGCAAGAGTCACCCCAGGATTCAGAGGCACATAAAACTCAGTGTGAGCCTTCTGAACCTAAATTCGATTCAGAGGTGCATCTCCTTGGGCCTGAACCTGCCATCTGAATATTAACCCTCGGCACTGCGCAGGGAACACCTGGCAGAACTTGCATCTTTTTGTGTTATTGGGTGGGCTGGTGGCACAGGGTAGCTCGTGTCCTCATTGCTGTAGAGCAGAGTCCCAAATCTTGTCCTGGGCACAGGGCTCAAGGCTGAAGAGTTGTCATATCTGGAGAAGCCGCGTTTACTCATGTAGCACTAGTCCTTTCTGGTGAGACAGCAAAATACTTCATTTTGAGCCTTCCGTGCTCTGATCCAGTCAATGAAGTAACAAAAGTGCCTGCTGTTAAATCCTCTTGAAGCTATTTTTAGTTTGGTTTTATATGGTTACATGCAACTCAAAAAGCTCAGTGATGTGCTGCTGGTCTTTGGGATGCGAATGAAGACTGGGTATCCCAGTTTCCAGGCAGTGATTTGCTGTCTGGAGAGCTGGTCATAGGCATCCTTTAGTACATGTCCTCGTCCTTGTCCACCTTCAGTGCTGGGGGAAGGGAAAAGGTTTAGGAGAGGGAAGTCCTTTTCTCACCCAGAACAGCTTCTGTTGTCTAAGGCAGTTGCCAGATGAGATCTGGCAAGTCAGGCTGTGGTGGTTTAGATGCTGCTGTAAACCAGTCCGTTGAGCAAAATGCTGTGCTGGCAGGGTGGAGTTTTTGTTGTGTCATTCTCCATAACAAAGATTTGTGTCAACATAGGGATGATGGCCAGGGGTTGTGCCTTTTATCCTCTGCTGGACTTCATACTGGGGTGGCTGTGGAGGGGCCGTGTGTTTTCTTTGTTGAAGTCTGTTGTAAAGGTTGATGATTTTGGAGGGAGGTGGAGTAGGCAGCTGCAAAGGCTGCACTGGGCAGGATCTCGACTGCTTATTTCGCCACAGCAGGATTCTCTGGAGCTTCTCTATCTGCTCCTCAAGCTTATCTGGGCTATTCAGGAATGAGAACTGTGTTCCCTGACCATTGTCTCAGTGTTTATCTAAATTTATAATACTGATTGTTAGATGTGCAGGAAGTCATTCTGCTCACAGAGCATGTTTGGTGCATTTATGTACAAAGCAGTTTTGTTAACTTTGGTCATGCTCAATTTTGCCAGTGTAATATACATCCTCAGACAGTGCAGACAGACAGTATACTCAGAACCTGGATCTCACAGATCCTTACACTGGAGATAACTTCAAGGATGCTTTTCCTGTGGGCCTGCTCTATATTGATGTAGAAGTGTGGGGTGGGGAGGAGGCAGAGCTATTTTCATGACTTACCACTGGATTTAACACAGCTGAGATACCGAAATGCTTAGTCTATTATCTAGTGTTAGGAAAAAGAAAGGAAAATGTTAAATGTTTTAGCACAGGTGAGTGTCAGCTGTTGCAAAGATGTCCCTCTGGAGATGCTCTGCAGCTAGGCAAGGGTTTCTGCCCTGCTTTAGATGTGAATTGGCTAAGAAGGTACAGACTTAGCTGGTTGCTTCTTGCAAAGTTCTCGGTCTCGTGATGACAGTGGCAAACAGTGGTTTTGGAGCCCTAGGGACTGACCTCTGAGGCTGTGCCTGCTCACTCCTGTTTAGAAAAAGGTCTCGATTCTGGCTGGCCTCAATGCTAAAATACTATTTAATTTTTGAGCTTGGTGTTCTGAAGCAGAAAGGTGATGATCCAAAGTCTTTTAGTACGCTGTCTGCTAGTCAAGTGAGGTCCACTTAAAGGCTGGCTAATGAAGAGCTATTTTGGCAACCACTTAAAATGACGTGTTAACTCATCACCTCTCCTGTGCAAATGGCTTTTGGCTACTAAGGGGAATAAAAATACGGTGGGCAAGGATGACTTGAGCTTGACACCAGCAAAAGGAAGCCCGCTTGTCACTGTGCTTAGTGACTGAACTGTTTATACCCCTCGTTCTCGGAGCAGGTAAAGCCTGCATTGGGCTCCACATTGTCCTGGACGAGAAGGGTTGGATGTGGGGGCTGAAGAAAAGGACATAGTCTGCTTTCTCAAAATAACAAGACAGCTAACACCACCTTGGAAAAAGACCTGCTCTGTGGAGGAAGCGCGTTCAACGGCATTGCTAGAATAGCTGAACGGACTGTAATGGAATCTGTTGAAGATTAACCTTGGTGCTTTATAGATGAGCCAGACCTTCAGAAGGGTTTGACCCGAGTAGCAATTTTAAACATAAGGTCGTGGTTAATCAGTCAGAACGAGAGGGAAGGGAAGAGTAAAGGGCATAAAGCTCGTCCTTCTTGGTAACTGCATTAAGAGACTTCGGTACCTCAGAAGCTCTTCATTTTTTTTCTTTTCAAAGATCAATTTAAATGTGTTCCACCCACTTCTGGAGCCTCAGAAAACTAATGGGGAAGGGCGTTTAGTGAGCACTAAGGTAACAGCCAACTAAAAAGGCAGGAATAAAATTAAGGTAACAGCTAACTAAAAAAGCATGAATAAAATTAAAAGAAAACAAGAAATATTTGCCTTTTGTGTAGATAACCTGGCCAGCAGAGTGTTGGTGCTGATAATATAGGCCAGATGTGACTTGAAATAAGCCATAGGAGAGAGGAATAGATTTCTACGTGCATAATGACCTGTCTGGAAGCATAGAGGATTAACCTGTTAATTTGTTAGGAAGTGGGATGCAATTTATTTCAATGATATGCATATTTAATTTATCTCTTTTGAGTAACTTTTGCCTGTTGTTGGAAGATGTTTGGGATGACACCCCCACCCATTGGCCTTGAAAGACCGTTGGGAAGATTTCCTTGATGTTTGAGTAGCGATGGAGGCTGGTCACTCATCTCCAGCTTCATCCCAGTCGCTTCTTTACCTGTTTGGGAGATGACTTACATCTATTGAAGGTGTTTGAAGGATATCTTGGCATTTTTCTCTTCCTTTTTGAAATTTCAATCACACGATAGATCCTTTCTATTGTCAGTAATACATGTCTTGAAAGAAGAATGTAGCGTGCAGTCACCGTGTAAATTGCTGCTTAAAGGATGGTGTTCTAGGATACAAGGACCGGTAAATGACCAGCTGGAGAAAGGATAGTAGTGAATTTTCTTTTAAACCACTCACGTGACACTGAAGGTCACGTTTTTAAAGGTTTGGGTTTTGGGGTGGGTGGTTTTTGTATTTTTGCTTGTTTGGGTCTGTTGTAGTTTTTTTAATATCTGAAAATTTGATTTCTATACGTAAATCAAACCATTGGAATGTTAGCATAATTCCTGCTGCTGCTCATGTTACCAGAAACAGAGACAAATGTGCAATTCTTGTGCCCGCGTGGGCTTTGAAGTGACTTGTGGCTTCAGCAGAGCGGCGGTCTTTTGGGATGAAAAGTTGTTATCTGCGTAACCTGGACTGGAAAGGAGCAAAAGATTGCTGAGTTTCCCAGTGACTTGGGGCAAATTGCGGTGATTAATAGAAGTCATTACAACAACCTGCCTTGGAGAGGCTGCTTAGGAGCTGTAAATCTGGCCAGTTAATGGCACTTTAAACAGGGAATGACAAGTTTGGCTTACGCCTGGTGTGAAAGAGGGTGCAACTGTTGTCCTGCTTCAACAGCTTTCAACAATATGCTGGGTGGACGGAGGGTCCCAGACAAATGTAATTAATCAGGTTTGGGGTCTCTGAAGTGTTGACAGAACTATTGTGTAGGATACAAAACCAGCTTCTGAGCTGCAGCCTCTGTGTCGCTGGATTAGCTTTGACCGGTAACTGGTTTGCAAGAGGCTGAACGGCGATGGCTGGGTGCTCGGTCTGCTGTGTGGGGTTTTGGTGGTGGTACATGTCAGAATGGTGGTAATTCTGGTTGTGGTGGATGAAGCAGTGGTGAAACAGGGTCTCTGTTCTTCTTTAGCACATTTTAACCTTAGCATGGTTAATGGTATCTGTTGGAGCAGTTGGTATTTGGAATAGTAAGCGTGGAATTTTATCAGGCAGATTGCTTTTGTTTTTTACCCTGGACAACCTGCTCTAGTTGGGGGTGCCCCTGCTGACTGCAGGGGGGGTCGGACTAGAGGACCTTTGAAGGTCC
>JAOQGH010000002.1:17967080-17983046 GCA_025769975.1 Gallinago jamesoni
GCTGAAATTAATTAAAAATGGAGATGTAGGGGGTTTGTCTTGAGCTGAGTTGAGTTTTAATAGAAGATTACTTTTTCAAACTTGACAGTAGGGAATCTAGATAGCGCAGGTACAAATGGCAAAAAGTAGGTTTTAATGAAGAAGTTGTCCTTCAGTCACCTGAAACTTCTGCAGCCCAAGATGTGGATGGTTACAGCAGAGGAAGCAGCCTCTTACAACACCAGAGGTAACCATTGCTCTTCCTGGGCAGCTGACTTCCATGCAGCAATTTCAAGTTGGTGTAAATGACTTTGGATATACCCACCGGCAAGATATTGAGGTGAATTGCTATTTAGATGAACGGGAACTGGAAGAATCACCTTGGCAGTCTGTCTTAAATTTCACGTTTGAGAAAATGAGGCTGAAGACACCACCATGTGATGCATTGAGAGATACAAGGCTGAAAAATATTACACAGTAATATTGCGTAACTGGTTGTAACCCATACTTGGTTCTGACATTTTTGTGAATGGTAAAAATTTCATAATATTGCAATACAGCAAATTGTCCTCTTCTTAACTCTGCCTCTAATTAACCTTTTCTAACCCAGGAAATTATCGCAGTGTACAAAAGTTGATTAAACTAACCTTCAGGAACTGCCAATAACGCAGTCATGTGATGCGGTGAATGGAATGCGGCAAATAGCTGATGGGTTGCTGTGAGGGGCATTGGATGTGGGCCCTGTGCCTCCAAAAATTAGACAGCCCTATTAAAACAGTCATGCGTTAAATAACACATCACCAGGTCTCTTTGTGTTTCTTTATTCTCATCAGGTGTCGGAAACCATTAGGATCAAAGTTTTCCTTTTCAGTTAGATAATAGGCGTTATGAAGTGGAGGAGAGAGGAGAGGCTGAGAGCAGCAGTCCTGGTACTGATTAAGGCTACCTTCCTAATTTCAGGGTGGGTTTCTTGGGGTTTTTTTGCTAGACAGAATCAGTGCTTTGCCTATGTGCAGCCAGCAGACAACACAATTAAGTTTTCATTCTAGTCTTGTAGTGTCGATAAGTTTTTTCTAGCCTTGAGTGTGTATTGGTAGGCAGACTAAATACATGAAGGGTAAAGTGTGAGCTGAAGGACAATATCTAAAAAGTAAAGATGAGTATGTACTTTTGCCCCCAAATTAGAATTCTACAGGTGTTGTTTTTTCCACTCTTCCTGGAGTTTTTAAAGATTATTGGTAAATTAGATGTTCAAATGCAAGTCATGCAGAGGGTACTGCAATCATGTGTTTATTTATGCATGAAAATACCCAGTTTTCTGTTATCTTTGCACTATTGTTGTACTGTGTGTAAGTAATGTCCCCCACCCCGAATCCCTTCTGTAAGCAATCACTTTACTTCCCGGTAAAAATTTATCTATACTTTAAATGTTAATTTGTTTTAAGGGAGAAGGTGAACTTAAAGCACGGCAGCTTTTCTGCATAATACCATGTATAGATTACCTTTCTCCTGTTTATCATAGTCCATTTTGAACGTTAGTATTGAATAATAATGTGTAAACAAAATCCTAATGAATGTCTCATTCTTATTCATTAGGTTGTATCCCTTCCTCTCTCTTAGGGAAGAGATGATGGAGTAGGTATTGGTGGGTCATTAAATTGTACACTAATGCTTTCCTCCGATGTCCACTTTGTTTGCGAAGAGGACTGAATGCCTCCGCTTCGTGAATACGGAGAGGGATTTAACTAGAACTGGGAATGGATATTCTCCTACTTATTCCCTGTACATCCAAGGAGTTCTGCTTCTGAATCCCCAAGTGTTGTTGCTCTGATGATAGGAGTAGTTATGGCTCATACCATGGCTCAGCTGCAGATTTTCCTAGGCTAATGGGAGCAGAGTGATTGGGGAGCAATTTGACAATCCCAGTTTTCTGTTGTTGAGGGATATACTTGCATAAAAGTGATGCACATCCCACTAAGGATTTTTTTTTTTTTTGCTAGCTTTTTGATTTTAGGTAATTACTCAAAGCATGAGGCACTTGTTTTCTTTATGAAAACAGTTACTCCTCCAGGAATAGAACTCCTCTGCTTTCACTCTGTGAGTTGACCAAGTCTTTTCTAGGGCTCTATGAAATATTATGGATGTTCTTGGAGGGAGGAACTATACAGTTGCAGAGTTCATCTCCTGGGGAAAAAAATCTTGTGCTACTCAAGTTATGGAGTTGCGATCAAAGTGTGAGCTACTGCTTTAATGTATTTCTTGTAATAATATTATTTGCACTTTGGTAGCTCTCAGAAGCTCCAAGTCTGGTTAGGCCAGTTGTTTTTAAGAGTTGAACACGCATAAATGTTTCAGTTAAAAGTGGGGCAGAGGAGGAGGGAGGAACCAATCCTGCCACTCTACACATGGGGAATTGAAGCACAGAATTAACCTTCCCAGGTTCCTCAGGACCTCTGTTGCATGCACCCTGAGGAATTCTATCTCTGTTCCTTGTGGATCTAATCTGGTGTCAAACTGCCAAGTTTTGGGTGTGGCATGCTGAAGTAAATTGAAATGAGAAGGAATTTCCTTAGTGGCGGTTTTTGCTTTTCACTTTCATTTTATGTTTTAATGTAGCCAAATAAAAGAGCTGAGAATAGGAGATTAAAATGAAATTCAGACATTGGTGCTTCTCCACTCCTCACTTTCCCTGAGAAGTCATTTGCTTCTTGTAGAGAAAGGAACTGGAAGAGAGTTGTGGGCAGTGGAATTTAGTAACTTTTTTCTTTTTTTAATATTGGCTAGAAAGCCTTTAATAATCTTCTTACTCCCAGTGGCATCAAGTCTTCATGGCGGTGTGGATTTGCGGTCAGTCACTTCTGTCCTAAATTATTTCTGCTGTAAAGAACAGTTATTATTCTGTATGAGATTGTGGTGGACTGTACTGATTTTTATTTTTTTTTCCTGAGCCTTTTGGACTGATGAACGAGATCTGTTGGTACAGCTCTGTGAATGCACAGCGCCAGAGAAGCACGTCTCTAAGGAGGTGAGCTCCTACGCAGCTGGATAGAGAAGTAACAGTTCTTTCATTGACTTTCTCTGCCTTTGAAGTAGAGATGTCAATGGTAGAAATGTCTTTATTATTAGCAGGTTTGGGGCAACATCCTTTTTTAGGCATGTTGATCACAGAAGGCAACGAAGTCGTTCTCATGGCTGGAAGATGAAGACTGGACCCTGCAACAGCTGTGGCTTCTGGAGTCATTTCCTGCTGTCGGGCTCGTGCTCTGGATTAGAAGATGACAGCACTGGGCAAACTTGACTCATGAGCTAAAAAAAATCTAAGGTCATCCTGGCATAGGCTTTTTGCACTTGTGGTGGGAAGAGAAGTTTTGTGCAGCTTTGACATTATTACTGATAAACTTAGTACTGGAAGGGCTGGACCTGTTTTTACTGGGGCTGTGTTATTGGTTTTGAAGCGATTGGTGGGAGCTGGGAATAGCAGAGTGTAATAGTCCCTCGACTGCCTTTGCTCAGTGCTGCCCTGGGGCTGGAGAGTCACAGAAGGAACGGTGTCATGACATGATGACTGTGTCTTCTCCCCATGAGGTGAGCTCACTGGATGACTCTTCTGGAGCCCTACCTGGCAAAGACAAAACCAGCACAGGGCACAAGGAGCTAGAAGCTTCTCAAATTCTAAATGACTTTTCATTCATTGATTTATGTGCAGCCAAAGTCAGGGAAGAGGTGGCTAAAAAAACCCAACAGATGCACGTGCAAGATTTAGATTTCAGGGCTACCTTCTGAACCTCCAAAATTGCGGGTATAAGTGAAAATTCTTTCTCAGCTACTCAGTAGCCTCTATAAGGTGAATGACACCATTTTGGTTTTCCTACGATTTTTCAGTTGATGTATCACACTTGGTGGAAAAATTAACATGCATTTGGCAAGAGAGTGGTCTTATTTCAGAAATGACTCCTAGCTTCATCCCTGGATGACTCCAAAGACTTTGTAGTGAGATTTCTGGCTTACAGCAGTCATTCAGGGCAGTGAAGGAGGAACTTCTTTCCTGTGAGGGTGGCAGAGCCCTGGAAGAGGCTGCCCAGAGAGGTGGTGGAGTCTCCTTCTCTGGACGTATTCCGAACCCACCTGGACACGTTCCTGTGTGACCTGCTCTGGAAGGACCTGCTTTGGCAGGGGAGTTGACTAGGTGATCTCCAGAGGTCCTTTCCAACCCCATCTAATTCTGTGATTCTTTCTCCTTATTTTTTCCAAGACCAGGCTGGATGGGGCTTTGAGCAATCTGGTCTGGTGGGTGGTATCCCTGCCCAGGGTGGGGGGGTTGGAACTCGATGTTCTTTAAGTTCCTTTCCAACTCTAACCATTCTATGATTCCATGATTGTTTTTTTTTCACTTCCTCTCTGAGTCTGCAGAGGACTTTTGATCCTTGGACTGTCTTTTTAGCATTTCAACCTTAATCACTAACACACGGAAATAGAGGAAGGGGGTATTTTTTGCAGTTATTGCTGTTCTCACTGGCCTGTTTCTACCAAGTGTTTGCGGAGACCATCTCAGCTTTGTCATAAACAGCAAATTTCTCTTCCGCTGCCGCGGGTGTGCATTGGTTGGGCTGGGGAGACCGATGCGTGGCTCGGAGACTCTAATCATATCTGCTTGTCGAGAGAAGGCTCGGGCTGATTTCTGCACCTGATCAGCCCCTGACTGATGTGACAGCCCAAGCGTCTGACGCGTTGGGCAGCAGGTAAGTGCTGACACTTTGATTGGCCGGGCTGCAGTTCGGGGATTGACAGCAATGTCTGCAATGACGTTGGAAGAGCAGCCAAGAATTTACTTTCAGTGGACAAATGGGATGAGTTACTATGTTTAGCTGACATTAAGCTATAAATTATCCGAAAGGTGGAAAGAGATTCCACTGGGAGTTCATGTAGAATTTCCATTTGCTAATCTGGTTGCGCTGGGTCTGAATGTTTACGAGGGTCTTCCTCTGCCATGTTGTATATGTTTTTGGTGGATGTTCTTAGTACTTTGTTGCACCATCCAAAGAAGCCAGTTAGAATTGAGGCCTGATCATCCCAGGTGCTGTGAAAAGCCATAAATTCTCCCCCTGGGGACCTGACATTGTATTACCTTTATTCTCAAAGTGGTTGGGTGTTTGCTCAAAATTATGCTGATGAGTATTTGTGTTGGCGGAGTTTCTGTTTAATGATAATTCAATATTTTCTGTTTGTTTCATCTAATTCTTCTGTCTCTGGGGTATTTGCACCCACACATTTTATTACAGTAATTCTTAGTGTGGTTTTGGATTTCTTTTCAGAAGTGGAAAACATTCTGCCTTGTTCTACTTTCTGCTGAAATGACGGGTGCCCACTGGCACCGTGTCAGCCTCTGGGGTGTTAGATATTTGCTTGTAAGAAATTCTCATCACTGAGTCCCTCTTCTGTTCATGCCTCAGCAATCCTCAGCTTGAGTTTTAGGTGTTTGGTGGGTGTTTTTTTATTATTCCTAATATTCAGCCTCCTTTTTCAGCAAAAGTACATCATTATCTATTCTTTTAAGATAAAAGTATGTAAAGCAAGTATAGCAGAGCTAACCACTTGTAGGTGTCACAAGAGCTGGCCTACAGAGAGATGTTTATCACAATCCCTAAATGACCCTAAATAAAGGGTCATAAATAGACCCTTAATTCACCTTTATGCAACTCACAAGTGTAAGTTTTGAGATTTTTTTTTTTTTTTGTCCAATAGGTTATATTTAAATTCATTTCAGTGATCAATTTGCCGGTATTGCTTTTTAAATTTTGTTTATTTGTCCTTAAATACCTCTGACAGAAAATAGAGGGAACATATTCCGATCTCTGAAGAATGGGCAGTAAATATAAAACAAGTGTTAGCTTTGCTAAAAAAGGTGGTTTGTTAATTCATTTCTACCTCTTGGTGTTTGTGGCAGGAAGCTGCCTGGTGGTTTGGTGCGTTAAAATGACGTACAAATTTTGCTCTAAGCTGTTATTTATGGCTAATTTGTCAATTGTCTAGTAATTGTGCGGCCACAATTCCTGTTTTTTTCAAGTGAACCTTAGGAGAAGGAATTCAATATACTGCTCTACGGGCTTTGCTGAGTGGCCTTTTTTGCTGCAAAGGTTTTGCAATGGAAAAGGGAAAAGTTTTGATGATCACTGTCTTACAGCTGCCAACTCCTTTGCTCACATGCTGGTTTTGGGGTGACTGCGCAGCTGGTTTTCTCTCACAGTGTTTTCTTTTGTTGCAGCTTTTTCCTTATTGCACTTTTTTCTTGCTGTTAGTCATATAGATTTAATTTTGTGTGAGCGTTAGGAAGAATGCCCCTTGCTTAGAGTGAGGATCCTCAAGGAACAGTGTTGTGGAAGTAGGAAAGGAAGGCAGAGAGGCTGGTTGCGCGTGCGGCGCAGAAGTGGCAATGCCTCGCTGTGTGATTTTTTTTGATGTATCTGAACTCATTGTGCTGGTGAAAATTTATTTCAGGAAGAGTCCATTATTGAACTAATTTAAAGATTGACATGTTTCAGGGTGCAAATTTTATAGAGATCGTTTGGTAGGTTGTCTGACTGATGTGATGTTCAAAATACTCAAATTGTTGAGAAAGATTGGAATTTTTCATTCAGTTCTTTTCAGCTACTGGTTTCCTAAACCTTTAGTTATTTAGACAGACTTGAAATTAGAAATGACTAGTATGTGTATCCCCTTTGCATTTTTTCCTCTGCAGAACCTGCTGATTCCATCTACGGAAAGGTAAAATCTCAGATCCCAGAGCTCAGGTTTATGCATCTCTACAGGTTTAAAGAATTATTTGCTTTTCAAGCCTCAAGTGAAGGTTGCCATAAATAGCAGCGTCGAAGGCTGGACTAATTGTTCACACTCTAGGGTCAGTTGCATGCATTTATTAGTTGTATCAAGGGTTTTCAGTACTTTGACTTGGTCACTTTCTGATTTCTTGAAGCAGATTTTCTTTTCTGTATAAAATGCTCTGAATTACTGTTATTTTTCTTAGGTACCCATGTAACTTGCCATCTGTCATAAAGGGGGTTACCAATACACTGCAGTTCATTAGCTGTTTGAGTTTTGTATGTATATTCCTTTCCCAGTTGCTGATGTCTTATGTTTCTTTTGATAAAAGTTGATATTGCTACATTTATTTTGCAAAAGCAGGGGTGAGAACCCTTCTCTATGAGGTTTCAGCAGGGGGGTGAACCAGACTTTGTTATTTTATGTCATCTCTCTTTTTTCAGCTCTAGCTCTCAAGAAATACTGCATAAGAAAAATCATCTATGCAAATGCAATAATTTCATGCATGACCATTTAAAAGGACTTTGAAATTTAGACAATGGCAGGTATAAGAGGCAAGGACTTTCACGGAGTTAGCTTTTCTTTGCAAACGTTTTTCACTTAGACTAAGAGCCATGTGGATATCAGCTCAAGATCAGATGAGATTTAATGTGTGAGTGATAACACTAATTTTTTCCTTTCCTTTTGTCCTTTTCCTTAGGGATCACTTGATTTTAAAAACAAAACAAAAAAAAGAAAGTGGATGAAGGCTTCCTCGTGCACTTCCAGTTTCACCCACTACCTTGTGCTGGCAGTAAATAGCCTGCAAAAAAAAAAGTGTCATTTGCTGGGGGATTGTTTTTCTGTTTATTGGAGGTGACATGAGCAGTGGGGCAGCGGCAAAGAGGCCGTGTTGCCATTGCTAAATATACATCCCTGACAGTCTGATAATAGGTTCCAGGAAGTTCAGTGGAAAATTAAAACAAAGCAACATTTATAGCTGATTGAACTTGAAAAGCAGTTTTCATGTTGAATGGCAAATATGTGGACTTCAGCATTCCAGGAGACTGATGCAGCTCCACTGGATGGGCCTGACCTTGTGTGCAGAAAGGACTGTGGACACAGCAGCGGGCAGAATGGCTTCATCTATAGAGGACTTCACGGGGAGGAAAAAATTTGCTATCGTGCACAGAAATAGTTCTCACATACGCCTATATTTATACAGTGTCCACAGGTCTGAATAGCATCTTTCCTATGAGGGTTTTGCAGCCTGTTAGCACTACAAGAATGTCTGGTACTGGGACTGTCTTTGTCCCTGCCAGAGCACTAAAAATACCCTGCCATCTACCTCCCCTCTGAAGCCAAAAGCAGAGTTTGCTTTTGTTGGTTTTGTAAAATAAAGTGAAAGTTGCAGATTGCGATGTCGGCAGTCGAAGGGGAGTTGGAGTGTAGAAGCCTCTATTTTCAGTGTATGCTTTCTGCATTTAAAAGAATTCCTTCCCAGCTCCTAAAAGCCCAGAAACCAAGCAACTTAGGTGGTGTTTAATGTGTAATAGTATTTTGCTGGTTTGGGGTTTAGAAGACCAAACACTTCTAGAAATGAAATTTAGTAGATTAAGAGCAAGAAATTACCTTTTTTTTTAATGTTGTGTCAGTGAAATTATCAGAGTTAAAGCTTTCACATCTTCTAGAAGCAGGTTCGATGAAGACTGCCTTGTTTAAGAGAACCCAGGAATAGTGAGCTTATAGATTAATATAATATTTTAATATAATTAATAGACTAAGTGAGCTACTGCAGTCTTTGAGGACATATGTCAGATTGCACTGGGGTAAATGCGAAGAGACAACTAATGACTAATGACTCCCATTTGGTCACAGGAGTATAAGGTTTACTACTTTGTTTCTTTTGGCTGGTCTCTGCCTCAGAGTCTGCACATTCAGTATTAATAGATGAAAACACGTTGAGTGCTCTAACCTCTTGCAGCCTTGGAAGTCTGGCAGATGCTACTTCACTGTTGGACTAACCATGATGGTGTTTGAGGATGCCTTAATACAAACTTAAAGCCTTCAAGGTTTTCATAAATATTTCATGTTTCTCGGACATCTTTGCCTTTTTTAAAAATAATTTTTAATTGTGACATTGAGAGAGTTCGGTTTTGTGGGCTTTGAAGTATCAAGCTCTATATATGTCAGTTTTTAAATCGATCATTCTAGAGTTAAAAACCATTAAACCTTTGTGTGGCTCTACTGGCTGTCTGGTTACTTGTCCTGGAAAAATATATTCAAGAGTCAGCCTGTATCTGAATGCATTTGGAATGTAAAATGTTCCATCAATTCCAAAATAGCATGGATGACTGCAGAGTTCTTCCTTGAACATCTGAAATGGTTTTAGCTGCATGGCCCGTAGCACACCTTTACCTTTTTAAAGGGACTTGAGTCCTTTGGCCACTGAGGGCTGACGGAGTGTAGAACCTGAGCGTGTCAAATCTTGAATTTTCCTCCTTTTGTCCTTCCCTTAAAAACGAACAAACAAAAAACTCCCCAAACCAAACAAGACGAATGGGTGTAAGAGTGTGAGCTGTGCAGTTTTTTTGCTGCCAGATATTTCTGACGTGAAAGAACAGCAGATTTTTTATTTTTTTTATTTTTTTTTACAAATACAGAAAATGTCAGCTCCGTCTCTGCTCTTTTCCGCCTCTGGAAAGGTTGGAGACAGGGGGATCCCTTCCCATCTGCTCAGCTGAGTGTGATGTGGTTCCACTTGAACTCTCTTTGCTGGTGTGTGGTTTATAAACTTGGGTAAGCTGGCACGGTTCCCTCACATCCCTTACGTGTTAGCATAACGTAAGTTCAAGACTTTTTCCTCTGCCCTATTGAATGTGGTGGTTTCTCTCCTCTTCCATGGATTTGGAGCCACTTGCTCCCAAGCAAGAGGTACCATGTTTGTCTCTGCGCTGTGTCCACACTGAGGTTTGGAGGCTGCTCTTGTGCCTGCAGGATCCACTGAGCTTGTGACAGGCCTAGACTCCAGTTTAACCCGATCTCTGATGGTTTTTAGAGGGTCTAGAGTTTTTCAGTGAAGGCAGGGAATATTGCTGACTCAACTCCCCCTCTCCCATCTGATGTTTTTCCCAGCTAGTCTCCAGGATGCAGCTGTCAGACTGCCTTGTGTAGCTTCTGTGGCACTCTGAATTCAAGGCTACTCCTTTTTCAGCACTACAACTACATCTCAATCTGCCGTGGACCAAGACTGGCTGCTGGAATTTTTGTGGTCGTGATTATGGTTGATATTCTGGCGTATCAATGAAAAGGAGGCCAGGATCCTAGAGATACTTTGGGATCTTTGTGGGTGCGATGATGAAATGCAGAACTCTGTCAGAAAATCAGTGTGTTTAGTTGTATCGGTCCATTTTTATGTTTTAGTTTAAGATGAGCACTGTAGGAAGGGCTTTCTGTTTTGAAGAACTCCTTGCTCGTAATGCTCATTCTTGCCAAGAATAAAGCGGGTCAAATCTGTTGGCGTCTGACATCCTTTTTAACCTCTGCAACGAGTTCCCCTTTCAGATTCCCCCGCTGCTCTCATCCTCTCCCAACACAGCTCGTTTTTAGCTGCCAGTTCCACAAACGCCTTTAAAACGAGTAATTTATTATGAGTGATGAGGTGTGTGCCTTTTATGTGAAAGAAAACAAATCGGCCGCCGTGCAAGCCTTTCAAATTCCTGAGTGTGCTGGGAGGTGTGGGTTACAGGAGAAGCAGATAGCGGGTGAAAACAACTCTCTGCCGGGCTCAGCTGCTCCGAGTATTTGTGGTGTTGTGTGTTTATTTATGAGCCTGTCTTTGCCGGGGATTCGCTGCCCCGGATCCTGGTGGAGAAGACTCCCAGGCAGAATGAGGAAGCCCTCATTAATCTTCGTGCTGTTGTTTAGAATTTCTTGCGCTGCCTGCTGCGGCTCCTGTTGGAGCCGGGGACTGGCCTCTCGCAGTGAATTGAAATGGCTAAGATTAATATTAATCCCTTTAATACTGCAGCTCATGATATAGTCATTAGGTGACTTGGAACTAATCCTGCCCACCTAACTAGTGTGATTTATTAAATACACATGGAGGATTTAGTGTGAATACAGCTTGGTGGAATAGGCATCAAATAAATACCGCTGTGTATCTGTGTTAATGCTGGCAGATTGGGACACAATTGTGGGACGGGCTCGGAAGAAACAGGAGTTCAGGGGATGCTTTCGGTACGGTTCAATGGAGTTTACCTTTATTTGGATTAATGGTAATGATTTTTTCTAACTGGACACAGGCTGTGCCAAGAGGTAACCGCAACCTAAATGAGGTTTAAAAAATATAGAATTAAGAGATTGGGCAAAGCACGGGTACATTTACTTCCTTGCTGGACTGTGAGGAGACAGCAGATCCTCAAAGCTGCTCTGATTCTCCCAATGTTGTGTGCCAATTAACATCCTGTCTGCAAACATTTGGGCTATAGAATAGGAAGACAGTTAATTAGTACTAAGCTAATGAGCATTCACCTGCTATTTCGGAGTAGCAGTGGCTCCTGTTACAAGGGTTCGGAAAAATGCCTGGCTTTTTTTCCTTAATGCATGATAGAGGTCTCTGTGGGATGATTTTTGATGGGTTATTTATCAGTTTTGATTGAGAAAGAGTTGTTTAAAGAAACTGAGGAAAAAACAGTGGTGTGGGCAAGGAGTATCTGTGTATGTGGCTCTGAGATGATTTCCCGACCTCAGCCCTGGTGACATATCCATTTTGACATGAGAGAGAAGAGAGATCAAAGGTAAAGCTCATCAGTTTCTAGATGCTGGAGGCAGAGGATGGTGGGAGTTTAGGTAATGATCTAAATTTAGCTGAAAGTATGGACCCAACACAGCTTGGACCGGTAGCATTTAACAGGGTGGGAAGTAAACTGGGTTGTGGCCAGACTAACCCTTCCCAGAACATGGTACAAAATGGGGCAGATCTCTTAAACCAGAGCTGTGGGCTGTAGAGGCAGAGCCGGGAGAGAGACAGAAGTTGCTGAGCTGGATCTGACACAAAATCAGAAATGACTAATTAGTAGATTTTAGTTTTCACTTAATTTTTTCAGAAGCAGCAGCGGAGTACTTGAACTGAAGAGGGATTATCTCTGTTGCAGGAGGGCTTGCAGTTTGTCCTGCTGACTTCTTTAATATTAATAAGAACAGAAAGTTGCATTTCAAGTTGAAACGCTTACCTAGGCAGAGGTTTGGAAGATACCTGTTTAGTATCACACTAGTCTTTAAAGGATGCATCTTTCTGTGCAATGGGAAAGATATTCTTGACCATTTCAAACTCTGGCCCAGTTCATTGCTCCAAGTATCAGTTTGATACTTTGGTCCTGTTAACCATATGTTCTTCCAACAAGATTTTTTTTTTTTTTTTTTTTCCTTCCTGCTGCTCCAGAGCTGCTTTAACCATACCTTTTCCAACCAGCTCTTTTGCTTCCACAACTCCTATATCTTCTTACCTTTTTTATTGTTCTTTAATTTCTATACCTGACATTTCTTCCCCAACTTCAAGGACCTTCTGGGTTTGGAGTGAATCTTCTTTGAGACCTAACCCACTTCTGACCATGCTGAGATCCGTGTTGCTGGGATGTTCACCTTTAAAAGGGACGTCTGAGACCTCGTGGTATTTCTCTTACCTTTGTAACTGGGTGTCAGCGTATGAAGTTGTCTGGCACTTTAAGTGGGATCTGTTTTGGTTTGAACCGTGTAATAGAAAGCCAGAAATGCTTAATTATGATGGCAGCAAATCATTTTTCAGTGAGATGAGTTAAAATGCCTGGCTTGTTTCAAAGAGGGGATGGGACTCCCCTTGCCTGTTCAGTTGTCTTTATCAGTCAATGTGGGAATACAGCTGTGACTTCTCATAAGAGATGCAAGGTCATGCACTAGTTCTTCAGAGACCATATACAATTTCTGATAGAATAAATCTGGTTGTGGCTAAGGAAATTCAAAGTATGCTAAATATGAAGCTTGCTGAAATGTACATTTTGGTCTTGGGCATTTGGGTAGGTTTTTTTGTTGTATATTGTCATTGGTTCTGAAATAAGATTGCCTGATACAGAGTGATAAGATTGTCAAAATAATTGCGGTCCTGTTAATGGTTTATCAAATCAACTTATGTTGGGTTTTTAAATCTAGATTTTGGATTTTACTGAGTAATAATAATAGATTCCCAACATTCCTGGTTTTTTATCTCTGATTCCGAGGTACCTTCTCCCTAACCTCACTCCAAGCTCCATCCCTGGCGTTGCTGCAGCTCTTCAGTGGATAACGGGACAGTGTAAAAGATTTGTTTGGAAGACAGTGAAATTCCAGTATATATAGAAGGATCCACATGTCCTCTAAAGTCTCATGTCTTCTGAATTGCTGAGTTGATTGTTACTCTGAAAACATACTAAAAAGCTAAGAAACTGCTAGGACTTACTCCAGGAAATTAAAATGTTAATGTAGAACAGAGCAAGATATATAACTGTTGCTTCTAAAAAAGCCTAATAATGGGGAGGCAGGGAGATATTTTGGGCTTTTTTTTGTTACCTTACCTGGTGGCTGTTCCTACGTTAGTCAGGTTATTTCTGAGATACTTGGTTAACTCAGAAAAACATGTTTTAAATAGGCTGCTGTTGGGATTTCTGTTCATCTGTGAAAAGTGCTTTGTTTCATCCTAGTTGTTTGCTGTCCAAATAGTGCACAATTGTATATGCTGATGTTTGTCCAGAGGTTGTAGGAAATATTTAGAATACAGTGAAGCAGAAGTGTATATATATATATATATATAATTATTATTTTTTGGTGAAATGCAGCATTGACTGTGCAATGGGTCACAGCACAGTTTGGGAACTCCCGATTGCCTGTTGGTACAGTTAGGGCACATGTAACCCTCAGTTGAATTCTGTTAGAATATCATCATACATTAATTTGTATTATTTACATTAGTAGTATGTGATATTTCTTAAATGCTCCCCACGAATGCCTTTCTAAAGTAAGTAAGTGCCTGTAAACTCAGTTAATAAATGATGTCTAGCATTTCAAATAAAAGGATTTAAAATTGAGCAAAGTCTAAAACCACAATTTTTGTTCTGTTTTAATAGTCTGAAAAGCTTGTCCTTTTTATAAACAAGGCAGCTGCTCACGCTTTCAAGGAGAACTGGAAAATATAAGGGACTGCTTCCCATAAGATGATAATTATTGAAGGAGGAAAATGTTAAGGTGGTGCAAAAGCTAATTTCAAAGTTAATTAACTTCCATCTTCTCCTTTCTAAGAATTACCTTTAGTGTCTGAAATTCCTGAAATTAAAAAGAACCACACCCTAAATCAAACACACTTCAGGAGCTTTCCCAGATGGCATAGTTAATTATAAATATTGACATCTTGAATTATAGGTCAGTTTCTAATCTCTTCTCAAGTCTGTCTTGCTGGGCAGCCACACCAGTCATCATTCATGCTTATAAGTGCAAGAATAAAGCCTGCAGAGTGATATACTATTAAGTAATTTGCCCTCTCCCCCTTGCATATATCGTAGGAGGTACCTTAAAAAGAACAGCTGAATAAGCTCCCCCGTCTGGTTCTGGTTTTAATGGCCTCAAGCACTGGAAGCCGCGAATAAAACCTTTAAGTCAGGAGATCTTTGATAATTAGAGTAATTTAAAATAGTTTGAGCTTTGCATCATTGAGGTTTTTTTTTTTTGTTTTTTTTTTCCCAAGTGGCCTTCTGTAAATATAAGCAATAGAAATCCTTAGCAGAAAACTAAGCCCTTGGTGATCGTGGGAATCTCTTTGGAGCCAAGCTTTTTGGAAACATTTGCAGTAGAGTGGCTGGCAAGGTAGAATTAGAAGAATTACAGAATGGCTGAGGGTGGAAGGGACTTCTGGAGATAACTGGTCCAGCTCCCCTGCTTAAGCAGGGCCACCCAGAGCTGGTTGCTCCGGACCATGTCCAGGCAGCATTTTAAATATCCCCAGGGACGGGGACTCCACAACAATGTACTTTGAATTATTGTAAGTTACTCACCCACACCCCTGAATCTGGACTTCTTCCGCTGTCTCCTGGTTATAATCCAGTTCGTGATTGGTATTTAGTGTTCTTTTAATGGGGTTTGTTTTTCGTGCTGTGTGGAAACAATTTATTTATTTTTTTAAGAAATCTTTTAATCAGTTTCTTAACCAGTATCTGACAGCATCCAGTACAGAACAACACCAGATTTTAGGTGGCCTTTCACTCTGAGACAGAGGAATGACTTGTTAGGGTCTGTAGCTGGCTATGTTCCTGTAATCTTGTGTGACAGTTGTGTGATAGTATCTGGTGTGATAGTTGGGATGGTAGATAAGTTGGGATGGGAAGTATGAGTCAGCACGTGTAAAAGAATAGAAATGAACACTTGATTGCAATTCAGCTAAAGAAAGTAAACTCACAAAGTACTTCTACTTTCATGTGATACGACCTAGGGATGAATCATGTCTGTTTTACTCGGAGTCTCGGTTAGTTTCATTGGAAGGGGATACTTGGGAATGAGGGATGTTGGGTTTGGGGTTTTTTGTTTGTTTGTTTGGGGTTTTTTTGTTTGTTTGGATTTTTTTATTATTATTTTTAAAGTTGATGTGTCCGTTAAGGAAGAGAGTTTGGAGTGTGAGAGTAGGTACTTAAGGTCAGCTGGGAAGTCTGTTCTGTAGCCACAGTGAGAGCAAGTGATTAATACCTTGCTTTGAGGGTCTTTGGTAACCTTTTAAGTTAGTTTATGTAGCGAAGTGGATAGTGAAAACTGAAGCAGTGATTTACTCTAATCTGTGCTAGCTCCTGTCAAGGAGATGTGGCTAGAAAATACATGGGAATAAAATAACGTGGAATCTCCATCCATGGAGACCTTTGCAGTCTGAACAAGGCCTTGAGTGCCCTGATAGAATTCCAGGGCAGCCCTTCACATGAGCAGGACGTTGGAGTAGGTGGCCACCAGAGACCTCTTCCAATCCAAACCTTCCTGTGGTTCTGTGCTGCTTGATCTTGGTAGAATCATAGAATCATATGGGGTTGGAAGGGACCTCTGGAGATCATCTAGTCCAACCCCCCAGCTGGAGCGGGTCTACCTAGAGCACGTTGCTCAGGAACTTGTCCAGGTGGGTTTGGAATGTCTCCAGAGAAGGAGACTCCA
>JAOQGH010000002.1:17983855-17994034 GCA_025769975.1 Gallinago jamesoni
GTTGCTCAGGAACTTGTCCAGGCGGGTTTTGAATGTCTCCAGAGAAGGAGACTCCACCACCTCCCTGGGCAGCCTCTGCCAGTGCTCTACTACTCTCACAGGAAAGAAGGTTCTCCTCATGTTTAGGTGGAACTTCTTATGCCAGTAATTCTTAATCTCTGCAGTGTGGTTATCTCTGACCAGCTGCCTGGCTGTTTTAAACATAACCAGATGATCTTTAAAAACCACTCTCCCCTGTTCACTCTGTACCATTCCTCTTTCCATGTTCTTAGGTGGCACAGATGCCTTCAGTGTCAGCTCAGGTGGCTTCTCTGCTGACGTGTCTAGTCTCAAACAGCAGAATCAACTCTGGCAGACCATGGGCTTGGCTTTCCAATGCATTCCCCAAAAATGGGGGAGCTGGGAAGGAAAGGACTATTTCCTTTCATTTATTTTTTTTTTATTTTATTCCCCGCCTCCCCCTTTGGCACCTCATCTCTGCTTGAAATGTGAAGTGAATCTGAAGGATTCTGCTGTTCCCTAGAGCATGTCATTGTCCAGTTGAAGGAACCAAACAGGTGAAGCTAATATATAAGGAGCATTTCTTTTTCTCCAACTCTCTCAAATGCTCACAGTTGTGGATGTTTGTACTCCACAGAACCAGTGTGAAATTTAGTCACAGCCACAGCATGTGTTCCAATTTTCCAGGGAAACTTTCTCCCAGCTGCGGGTTAACCCTTTCTCCGCTCTTCTTTCGGCCTCTCCAGCATTTTGGGAAATTTCAGTGAGTGGTTTCTGTCACCATGGAAGCCTTCAGAGCTGGAAGAAGAATTAGATCTCAGTGATCATACTGGGGGAGGAAATGAGATTCACTAAAGTTGAGTGTTGATGGGGTTTTTTTATTATTTTTTTTTTAGTTTCTTTAAAACAATTGAGATACTTGTGTTTTTCCAAACTTGTTATACAATCCCTGCTCCCCTCCATTTTTTTTCCCTATGCTGGTGACAAATCTAAACTCAAATTAAACTGCTACCAGTGGTCTGTAGGTGCAGCTTTCCTACTCTGAGCACTGCCATAGGTTGCAAAGGTTCTTACCCCAATAAAGCTGCATTCATCTTAGGAGTTTTGCCATTCTAACTCCTAGGTTTAAATTACATTCTTAAGGGAAATGGTACAGATGCCTCTCTTTTTTTTTTTTTTTTCTTTCTTTTTTTTATTTTCCGGAAGCATACTGTCATGCTAAGAATGGGTTTTTTTTTCCTGTTTGTGAAGGGAATCTGCTTGTAGGTATATCCTTGTTTCAGTTTTGCAGTCATTTGTTAAGAGACCTACTATAATGAAGAATAAATGGTTTTGACTATTTCTCTGTGTGAGAAAAGCACGTCTTGAATTATATTTTTGAGTTATCAGTGTGTAAAAGAAGGAAGCTTCCCATCAGCGTGCTGGCATGAAATGAACCCGCTGACTTTCCTGTCAAGAGAAAGTCCTGACGCTGTTGAGTCATATTTTACACCATTATTTGAAAGAACATTGTCACAAATGGGGGAAGATAATGCATCCTCGGCACTGCCCATAGTAATCATCATGGGGCAGAGGGTGGATAAGATACTCTGTTGTGGAGGGGAGGTGGTATTTCATAGCACACAGTCTTCAGCTGCTTTTTCCCTTTGGCTATATTAAGTTATGTTGTGGCTTCCTTTGGCCTCTGTGGCTCTTTTCCCTCATTTCTCTATTTGGGTGCTTTTTGTAGTGTGATTCAGCCCTTCGCAGAGGAGGAAAATGCCATCTTCACGCTGCCCGTTGCCAGATCACAGCACTTTCAATTAGAAACTTTAAAGCTGGAGCAGGTGCTGGAAACTCTCTTCTCCCTTTGGTCTGATTCATCGAGTGCCAGCCTTCAGCTGAGGAACGGGGAGGAGAATTGATTTTGTGACTAAAATCTTGGGCTGATTAATATTTGCAGTGCTTCAAACGGTGGTGCGAAGGCTCCATAAATTAACTCCGAACGTAGTGGAGCTTGAGGTGTTTGAAGTGTGACGGGGGGAATTGTTCTACATCTGAAGTTGCAACTCAGGACTAAGGTGTTCTTTGTTTGATGACCTTAGCATCTGCAAAGATGGGATATCTTTTTAAGAGAAGACAAGAGCAACATCCTATATATCTCCTAGTTTTCTGAAAGTCCCCAAGTTTGGTAAACTGGGGGTTTTTGGTTTAGTTTGGTGGTTGTTTTTTTTTTTTTTCAGTTCAGTCATGGCCTGAGCCTGCAGGTTCTGTTTAGAAGACTGAGTTAGAAAATCAGGAATATTTTCTTGGGATAGTTCTGGAATGAGCTCCTGCTTTGTACTTAACTACTGCTGCTTCTAACCAGTAGAAGATCTGGCAAAGGAAACCCTTCACGTGGTGAATGGTAGAGTGGCTACGATTGTAATGTACAATGTCAGAGGTTTTCTTTGTTTCTGGTAAGCACAAGTCAGAATTGGAATGACTGAGGTCGGAAGAGACCTCTGGAGGTCATCAGCTCCAATCCCCTGCTGAAAGCAGGACCAGCTTGGAAGCCAGATTGTGTTCAGGTTTACAGCCAGCTGAATCCTGTGTATCTCCAGGGATGGAGCTCCCACAACTTCTACGGGCAAACTGGTGTGGTGTTTGACCACCCTTCTTTAGAAGATGTCCTTTCACAGTATCTAATTGGTGTTTCCATTGTTGCAGCCTGTGTCCACTTCATCTCACAGTCTTCAACATTCTTCCACTGCTTTATTCCTATTAGAAGAGACTCTTTTTCCTAGAAATGTAAGGTAATATGAGAACGAAGAGACATCCTGGCATGTGTGGACTAGATTAGAGACTTTTTCTTGTGCTCTTTGGGAGAAGAGGCACAATTAGTGCTGCTACTGTGGGCTTTTCCAAGGGCAATTTTTGATTCAGATATGGCCCTGTAAACTCTGGGCTTTCTTGACCTGTAGCATGTAGCAACAGGAACAGTTGTGGTGTAACAGCAAGCACCGAGTCTTGAATAAGATGATCAGTTGAATTTAGGTGTTTGGTTCCAAACTCTGGTCTAGAAATTGTGATAGTCTTTGAGTGCAGGGCATTTTCTTCCCTGGTTTATCCCTCAGCATTGATGGGCAGAAGAAAATCCCAGAACTGATTAAGGGGTGCCTGAGGAATGATTCTTGTAATGCTGAATGGGCGCGAGAGATTAAAGTATTTTGAAAGATTTATCTTCAGACAGTGCTTAGTTATTAGCCTTAGCTTTTTGGAAACCTAATTGAGATGTTATGGACCAAAACCTTTTTTTTGTAGGAGCCTTAATATTCCCACATCTTAATAGTCTGGACCGAGACTTGCGTGTAGGCGTTTTCAGAACAAATTGTGACTTGTGCATCGTTTCCTCTTGTTATCAGAGAGCAGCGAAAGAGTTAAAAGTGAAACATCAGTTGGATTATTTTTTTTAACCACCCTTAACACGACTAACTTTTGCTTCTGCTCATCACTGATCCTCTTGGTCTGTTGCACTTTTTTTTTTTTGTGTATGTGTGTTAAAAACATTCTTTTTAATTCAGTGTGATAAAACATCCGTTATTTGTAAGTTGATTGAGCATAAAGTATTTCATTATAAAATGGTCATCCATCACTGGAGGCTGGGGGCTGCAAAAAACATTAACTGTGCACTTTTGGCTGGAATGCAGCTTCTCCAGAATAATGCAGCTTCTGTGTAAAGTATGCAGCATAAAAAAAAAAAAAAGGACTGTTCAGGAAAACAGGTGCTTGCCTTGCTCTCCCGGAGCTTTGGGATTTCATCCCAAGTTTTTGGAAGGGCTCTCGAAGTCCTTCTGTTACCTAGAGTTGCTGGTTTTGAGCACTGGCCTCAAAGCTGAACAAACTGCATCAAGTGGTTTCATTCCGACAAGGCCCTGAGAATTTACTAGCTGTTTAACTGCTGCTTTTTAGAAAATGAAGTATGTTTTGTTCCCCTCATACATTAGCTCCTCTGATAGTTAGGCTGCCTTTTTTTTTTTTTTTTTTGTTAAGATAAACAAAGTTCCTTAACCCTGACACCCCAAAAGCGAGTGGCCAAGCACTGGCAAGTTGTTTCTAGATGTGACGCCTGATATGTCCCTGTTAATTTCTTTGATGCTTCACAAACTACTTTACTGGTTTTCTGTGTGATTAAATTATAAAGATTATTTTAGTCTTAACTTTTGTTATACAGTGCTCATCGTATTTCCCAAACTTAAATACGAACTTGAAAAATACTGAGAGTCTTAGTTGACTTTTGGTTTCTGGGGAAGCATGGGGTGATAGGGCAGGAAGCCTTTATTAAATTGTTATTAATATAAGCTGCTTTTTTGAGATTATTTCCAGGTAGTGTGATGGCACAGCACTTAAAAAGGCCAAACGTGTTGCCTTTCCATTGAATTTTCAGGAATTGAAGCAGAGGTGAAGTGACTTGCCCAATAGCTCGAAGGGGAGACAAGTGGCAGAGGCTGAGAGCAGACTGTGAGCGAGGACCTTGCTTTTCTGATGCTCAGTTTCCTTGCACGTGTGCTTATGTGCTGTCAGAGCAAATCCTATAGGTCTGGGCTTCAAAATCAAAAGGAAATTCTTCTGTCGTTGCCTTTTTACCAAGTCTTGGGAGCAAACACTGTTGGAGTGTAACAGTTCCATCCCAGAGGTCACGGCAGCAGAAAGCGAGGGCTGAGAGGTTAAAGCGGAGTTGTGGCCACTGACCTGATCAGTCTGTGCCGTGGGTTTTGGTGAGAGACAGGGGCTGCCTTCTGCCCTCGGGGAAGGAGAGGGGCATTGAAGAAGCCTACGTAAGTGTGTGAACGGGGGGCTGGCTTAAACAAACACCCTCTTTTCTTTGGGAGTTGAAGTTTTGTGCTGTGCTGTTGCTTTTTTAGACTGCTCTTGCTGGACAGCATGGACTCAGTGATGGCCTTTAAAGTTAGGATGGGATCACTCAGTTGAGCTTCAGAAGCACTCTGTCATTAGCAATAGACTAAAATAGATCTATTTAGCACTTTTTTAGTGAATGTAACCAATGTTTTCTTTCTAAGGTACAGTGGTAGTGCCCTGTATACCAAGGAGTTACTCGTACTCCTTATACCAGCCTGCTGATATGGGTCATCTCTTAAATCACCGCTTCGGAGAAGCTGATGCAACAGGGAGCAGGACCATGTCAAGCCATACTGCGTATTTATTTTCTATTTTCAGTCTTGCCAGCAGAGATACAAACTGTCTCTGTACACACGGTCTCTTTCTGCCCTTAAAAACTTTATCTAGATTTGGAACATTAAGGATGTCAGCAGGAAAAAATTTGCCCTGGATTGCAACCCATCATTGGCCAAAGGTGTTGCAGAGGGAGCTTTGACTCGGTCTCTGGTGCTTCAGAATATCACGTTGCCTCATGGAAATAGTTGCATTCACAGGGTACCTGTACTTGGGTGTGTTCTGAGATAGTAGCGTAAGTAGGATTTGTAGCAGTGTTTAGACCTCCTGATGGGAAATTGCATCAAAATCCTGGGTAAGTTTATATAGAACTGGGTAAAGCACAACACGCAATACGAAAATCCAAAAATTCTTTAATTTCTGTCCCATCAGCTTCTTCAGACAGTGCAAGTGGAACAAATTTCTATTTAATTAAGTATATAGATCCTCTTGAGTCTGGAGGAACAAGCAGAATAGGAATCAAAAAATAATTTTCCACCTCTCGCCTGTAAATAAACTTTTCTCCTTCCTTTCCAATGGTGCTTTGACCCTAGTAATTAACGGGATTTGTTAATGGAGGCTGAATTACTGTCTTTGTAATTAGATATAGTGAAGTATAAAGCTTGGGCTCCCAACAGGAAGAGGAACTAACTCTGTCCAGGCTGCAATAAAGGCAACTAACTTTTTATGAATGTGTAGAATCTCTTCATTTCTTCACAGATATTTAGACATTTTTATTCTTCAGAGACATTTGATTGTTTTACAGCTGGTGCATGATTCCAGGACATGGGAAAAAAAAAAAAGAAGTATTTAATGGAGTTGGGGACTGCTGTAATACTGATGCCCATCTTAGCATACATCCTGTTTGGTGGTCACTGAAGCTGAATTGCATTCACAGGTCTCTTCAGTTGCAAAAATTGTAAATGAGTGTTAAATTTTGGGCTTTTGCTGCCCTTCGTGTACCACCAGCACTTTATCAGTAGATCATTCTAGCCTATAGCAATACGCAGAAATTAATTTATTTCCCCAGTCCATTCTCAAGAATGCAATATTCTCTTGTTTTTGTTGTTCTAGGAATTGAGCTGAGTTTTAACAGAGGCATTCTCAATTTCTGCTTGTGTTACTGATTGCTTCAGTTATTGCTGGGGGGGGGGAAGAAGAAGTTGCTTAATATTTTTACTGTTGCAGCATCTTAAGGCAACAGTTGGATTGACTGCCACCGGCCCAGTGCTTTCTCCTTTTTCCTCCTATTCTCTTTCCACTCCTCTTGGTTTGAGAGCAATATTCCCAGGATGTTTCACACCCTGCTTTCCCTGAGGCTCCTGTTTTGCATCTGTGGTAACTTTATGTGTTGGTTCTTGAGCTCTGGGCAATTGTGTTTTGCCATTAGCACTTGGGAATTTTACTTTCTGGTAATAGCATAGCCAAGCACGACGTCTCCTAGATTTGTTTGTGGTGGATAGAAGAATTTGTGTAAATCATAACAGCAAGGTACATTAATCTTCTGAGAGATTCTTGTCATTAAAAGATTCTCTTTCCTCTTGGGTCACCGGGCTTTTCTTCATTTCATTCTTTGGGTTTTGTTTGTCTCACTGATGCTTTTTAGATTCTCTGGCAACACAAGAAATGTCTTGCCTTGTTTGGGATTTGTTGTTCTTCAATTTCCTTTTAATTTTTCCCCTTGGCACTCATGGGCTTCCCTTGAGGAAGGGGTAAACAGAACAGGGTAACATCCAGACAGCTAATTGATGATAAAACTGTAATCTTTTTCTCCAGCCTCTTAGAAATAGTGAAGCTTTCTTTTTCACAACGCGGTGAATTTGCAATGAGAGAGCTATTCATAGCATGGTAGAGACACAAAGCTGTGGAGAATTACTGTGCTTTAAAATACCAGGGAAAGAAGTTTTAATTTCTCCTGGGCTTTTAAATTGCCTGCTTAGTTTGGGCCTGGTACCGTGCGAGACGTGTAAAATATAGCGAAGCAAGTCCAGTGACTGAATAGAGTTCTGCAGAGTGTCACAACCTAATTGCTCTTCCTTCGACATGTGCCAATTTCTTTCAGAGAGGGGAAAAGAGTGCTTAAACTTGACATACATCAAACTTGGGCTGTCAGCCAGACGGACGGATCAGTCCAGCCTCTGGACTCGGCAGCGAGCGATGCGATTCCCCATGGGTTTCATTTAGCCTGGTCGGCCTTGTTAGAGTGGCCGTGCTCTCTTCCGCGTATTAGGAGGGAACCTTGGGAAACCTGGCCCTAATTCACAACAGCCCAGATCAATAACTATCAGCGTTTGGTCAAGGGCGGATGAATTTGTCGTGGGATGACTGCTCTTTTTTGCTCCGGTTTAGTTTGGTTTAGTAATTTCATTTGGAGTTGGATGTCGTCGTCGGATCAGAGGAGTCACCCCTGGGTTCTGAAGTTCAGAGCTCGGTGCGGGTTCATCCCGGGAGCTGGCTCTTGTCCAGAAAATGTGTGGTCATTTTCTGTAGGAAATCTTTCGAAATGATTTCAGCTGGTTCTAAACAGAAACAAAAGGCGAAGGTTACCTGCATTTCACTCACATTGTTATGGGATGTTTTGGGTTTTTTGTTTTTTGTTTTTTTTTTTTAAATAGAAGTTAAGCTTTCAGTTACCTGTGAAACCCATCCCTATTTTGCTTACTGAAGGACTTTTTCCTTGTAGGTTTATGGGAAGGTTGATTTTTATCTTCCTTGGAAATTGTTCAGAGCCTTCTGTTAAGTAATTTCCTCCTATGGGGAAAAAAAAGCCCTCAGAAAGGGCTAGGATCTCAATTTTTGAAGAGATATTGAACAGTTTAGTTTTCTGGAGTAGGATTAAGCGCAGTTACAATTGACACTGACAGTTTAGAGCTTGCATCTGTTTGAAAAAGCCACAAAAGTAGATTTATATTCCAGAACCTATCAGAGGTTCAGGTCAGCTGTATTCCCTCATCTCCTTTCCCTGAGAGCAATCACAGCCTGTAATGGAGAGCAACATTGATTTAAGTAATTCTGAATTTGCATATGTGGGTTTCCAAGCCGTGGGTCTTGATCTAATCGTTCTCTGGAATGTGCTAGCATAATCAGGTGTTTGGTCTAGTGCTCATCCAATAATATGGTGTAGGAGGAAGGGTTTCTAGAAAACAAGGATGGATTGATTAGCATTGAAATTGCACTCAAAGGTAGTTGGATATTACTATTCACACTGGCAATAAACACCCTCATGGGAGACCAATTTGGAAACAGTAGGCTTTTACTATGTGGAGTTAATTGATTTGTTGCCTTTCATCAGAATAGTCATGGTCCTTTTTAGAGGTGTTCAGGTCACAGAGTGGGAGGAAATACTTGAGGATTCATAGCAAGGTCTTCTCCTGCTGACCTTCATCCTTGCCTTGCCAAATTTACCCCTCAGCTCACTTTAAGAGCTGTTCTTGTCTTGAAGCAGAACCTTTTGAATATAACCTCTGACCAACAGATGTCAACCATAGCTCAGGTAAAAAGTTTGTCAAAACTCAATTATTCCCATCTCTGCTGTCTCTGAGGTGCTAAGAAATAAGGGTAGAATTAAATAACTTTTGAAATAAGCTGCTATCCCAAAAACATAATATTTTTCTGCATTCAACAATGTGTGTGACTGGTGTTAAAAATTCAAGAAGTGCCTGTGCTTTTAAGTCCCTGTGGATGGAAACCAGGAGAGCTCATGCTTTGTGTAGCTCCATGCTTCCCGTTGGCGGCATTTGTTTTCCTTGTGAATGAAGTGAGTATGTTCTACTTCTCATAATATCACTCCCTCCAGAAAAGAATACTACAGCTGGGTGAAAAGCGCTCGGAATAACAGTGAAGACACAGCTGGAGTTTTCCATGTAATTTTGGCTGAAGATACTGTGGCAGGTACCTGCTTGTGAAAAACTGCCCAGGGATTTTTAGTGGGCAGTCAGAAGAGCCGAATTTGAAGCATGGCATCAGATGAAACCCCTGATAACTAATGGCTGACGCTGGTGGGTCTGTCAGTGTTCCTGCTTTGCTAGCAGATGTAAATAATTCCTGCAGGAGACGATGTTGCAGTTGAGTTTATGCCGCCCTGATGTGAGGTTATCGAGAGTCCAGTGCTCAGTATGCATTCTGTCAGCCTTCCCCAAAATAAAAATCTCAATTCTGAGGGGCGCTTGAGATCTTGGCACTACGGAACAATCATTTGTTAAAGTCATGTTTAATGAAAGGGAGATAAACACATGAAGCTGGAGTGTGACAAATGAAAGCATTTGTGCCATTGTAATGAAATTAGGCAAACAGAGCAGGCTTGACAGCTCCGGGTTCCCCTTGTCAAACTGCATTTGTAATTCTAGCCTTGCATTCATGTGGGGCTGTGAATGGCACTGCTTCCCTCTTGATATGGTGGGACTGGGCCCCTGAATGACCACTTTAATTCACAGGGACTTAGCTTTGAAGGATGTATTTTACAGGCATACTGAAAAGGATAGCTGTTAATTTTCACTTCTCCTTCACTAGCTTGAATATCCTTATTTTTGGGCCTCTGTTTACTTGTGTCAAATGTAAAGCTTTGGGTAACGCTTAGCATAATGAATCTCTTGACTTCAGAGATACAAAAAGTTTGCTTCCACACATCCCCATAGTGAGTTTGTATGTTGTGTTGTGCAATCCCAGCAGCCTTTTAAAATAGTTTGCAGTCTTTATGCATTCTGGAAGGTAGAATGTAGGCTCCTGGCTCCTCAGTTGTCACTTCTCCTCATCTATTCAGAGCTCAGATTGGGATAAGACAATATTTTGATGAAACTGTAGGGAATGTCAAGTGGCAACTCTTTTTGATGACCTGCTATATACTACTTGAAACCTTGACTATGCCAGGACAGTGCAAAGGGGAATGTAAGTTCAGGAACAAATTATAGGATCGTAGAATGGTTTGGGTTGGAAGGGACCTTCAAGATCATCCAGTTCCAACCCCCTGCCCTGGGCAGGGACACCTCCCAC
>JAOQGH010000002.1:17994134-18051039 GCA_025769975.1 Gallinago jamesoni
ACTGGAAGGGGCTCTAAGGTCTCCCTGGAGCCTTCTCTTCTCCAGGCTGAACAACCCCAACTCTCTCAGCCTGTCCTTGTAGCAGAGGCGTTCCAGCCATCTGAGCATCTTTGTTGCCTCCTCTGCACCTGTTCCAACAGGTCCATGTCCTTCTTGTGCTGAGGACTCCGAAGCTGGATACAGTGCTCCAGGCGGGGTCTCAGGAGAGTGGAGCAGAGGAATGCAGATCATCTGTCTTAGCTTTTGTACACGTTACCCTATGTTAATTGGCTGTTAGTGAACTGGCGTTAAATGTTGGACTAAACTTCCTAGCTAGAAGTCAGGGCATGTCTTTCATTGCAGGTGCATGGTGGCACATGTTCCAGTCAGTCTGGAGAATTTGTTTTTGGAGTGGTGAAACATGTGCCTCCTCCACTTATCAGCTGTGGAGCTGCTGAAATTGTTGTTTTGCCACGGGACCCAGAGCCGATGCTCATACAGTGTTCTGTGGCTGTTCGCTAGCTAACTTTATCTAAAAGAAATTTAAATTTTTAAAGGAACAAGCTACTGTAGTTCTGTTTGTCACATTTGTTAATCTCTAAATTAATCATCAGATAATCAGGGGACTAACTCAAAGGGATTTCTCCTTTCTCTGTGATCCTGCATTTTGATCCGGGTGAGATTAAGCCCGTACTTATTCCAGCAGTTAAAGACTTCAGAAGTGTTTGAAAATCTGAAGAGTGAGTGCTACTCAATACTTTTAGATGATTTTAAAAAGCAAGTGCAATTCTCTCCTTTTTCCTTGGAACTTTTCTTCTCTCTAACTGTCCGAGAGAGACTTCAGGGACTTCTCAACCTTGGATGAAAAGACAAAATGGTTTGGGGTTTGGTGGGTGAACTGAGAATGAAGCACGTATAAAGTCACGTAGGTGAGAAAGACAGGGTTTGCAGAAAGTATTTTTGAGGGTAGGTCAGGAAACACTTGCTGGTACCTCAGTTTTCTCACTGAGGTCCTAGGCAGGAGTCCTGTAGAGCTGGATTTCTGCTCTGTTATGGTGTTATCTTGGTGTATTTCCTCACCTTAAGAAGAAAACAGAATGCCTGCTGGTGGTACGGTTCAGTACTTTTGCAGGGAACATAACAACACATGCTTGAAGCATCGCTCTTGTCCGAGCTCATCTGCGTGGGATCCTTTCCGAAGGCTGGGCCTCAAAGGCCACCAGCTGCTGCAGAAGAAGAGTCCAGGTCATGAGGTTTGGGTTGCAGTTGCCTGTCCTGGGGACAAATGATGTTGAAATAACTTGTCATAAACAATTTTTTCTTGTTCGTTTGCTCTTGATTTGGTAACGCATAGCCGATCCTGATAAGAGTCATTCAGGAGTGAAGAGTTGGAGCTGCCAGAGAAAGCAGCTTATGGGAGCGTTTTAGATCAGGAATGTGCCAACAGTGTGTGAACAATAAGAAACCTCTTCCGAGGGGGAGACCTGTTCCTGTTCTTCAGGAGAAAGGGGTCACCGAAGGTCTGATGCAGTTTGTTTGCTGAAGTGCCGGAAGGGCTGGATGGGATCACTGAAATGGGAGTTAGGTGCTTAAACATAAATTAATTGCTTAAATATCTTTATAGGCGTGTGTGTCTAAGCACAAATAATCTATAGGATGAATGAAGGAAAGCACTGTGGTATCAAAGGAATTCCGTCCTTGCGTTAAAATTGCCAGCCTGAAGAGTTGGCTTTCTGATATGCTACTTGAGATATTCTTTCCCTTCTTCTCAATCTTCACGTGCTGCTTTGGGCAGGCTGAGCATTTTTGGGTGTAGTGGTGGTCTTTGTTTGCTTCCCTTAAAATTTGGTGAAGAGACATGCATGAAAAGAATGGGTGGTTGGTCCCCAAAGCAACCCAAGCTCTTCATGTAAGGCTATATGATGTTTTAATATAATTTTCCCTAGCTTTGGGTGGATCGAAAAGGAAGGCTATTGTAGCAATATAGTGGAATTTTTATTTCCTTGTGGACACTTGTTCAGTTTTTCCTCGTGTAATGTGCTAGGCTGAGGTCATGGTTATAGAGTTGGTGGGGTTTGGGGTGGGTTGTTTTTGGTTTTTTTTGTCCCCCCAGAGCTCAAAGTAGTTACCTAAGCAGAGAACCATCCTGTGTTTTCTAGTTCAAACACTGAGAAGTGTCTCTTGCTAGGAAACATACTTGGAGAAACATCTCTCTCAGCTATTTTCAAGTCTCTCACTGGTGATGGATTCCTTACTTGAACTTGAATCTGGCAGAGCAAGAACCAGAGAGTTGAAATACCAGAGCTCCTTTTTCTGGGAAGCTTTTACGAAAGTTCAAGTATGTACTTCCAAACATTCAGTATTTACTTCATATAGCCTTTGTTTTGGCAAAGGAATTATTGAAGTTATAATTGATTTTTCTGCCCTTTTTGAGGTTCTTAGGTATTTTCAGGAGACGATTGCTTTTACAGTTTGGTGCCCAGAAAGGTAAAGACCTCTCTTATGAAGTTTTAACTTGCTTGGCAGAACACTTCCCTTTGAAGACTATGTTCCTTACCAAACTGTTGTAAAAAGAGTGTTATTCAGTTCATACTTTTCTGTTCTCTAGATTAAACTTGAGCTCTGGTAGTAAAAGCTGGCACAGAGTGAACCTTGTGGTTGTAGTGATTGATCTGAAAGGCCTGGTGGGTTGGTTCTGTACGTAAGGCTATGAAAACCTTTCGTGGAGAGAGCTTCTGAGCTACCTTCACTGAGCTGAATGGGACAGAGTTAAATGAAGAAGATTGATCTTTGACTTATTGACTTGCTTGCACAATTTTTACTCGGTTCAAAACTTCCAAGCAGCTTTAGTGCCACTTTCAGATGCTGAACTGATATTTCAGCCAGTGAGGGTAATCTGTTTAAAGACCAAATATAGCAGGAATCGCTACATTATGAGTGTTTTTCTGGCTCTGTTGAAGCAAGCACCCCTACTGAGATTGAGTTCTGCTTTGAAAAGGGAGCTGGTGACCCCTGTGAGTCCTCAGGGCCTGCAAATGCCACTGGTAAGAAGAGCTGATTGTAGTAATCAAATGAGTACTCCTCAGATGCAATTAGCAGTGTGATTGGTGTTTCCCTGAAATGTAGGTCTTTCAGACGTCAGTCCTTTAGTGGGTAAGTCTTGCACTAAAAATACTCTCTTCTTGTTTAGTATATTATTAGTATATTTTTAAAAAATTTTTTTCTAATAACACAGCACCAACTATTCAGCCTGAAACATTTTTACAGTCTGCATGGTCAGGTTCAGAGAGCTTCATGTAAAATGCTGTGTTGCTATAAAAGCTGGAGTCTCTGAGTATCAGGGAGGCTGGCCAGAGCTGCCATGTAATCAACACTATGTGCCTAAATTAAATCTGAATTACGACAAGCCATTTGGGGATCTTCATTTGGGGAAATTTCATATACTAATCTTCTAATCTTTAACAACATCAAGATTCACAACTTCAATAGAAAGAAAAAAACCAAAACTATCCCCTACCCTTCTAAAGAGAATATCTATGTGTTGTCCTGAAAATGAATTAATAGGGAGTGTGATATCCTGTGTGTCCTCTGCCAGCAAGTTTGTGTTCATCATCTCATTCCACTTGTGCAGCTCTGTATGTCTGCTCAAGTCCCATTTTTTCTTACTAATCAAGGTGCAGCTTTTCCCATCCCGGTGCTCACTGGATTGAAGGAGGCTGGAGGAATTGCTGGGATTATGATGGATTGATTTGGTGCTGACTGTTCTATAGAAAGGATCAGGTTTGGGGAAGAAGAGTTTGACCGTTGATCCCCGAGAGTCTTACTATATTTAATGTTGTCCAAGTGCTTGTAACCAGACGAGTGCTCTATAAAGCACACTTAAATAAACATTGATGAAAGCAAGTCTTATGATCCCCTGCATTTCCATGAGCTATTGAGAGGTGACACAATTGTAATGTCACACCAGGATATTATCTGACAAGTTGGGGGAGTTGTTCTTAAGCCAAAAAGATTGAATCATCGCGTTCCTTTTAACCTCTCACAAGTTAGTGGTGTTGGCCTGATTTGAACTGGTGGCTGAAAGGTAAGAGACTGCATCGTGATTCCCAAGGTTCCTTTTTTAATTGCAGTTTTGCTTTAGTTAACAGCAAAACTACTGCAGTTTGATGTTGCTTTCCATGGTTTTAACTATTTAAAACAATAAACCCTGCATTATTCTCCTTCCTTTGCCTTCCTTGCCATGATTTGTCACAGCTAACGCTTTTCTGATAGGGTTTTTACTTTGATACTTAAGGCTTTTCAATAGGAACTACAACAGAATGGAATTTAATTTCTCGTAGAATCAGGAGGGTTCAGATTATTATTTTTTTTGAAGGTAAATTAATTGAGTTATGGTGGTATATAGAAAAACAGCAGCTTGTCTAAGGATTCAGGAATTACAGGCTTTTTGTTCTCCCCTGCCTCAAAGAAGCTCGTATAACAGATCGGTGCAATACTGGATCATCAGGAATATAAATGCCAGTGTTCCTGTGGCACTGTGAGCCGTTAGACTTGTTAGCTTTTATTAGGAATAAAATCCAGGTTTCAGCAAGATGAGCCACGTGTCTGTATTTAAATACTTTTGCTCTCAGGGTTGTCCAAGTTACTTTTAATACTCTTGTTTGCGGTTTTTGTGTGGACTGGCTTGTGGTTGCCTTCACCTGCTTTTTAATGCTTTTTGTCCTAAATCCTCCTCATGTTCCTCCTATCTTGATTCCTTGTGGTGTTTTTTGGAGTTGGGTTTGGTTTGTTTTTTGGTGGGATTTTTTTGGAGGGAGAGGGTGTCGCTTTCCCTATTTCTGGTGATTTCTTTTTCATTCCTAAAGCTTCCATTGATCATCTAGAAAAGTTTAGGAAGCTCGTTAGTTCTTCTTTCTCCAGCTCAATGGCTCAGTGCATCTGCCGCCGTGTGTTGCAGCTTCAGAGAGAATACTTGCTGTCCAAAGCAGCAAGTAGAGAAGAATTCCATTTTTTTCCTCCTTTGCTTGAGATGCTCATACAGATATTCCGAGAACAAGACAGAAGAGTTTTGAAATTTATTTATCTTGTGGGTTGTTTTTTTTTTTTGCCGAACAAACTTGCAGCGTTGCAGAAATGCAGTTTTTATTCAGGCAAAGAGCTCCGAGAAACCCAGAGGAACCTGGTTGTGTATCTGTACTTTGCACGTCGTCCTTACGAGTCTGTGTATGCCCTAGGATGTCACAGAAGTGGCAAAAGGTGGGGCAGGGCCTCTTTCGTTCATGCGATCACACAATTTCAGGACTACTAGGAAAATGCAGCCATATCTGCCAATTAATTAAAGCATAAATTTAGGCAATAGTGGCTCTGTGGCATTTAGTGTTCTTACAATAGGGTTTGTTTTAGAAGGATCCAGAAGGCTGTTTTGAAGATCTTAAGAAAGTGAACTTCACAAACTATTTATTTTAAAAATTATATATATATAGACACACATGTATATGTATATCACACCTCTTTAAAAGCAACCCTGACCTTCCCACCACCCTTCTGAAATTAACCTATTGTGGCCTCTTTCCTCTAAGAATAAGCTTGCTGTACATTCTTAAAAGAGAAAATTAATCAAGTCTAATTGAATGTCTCTCTCTAAAATTATTCTTATTTTAACAGACCTCTCTGAAATTGAACCCAATGTCTTTCTTCGGCCTTTCCTGGAAGTAATCCGTTCGGAAGACACTACAGGCCCCATCACTGGATTGGCCCTCACCTCTGTGAATAAGTTCCTCTCCTATGCACTAATTGGTAAGTTACGTGGTTTCCTGGGATTTACCAAAATGCTGGCCAAACGTATCTCCTTGAGACGTGTCTTTGGCCAGGATACTTGCTTGCAGTTGTAATGAGGAAATTGGGGAAATAAGAAAACTGCCATTAATTCTGGGGAGATAGGCATCTGCAGTTTCTTAATATCCTATTTGCTGGAATTTCGTGGTGCTTCAGCAACGGCTGGAAACAGAACCAAAGCTTCTTGTCTGCCCCGTCTTCTGCACATGCTTGTGGCCTGATGCTGGGCTGTGGTGGTCACCAACTGCTTTTTAATGTAGTCTCAGCAAAAGGGCTGTGGAGGAGAGAATTCCAGCTTGGATGACGATGTTCTAATACATATGTATCAACACAGTAGAATTTATTTAGTTTTGTGGACTAACATTTCTGCTCTAAAGTGAGGATGGTTTTTTTGCCCAGTCCCAAGTCCTGTCCAGTGGTGTGCCAGTTCTCTTCCCTTGTCACAACTGTCATGGCACGAGACAGTTTTGCTGCTGCTCAGACTTTCAAGTGTGCACGTTCTCCTTTATTTTTGTGAAAGACTAAAAACATGCATGCAGTGGGTTCCCATGGCTCGGCTGGTTTGGTGGAACTCATTAGCTGGCTTTCTCGGCTGGTTTGGTGGAACTCATTAGCTGGCTTTCTCTCTGCCTTCGCTGTGTCATCCTGGTGTTCATGGTGCTTGATTTTTCTGTGTGAATTTTTTTAGCACTTTCTGATCGTACCTGTGTGAATTTCCAAACTTGTTATGGATGTTTGTTTATACATAGTCTAACTCAGGGAAAATTATTTTACCTATTTTCCTCCCCCCAAGCTCAGACTTCTCAGCTTTTTTCCTCCTTAACGTTTTTAGTGAACACTGTTAAATTTTTGGCACTGTTGTTTGAAATATCTTTCTTTTTTGGGGTTAGCATAAGCAAAGATGGAGAAAGAAAGGACGTGAAGACCTGTGTAAATGCAGACCACTTTTGTTGGAAAGACCCATCGTTAAAATGGGGAAAAAATGGGGACTTGCAGGAAAAAAAAAAGATTTTTTAGTTTGATGGAAATTTAGTGTGTTAAGACATCAATTAGTGGGCAGTGTTGGGTGTAATTAAGTGCCAGAAAATAATGCAAAGAATGCGATACAGTGCCACTTCGTAGGACAATAAATAAATCTTAATAAATAAACCTGTAAAACATGTCCCTCTGAAGGACTAAGCAATAATGCAAAATATGTTAGTATTCAACATAGAAGAAGAGTAATGGTTTTTAATTTTTATTTTTAAATAAAATTGTTTATTCTGTGCTTTTAGGGCCTGGGTGGGATCAGAACATGAGGCTGGAATCACGTAACCAGGCAAATGTCTGCACAGACAACTGGCTACAAATAATTTGAGGCAGAAACAGGAAAAAAAGTGGTTAAGAATTTGTAGCCTTCCTCTGGCTACTTCTTGTTTAGACTCTTAATTAGGTCAGGGCGCATCCCTGTAACTGTTGGGCGTGTGTCTTCATAGTAGACAGTGGAGAAGACCCTCTGCCTGGCTGTTGTGGTGGAGCAGAACCTGTAATCCAAGGCTTCGGGTGACATTCACGGTGGCCTTGTCCTTTGTGCTGCTCCAGATACCGGGGAGGCTGGGATTAGTGGTGCTGGCCGAACATCTGGCTAGGCTTGTGTTGTTAAATGAAAGCTTTTTTGGTTTTATATTTCTTTTTGTAACATAAGACTAAAGGTAGTTTAAAGACCGTTTGCCTAAAGCTAGGAAAAGCTTAAAACTGTCCTTAATACACCAGCCTGTTTCAAACTGTACGGAACGAGGAAAGACGGACTCCGGCGTAACCAGGGTGGGGAAATTTCGGTGTGGCTCGTATTTGTGGTGCATTTTGGGGCTGTATCACTGACAGTTGAAACCAGGAGTTTTTCACTCGCTGTGCCCATTCTGCGAGCAGATGCCTTTTGCCGTACACACAAACCAGTGGGCGGTGAAAGGGCCAAACTCTTCTGATAATTATCATTCTTAAAAACTGCTTCCTTTTCTTATTTCCAAAGCATTTTGTTGCTAATCCTTATGCCCTCTCACTGGTTTTCTTAACCACCTGCTGACCCGTGTCAGAATATATTTACTTTTCAGGCCAGTATTGCCGAGGGGTGTGTTTGAAAACCAGTTACAAAAGAGTAATTCTTGAGTAGCCTTTGAGACTTCTGATCCCTAGTAGTCTGAATTGCCAAGATGTGGTCTGAGATTGTTGGATGCAGCAGTTCGCTAACGGTATCGCGTGGAATCACAGCTCACTTAAATAAAATCACAGATATATCCACCATGGAGTTTTGGTAGGAATAGTTAGCCTTGCAGGGATTATCCTCTGCTCTGAAATAACTACTGCTGTTTCAAGAGTCATAGTCAATAAATTACACAGTAATTTTTAAATTTTAAATTTAAAAAAACCAACTTTAAAGTACAAGAAAACCGAGCGACAGTGCTAAACTCCCATTAATTTTTATCCCTCAGATTAGGTTTTTTCCTTACTCAGCAGTTTTGCGGTAGCTGTCAGCCTTTCTGAGGAGCTCAGACCTTAGCTATAGGAAGACTAGTGGCTGAATATCAGTATTGTATTTGATGTATTTTCCTCAGAAAAGGTATGTGCTCTTTTTATTATCACAGTTTGTCCACAGCAGCTTTTGGCTCCAGTTCTAAAGTTAAGTTTCCCTGGCGTTCCTGAAAACTATGTATCTGTAAGTGAATAGCTGTTGCTCAGCTTCCAGTGAGAGGACTCGCTGTTTGGGGAGTTTAAAAGCTTTTTCTTCCCTCTACCTCTTCTGTCTCCTTGGTGATTTATTTTAGTTCCATTAAAGGTGTTACTGAGCAGGTTTCTGGATTTCCCCGATGGTTGAGAGCCTGGATTTTCTGCTTGTACTTTTGCCCGCCTGTTGCAAGAGTACACCCCATGTGAAATGTGTAAGTCTAGATGGGGTCTCTGGATCTCTGCATTCTAGGTGGTGATTTTCAAACTGATAAAAACTGATATTTTGCTTCACACTGACTTATTTTTGTTAGCGATTCTGAGCAGGCATTGCCACATCTTTTCTGTACTGTTTTCTCACAAGGGAACCAAGAAGCGGGTTGATCTTTTCTGTATTTTGTTTCTGCAAAGTAGAAGTATATGTGCTTTTAATTGAACTCAGGAGGCTTTATAAATTGACCTGAATTTGTAGAGCTGTTCCAGGGAGCCAGGACTCGAAGTAGTCAGGCGTGATGTGTGTTGGAAGAGAGGTGTGTTTATTAGTGCTGAAGGTAGGGGCTACAACAGCAAAGCAGTAGTCGTAGATCTGTTAAAGAAACATATGCACAACTTGCATTTCCCTTTCACACGGGCTATTTATCCGTAACTATGACTAAATGTATCCCTAAGGCTACCAGCAACTCCCATCTACTGGTGTGTCTGCTTGTGGGAGCTTTTTCTGCAGCAAGTGGCTTTTCCCTCTTGATGCCCATTTAGCTGCTTTCCACTGTTGAAGTTGGTTAGAAGTACTAAGGGAGGTGCTGGCATCGTAACCCCACTGGTATTTACCTGGTTTAGTTGAGGCAATTTAGAATAATCTTGTATCACCATTGGTGGTTTAAGCTATTATTTTGAATAAGATCACACAGGGCACCGACATACGGCTGATTTTATTGCCTCCGCTAGAAGAGTGGTAGCTTCTCACTGGATTATAAGGTGTTATTGGAGGTAAATAGAGAACTGTCTTTGACAGCCATGCCTCTTACCCAGTGCTTCCCATTATCACTCTGGTGCCCACAGGATTGTAGAATTTCCGAGGTTGGAAGGGACCTTTCAGATCATATAGTCCAACCATCAACCCAACGCTTACAAAAACCATCATTAAATCATATCTCTAAGCACTACCTGTCTTTTAAATACCTCCAGGGATGGTGACTCAGCCACTTCCCTGGGCAGCCTAACTAATGACTAACTAACTAACAATTATCTAACTAACTAACAGCTGTCCAGTTGAGTGCCGCTGCTGAAGCAGGTAAAAAAAATAACTGATTGATCTTAGAACAGACTCCTTGATAGCTCAATGAGTTTTGAGTAGCAAACCGGGAGAGGAACTCGCTCTCAACTATGCAAGATCACTTTTTGTGAGCGTGAGACAGCTGTGTCAAAAATAGGCAAGCTCTGCAAGAAGTTTCTTACCCTACAGCCCCTCAGAATCCCCCCAGCGTGGTGGAGGCCACTCTCTTTGGACCACAATAAGGGCAGCTTTCTTTAACACCAAGGGCTTAGCCCCTCCTGGGTGTCAACACAACTGGAGTCAAAGAGGGAGTCTGCAAAGGTCTTACTTGGTTCCTCTGTCAGCTTCCTTCTTGCTGGAGTTCAAGGGGCCCCATTGCCAATTAATGAGGTATTAACTAGTGTTTAGGTTGTCTCCTTTCTTTCCTAATGACTGTTTAGGTAGGAAGGTAACAAGATTCTTGCCCGGTGCTGTATTGTTTGAGTGGGAATGAAATCAAAGCCAGAGGCAGCTTTTCTGAAGCCTGTGTAATGTGGCACAAGATACGGTTACTAGCAACAATCTCATCCTAAACATTCTCTCAACTGCACCATTGTTTGTAGCTACAGAAGAATGAAACAGAGGGAAGGAGCCTTGATGAATGATTGAAGCAGGAGGCCTGCAAGCCCCATATCTTAAACTCTGATCGTGTCTGTCTGCTGTTGTCTCTGGGGAAAGCTACTGGTCCATTCCTTCCCCAGCTCCTGTTCCTTGGGAGGGATGTGGAACAAGAGACAATTTTTCCTTCTCAATTTAGTGGAACCTGTTTGGCATTTTCTCCTCGGGGGAGTAAATTTGAGGTTCCCCGTGTTTAAGAGCTGTTTTCCCTTCATTCCCAAGGAGAAACTGGATGCATTTAACAGCTGATTGTGCTATATTGTAGGGCAGAGGAATGATCTTACAAATTAACACCTAAAAAAATACGGAGCTAGTTACAACTGAATTGTAATTCTTTTCTTTTTTAGGTTACATCTTTTCACAAATATAAACAGACTCTTGATAAAGTCTTTCTGAAAGCTCCCAGTTCTAAACTCTCTCTGTTATGGGGAAGTGGGTTTCGCTCTTGTAGGGTCAACACGCTCCTAGTCACACAAATTAAGGAAGCAGATGGCACCAAGTATCTCTGGGTAGATGTCTCCCCACAGAGGTGGCAGGCTGTAGGTGGCCTCCTTTCCCTGTCATGTATTTTTTTTCCTTCTGTTGCTCAGATCCCAGCCATGAGGGCACAGCGGAGGGGATGGAGAACATGGCAGATGCTGTCACTCATGCCCGATTTGTGGGCACGGATCATGCGAGCGATGAGGTTGTCTTGATGAAAATCCTGCAGGTAAGTGGAGAGAAATGGTAATTACCATAATGGTCACTGCCCGTTGTGGAACATATCTTGTTACATGGAGATGAAGAGGAGGGAGCAATGTTTTGACTCTGTAGGAGCTTAGTGACAGGCTTTATTTTTAAACAGATGGCTCATATACCTGTGGTAAAAGCTTTTCCAAATGAAAATAATTAAAAGCTTAAATGAAATGATTTTTAAATTAAGGGCTCAATAATGTGGTAGTGTTGATAATCCTACCTTGTGCATGGTTTGTGTTAGTGAGGGGTAAATTAAGCATACGGAGATCTCGAACTTACTTTTGAGAGAAACTCTTTGTACAGACAAACCTATGAACTATACACCTTTTTGGTCTATGTACTTTTGAGCAGACAGCTAGTTACTGAATTTAAATATTGGGTAGCACGCAGCATATCAGGCTTCTTTTAGAAGTGGGTTGGGAGATCCTTCATAAGAAGGGTCAATTTTCCTTGAGCACAGCTTTCAGTTTGAAATGACTCCTGGAAAAACCCATAGGTTTTCTGCTCATGGCAGTCCCTTCTTGAGGAAACCAACCTTCTCTCGGAAGTGTTATTGTACTAGGGGACATACGTGTGCTGTTCTTTGCAGGTTTTGAGGACCTTGCTGCTCACTCCAGTGGGAGCCCACCTCACCAATGAATCTGTGTGCGAGATCATGCAGTCCTGTTTCCGCATCTGCTTTGAAATGAGACTCAGCGGTAGGTTTGGTCATACTTCTGCAGTTAAGAAACCACAGACTCACATGGGGTTGGAAGGGACCTCTGGAGATCTAGTCCAACGCCCTACCAGGGCAGGTCCACCTAGAACAGGTTGCACAGGAATGTGTCCAGGTGGATTTGAAATGTCTCCAGAGATGGAGACTCCACCACCTCTCTGGGCAGCCTGTTCCAGGGCTCTGCCACCCTCAGAGGAAAGAAGTTCCTCCTCATGTTTACGTGGAGCTTCCTGTGTTCCAGTTTGTGCCAGTAACGTCTTGTCCTGTCACTGGGAACTATTAAAAAAAGACTGTCCCTGTCCTCCTGACACCCATCCTTTAAGTAGTTGTAAGCATCGATCAGATCCCCCCTCAGCCTTCTCTTCTCCAAACTCAAAAGCCCCAAGTCCCTCAGCCTCTCCTCATCAGAGGGATGTTCTAGAGTGGGTTTCCTCAGCATGAGCTGGTTCCGTTGTAGGACGTGCAGCCATGGAAAGCTCCTGAGCTTTATATTATTGTGTCTTTCTACAACTTCATGGAAAATTTGTTAGGAGTTCCCTGTACAACTTTCGACTGCTCTTTTCCCCAGCTTTGTGGCGCCACCTTGTGATTTTATGCCCATTTGCAGTAATGCGGTGTTGGAGCTGGTTTTAATAAATTTGCGGTAATCTCTGTAAACAAGGCTCGGAGGGGAGTCTGCTTGAAGAAGCCTCTTGATAATATCACACTGAGTAATGACACCTGTGTTATTTGTTTTTGTCTTCGCAGAGTTATTGAGAAAATCTGCAGAGCACACTCTGGTCGACATGGTGCAGCTGCTCTTCACAAGGTAAACCTGCTTGTGTTTGCCTCAGCATTGCCAAGATGGCCCTCTAAGGACAGAAAGATTCCACACTTCCACTTAAGGGCCCCTCAGAAAAAAAATCATCCAAAATGGTCATTATTTAGAGGTGGAAGGGGGATGAAGGATTTGGCACTTTTCTCATGGGCTGACCCTGTCAGGCTGCAGGGAGACAGAGATGCGGAAGGTTGCCTGGTTTAAGGTGTCCTTTGAGGAGAGATGGACAGCCAAGTAATGAAGAGCTTTAGGATAGGGAAGGAGTTTGAGGATGGAGAATGCAAACTTCACTCAGGGAAATAAGAAAAAAAAAAAGCTCTAAAAAATATAGCTCTCTAGCTCTCTTCACAAGAGAGAATAGAAAGGATGTTGGAATAGTCACATGTTGATTTCAAGCTGAGAGCTTTGACCTCACATATCAGAGAGAATTTTAAACTCTTGAGATCATATGTCTTGGACAAAAGTTCTGCTCTTTTCAGCACCCTTCAGGTAATTAAGATTACTTCTTCTAAACTCAAGTTAGTTACTTAACTTCAAAAGTTTTTCTCCAGATAGTGAAGTAATCATAGACTTTCTCCTGCTATTGTAAAAAGGAAGCATGCAGATATAGACATACTTTTAGTAGGAAAGGATTGTAGTAAAACTGACACCTTGTCACACTTGGTTCCAGTTTGTTCTCAGGTTTGTTTGTTTGTTTGTTTGTTTTTTTCTCTGTGCACCCTGTGTCACTCAGTGCACTGCATGAATATCAGGCAGAGTCAGAATCGATCTCTCCAAAGAGGAGAGATTACATATTTTTTTTTCCAAATGCACATGTGAATCTTGCTTAGATCTTGTTCCTTACTTATTGTGTCTTTCTTGAAGAGGCTTGGAGACAGTGCCACCATCTGTGCCTGTGGACACTGGGACAGAGAAGCAAGGCAAAGACAGCAACTGCTGGAGTGGCTTGGCCATTTTGCTTTCCTTTGCTTTTTCTAAAGAGCGAGCCAAAGCTGTCCTGCAAAGCTTTTATTCCTTCAGCAAGCAAAGATAGAACTGTAGTAAAGGAATGGAAGGGAGAGCAGGGTGTGTGGAGTTCAGAGCTGTAGGCATTTGTCATTAGGTAGCACAGGTGAGGGCAGCCTGTCTCCTGTGCATCTGAGATAGGGACTGCTTAGCTCAAAGTGTTCAGTTTAAAATTAGATCATAGAATCATAGAATGGTTCAGGTTGGAAGGGACCTTAAAGATCATCGAGTTCTAACCCCCTTGCCGTGGGCAGGGACACCTCCCACCAGACCAGGTTGCTCCAAAGCCCCATCCAGCCTGGCCTTGAACACCTCCAGCTCCACCATGCACCATAATGGTGTTTATGTGATGCAGAGTAGAGGGTAACTACTAGGGTTTCTACTAAATCCATGAAAAGAATTGCCATGACCAGTAATACCATGTACTCTGTACGACTCCTGGTGTGGATGATGCTCTGGTTTAGCAGCTGTTTTTAGTAGCATCAGAGAAACCTGTTTTAAACCAAACTAATTAGTCCACTGCTGAAAATATACACTGAAGGAAAAGAAACTGTACTTACATGACCATTAACAATGAAAATCAATATAACAAAACTGCCATTAGCAATAATAGCACACAGCGCACCTCCCATCTATACTTCTTGTTTTCCTTCAGCAGATTTTGGCAGGAAGAGAAACTAGGAGCATCTCTTTTCCTAGAGAAAAACCTAATTTGGGTTTTCTAATATCTGCAGCGTGACTGAAAAGACCAGTCTGTTTTCTCCCCTTCTTGTCAACTCAAGAAAGCTGATGTATTTTGCCTTGTTCTTTGTCTTTCAGGTTGCCTCAGTTTAAAGAAGAGCCTAAAAGCTACATGGGAACGAACATGAAGAAAGTAAGATTCAGCACCGCGCTGGCTGTTCTGCTCTTGTCTCTGGCTTGCGCTCGTCTCTGTATTGTTTGCTTTCACACTTGTGTTTCTTCATCCCTGCAAGTCCCTAGTTCACTGAAAGAGCACGTTTAACCGCATAAATGAATGTAGCTTCATTAATTCTGTGGGATTAAGCCCCCATAGTCCAGTGGTGAATCTTGTTAATGATAGTCCTGCCTGGATTCTGGATTCTGGGAACAGCCATCAGGTGCCACGGGCTGGAAAACCCCAGCAAGTTATGGGACCTGATGCTGATGTCATCTGATCACTTGCTGTCTTCTGCTCTCTCTCCAGCTTCTTTCTCATATTTCTTCATTCACTGCAGGTCCAATACCTAGCTCTCGGGGATGTATTTCTCCAGTTTTCCCTATGTACAAAAGAAACTTTTTGAGGCTGGTGAAACAGCATGGAAGCATTATGAAATTGGGGTATTGTAGAAAGGGCTCTGCTGGTTTCTAGAAGGAGCAGGATTCTGTAGCAAAAACCTTAGTTCACAGGGGCGATGCCACCTCTATTGGCGCCCAAATCAAAGTAGACTCTTCTTTTTATCCCCTTCCCTAAATGCACAGTTTTCTGCGGGTGGAAGGTCCAGGTTTGTTCAACACCCTGTCTCCCTCTATGCAGTGAGGTTTTTAGCAGCTGGATTCAGTATGGCAAATACCAAATACCATAAATGTGACCTTACTTGATTATTGATTTAGTAATTTCTCAGGTGGAGGGAGGTTCACGTAAGGAACTCCATATGTACTTCTATACATATGTATTCTTTATACTCTATGTAAAAAATGTCAGTAAAGATGCAGGATTTTACTGTTGAGAGGAACAGGGTGGGAAGAAGAACTTTCACTCTGTTTTTATTTTTAGCGAGTAGAGAAAAATGGCAACATTGGGTAAACGTACAGTTCAGAGGCAATGTAGCAGCATTTTGAGAGACTGAATGATTACCTGTAGGAATCTAAACTGGCTTGGGGCTTCACTTCGTGTGTGGTAACCCAATGACTGCTGGTTTCCCTTGCTGTGGGAGAAAAGCGGCAAGATTTGTGCTGAAGGTAGGCTGGCCTAAGGAAAGCTAAAAAGAGATCAGGCTCATGTACTGCGGAAATTGTCACGGTCTGTGTACAGAAGGTGCAAAGTGAAGGTGAATTTGAGTCTGGGAAGGCTCCCCTTACCAAGTGATGGCTGCTCCCAGCTGGGTTAAGTGATGCTCTGTCCTGTGTCCGATCTGTGGGTTGCCTTGTGCTGTCTCTTTGCTGTGCATGCCAGGCATCTGCCCCACCGCCTTGCACTCGCCCAGGTTATTCTTCTCTTTGAGTTTATTTTGCTTTGTTTAAACCATGCATTTGCCTGTCTTTCACAGATCTCTTCATGTCTCCTCAACAAACTGGAGCTTAGTGGGGAACAGCCCAAAGCCCTGAACCAATTAGAGAGGGTATTGCTCTTTAAGAACCTGAAGGTCTCTCTCTCCCTTCTCCCTTCTTACCTCACTCCCCTCTTTTTTTTTTTTTTTCTCTCTTGTAAACACCACCTGAGAGATAGCTCTGTTGTGTGCAGCCAGTCTCCCTCCACTCATTTGACACAGCATGGCTTTTTGGGGACAACGCATGCGGCGGTGGCTTTGCAGTGTTGTGGCTGCAGCTGGGGCAGGCTGGGGAGGGAGAGACCCTTGTTTTACTGCAGCATTCGGTGTCTCTGTGAGTGCCACCTAAGACACCATCACGGCATCCTCTGAAGGAAGGGAGTTGGGAGGGCACAGGCAAGATTTGAGTCCTCTGTGACAGTGAAAAAGTGAAGAAGAGAAACATAAAAAGTGTGGATTGCTCTCTGAAGGTTCAAGCGTTGTGTGTCCTAGCTGTTGATCTTGGTTATAGATGTAGCAGCGTATCCAAGGAGTCTCTTGACCCAGAATGTTTTAAACAAGTTTTACTCAAGGTGAATCTCTGAGCTTTGGTACAGGACCACAGAGTCCTGAGCTTTTTTAAGAGGAGAACAGCTGTACATTTTCAACATCTTTGGCCATGTTTCTACTGAAATTAAATATGGAATTTGCTAATGGGGGATTTTGGGGCTGAACTGAATTACGAAATGTGTTAGTCCCTGCTAGTTCCCCTAGAAAATGCTTCTAAGGAACTACTGTAGGGCTGCAGAATGTTGGTTTTTTGGACCAATTATAGAAACCCGGAGAAACTACCTTAAATGGGACTATTCTCAGTTCACCATGTTGGTTAATGACCTTAATGTAGCTTAGTTTTTGTCTGCCATTAATGCTATTTGGTCCAAAAGTAGCTGATCAGAACAGCTAGAGACTTATTTGCCATTCTTTTGTCCTTTGTCTATCTATGGTCAGGATGATTTGGAAATACAGTGGCTGGAGGCTCACAGATTTATGCAGTTACACAGAAGAAAAGACTAAGAAATGTTTTCCCTTGCGATAGGAAGTTTTGTAGATAAACATTGGGGTCTGTAGTGGGAGTCAGGAGGAACCTAAATCTGAGTTTTCCCAGATTTTGGGGGGTGGATTATGTTCATAGTTGCCTACGATGCATAAATACGTTTCATCAGATAAACTTCCTTTGTTGTTGCAGAACAGGCAGGTAGGTAAGTGAGGTGATGGGACTGCATCCGTGTCTCCAAGACTTGGATCGTGGACCGCGTTCTCTCTGCATGCTTTTGTGTCTTGAACGCTACTTGGTGTGCTGACCAGTTCCATGCTGCATCTAGAATGAGCTCATGTTATAGTATAATCACTTTAGTTACTAATCATTGGCCCCTGCCCTTTTCTCTTGAGGCTTACAGTATCTTATGGAAAAACAAACGAGTGCAGGTAAGGTGGCTTGTAGAAAAATGAGATCTCATCGACCCTTTAAAAAGAACCCTGTAATATTGCATTTTTCCTAGACATTAGTGGTAGTTTTACTGTTAAAACCTCATCTATCAAAGGAAGCATTTGGAGTCTTGTAATTTTTTTTTTTTCTTCTACAATTTTGTGTACACATTTCTTTATGCAAAGGTAACTCAGATAAAGGTAGTGGAATCTTTACTGAGCTCCAAGATGAATGAACAGTAGCTCTGCGCTCCCTCTCCACCCTGATTTTTAAATAATCATTTTTAAAATGCTAACTTAAGGTGGTTTTATTGTAGAGTACAAGCTTAATCTAATCTGAAGGACATTGATAAATAGAAAACTAATGCAACTCTAATATCACTGAGCACTGGAGAGGGAAGGAGAGTTTTACCTAATGTTTAAAATTCAGGATATGTTAATGATCTATTAAATGCTATCTACATGCAGCATAAAGTCAAGAAGGCAACCTTAGGTTTAAAATCTCAGCCTGTTAACATGCGACCAAGCTTTCTAGGGAAATCAGAAAATGCCTTAGTATTGAAGGTAAAAACAAGCATTAGAAATAGTTCCTTTAGTCAAAGATAAACTGTACAAATTTCATAGAATTGTTACCTTTTAATTTAATGCAAAATACAGAATGAGAAATACGTTACTTTGCTGTCCTTTGATACATGTATTGTTTTAGAATTCTCAAACTCAGAGTTTGTTAAAACAACATATAGCCCCTTGGCACTGGTGAAACATTTCTATTACTTCTCTTTGCTTCTGTGTTTTTTTTAAGCTATGAATTGTCATTGTAGTTTGCTATTTCTTATTTATAGGAGACAGCAAAAGAAAACAGAGGGGGGCATGATATGGGAGGTAGTCCTAGGTAATCCTAGTAAAAGAATACTTGTTGGTGGTGTAGCATGACGAATACTGGATGGTATGAGGTGGAAAACATCTACTAAATTATCTCACCTGTCAGTTAAATTGTCAAAATCCCCCTCATCTTCCTATTCCCACCCCCAAAAATAAAAAAACCAAACCAACAAAAAACCCAAATAAATTTATATTCTTGTCTGAACGCTTTATACTTAGATTAAGTGTTTGAGATTCTTCAACTGAATCTTTTTGCTTACCTGACTAAATGGTGTCCCATCCATGTGAAGCTGTTGTGACTCAGTCTCTGAAAGACGGCACATGCTCATCAAAAGGATGAGAGATGGGCATGTGTCTTTGGAACCTCAAGAGGAGGAGCCTTGGAGTTAATACGAAGCACAAGACAATCACTAGAAATGGATATTGTATCTGAGGAAAAGTGCTTTTTTGAAAGGGGTGGTGTTGAACCGAGATGGTATTTGGTGGAGTGTGAAAGGGGACATCAGAAGCTGTAATTAAATTGTCAGTTTGAACCTTCTGGTAGGACGGTTCAAAAGTTACCTGTTTCTCAGGAGCATGGCTGAGGGTAAAAGGAGTGGGACCAACATGGTTAGTTCATAGCAATATCTTGGCTTCATTCTGCTGATTCATTTTTGCACCTCCTCCCTCCCCTTGCCTCTCCAAATTTTTATTTGCAAGTAATTTTTTTACCTGGCAAATCTAGAAGCAAAGTCTTATTTTGAAATGATGTGAAACAGACTTTCTTGGGTGTAACACATAAGGTTTCCAGGTTTCCTTTCTGCTTGAAGTAGTTGGGTATAATGAACCATAAGTCTTCAGATTTTATTTTCAAAGTTACTGAGAAGGGAGGAAAAAAATAAATATGGCTATTTCTAGAATAGTTGGTAAGTAAAGTAAAACTACTTAGTCTAATTAGCAGCTTAAGCCTTCAATGAATAAAACTATTCGTAATGTTTAAGTCTCAGAGAGATTTTTAAATGGAAAGGGAAATTAATAGAGGTAAAACACTAGGAGCTGGCAAGAATGGAAGATATGTATTTTATATAGCCCTATGAGGTAGTGAATAGGAAAGATAAAGAGAGCTGCCAATTTTCACATGAAAGGATTGTGATCCATAAGCATTTTAAAACGTTTTTAAATTGACAAAATTTTATTTTTAGCTGCGTGCTTATCATGTAAATGTTTGCCAGAAGCTGTGATTTAGGAGGAGATTCTTGCTGAAATAACAAGGAGCGAAGTAATTCTGAATCTGCTATTAATTAACAAGCTCAAGGAAACTGTAGCATAGCTAAAACTTGAGGATTAGCTGTCAAACAAATAGATTTTGTGGTGCAAAGAAAAGTTACACAAATGGTTTACTGCACTGGGACATAACATTTTCACAAGCTTTGTTTAAATGAGAAGAATTACAGGCTGCCTACAGCGAGTTAGAATTCTAGCTGGAAAAGGGAAAGAGATGGAAAAAACAGTAGCAAAACCTAGAAGGTTTATTGACATTTAAGAAGAGTAGTAGCTGGAAGGAGGCAAGTTGCAGGAAAAAAGGAAGACACTAAAGAATATAGCTGTCTTCTAGAGAATTTAGATTTGATACTAGGGACATATGAAAGAAAGAATATTATAGCCTAAAATATAACTTAATTGTGATAAATGTACAAAGAAGAATACCAGGCAGGGACTGGTACTGACACTGCTGAATGGTTTCCCCTACATGCAAGGTACCTGTTGACTGGTTAAATTTTCACCTCTGAGTTGAAGAGGGCTGATAGCATCAGAACCAAAACAGTAAGTGCAATCCTGCACCCAGGGGAACTTAATGTAGAAGGAAGCTGTTTTCAGACCTGCCATTGTCCACGTGACTAAATATCATATTGTTTTTAGGAAGTTCTGGAGCCTGTGCCTGCAATACCAGCCCATTGCAGCGAGTGTCACACAGTCTGCATTGCTCCAGCTCTGGCTCTTGTTTGCCCCATCAAAGATCTGTATAAGAACTGGAAGTAGGGTCCTGGTCAAGAAGGACGTCAAGGGTTAGGTTAGGTTTAGATCTGAAGAGGAGTAATGACAGAAGGCAGGTGAAAGTAGAAGACAGTTTGTTTCTAAACCACTAGGATGGTATTTGCAATGTCTTTTGCACCAGGAATGAGCAAAGTGTTAGAGAAGCACTGGGTAAGAATGAAAAATACCCAGAGGAAGGTGAATGTGGCCTTGCCACGAAGATGAAGAGCAACTTGAGGCAAGGGACCAGTGACAGAGCTGGAGGCTGCAGGGAGGGACTGGGAGCTCAGGCTTCAGTCTCAGCCTTCATGTATAGGTGGGGAAACTTTAATTGAACATCAAACCTAACTAGTACTTGCGTATATACTTTAATCGATGCCCTTTAGAAGTCTGGAAGCATTGGCAAAAGTGAAGAGCTTTGAGATGTACCTGTAGGTCCAAGAGAATTCTTTATCCTGATGCAAAGCTAGGAGGTCTTGATAGGGAAGGGGGAGCGCTGTGGTGACTGAACTCTTAAGTATATATTATAGCAGAGTAACCACAGTAAATTGTCCCTTGATTCAGGCATGGAGTGTGGTTTATATGTGGCTCGTGAGGGGCTGGTTTGCATGATTTTGAGATGCTGATCAGTTTGTGTGATATATTGTTGTCTGGCTGTTGCCTGACTTTGAGGGTTTTGAGAGCCTTTGTGGGTTGGCTTGTGTAATCTGTTGTGCTGTGTGGTTTTGCTCTACTGATATTCTTAATGATCCTTGGTTTTCAGTTGAAAATGAGAGCTGGAGGAATGAGCGAATCATCAAAATGGAAAAAGCAGAAGAGATCGCCAAGGCCTCCTCGCCATGTAACTAAGGTCTCTCCTGCGACAGAACAGCCAGCAGCCAATGCTAGTAACACCACAGGTAAGTTGAAATTTGTTTCCAGAGACCACTCAGCATCTGTTTCAGAGCTTTTTGGGAATCTGTCATTATTTCATTTCTATTAACATATTGTTTTCTGTTAGATTTTTTTATATCAGTTGTCAGTGACTGTAGCAATAAAACATATCATAGCCTTTCAGGTCCAGGAGAAAGAGTTGGAAAGAGATGAAATCCGTATTGATGGAAGAAAGCGTGGTCCTGTGGCTAACTTGGGAGCATTCCTCTTCCTCCAGTGTCCCTTACAGGGGTAGTTTGTACAAAAGGGAATGGTACCAGGAGAGAAGGTTGAGGTCGTGGACAGTCATATGGTGGGGAGGAGTTGGAAGAGACTGAGAACAAGAACACTGACAAGAGCTAAGGGGAATGGAGCTGGGGAGAAGGTTTCCCGTGACAGGAGATGGCTGATTTATGTGACATATTGTCTCTTGTGTTCCTGAAGGGTGTACCAAAGGCTGTGGTGGTAGTGAGGGAAGAGCAAGGTGTGACCAGGGAAAATAGACAGGTAGAACTGAAGGATGTGCAGAAACCTGGCTATCAAGGATGGCTGACTGAACAGCTCTTTCGCTACAGATGTAAAGAGTGAAAATGTGCATTCACAGTCCATGAAATTTGAATAAAAAGCTACACTCATTAAGGGACGGGGAAATATGGGGTATGCTTATGAGTGTTATGGGAAGAATAGAGGCCTTGATATGGTAAGAAGGCATGAAGAGTTGTGTAGGGAAAGAAGTAGAGGGAACAGCAGAGGTAGGTTGAGCACAGGAAACTAATGGGTATACACAGGAGTCCTTTTGTGGTGTGTGACTAGTGCTGCGAGCTCAAGAATATAATGTTTGGGGGCTTCCATATCCTATTTTTGTATAGGAGTAGACTAAATAGTTGTAACTGTTTTTCACCTCTCCTCTGGATAAATGAGTCCCTCTGGCTGCAAAGTGCTCTGTCTCTTGTGCGCTCGCCGTTTTGACGGCTCAGACATAAACATTAACAGTGAAAGGAAGCAGACTGGAAAGTAGAAAGAATGGCTGTGTGAAATACCTGCTTCTGAGACTTATTCTATCCCAGGAAACTATTTGGTGTGCTGTGAATGATCCCCAGGGTGTTTCTACCCAACAGCATGATTGGTGAAAACGAAGGAAATAATAAATGCCATCAAATTGCACGTAACTCACAGCGTCCATCCAGATGAGAGCTTATCTCTACAACAATCATCGTTATGTTTAAGCTTTCAGATAGGTATTAAATTCTGTTGAGCAGCATTATAACTCCTGTAACATTTTAGAGAGAAAGTTGAACTGTGTTACAAAGCATGTCATTAACTCTGGCAGTGTATTAATGGTGCTTTTTAAGCCAGAATCCTGGCTTAGCAGGCAAAGAAGAAAATATTGCAATATTAATTGTGTATAACATTACATTTCTTAAAAATAATGTCTTTCTACTTAAGACATTTCCAAAAATCAAATCAGAATAAAACACTGCTGTGCAAAACTATACACGTTTCACATGTAAATTCATAACATAAGTCTGGTTTGGGCCTTTGTTACTGTGTCCTGCAATATATCTTCTCTTTTTTAAATATTTGGTTTATGTTTTTTAACTTCTCCTCAGAACCACTATAGGTGCAAGTATGTGGATTTCTTCTAAAGGATAACTTGGATTCTTTCAGCATTGTCTCATGTTTAGAAATAGTAAAAATCCTTCACTGCTGTGTTTCAGACCCATTTAAATTCTATTGGAATTCCATTTGTTTTGGGGGAATTAAAGAAATAGGTCTTGCCTTCCAACCAAGTTAAAATTCTCACTTTGAAGGAATTCAAAGTGAGAATAATTGGGTAATTCTAGATATGAGTCTTTAAAGTAGTTGTATCAAAGAGTGAACTACACCATTTGTGCTATTTTCAGATTCCTTCTTAATTAAACCCTCTGCACCCTTTATCTAACTGTGAATTGCCTTATTTGCTGAGTTTGTTAGATTCCAACTATTGTGTTTTAATTTGGAGAACTGCTAGTATCTCACCTGCTCATCTATTTAATTCATAATACCTAGCAAAAAAGAGCTTAGTTTATCAGTGTTCTCGATGTTACCGCATTGCTGTCTGAGATCATTTGTAGTGTGAAGTAGTGATCAAAGTGCAGACTAATACTGTTTTTATTTTTTTGCTACTTTTTCTCATCAGGAAGCGGAGTTACTTTCATAGATGCACCTCCCAGCTCCTCTGGGAGCTCAGAAAATGTTTCATCTGCGGTCAGCCCTGCTACAGACAGTGGGTTGGAGTTGTCCTCACAGACTACCTCCAAGGAAGATCTGACAGACTTGGACCAAGTCACTTCTATGGGAATTAATGCAGGAATGCCTTCAAATGAGGCCAAAGTCACTGAAAACCAAAATCAGCCTGAACTCCAGGTACATCAATATAACTTATAAAGAGAAGTTCCAACTCGCAGAGTAGTTGGTTGTGGGTTTAGCACACTTACTGTCTTTCTGTCTCCCTTTTTGGTCATAGGATATATATTCTATTTCAAGGCTTAGAGTCAGAATAGAACATTCTTTGCTGTAAGTGTTATGTATATTCGCAAACATTGTTTATTTTCTCTTGAGACCATCCCCATTGGCTGAGAAATGATAACTGTGCAGCCCAACAGTGCACTTAGTAGCTAATTATACTCCTGCCAATAACACTAACCTTAATTAAAGGAGAAACTGTTAGAGGGAAATCTGCGGAATTCATTTTATTGTCTTTAGTGAACAATTTTACTTGAGTTTGTAGAAATTCAGCTGTTGGTGTTTGTGTATGTACATTGCTGTTGCTGTTAAATATGACAAATCTGAACCAAGGCTTTTGTCAGTAAGTTTTCCTTCCTGTTGCCTCCACTTCCCCTGCAACAGTTGAGAGGGTGGATTAGAGCTGCGGATATTTTGAATTGTAAAAATGCTAAAAGGGCATAGATAGAAACAGTGTGCTGAAATTATGTAGCATCTAAACAAAAAAATGAGCCAAATCCTAACCTCAGGGGCAGTAAGAAAGTGATAGGTTATAGAGTGTCTTCAAAATAAAGTCCTTAGTCTTGCAACCTAGAGTTATGTAAAATAGACAACTAGATAGAAGTGAAAGAGCAGAGAGGGTCACAGATTATCTAGAGGTGCTCTTTTCTCATAAATTTTGTTTTCCTGCTTCTCTTCCATTAGTGACCCATGTGGTTTTAACAGTTCTGAATGAACCATGAACAAATAAGCCTTTCTTTTAGTTTGTCTAGTGCTTGTTAACTCTTGTTTTGCTTCTTTCATTCTCAAATGACTGGTGTCAATGAAGAATGAAAGTCTGAGAGAGGAGAAGATCCAGTCAGCTTCTGTCGAGTCTATCCCTGAGGTCCTAGAGGAGTGCACATCCATAGCAGAACATTCTGACTCTGCCTCCGTTCATGACATGGACTACGTAAATCCTCGAGGAGTACGTTTTACTCAGTCTTCCCAAAAAGAAGGTGAGAGGTGGGCAATGTTGCTGAAGTCCTTTCTCCTCTCTGCTGTTCTGCTTTGCTTTCTGCTAAGGTGGAGATAAGCTCCTGTTCCTCAGTGGGTCTGTAACAAATTTGTAATACTTGTTGGGCACCTGCAAAAAGCAAAGTTAAGAGCACTGATTTCTCTTTTTTCTTCAGGAGCAGCACTGGTCCCATATGGGCTACCCTGTATTAGAGAACTGTTCCGCTTCCTGATCTCACTCACCAACCCTCACGACCGCCACAACTCTGAGGTGATGATCCACATGGGGCTGCAGCTTCTCACTGTTGCCCTGGAGTCAGCGCCCATCGCAAACTGCCAGTCCCTCCTGGGACTGGTGAAGGAAGAGTTGTGCCGGCACCTATTTCAAGTGAGTCTGGCTTATGCTAGCACGGCATGTGGCACTGGGGAGTCTGATGCTAATTTGCATCAAAGTGTCTAATGAAATTTAGTACTCTGAGGTCTGGCGTGTCTCAGTTTTCAATTGAGAACTCTCATTTCAATGCAGCAGAGAGCTTTGGAATTGCACCAGTGAAGCAGTGCTGTTGCAAAGCCAGAAAGTCTGCTGTGTGCTATTTTCTTCAGAAGGAAGGTGATTTGAATGAACTGCTACTGTGGGATAACATTGTGTTTTGACATAATTGATTTTTGAGGTAATTATGGATGCGAGTTGCCAGCTTAGTAGTAGGCAGAAGCTTTGGAGCACCAAGCTGTTAATTGCACAAGGACCATCTCAGAGGGAGACCTTCTCCCAAGTTCCTTCTCCACTAATGGGATCTGTGGACTTGGCAAAAGAACAATTTTTTTTTAGGAAAAGTGTTACCAGAAGCAGAAGGGAATTAAATCTATTCATCCTCACTAGCAAAAAGTGAGAGCAGGAGGTTGAATAAGGGATTGGTTTTTGAAATACCTTGCTATGGGAGGCAACGTGTGGGTCTCCAGGCTGTTGCAAGTGATGCCTGCAGTGCCACAGTACTGCTATCTATAGCACATAATAACTCGCCTTTGTAATCCTTAATTATTTTTTTTTCTTGTTCAGCTACTGAGTGTTGAACGGCTCAATCTATATGCAACCTCCCTCAGGGTGTGCTTTCTTCTCTTTGAGAGCATGAGAGAGCATCTGAAATTCCAGCTGGAGGTGAGTTTTTTGAGTATCACTGGGTGCATAGTAATAGTTTATTGGTCTTCAGTTAAATGCATATAGCTAGGCAGCAAGATACAGTCTAAATATCAGTTTACCTTTGTATAAATGACCTGGTGGGTTATGAATAGGCTCTGTAGGCCTCTTCTTGTTGGATAATAAAATGTCTTTAAGATTGGTGTACTGCACTACCTGCCTTCATGTTGGTTTTTTTAGAAAGGTAAATCCAGCTACATTGAATGGTAGAACTACTTGAAACCTTTTTACAACCTCCTTCAGAATAAACCCTCATTACAGATGGAGTGTCGTGTGGGAAAACAAAGTTTGAATCTATTTCTGTAGCCCTCAAAGCTATTCACTGTCCTGCTTTCTTTTTTCTTTCCTTAAACTGAGCTGCCCTGTGTTTCTGCCAGATGTACATCAAGAAGCTGATGGAGATCATCACCGTGGAAAACCCGAAGATGCCCTACGAAATGAAGGAGATGGCTTTGGAGGCCATCGTCCAGCTGTGGAGGATCCCCAGCTTCGTGACCGAGCTCTACATCAACTACGACTGCGACTACTACTGCGCCAACCTCTTCGAGGAGCTCACCAAGCTGCTCTCCAAGGTGCTGAACCGGCGGGATGGAGGGATGAGGAGGAGGAAGAGATGAAGGGGGCACTTGGGGTGCCGAACGGGATGCCAGTAACTCAGAACAAGGGTACTTAAGAATGGGAGTGGCCAAAAGACTCGGGGTGAGCAGTCTGTAGAGATGAAGGTGGCCGTTTAACATTTGGAAGCAGAAGAGAAAAGAATAGCCATGATGCTGGATGGGGCTTTGAGCAACCTGGTCTGGTGGGAGGTATCCCTGCACATGGCAGGGGGGTTGGAACTCGATGATCTTTAAGGTCCTTTCCAACCCAAACCATTCTATGATTCTATGCTTTAATAACGTCAGAGCCCATGAACCATTAAGTCTGTGCTGGGAGAGCTTTGCATGAAAAGCTTAGGGTGTTCTGTTGAGTGCCTTAGGCTTCCCCAAGCTGTGAGGGGAAACTTCCTTCCCCCATTATGGTAAGAGAGGCATGAAAGTTGACTGATGCTTATATTTTATTTCCCAGAATGCCTTCCCCGTTTCTGGACAGCTGTATACTGTCCATCTGCTGTCTCTGGAAGCGTTGCTGACAGTGATAGATACCACTGAGGCACATTGCCAAGCCAAAGTGCTGAGTAACATACATCAACAAGAGAAGGAAGCTGTCAAATCCAGCCCAGAAACCATGAACAGCACCAAAGAAACAAGCAATAGTAAGACCACTTTCTTTGATATTTTGATATTAAGCTTTGTCTTGTGCTAATCTTGCAGATCTCATTTTGGTAGCTGACATAGTAAGCTCCTTAAATATATGCTTTCCGTCTTGCTGTTGCATGTTTTATAGCTACACACTGATGTTAATAACTGTGCTATTTGTAAAATTTACAGATATTAAAATGTGCCCCTTATCTGAAGCTTTATATAAAGGCCATGTCAAGACTGGCAGTCACAACAGAAGGAGCATATCCCATGAAATTCATGTAGACAAAATACTGAGGAATCACAGTTACTGGGGGGGATCTCCTTTGAATAAGCACATGTTCAGTTTAGAGTGGTCAGTTCGTTATTTCTCACTTGCTGGCTTTTTCCTTGGCTCTACTGTTTTGGGGTTTTTTGTTTAGTTGTTTTTTTTTAATTTCTACAGATAATGAGAGAGTACTCAGTGAGGGAAAGTCTTCCAGTGCAGTCTCAGAGCCAGCTGGGGCATGTCCTCCCACCAGTGGGTGCCTTATGGCTGACCAGATGAAGGAAAGCTGCATGGAACTGGAAGGAGGAAGTGAGGCAGGTAATAGAATGTGCAGTACCCTGAATTTCTGTATGTGTGTGTATGTATATATATATATATATTATTTTTTATATATATATATGCTGAGAATGGCCCTGACATTTGCTGACTGGTCTTGTTATAAACCACTGTAGCTCACGTATGTTCAAAATCAGAAGGAAATGTGTGGTGAATGTTTGTTTATTATAGGTGTGCTATATATGCCTACTAACTGTTGCATTTCTTCTGGGAGGGGACTAGGTCTTGTGGGTCACTTTGGGGCAAAAGTGTGTGAAATTCATACCAGTGCTTAGTATTTTTAAGGAAGTCAGGGGTTCTCCAGGGAATCAGTAATGTAGGTGGGCAAAATAGCCAGAAAATTAAATCTTGTGGATGTGTGACGTTGCCCAAGACAAGAAGCAACTGTGCAGTTATGCTGAATAAAACGTGGGTGGGAGGAATGTAAAATTGAATTCCCAGAGAGTGACTGCCATTTGCAGGGCAGGACATTGCAGCAAGACTCCATGACTGAAAGTTAGGATGGGACACCGTGGTGGGCTGAGTGCTACTCTGGGGATAGGTTTGACTGTAATGATGCTTTTCCTTCTAGCTGAGAAGAGTGTCCCCAGGAAGCCTACTCGGTTCTCTTGTATCCTTCCAAGCCCTCAGGAACTTATGCAGATTAAGAACAAAAAGAAGGTATGATTTGGAATATACTACAAATAGAGTTTTGAGTGTTCTCCTTGTTTCCTATCCCATGTGGGCCTTGCATGACTGGTGATATCTCAGAAATTTTGAGTTCTACTCTCTGCTGGTAGGAACTGGTCACTGAAAATCTTGCTACACTGCAGGGAGAGCAGTGATTGTTACCTGTTCTGCTTTAGTTGTGCTAAAAGTTGCAAGAGGTGTTGGGGAAATTTTGTGGCACAATTTGTAAGCTAAGTCCACCTGATTTCTGGGTGGGAAAGTTGCTGCATCTAGTTTGCGTTATGTGGAGATCATCAGATACTTTCATCAAAAAGGGCAGTTTCCTCACTCTTAACAAAGCTGTAAGTGGGGAGCATACCAAGAGGTAGAAATTAATAGGCTGGGCTGCTGTTCTGATTTATTTATTCCCACGTTTATTTTATCAAGACAAGATTGTCTTGATTTTGGCAAAGCCATTCTTTGCCTAGGTGTTTCTTTCTTTGAATCTCATTAATTCAAGTTATAGTGTAAACTTTGTATGGCTTTTCCATTCCCGAAGTGGTTCCAGTCTAGGTCTAGTGTTGACAAAGGTGCTCCATGCTGATGGTGTTGTATTTATCTGCTGTCTTGAGTCAAGCATCAGATGCTGGCCTGCTTGTTTACCTGCAGAGACAGCAGGTGAATATGATATCTGAAGTGTCCCTATAGGTTACATGAGACTGGGTTTTTTGTTTGAGTTTTTGGGTTTTTTTTCATTCCCAGATGTTCTCTTTGCACAACATAGTTAGGTTATTTAGGAAATGAGAGATTACTAAATTTCAATATGAAAATGGCATTTGCTGGATGAAACATGAGTGGGCATAGTAGTTGTGGAGTAAGAAGCCAGGTGATATAGTGGAAAAAGAAATTAATGTCTTTAGATGATTCATTGATGGTACAGAAAAAGATTTTTGATTTGTGCCTGACTAAAAGGCATAGGTGGTTTTATTTGGCATTATTGTAAGGGAGAGGGGGTCATATTTGTTTAAACTCCCTTAAACAAAAATACCGAAGAAAGTACAACAGATCTCTTTCTACTGCTGTACTAATCCCTGCCTTGTGATCTGCTTTGGCAGTCTCTGGATCTGAATGTCATTCAAATCATTGCTTTCTCTCTAGAAAATCTGCTGCAGGATTTAGGAACTTGGTTCTTTACCTACAACACAGAGCTGTGGTGGGATAACGCTGACTGGCTTCTCGAGCCACAGGGACAGTGGGAGGAAATGATTGTCAGTCTTCAAAGCAACTGCCAAATTTGGGCATTAGCAATTCCTAAGAAATTAGTAACAAAAGTAACACTTTGCTTTGCATTAAATATAATTTCATGGCAGTTTTGTTGATGGGCTTTGTGTGAAAGTCCGTTGTTGAGAAGGGAGATTGGATAGTGCTTCCACTGTTCTAACCAAAAACCTCTGATAATACTCCAGCTTTACCGTGCTGGAAAACAAGGTTAGAAGAAATCAAGAGCATTGCCAGTGGGTTCCTTAAAGAAAGTTTCAGGTGATCCTCGAAAAAGGGCAGTGCCTTATTTGCTACAGCAGAGGCCAGAAAGATGTTCATAAATCTCTATTAGTTTGCTCAGGGAAAATCCTTTCCTGACCCTAAATCTGCTAATGTTTTTGTCCTGAGCATCTAAACAGGCCACACAAAACATTCATCTTAAGTAATGTTGGTGCTGACATGGCACCAGTATGTTCTGCTTCCCCTAACCTCTGAAGTACTAAACAATACCACAGCTGGAAGGAGGAAAAAAAGCTAAATAGAAGCAGAAAACAAATTATGCCTCAAATGGAAAGTTTTCTTTGTTTCCAAAGGCAATGACCAGAAGCTCAAAAGCCCAGGGCTGATATGATTATAAACACAGTGCAAAGTGCCAGCAGTCTGGGCTCCTTTCAGGGGGTCTTAGGAAGTATAACTAGTCCATAGAATGCCCTAGGGCTTGGGTTACAGGATTTGCAGCTGAGCAGAAATGCTGCCAGTGCCATGCAGTCCCTTCAGGCACATGGTTATTATTTTGTTATGCCCTCACCGGGTCCTTGTGCGCTCCGTGCTATTCCAGGGTCTATGTTTCATTGCAATTTGAGGACGTTCACGCAGGCAGGAGGAGCAAAGAACAGAGGGTTTGGTGGCTCCTGAGGAACCAAGAAACCCAAGGGAGCTAGTAATCATGATGGTCACGAATTTAGTTCACTAGGTCATCGCTGGCAGTTGGATCGTGATAGGAGCTAACGGGGAACTGACATTTATTCTGGTGCCTTAGTAAAGTTCATACCGTTGTTTGTGCTTTTGGTTTTTTTGAACACTACCAAGAACACTCAGTTAACCCTTCCTTAGTCGGGTGTTCTATGACACTGTGACTGCGGTGCAGTCTGGTTTCCTAAGAATCAAGCAGGATGGAGTAGTTGACTTGCCTTCAAAACCAAAAATGCACCTGTTCTTCCCAGCCTAAGGATAGCCTTGTCATGCTGGAATACCCGTTGTTCCTGGGACCATGTCTCACTAGCAGAATGTTTTCTGGTTCTTAGTTTAAGCTTTTGCAGCACTTCTTCCTTTTGCCTGCTGAGTAAGTGCCAAGGATTCTCGCTGTGTGTCTGCTGGTGGTGAGGTAGAGTACAAGAGCCTGGAGGCAAAGGGGGACAAGAGGGCATGGAACAGTGCTGCTCTTGCAACTGGGTAGAGGTGATCTTGCCATCTATCTGGGGTTCATCAGAGACCTTCCTCTGCTCTGTTTACATAGTAGATCAGGTGAGGCGCTTGAGATAGCAGAGCTAATTGCTCAGTGAAATACCAAAGCTTTTCAAAGATGACAGCTCATGCTTGCTGTGTCCAGTATTATTTCACAGAATGACATGGGGTTGGAAGGGACCTCTGGAGATCATCTCATCCAACCCCCCATTTGGTAGTGAATCCTTGTGATGAATGCAGGTTTTCTGACCTTGCTGGATTACACAGCCCAATAATTTGGTCATGCTGAGGTTGATCTATTTTCTACTTTGCTTGTGGTTCAAATGCCAAGAACAATCTAAAGGAAGAAATGCACTTCAAGCTTGTAATTATCAGAATGTCTCCTTCAGCTCCTGATAACCGGCACAGAGCAGTTCAACCAAAAGCCAAAGAAAGGCATACAGTTTCTGCAGGAGAAGAACCTTCTTGCCACCCCCATCGACAACAATGAGGTGGCCAGGTGGCTACGGGAAAATCCTCGCCTGGACAAGAAGATGATTGGGGAATTCGTGAGCGACCGTAAGAACATAGACTTGCTGGAAAGCTTTGTTGGGTGAGTATCTTTCTGTGTCTCTTTAACAAAAAAAAAGGTGCAAGTTAAGAGTTCAGTGATAAAAAAAAAGCAGTAGAATAGTATTTCCTGGAGGCATTGGGTTTGTATTGCTTGGTTCTCTCTGTACCACCAGGCATCTCTTGCATAGGGTAACACCTTAGATATAAATAATAGTATGACACTCAAGCTCCTTCCAGTCGGGCCAGTCTCTGTCAAGACTGGAGAGTTTATTACCTACATAATCACCTGTAGGATTGGTGACACTCTTACTGTTTTTCGCCTGTCCGTGGTATATTTCTTCTCACCTTCTCTTTACTGTCTGTTCTCTGTGAAATCTGGTGTTCTGATGCTGAGAAAAACAAGATTGTCATCAGTAAGTTTCTCCATCTTTCCCATCCTGTTTCGATTTCTTCTTACATTTCATTCTCCTTGCAGGACTTTCAGCTTCCAGGGTTTAAGGTTGGATGAAGCTTTACGACTTTATCTAGAAGCCTTCAGATTACCGGGAGAGGCACCTGTAATCCAGAGACTGTTGGAAGCCTTTACAGAACATTGGAGGGTGTGTACTTTGGTGGGAACAAAGCTTAAAACTGAGTTATTTCTTGTGCTTCTGCCATGATGGACGTGTCATTTCAAACTGCCTTTATAAGCTTACTCTGCCCTGTAGGCAGCAGCTGTTGTTTTGTAGGAGATGGCAGTGGTGCATAGATTTCTGGGGTGCTTTTTGGAAGCTTTTTTGGAGCCTGGGATTTTTGTTTCTCCTAGAGATGATTCAGTACCGTGGGCAGGAAAAGGGTTGTATGGGGTCACTGATACTGCTGTTCCTGTAGGACTAATTTCTGCATACGTGTGCCTTTCAGAAATCAAACGGGTCCCCATTTGCTAACAGCGATGCCTGCTTTGCCCTGGCCTATGCAGTTATTATGCTGAACACTGACCAGCACAACCATAACGTCCGCAAGCAGAACGTCCCAATGACTCTGGAGGTGGGTGATACCAGTTCATCAAGAGGCTTGTGTGTCTGTGACCAAACTGTATCCTAAGACATCGTAAGAATGAGAAGATTCTTGAACCGCTGTGGGCTTCTAGAGAGTTCAAGTTGTGTGAGCATCAGTGCAGTGGTGCAGATTTGTCATTCTGATGTCCAGCCTCAGCTTTGCATGTGTTATGTTGTGTCTCTGTTCTTCTGAGCAGGGACAGGGGTTGCTGCACACTGCTGCCACTAATAGTAGCATTTAGTCTTTGGATTTTGAGGCTGTATGTTGAAGAACGCAGGAAAATCTCCTCCATGGAACACAAGTGGAGTACTAATCCTAGGCAAGCACTTAAAGCTGGAGATGTTGGGAACTAACGTTGGTTTGACTTTTTTCAGGAGTTTCGGAAGAACCTGAAAGGTGTGAATGGAGGCAAAGACTTTGAACAGGACATACTGGAAGACATGTACCACGCCATCAAGTAAGAATTAACCTGTCATCTCCTTGTATGCAGAGAGCAAACGAGAGTTGTTTGGTCTGTGAGATTTCTGGAGAGTACCTAAAGAGACTCACTGATTGTGTGCCTGTTTGCCTCAGACCAACTTCCAGCTCCATGTGGGGCTGTGGTAACAAGCCTGTCACAGTGATTGCTCTGGATTTGCATCTTTGGATTCTTGCCACGGTATTTTAATCCACAGAGCTTAAGTTTAAGTTAAAAAATACATTACTTCTGTCAACATGCAAAAGAATGGCTGAACAAGACCAACACATGTGACATGCTGTATCTAAGAAGGCTCTGTTCTCCAGACCAGGCCTTTAGAGTTCTTTAGAACGTTTTATGTGCTAGAGATAGTATCTCATCCCCAGGACAGCCCTGGTGCCCTGACATAACATGTCCAGCTCTGTTTCTTTTGTTCTACTTTCATATGAGGCTGTGCCAATCTCTTTTGCCACCCCTGAAGCTCTTGGCAAGCTGACCAGTATTTGAAGAGAATTCCTGGTGGCTGAGGCCCTGTTGGGCACAGACTAGCTCTGGGCGAGGAGCTTTAATAATAGCTCAGAAATGTAGCCTATCAGGAAATCCCAGGAAATTGAAGCAGAGAGGATTACATCTCTGAGGAGACAAGATGCGACCCTGACTCTCAGCTGGTTTCAATCTGCAGTGGCAGACAGTGATGAGCCAAGGCAGTGGGATTAGGTTGTCCCTCCCTTTTTGGGCCTTCTCTGGAAGGTGGGGATGCTGCCTCTACTAATTATCTAGAAATTCTTCAAGAGGTAGCTGTAGCTTTCAAATAGAGCTCTAGTTTTGATTGGTCTCTCACCATGAGGGTGTTCTTAATGTTTCTAGTAGTGCCCTGAGAGCATCCTCACATCTTCCAATTATCTGCTGCCTCTGTCCCAGTCTATTCCCCTTTATCCTTCCTTCACCAGATACTGTGATTCAGCTTTTTCAGTATGTTCTGTGGCTAAAAAGATTGGAGTATCATTTCAGTAGTGCTCCATCTCAATTAGATTGCCCCGGTGTCATAGTTGAGATTGAGGAACTGTTTGTTTTCTTCGTATTGTTGTGGGGTGGGGAGGGAAATCAGACTATAGTCCATACAGAGTAGTGCATGATCTTTTCAGGATCTCAGCATTTCACTTTTGAGCACAATTTCATTTCCTGAGACTTTCCAAGTAAATTCATTCACTTGCTTCTATTAATATTAATCAAATATGGGTTCTTAGAAAATAAACCATCATTGACTGCAAATGTGTTTTCCTATACAATCTCAGCAATGCCTGCTCTTGTCAAATTCTATGGACACCAGAAACTGAGAAGAGGTTATTTCTTATGCATAAATCAAGAACGTTTTTTTTATAGTTGTTATTAGCACATGAAAATTGCTGCTTTGACAACAGAAACATGTTATTTTCTGATTGTTGCAGAAAGACCTCTGCTTTTCAGACTGGTTGCCATCTGCTCTTCTTAGTAGACCCAAGACTCTTGTTCAATTAGCTGGTGATTTGCAGAGGGTTACCTCTTATGCAATAGTACCCAAGTCTATGGAGTATGTATTTAGGCTCGATATAATTTAACCTGGGATTGCAAGTACTACTTGGCATTAATCATAATTGTTTTATTATCATATAACTTTAATCCAGTTAGAGTAAGGAGCGGTGGTACCCTGGTTATGAATCACCCATCATACATTTGGTTTCTTGTTTTGTCTTTAATTTTGTACTACTTGGCATTCTGATACATGATTTTGGCACAATATGAATATTTGCATTATTCTTACACAAAAGTACTCATGGCTACCATTGACTGCAGTGGTATAAAAATTTTAATTTTTTTTTTTTTTAAATCTGGGAGTAATGAGATATGCAGAGCACTCTAGTGGGGTGGTAATTGGGATGATGAAGCTATGCCAGTGGGCTGTCCAAAATTTCCCATCATTTAACTGCAGTATATGTTGTGTTTTGCACTTCTAGTGTTAGGTAGCTGCTTCTTCAATACCCTTGCACAGTTGCTGCTGGGTGCTGCTGGGAGCTGCCAGATTTATATCCAAAATAGCAAAGACGGGGCAGGGGGGAAGCAGGCAGGCCTAGGAAAATAGAATGTTTCAGGAGCTGGCAAAAATCACTCCAGAATTAGGTATTGCTTAGCTTTGGGACCATGTAATGAAAGGCACTGTGTAAACGTTAGGTTTGGCTCAGAATGAAAAATTCAACCTTTCTGCCTTCCTCCCTTGTAGAAATGATGAGATAGTGATGCCAGAAGAACAGACGGGCCTGGTGAAGGAAAACTATATCTGGAATGTCCTGCTACATCGTGGTGCCACTGATGAGGGAATATTTCTCCATGTGCCTCCTGGAAGCTATGACCATGATCTCTTCACCATGACGTGGGGGCCAACCATAGCAGCACTTTCTTATGTTTTTGACAAGAGCTTAGAAGAAACAATCATCCAGAAGGCTATCTCTGGTTTCAGGTAACTCTTGCATTCATGAAGACCTGGGAGAGTTGAAGTGCGACCATTTGAAGTGTGGCTCTTTACCTGCCAGAGACATCACAATGATTATCAACTATTACTTTTCCTAGCAATTGAAGAGAATTTTATTGTGGCCTACAGTCCTCTAGTTTTGGTCTGTCATTTGCGTTGATTCATCCCATCTTGACCTCTCTTTGTTGCTGCTCACGGTTGGGCTTGACTGCTGTGTTGTAATAAATCAAAGTGCCTAGGATATGTATTATTAAAGTCCAACCTGGTTACGTTTAAAACACCTGCTGACATAGCTGCACTGCTTAGAAGTGAGTGGAAGAAGTCACTCTTACCTTGCACAGTGATGCTGGCAAATTCCCTGTGTATGAACAAAACCTCTGACATGTATGAGGCCATAGCTGTGTTTGAATGTGATGGGGGTTATTTTTTTTCCTTTTTTTTTCTTTCCTAGATGGCCAGTATTCAAAATACTTCCTATCTCTGAAAACTGTATTGGAATGATCTTTGGTCTTGCTGAAATTCAGACCAAAATATGCCTTAAGCATAGTTTCAAAGCTCTGTTAATATACTGCTCTAAGCATGATCTCTTGGAAACTGAACCTTCAATGCTACCACCAATCTCTGCAACTCTCTTAAGTCAAGACAGGGGATTAGGTTTATTGGCTCGGGTGCAAGTGGTCGGTATGTTTAGACTCACTTCTTGGAAGCGATCCTTGCATCAGCACAAGCAAATATCAGGATCTATGGATGAGGATTGAGATTATTTGAGGCATAATAGTAGACATTAGGATTCATGTTGAGGGGGTGGAGATGGTCTAAAATGTCAACAGAGAGGCTTTCTGATTTGCTGTCCTATCTGATTTGCACTTGTCTGTGCTGACTTAATACGTTATTTTCTGTTTTCTTCTTTCCCCAGGAAATGTGCAATGATTTCTGCTCACTATGGCCTTAGTGATGTGTTTGACAATCTCATCATTTCTCTCTGCAAGTTTACAGCCCTCAGCAGCGAGGTGAGTTTGCAAGGGGGGGAAAGAAGCATGGCTTTTAGTATGTCAGAGCTGTCTTACTCTGTTAATTTGCTTATTTTCGTTACCACAGTATCTGTAGATATCCCTCAACCTCAGCCCAGGGTTTTCTGGAGGAGGCAATGAAAAGCAAGGAGTGAAATAGAACTTCCACAGGACAGGTTCGAATATGCAGATTTCCTTCTGCTCACTCACAAGTGGCAGTTTTTTGCAGAGCAGAATGAATGCCATGATGTAGAAAGGTTTATTCCACCTACTTGAATGCAGTGATGTGTAATAGGGTTTGTTTCGTCTACTTGATCTGAGGAGACTTAGATCTCCTTGTGATCAAGATGGTGATCATCCACGATCCCAAACAAGTTTATGCATTTGAGCTGTTGAATAGTTAGTTTGTAGGGCTTATGTGGTGCCAAGAGAGACTCTTTTGTGAGCGTGAGGGGCTCTGCATCCACCCACCGTAAAGGGGTTAGAAAAAACAAATTATTGGTTGGTGTCTGGAGTCTGGTAATAAGATTGACTGTTGAGTCTGCTTTTGGCAAGCCCTAAAGACTGTTTCCATGTGTTGTACTGTGAGAATCAAGTTGGATGACCACCACCAACAGTGGTTGGTGTAAGCTTTTTTTGCCCAAATCTGTGTGTTACAGCATCACCCTGGTTTTTGCCAAGGTGATAGATAGTGTGGGGTAGAGCATGCTTTGTGCTAAGGAGAAGACGTCAGCAACTCCTTTAAAGGGTCAGAACTCACAAAGAATCGCACAGCTTTGCTCCAAGAACCAGTGCAAGACCCACAGGGAGCAAAATAGAATTGCCACACACAATAAAAAGGGAAATAAGTTCATTCAAGACTGAAAGTGTGGGAGTAAAAAGACCAACACAGTTGATATTTTTTAAACTCTTGGAGGGATAGCAGAAAGGAAGTGAGTCTTGCAAATTAATCCAGTGAATGGAATTGGGCTGTAGGAGAAATTGAATTGTTTGGACTGGATGTTTTGTATCACTTGGATTCTGGCATTGGTAGGAGTGACAATAGTCAACCAGGTTGACTGTTAAAAGACAAACCCCAAGTGGAGGTGTGGCTTTAGATTCCCTCTTCCTCCACAGCTCCACAGCAGTAAAGATGATCCTCTCCAGGCGTACCAGACCTCAAGGCTACCAATAGATAACACAAGCAGAGGAATGTCTGCCATGAAACAACTGTTTGACACAGATTTACGCAGTAGAAGCAACTAGACTAAGCCCTCAGAGGCACCAGCTATTGCCAGCTGCATCCCATCTAGTTGTGAGACTGGAATCTGGAGCAGTCTGAGGTCTGTGTAAATTAAGTAAGCGTGTGTTTTTGGTGATGACGTAGAATCAGGGACTTCTGGATTTGGAGAAGGCTGGGAGTTCTTATCTTTGGCCAGATTCCAAGTACACCAATTACTTTCTGCTGTCCTAAATTCCTGTAAGGCTTGGAGACAGTAGTGGAATATGACAACTGAACAAATATTTGAGAGACAGTCTGGTGGAAGGGGAGAAGGGAGGGACTGTCTTCAGGGCCTGAGGAGACGAAACAAAAAGCAGCCGTTAAAAAGCAAGGGAAGAACATCAAAGTGTCACTTAACTGCTAGTTGATTCCCAGGGCAGATCATCCTGGTGATGAGGCATCTTCTCCAACACCAAAATTGCTATGTACTGTCAAGTTGGTTGAAAGAAGAGGAATGGAAGGGAAGGCGGACAGAAATTAAGGGATTTAAGAAGAAATGGAGCACCTCTTCTATCAGGAGAGGCTGAGAGAGTTGGGGTTGTTCAGCCTGGAGAAGAGAATGCTCTGGGGAGACCTTAGAGCAGCCTTCCAGTACCTAAAGGGGGCTCCAGGAGAGATGGGGAGGGACTCTTGATCAGGGAGAGGAGCAATCAGATGAGGGGTAATGGCTTCAAACTGAAGGAGGGGAGATTTAGATTAGATATCAGGAAGAAATTCTTTGCTGTGAGGGTGGTGAGACACTGGAACAGGTTGCCCAGAGAAGCTGTGGCTGCCCTGTCCCTGGAGGGGTTCAAGTCCAGGCTGGATGGGGCTTGGAGCAACCTGGTCTTGTGGGAGGTTGGTGCCCAGGGCAGGGGGTTGGAACTGGATGATCTTTAAGGTCCCTTCCAACCTGAACTGTTGTATGACTTTAAGAGCGAGTGCCCCACTTCTTGATGCACAGTGAAGACTCATACTGACTCAGTGTATAAGTGGTAGGAAAACCCACGTGTGTTTTAATTTGGTGGTTGTGGCTTGTTACCACAGCGCAAAACCAGGAGTGTTGCTCTTTGTGCTCTGAGACCTGAGCGATGGATGTATTCGTGTGGTTTCCCCATAGCAACAATGAAAAAACCAAATTGGTTGTCACATTTCTGCCAGACTTCCAGACCAGCAGTTCTGGTAGAGTTCACCTCTAGATCAAAGACCTGTTTTGATAATGGTTTTGCCAGCAGTCTGGCTGAAGCAAGAGCTAGTTTTTTCAAACTTCAGGCCTGAGATTGGAAGAGCCACATTTTCAATCCATCCTATCCCTTGTCATCTCTCTTCTTTCTTCATGAAGCAGCAAGTATGGGTTTTCTCCACATAAACAAGAGAAGGGCAAAGAGAAATGCAATGAGTTGAAGTAACTGCACAAAAATGGAGCATGTTGTAGTGTGTGGTACTAGCTCACATGGTTGAGGGTTTTTTTCTTGTGTTGGCAGCATATGCTTGGTTGGTTTCAATGACTTATCACCCTTTTTGTATTTTGAAAAGCTGTGAGTGTGTTGAACAGATTATGAGGAATTATGATCCAGCAATTATTGGCAGAGACTCTAAGTCAGGATTCATCATTCTTTCTTCGAGTCTTGCTGTTAATCAGTGGTAGGAGTAGCTTTGCAAGTCAGTGATGCTTTTGGCCATAGTTTCCTCCTCCTCTAACAATAGAGCAGAGTAATTAGTGCTTCAGGAGGAGACGTGGTGCTTCTTGTAGAAGGCTTTGATCCTGGAATGAGTTCCCGTAGCAGAATAAATTAGTGAGTTCTCACCAAGCACTTTCCAAACGTTCTGTATCGTTGTCGCTCTCGGAGAGCTTATGTCGAGGTGGTTTGGTGATTCAGCTTGTATCAGGTAAGCCGTCCTGTCCTTGTTTTTGTGCGAAGCGAATATGAGCTGAGGAGTTACCCGAGCATCGTACGCAGAGTTGTTGTCTTTCCCGTAACCGGTTCTGAACAGTCTGCCCTAATTTGTGTTGAAAAGAAAACATCTCTTGCTGACTGATTGCCACCCCCTCTTTCTTTCCTGCAGTCTATTGAGAACCTGCCCACTGTTTTTGGAAGTAATCCCAAGGCCCATATTGCAGCGAAGACTGTGTTTCACTTGGCCCATCGCCATGGTGACATTCTGCGGGAGGGCTGGAAGAACATCATGGAGGCCATGCTACAGCTTTTCCGAGCAGAGCTGCTGCCCAAGGCCATGGTGGAGGTAATAGCAGCCGGCCCGTGGGTAATTGAGGAGTTAGGGGAGTGAGATGTTGGCTTTTCATAGAACCAGTTCAAAAAGGAGCAGAGTTCTCTTGCAAAGGCCTGGCTTTGGTGAAGTGTGTACAGAGCTAGAAGGGTGTAGTGTTTGAGTTATGTGTAGGCTCCAGCTTCTGCTGCTAGGGCTTCATTTTTTTCTCATTGTACTTTTTGTTGGATTTGAGAAAAGCTAGCATTCATTTTACTGAACAGATTTTGAATATTGTGCAGAAGAAGGACACACAGGTGTGAAGTATTAGGGCACAGCCTATTGCCAGATGGGGGTGAGACTTTACTGGAGGGGTGAGGGGGTGAAGAGCTGGGGTACATGTGGCTGGTTGGGTGTAGTGTTTCATCACTAAGTGAAACATTTACAGGCTGGAGGGGGGGAGGGAAGGTTACAAAACAGTAGACAATTGATCATATACATTTTCTGGACTGTTTTCAAGGTTGAAGACTTTGTGGATCCTAATGGCAAAATCTATCTGCAACGTGAGGAGACACCGTCTAACCGGTGAGTGGTGTAGATGGCCCAGGCAGTCCTTTTTGTGCCAAAACTGGAGACTAATATGATTTCTTGTTTTCTCACCGATGCTGTTGTCTTCCGACTTGCAGTGGTGAATCTACAGTGCTGAGTTTTGTTAGCTGGCTCACCCTCAGTGGGACGGAGCAATCTGGTATGAGAGGACCATCTACAGAGACTCAAGAAGCAAAGCGGATGGCTCTGGAATGCATAAAGGTAACACACAGGCTGTAAAAGAACCTGCTTTTGTTCATGGTGACAGTACTGCATGGGTAACAGGCAACAGAAGCATAAACATGTGTGTTTCTAGGCAATGTTGCAGGTTCCAGAGGACTGGGGAATTGTGAGAACCTACAGAGGAACGTATCTACATTTACATCTACAAAGGGTCTTATGTGCTGGTTGGCACAAATGTAGTAACGCATGAAAATGGGAACCATTTCCCAGAGGAGGCTGGAACCTGCCCTTGGCATCACAGTGCTGTAATTGAAGACAAATAAATAAATTATTTCCAAGACAGTGTTAAGGTGTGTGGTGCCAACAAAAGATGAACCTGGGGTTTCAGCACCGTGTGGACAGAGGAATTATCTGTTAAAAATCTGTCTAGCACAGATCGGGTCTGTAGGAGGTGATTGGTGTTAAAGGAATGAACTAACTGGCAGAGGTTTCCTCCAGGTAAAGCCACTATCTGTATCTTTCCTGGGAACAAGCTGTGTTTTTGGAGGATCTGTTTGTATGCCTTCCCTATCCCCCAGATGCACAATCCTCTTTTCTGTCTTTTGCAGCAATGTGATCCTGAGAAGTTGATCACAGAAAGCAAATTCCTCCAACTTGAATCCCTCCAGGAGCTCATGAAGGTGAGAGAGATATCAGGCAAGGGATTGGACTGGTGATGGAACAAGTATGCTGTGCATAATCATGGATGTGTGCTGTGTACTTGCCTCGTTCCTCTGTCCCCAGAGGAGGTCTTGGACCTATTTGGGATATGAAACCAGTCATTAGTTCAGCCATCACGTGTAATTTCTGTGCTGGCAGCCACAATTACTTTAGTAGTAGAGTAAGACATTAAATTGTGGAATGTGTTCTAAAAGCCTTGAGGAGCTCATGGAAAGAAATATGTGTAGCTCTGCATAGAACCTTAAGGTTATGCTTTTTCATCTTTTCTGCTGTGCTTTGTGCCTAATGAGAACATTCTAAAAGGCTGCTTTGGAGGCAAGAAGTGTACAGAAATCTTTGATTGCTGTGGGAGACTTAATAAGGCTGGACTCAGTGTCCTAGAGAAGCTTATCTCCCCAGGGTAGGTAGTTACCTGGTTCTGGTAGTGGCTTCTCAGGCTCGTATGAGTTTGAGACCACTCCAGGGTGTGAAACGAATTTGGCTGCTGGCTCACCATTTCCAAAAGCAAATTGTGCAACCCTTGCAGGGGTACAGTGTGGTGTGTTGTTTCATTCCATGGCTCCTTAAAGTGCAAGGGCCTCTCCCTTCAGGCTGCTGTAATTGCAATTCACTGGCCTCATCAATAGGGCACATGTTGAGGAAAGGTTTACTTACTAAGGCTTGCCGTAGAGGTTCAGAAGAATAGGTACTGAGTTTCAAAATAAAGCTGAGTAAGTAAACTCCAAAGAATAATACTTAAAACAGCTAAAGCAGAACTTGCTGTTTGGATCACACAAAGGACCACTATGTTACTGGCCCACGTGGACAAGTGGTGACACAGTTTTTGTGTGCCACCTCAGTTCTGGAGGAACATTTTGCTCTTACCTCTATGTCAGGAATTTTCCCTTCCTATGCAAACTGATGGCTTGAGAGGAATAGTTCCAGTACTCGTAGTCATTCCTAATTATATCTGCCTTTTCTGTGCTTCACATTCCTCTTCATCTGAGAGACTGTGTCAGAATTTAACATCTTTTAAGTTCATAATGCATCTTGCACAATAAAAAAACAAAAAAAAGTAATTTTCTATATATTTAGCTTGACCTTTATCCAATGCATTTTGGATGGACTATGCATGACCTCACCAGACAGTGGAGTGCAGCTTTGCCCAGACTCAGAGCATTCCTTTGGTCCTCACTTGGTGGTCCCCCAGTTTTGAGGGCTTGTGATTCACAAACATTTCCTCGCTTTTCTAGGCTCTGATCTCCGTGACTCCTGATGAGGAGACATACGATGAAGAGGATGCTGCCTTCTGCTTGGAGATGCTTCTGAGGATTGTGCTGGAGAATAGGTATGACCTTGAAATACACACAGATTCAGTGTAAATGTCCCTGCTTTACTGCAGCTGCTGCCTGGGTCCAGGGAATGAGTTCCTTATGTGCTCGATTTGCCAGCTGAAGCAGCATGTGGCTTAGCAATTCCACCCTGGCATCTGCAAACAGAGGGGCGATTCGCCCGTGAGTTATTGCTTGTATCCTGCAATTTGGAGAACATCAGCTAAACTCTGGAGGGAGAATTCTCCCACCTGATCGCTTCGCAAGTAATGAAGTAAATAGGAAAATTGACGGCTTTGTTGTTTCTCTGTGTCTGTTCTTATATCTCCCTGCTGGAGTTTTTAATTGAAATGAAGAAATACTGGGTTCTCTGGAGTTCTGGGAGAGGTAGCTGGATGTCTCAAATCTGTTCATCCTGCCCTTTCCCTCCTCCCCGTTGTGGCTAGGGACCGTGTGACCTGCGTCTGGCAAACTGTCCGAGACCACCTCTATCACCTCTGTGTCCATGCGATGGAGTTCTGCTTCCTGGTGGAGAGGGCGGTGGTGGGGCTGCTGAGACTGGCAATTCGGCTCCTTCGTCGGGAAGAAATCAGTGCTCAGGTAAGGGCTTTTTGAAAGTCTGTCACCGGGGGGTTTGTGGCTGCACCTGTCAACACAGGAAACCAGTTGCTGTTGAATGAGCCCACATTTAACCTGTCTGTGCTGCAGGAAACAACAAACAGCAGCTGTAAGCAGCTCTAGATAAATGGAGAATGACGTGTGGACCTGCTCTGACAGGGGGGTTAGACTAGATGATCTCCAGAGGTCCCTTCCAACCCCATATGATTCTGTATAAATAATAGGGTGTGATATTCTTGTCTCCTTCTCTGGCCAGGTTCTCCTCTCATTACGTATCCTGCTCATGATGAAGCCAAACGTGCTCTCCAGAGTTAGCCATGAGGTTGCCTATGGCCTCCACGAACTCCTGAAGACCAATGCTGCCAACATTCACTCCGGGGATGACTGGTACACGCTTTTCACCCTCCTGGAGTGCATTGGGTCTGGGGTGAAGCCTCCTGCAGCCCTGCAGGTTACAGCAAGGGCAGATAACGACACAGGTAAGACAGGCCAGCTTTTGCTGGGAAATCTGATGCCTGCCTGCCAGATAAGCAGCTGCTTCCTCAAGCTTTTCAATTAGCAAAGGGGACTGCAAGAAAACAAAGCTGATATTAAACTACATTAGCAAGATTAAAACCAGCACCTGCTGTTCACTCCTACCCCGTGCTCTGTCCCTGTCTCTACTCTGCCATCTCTTCCTACTCAGCGAGCAGCAGTCCAGGTGCTAGTCCCTGGGGGAGCAGTGGGAGGAAAACTGATATCAGTTGTAGCAGCTGTAGAAGGTCTTTGCTCTACCCAAGGAGCATTTTCTGCTGGTTGTGGTCTGGTGCCTTGGGTAATGGAGCCTTAATCTCTCATCTGGGTGTGTAATGTAAACTCAGCTGTTGTTCCTGTCGTACTCGCTTCCTTTGTGGGACTGATTTCTTTCTGTCCCCATTTTTAAGGATTCCATAAAGGGAGTTGTTCTTAAAAAAATATATTTCCAAATCTGTTTGTATTCAGGGTGCCTGAACCGTTCCCACAAGACCAACCCACTATTTCCCTCTTCTCTTGACTGTGTTAGAAAGTCTTTTCAGCAGACTGTTCCTGTTTGGCTTTAGCCAGCTGGCAGCATGTTTGAGGCTGACAGCTTCAGACTTTTAAAGCAAACAGTAAGAAAAGACTTCTCCAGAAGTCTTTGTTTTCCCCTCTGCTTTTCTAGAACTTCCTTGCTGGGTCCTGATGCTTTGGGTTAGACAGATGGGAGAAACCTGATTTTGCAAAACCCCTGTGGCCTTTGCCTTCTGGGCTAATGCTGGGCTGTCTTCTCCCATCACATGTTTTTTTAAACTGCTTCTGTCTCTGCTGATTGAGCAAACTACTTGACTGTGACATCAGTTCTCTTTACCTCCTTCTGAAAATGTTTGGTGCAAGTTTGTCTGATGGTGAGTTTCTAGATACTGTTGAATGATGGAGAGAATGAATTTTGGCTTCTAATTAACATTATATCAGTAGCTTAAATTTGGCTCTTGCTAAGATTTCTGTGCTTGGGACATGGGAAATTCAAAGTTATGCTAAAGGTCAGGGAAGGTCTAGTGAGAGGTGTCCTTGCCCATGGCAGGGGGGCTGGAACTCAATGATCTTTAAGGTCCCTTCCAACTCTGACCATTCTGTGATTCTATGAAGGTACATCTGACACGTGTGGAACATGCTAATGTAGATTGCTGTTCATTAGAGAGACTTCACCAGTATTAGTGTGGAGCTGAGTGACCCCTGAGGCCCTCCATGAGTCATGTCATTTCTTGTCGTGCCGTTGGAGTTGTCTTGGCTGAACCTAGCACCTCCAGTTGTTCTTAAAGAGTGTGATACATCTGATTCTTCCCCTAGAGTCAAAGCATTGAACTTCCTGCCCTTTTAAATCCACGGTCAGGCTGGCAAATGACATGGCAGAGGATGGAAAGCCCCTTCCCTCTGAAAGGAAAAGCCATACATACCCACAGGGGAGAAACAGTGTCAGACATCTGTGTTTCTTGCTGTCTCCTGTGCTTCCTCGCACAGAAGGAGAGGCCTAGACCAGTTTCTTCCAAGGCCCACTGGTGGTTCCTCCCTGATGCTGATCTGACTAATCTGCATTGCTTCTCCCTTATCCACAGCTATTTCTTCCAAGTTCTTGTTGTGGCTTTGATCTAAAACCCTTGCCTTTTTGTCTTGAAGGTGCTCAGTCAGACAGTGAGGTCTCCTCCTCCTACCACCCAAGTGACACGAGCCTGGACCGTGGCTACACCTCGGACTCAGAGGTGTACACAGACCACGGGAAGCCGGGCAAGATGCACCGCTCGGTGACAGACGTGGATGTCGTGAACAGTGGCTGGCTAGTGGTGAGTAGCAATGGGTTCCCGGTGCCTGAAGAAGACCACTCCTAGCATGGCTGTGGGTTGAGGGTGTGTTAGGGAGAGAAAGAAGAAGACAGTAGTAAGAGGACCTGACAGTGTAAAGGGAGGATGGGGAAGAGATGAAGAGGAGAAGAGATGGAGAGGAGAAAGCTTGGAGGCAAATGAGGAAGAAAGGGAAATGGATCTTGCAGAAACATTATCTGTTAGCTTCAGAAGAAAGGCCCCTTCAGCGTGTGCATGAGGTGCTGCTTGTCATGCTGCCCTCTCCTGCTACCCTCTTGCTGTGCCCTGCAGGTGGGGAAAGATGACATCGACACCTCCAGATCAACGCCTGGGCTCAGCAGGCTGGGGCCATCTCCTCTTGTCAACCAGTACAGCCTGACTGTGGGGCTGGATTTAGGCCCGCACGACACAAAGTCTCTCATGAAGTGCGTAGAGTCCCTGTCCTTCATCGTGCGAGATGCTGCCCATGTCACACCTGAGAACTTTGAGCTCTGTGTCAAAACCATCCGCATCTTTGTGGAGGCGAGCTTGAATGGGGGTAAGGTGGCCTTTGGTTTGACTATCAGGATGGGGCTTGGGGTGGCCGGTCAGCAAGAAGCGTGAAGTATGTTGTCAGGGAATGAGTCCCCACCCCCTAGAAGATGTATCTGCTGTGAGAAAAATGTCCTGGCTCCTGCTGGCAACAGGGACCTTATGCTTCTCTCTGGGATGGAGGGGAGGTCTGGATCTGATGTGGAGGTAGCAGTATCTACCTGAAGTATTATGCTGAAGGCTGTTCCTGAGGGATGCTCTTCAAGTGGGTTCTTGTCATTTCTCCACTGGGCATATCAAAAGGTGGCTGCTTTCTGTGGGGAAAGGCAGAAAAATTTTGTGGTGGAGTGTGTATGTGGTATGTTGCTGCCTTTCTAGGATACAAGTCCCAGGAGAAGAGGGGGAAGAGCCACAGGTATGACAGCAAATCCAGTCGGTTAAAAAAAAAGCCAAAGGAGAGCTCCGCGCGGCGATCACGGGTCTTGAGCCAGCACCAGGCACACACACACAGTGACGAGGACGAGGACGAGAGCATCCCTGCCAGCTACCACACTGTGTCTTTACAGGTTAGTCAGGACGTAAGTATAGCAAGGATTTCCTCCTCTCCTTTCCCATACTCGGGGCCTTGCTGGGGAGCCGCTGGGATTCTCTGTGGGGGAGAGGAAGGGGGTGTTGCACCCTGGGTTAGTGGGTGCTGGGTGACAGAGGGTGGCTTTGGTGGCAGTGAAAGAGGAAGACTGCAATTTGAACCAGCAAAAGCAGAATAGCAGAGGAGAGAAAAGACGAGCGAGGACTTGGTGGCATCTGGAGCTGTGAGTCACTGTAGTAGGGCAGATGGATGTGGATCAAGGGCATTTGGAGGCAGGAGGTTCATGTGGAATTAGTGGGGGGAGTCTGACATCATCTGAGCTTGTGGAGCAGGGAAAGCCCTGTGAGCTGAGGCACTGGGATTACAAGTACAGAGGACTGGGATGAGGGAACCATTTCTGCCTCCAGCTGGTACTTCAGAGGTGTGAAGGCACAGGCCTGCTGGCTGCCAGGCTGTTGGGCCTCAGTTCAGTAGTAAAGTGACTAGAATGCTGTCAGTTGCCCATACAGAGCTGTTCTGGGGGAGTTTTGTGTATGCTTACTGCATTTTTTTGTTTGTTTGTTTAAAAAGCAACAAAAAAAAAAAAAGTTGCAGAGTTGTGCCTGGACAGCATAACTGTCCTGGGTTTCTCCCTGTGGCTGGGGGAGTCAATGCTCTGTGCCTGGAAAGGCTCCGTTCTTTCTCCAGGCAGGATTGGGATGCTGTTCCTCGAAGATGGGATTGGCGTGGCTACCGAACTGACATAAATATTGCTGAAGGTGCCACTTAGGGAGGGCGCAGACAGCAGGGCCTGACACCATTTCCATAGCTATAGGTGGTTACGTACATCCAGGAACCAGGCTTGAGTAGCTGCCAGCCTTTTAGCCTTGCTTTGGGGAAGAGCAGAGACCGGGCTCGGTTGAAAAACTTTAAGTCCCGTGTGTTGCTTAATGCGATGTTTTGATTTGCAGCTCCTGGACCTCATGCACACCTTGCACACCCGAGCGGCCACCATCTACAGCTCCTGGGCAGAGGAGCAACGCCATCTAGAGACAGGAGGGAGGAAAATCGAAGCAGATTCCCGAACGCTGTGGTCCAACTGCTGGTGCCCTTTGCTACAGGGTAAAGCCACCCCCTTGGAATGAGGCTTGAGCGGAGACACCTCCAAAATGACAGCAGCATTCGTGAGAGTTGGGCAGCCAAGAATTAAGTGCAGAAAGCGGGTGCAGGTTGTTTTTTAGGGGCTGTGTACCTCAGACCCACCAAAAGGTATCTTTAAACATGAGTTAGCTGCTAGCTTCCTTCTGGACCTGACAGTAGATTCCCAGTCTGTGGTCTGGAACAAGCATAATCCTTTTCATATTTTTTTTCCTACTTTTTCCCCAGAGAACGTTTGATGTTTGTTAGATTTCTCTTCCTAGGCTGGGGAAGCAGGGATGTGACATTTTCCCTGTGGGCTTTGCCCTGAATCCCTCTCTTGCAGGTATTGCCTGGCTGTGCTGTGATGCCCGACGCCAGGTACGGATGCAGGCACTCACTTACCTGCAGCGGGCCCTCCTGGTACATGACCTGCAGGCCCTGGATGCTCTGGAATGGGAGTCCTGCTTCAACAAGGTAACCTCCTGGCTGGGCTGGGCACGTAGACTGGGCAGCATTGTCACCCAAGAGCAAAGCTGTGTACAGAATGATGTCCTACTTCACCACTGTCTTCTTGAGTAGCTTGTTCACCACAACAGACAAGGTGTTCCCTGCTCTGATCCTGTGAAAAGTTCCTCTCTCTGCGTAGGCTTTTGACAGACCCTCTTGGATTATTGAAATTAATCCACTCCTTTCCATTTCCCATTGCTTTTCCCATGCTCTCTGCCCAGAAGCCACCAGTTGCAAAAGCCATCTCCTTCCTGTAAGTCTGTCTATGCAGATCTCATCAGTCGTTTCTCAGCTCTGACATACCGATGTGTCTGATCCATCAGGTGCTGTTCCCTCTGCTAACCAAGCTACTCGAGAACATCAGCCCAGCTGATGTTGGTGGGATGGAAGAAACTAGGATGAGAGCCTCAACACTACTCTCCAAGGTGAGCTCCTGCTGTCTGAAAGCTCAAGGGAAACCATGTTCTTCAAGAAAACCAAAATGTTTGCTGTATCAGCTTCTCAGCATCTCTGATCTGGATGGGTGGAGAGAAAAGTATTTCACTTGGTATTAGTTGAAGACAGTCTGTTCTAGTGCTGAAATGGTGGATGTCATAAACTGATAGCACTGACCTAAAGCAGAGAATCTTGAAGGGCTGGAAGACCTTCATCTGGTGATGGCTTCATGCAAAGGAGACGAGATTCACTCCTCTACATACGCAGCTCAGAAGAGTGGAGGCCTCTTGTGTCCTCAGGCTGGGCCTGTGTGTGCTCCTGGTCTGCCACAAGGAGGGGGAATTCCAGATTTGCAGGACTGGCTCGTCAAGCTGTGAGCAGCAGCCCTGACACTGCTTGTTGACAACAGTTGTGGGTTTTTTTTGTTCTAGGTGTTCCTACAGCATCTCTCCCCACTGCTCTCCCTGACCACCTTTGCTGCCCTGTGGCTGACAATCCTGGACTTCATGGACAAATACATGCATGCTGGCTCCAGTGACTTACTGGTAAGGTGCTGAAAGTGATGCTGCTGCTGCTGTGCCTCGAACAACCACTCATTGGTTTTAATCTTCTAAATTTGAAATGTGTTTTGGTTTGGGTTTGTTTGGGTTTTTTTTTTTTTAACCCTTTTAATCCTTCCCAAACCATTTTGTTCCATGGCCTCTCCCTTTGGCCTCTGTTTCCACGGCAGCCCATCAGCTGCTTTGGGCTTTTGTTCACTGCTCTATGTCCCTTCCTTGTGTCCTGAGGAGTGTCTCTGATTACAGCTGGAGGCCATCCCTGAGTCTCTGAAGAACATGCTGCTTGTAATGGATACAGCTGGGATATTCCACAGTGCTGACTCACGGACGGGATACTCGGATCTCTGGGAAATCACCTGGGAACGGATTGACTGTTTCTTACCTAGGCTGCGGGATGAGCTCTTCAAACAGACAGTCATCCAAGGTATGAGGGGCTGAGAAACCTTAAGAAAACAGATCTGGGACCCAGTGCTTGCACCTTGTCGAGTTCCCAGGTGCCATTGTGCTCGGATGTTGGTGGAATGATAGTTACAGGAGGCTGTGGGAGTGAGGAGTGAGCAAACTGGTGTATGGGCTCACTACTTGTTTTGTTTTCCTAGATCCTGTCCCCAGCATCCCAACGGAGCAGCAGCATCAGAAATCGATAGTGTCTACCCTGCCCCCTTCTCCTGTGGGGGATGTGAGACCAGCCCCCCACCTGGCTCCTTTGGAGAAGCCCTGTGAACTGGGTGCCAATGGTGAGTCCTGTTTTCTTCTTTCTGGAATCATCTTCCTAGCACGGTGGCGTGGATCTGCTTTTTTCCTTGGTTTAGTGTGGTCTAAACCAGGGTTTACTGTTGTGCTTCCAAATGGAGAGATTGTGACCTTCTCACTGAGGTTATTGGGGTGGGCAGAAGTTGAGGCAGAACACCTGGGATGGGCACCTCTTCCTCCTCAATGTCCTCGCATGTGGAAGGGGCAAATCTGAATCTTTGTCAGGGCCTGTGTAAGGATATGTTTTGTCTCTTCTTTTTCCAGAGCCTGAGCGAGTGGCTGCACCTGCCTCACCCACCATCAGCACCTCCACCTCTCCTTCCTTCCCAGCATCAGCTCCACCGAAGACAAGCCCCGTTACGGACATACCTCCTACGACAGCGCAGCCGCCGCTCATCCTGCAGCCTCTCGCCTCACCCCTGCAGGTTGGGGTGCCACCCATGACTCTGCCAATCATTCTCAACCCGGCCCTAATCGAAGCCACCTCTCCTGTGCCCCTCTTAGCTACTCCACGGCCCACTGACCCCATGACAACCTCCGAAGTCAATTAGTTGGAGGGTGTCGGAGAACCGTCTGCTGAAGGAAGCTCTGTGGGTGGAGGAACCTGGCCAAATGTTATCTGGTAGTGGGCATGTTTGTTTTAGAAGATGATGCCAACCTGAGCAGAAGGGCTGCTGCTGCAATATCCCCTGGAGCACGTCACATTCTGCTCCCTTCTTGTGGCAACCACCTAGAAATCCCTGTCTTCTCGGAGGGGTCCCTGCTCTCCTTCCTGCCTTTCACAATCTCAGGGGCCAGGCAACGCCCGCACCCAGCAGCCTGGGACCAAGCTGCCACCAGTTCATCTGGTGAAGAGAGGGGGGAAAAAACCACCCTTTGATCTCACACCAGAGAGGGGCTGCAGTCCAGGATTATTCAGTCCACTCCCTGGACAATTCTCCAGCCATTCCCTAGCTTTTCCTGCCCATGCTTCTGGTCGCACTGCTTTGTTTGGGCTCTGGGCATGCCTGCGTTCAGCAAGTTGAGGTTTTTTTGTGTAGAAACATGGATTGCTTACAGCGCAGCTCCCAGCTTGCTACGTAGGGCTTCTTGTCTGCTGTAGCCACGTGTTTTTCTTCTGCAAGGTGGATCAGAGCAATCCCCACACCAGGCAGGGAGAGGGCAAGCAGGGGAGTCTGGTAGGGGCAGCGCTGCTTTCCCCCCCCCATTCCTCCTGTAAGTCTAATCAGGCTTTCTGGCCGGAGAGGGCAAATTCAGAAGGCTCTGCCTCATTGAGCAGATGAGAAGGACACAGGGAGCCCCGTGAGCTGAGAGCAGAACACCGTGGCTACCTCTCAAACAGCTCTTGGGGAGCCACTCTCCTGGGGGGCACAGCAGCACCGTGTTGTCCACCTCTCACTACATCGGCTTCTTGGTGTCCCACCCCGTTCCTTAGGAGAAAATCCTCTTCTGTTGGGGATCTGTGGCACGAGTCTGCTGTGCTTTCTCTTGGAAGCTCTCCAGAGATTGCACCCTTCTTGCATCTTCTAGTTGTTGGGAGCCCACCTCCTCCTCCACCTAGAACAGCTGAGGCCCTGGTAGTCACTCTTGTGCTTCTGCGTTTCAGCAAGGATGTCCCGCTCTTCCATCCCCTCGTGCCCAGAGCAGAGCTGGCTGCCTGGCAGGTCCTGCATCTCCGTTCTTCCTCCTCTCTCGATTAGTTGGCTTAAATTCTCAATAATACCAGTCTCGGAAATCCCACTGGTGACTGGGAGGGGGCGTGGATGTGACTCCAACCCAGTGTATCCTGTACCGAGAGGAACCTCTGGTTGGGGTGGGAGTACAACCGGTGTACATATAGAGTAAATGGCTACAAATCCAACGGACTTTTTACAGTGTAATAAACACATCCTGTAAATGAATGCTCCGGTGTGGCACTCCTTTTCTGTCACGGCTCTCAGAGCTTTGGGAAGAGAGGAGTTTAGTTGTCGGGGTGCCGTGCCCGGCTGCCAGCCCCCTGGTTCCATACAGCAGGATCCTCCAGCAGACTGCTTTTGGCTTTGGGGAGCACGGAGGGATTTGCCCTAACTCATGGAGGGGGCCCCAGTGGAGGTTGGCCATCAAGGGGCTAAGAAGGAATGGTTGCCATCATGGGCAAAGCAGAGCTGTGACAGGGGGAACGCTCTTGCTTCTGGTAAGAAGTGTGGGCTGTGGAATCCCTGGTGGTGTGTTGGTGTGTGCTCCTCCAGTGCCAGGAGTGAGGGCAGGGACGAGGGATGAGGAGCATGTGGCCAGCACACAGACCTTGGTGACAACCTGGCTGGCTTGGGAGAAAGGAGCAGGTTCTGTCGGATGGGGAAGAAATCCTCCTTTCCACTGACAGGATTCGGAGAAGGCGCTGAGACATCCTGGTCTCTTCCAGGGCTGGTGCTTGCCGTGGATGTGGGCAACCACGCGTACTTCCCTCCTGGTGGTGTCTGCTCTGTCTCGGGGCAAGACGCAGTCAGTGCCACGGTGTCCATGGGGTGTGTGAGGCACCAGTGCCCTCCCTATCGCAGGGATTCCGAGGGGCTCCTCCGGACTTGGTAAGGGGTTCAAAAGCTGGGAGTCTGTCTGAACTCTGCACGAGCAGGGAATCTAAATATTGCGTAAGAGAGGAGTAAATCTAGGAAAGTCCCGTTAATAAATCTTGGTTCCCTTACCCCATTTTTCACCGTTCCTGGAATATTTTCATTGCAGCCTTCTCTTCCTTGCCCTCCACTCCTTCCAGATCTTGTCCCTCCAGCCCTTGGATGTTTTCATTCATGTGTTTGGATCTTTGTGCAGCCTGTCTACACCCAGCCCTCCCCTCTGCCTTGTCTTTCTGAGCCTTCCCTTCTATTTACAGCTCTGTTTTTCTGAGCTTGTCTCCAAAACCCTCGCTGAAACCTTTAGATGATTAACTCTTTGTAAACCATTGCTCAATTGCCCAGTGCCTTGATGTCAGCGTTTCTGCCCTCTGATCACCAGACAGTCCTTGGACTTCTTGGAGTGATGTCAGGTAAATCCCAGATTTTCCCTGCTGCCTTCAGATAGGGTTTGGTTGGTTTTTTTGGGGGGGGGGGGCGGAATGAGAGGGATGCAAACCCAGTTTCTGCTGAGAGCGTTACATCTTAATTCAGACAATTGCGGTGCAAAGCAAAAGCCACCCGAGGAAACTGCAGGAAGCAGGACTGGAATGGAAAGAATGTTGACTGGAAGGATGGACGGAATTGCACTTTAAACAGTTTTCACCAGACTGTAAATAGAAATGGACTGGAAAACCAAAAAAAAAAAAAAAAGTCTTTGAATGTTGTTTGGATTCTGCAGTGATGAGTTTTCATGTGGTAGAGAGAGAAAAAAAATAACAGGGAAAGCGACCCGAAAAGAGAATCAACTGACGGGTGCCATGTGCTGCGATCCGTGGTTTTATTGGTAAAAGTCTCTTGAACTCTACTTGTAACTTAAATTTCATAAAAGATGGGGACCCTGTTGGGTGACTCCCCGCGGCTGTTTGGGGAGGAGCGCTGTTCTCCACGCTCGCTTTCAGGTTTATCCCAGTCTATACTTTTTTTCTCTAGTCCTGGATTTCTTTCTCCTTTTTACAGGTCTGACTCCCTGTTTTCCAGAGGAGGCTGGACAGACATCACCGTAGCTTTGGTTTTTTCTGTTCCCATTTACATCAAGAACTCCCACCGCTGAAAGAGACTAGAGATAGGTATTGGGATTTAGTGGGGGGGTGTTGGAGGGGGGTGTCACTGTGGAGCTGGTGCTTTCCTTATTGCTGTGGAGCTTCCCAGGGGGAGAAGGCCCTGTGGAAGGACAAGCCCTGGTGGTAAAACGTGATATTTGTGAAACTGAAACAATGCTGTTTTTAAGATTCAAAATGATTTCCCCAAAGTATGTTTTTTAAAAGTTCCTAATTCCTAGAAATGCCAGCTGTCCAACTCCTCTGGAAAAAATCCAGCCCCCGGGGATGGAACCCAAAGTATCCCGTGCTCCATTTTGTTGCCCCACCTGCAGGGAAAGCAGCCTGGGGGGGGTGGGGGGTGGTGGTGGGGTGTCTGTACCCCTCACCCCATGGTCCTGGGGCTCTCTGAGCCCCCCACCAGGGCTGCTGGAGGCAGCCACAGCTGCGACGCTGGCCCCTTGCCCGCCGGCGTGGGGGCTGCCGGGAGAGGGAGGGCCAAGGCCCCCCCCGTTGGCCACCGGTGGCCAGAAAGGCAGGGGGACAGCTTTGGGAGCACAAAAGCTCTGGAGGTGGAAAGTTTGGGGAACTGATGGGCTTCAGCATCCAGGAGAGTCCCTGGGGTTGTGAGGAGAGTGTGATTTGGGCTGTAGGAAGATGAGATCCCCCTCTCGTGTCGTGTGTGTGTCCCCCCCCCCAGACTACAAGTCCCAGTATGCAATACTGCTCCTCCAGTTGTATAACCAGCACCCCGGCCCTTGAGAGGTGCTGGTGGGTGGCTAGACATCTTCTCCCACCCGGACCAGGGCAGCTCCTCGCGGTGGGAAGGTGTGGGCTCCACCAGCACCAGCCCTTCCAGGGCCTGAGGGGTGCCCCCCCACCCCTTTGGCTGTGCCCCTGCGTTTTGGGACTTGCCGTGGGGTGGGAAGGGGGTTGGGTTATGGCCGAGTTACCGACAGGGAAACGGGGTGGCCGCGGTCTGGCCGCATCCCGGCAGCTCTGCCAGGGGAAGTGATGCTTCCCCTTCTCTTTTCAAGTTTTCCGGAGATTTCTCCCGGCGGCGGGGCTGGTGGGCGGCTGCTAAACTTAATCCCGAGCAGAGAGTCTGGGAAAGGACAGGTCAGGATAACGGGCTCGGAAAGGTCAGGATAACCGGCCCGGGATGCTGCAGGAAGGAGGTGGCTCCCAGCCTGTGGGGCAGCCAAAGTGTCACCAGCCCTTCAGTGGGACCCCCAACATCTGTCAAGGCAGGGGCTCAGCCTTGTCCTCCCGGATGCTCAGCCTCTTCCCGCGAGGAAGAAGAGGGGACGAAGGAAGGGGTTTTTTTTTTTGTTACCTGGTGCTGTACCTCCCCCCTCACCCCTGCACTCAGTGTTGTGGGGCCACGCTTGCTGGAGGACCCCACAGCTCCTGCCCCACGGTGTTGGGGGCTGAGAGCATCACCTGGGGCTGGTGAAGGGGGGCGGGGGTCAAGTCCCCAGCGCCACACACCCGGCTCCTGCTGTCCCATCCCGTCTCGGCAGAGGCAGATCTAAGAAGGGGGTGTTCGCAGCTGCCGTGTGTGTGTCCGTACCCCCCTTCCCACCTCCCTCCCCCCCCCCGCTCTCCACGCCGTTTTTACCGAGCAGGACCCTTTTCCCCCCACACCCCGGCCGTGTCCCCGCAGCCGACGGCGCTCGGGGGATGGCGCGGATGGGACCTCCTGCCCCCCCCGACCCCAGCTTGGGGGTTCCCCCGCTCTCCCCCCTGCCCTTCCCGGTGCCACCGCGTCCCCGTGTGTCTCCCCGCCCCCGGGGGCGCCAGCGCCGCCGCCACGTGGCGCCCGGGGCCGCGCCGGCCCGTCCCCACCGGACGGGGCGGGCCCTGTCCCGCCGGCGGGACCCGCCCCCCCCCGCTTCCCAGCCCCTCCCTCAACCTCCCCTTTGGCCACGCCCCCCACCCGCCCCGAGACCACGCCCCTCTTCCCCTCCGTGCGCGTCACACCCGGTAGCCCCCGCCGCCGCGGGGCATGCCGGGAGTTGTAGTCCCGCCCGGGATGGTCGTGGGAAGGACTCCATGGGTGTCCCCTCCACGGCTCGGGGCGGGGGGCGAAGGGACAATGACAGAGGCAGGAGGGCCGCTCACAGCCTTTACTGGGGACAACCCCCCCCCCCGCCCCATCGCTTGGCCACGCCCTTTTCGCGTCGCTGTGACATCATCGTGACGACAGACGAGGTGGAAACACCACCCCCCGTATTCCACCCCCCCGCGCCTCGACCCTGGTCGCGGGGTTGTGGGGTGGCGGTGTGGGGGGCGACACGGCGGTGTGGGGCTGTAGGGCGGGGGTGTTATTGTGGGGTCTGGGGGTCTATGAGGGCTGTGTGTTATTGTAGGGTCGCTGGTGTTATTGTGGGGTGTAGGGACCTATAGGGACTGTGTGTTATTGTGGGGTGTGGGGACCTATAGGGGCTGTGTGTTATTGTGGGGTGTGGGGACCTATAGGGGCTGTGTGTTATTGTAGGGTCGCTGGTGTTATTGTGGGGTGTGGGGCTGTATGGGGGCTATGTGCTATTGTAGGGTCTGGGGGTCTATGGGGGATGTGTGTTATTGTGGGGTCTCTGTTGTTATTGTGGGGTGTGGGGCTCTTAGGGGCTGTGTTTTATTGTAGGGTCTCTGGTGTTATGGTGGGGTGTGGGGTTCTATGGGGGCTGTGTGTTATTGTAGGGTCACTGGTGTTATTGTGGGGTTTGGGGCTCTATAGGGGCTGTGCATTATTGTAGGGTCTGGGGGTCTATGGGGGATGTGTGTTATTGTAGGGTC
>JAOQGH010000002.1:18090305-18114360 GCA_025769975.1 Gallinago jamesoni
CCCCGTTGCCCCCCCCCCCCCCCCCTTTCCCCACGGCAGGCTGACAGTGCTTTCCCCATCTCCCCCCAAAAGCCCCCCAGTGGGTTCCCCCAGGCAAACTGGTGTTTTCACCGGCGAGGAGCTGCTGCCTTGCCTTGCCTTGCCCTGTGGTTCCTGGGCACTGCTTTTTGCTCCCCCCCGCCCCGCCCCCCCCCCACCTCTCCCCAGCACGGCTCCCGTACAGAGGCGGCTGGAAAGCGGCGGTGGGAAGCACCACAGCTGCGGAGGGAACAGGCCATTTTTAGCAGAGCAGCCTCCCCGCTGCTGGGATGCGGGATGCAGCGGGATGCAGCGGGATGCATCCACCTGCTGCAGCACTGCAGCTCCTCCACCCCCCCCCCCTTTTCTCCCCCCCCCCCTTACAGCCAGCAAAGGTCTTTGTCCCCCACCCCCTGGGAGAAAGCCTGTAGCTTCGTGGCACTTGCCCACTGCCCTGTTTCCCTGATGGGATAACTTGGGTCTCAGGTGTTTAAGCCACTGGTACTTCTGGGGGTGAAGTTTAAGAAGGATGTGGTGGTGCCTGAAATGGGGGGGTGGGGAGGGGTACCCAAATTGCAAGGTGCTGGGGGGTGGGGTGGTTGCAAAGGGGGCACACCAAGGAGCACGGGGAGCTTGGATGCTCTCGGGAACAGCAGCACTGGAGGGCAGGGCAGGGGTTCAGGGTCCTCATTTTGGATGTTTCTATTCCATTTCGAGTGCTTAAAGCCTTTTCTGGAACTGGGTTTAAAATTAGAGGATTTTTTTTCCGCGAGTAACTCCTTTTCCTGGTGAAGCGTGGGCTGAGAGGGAGGACAGCCCTATTGAGAGCTGCTGGTAACCCCTTAATGATGGGGTGAGCGACGCAGCCAGGAATAGACCCACAGAGGCTGAAAAGTGAGCTCAGCTTTTCACCCTCCATTGCCTTTTTTTCATCAACCATGTCCTCCCCCCCCCCCCCTCCCCGTCGTGGCTCCGGCACCCTGTGGGAACCCATCTTCCACATCATGAGTTGTTTTGCCAACCGTAGAGCTTCACCAACCGCAATGGTTTCTACCCGACAGGCCCCGTGGGAGCTAATCCCATTCCCAGAGCCCAAGGTGGGGAGAAGGCAGCTTAGAAAAGCCTCCCCAGAACAGGCGATGCTGGAGATGCGCAGCACTCTGAGGCTGGAGGGGCTTGCTGGATGCTGCCCACCCTGGCCAAGCCCCATCGGGAACTGGGGCAGGCAGGGAGAAGGCAGAAGTCCCCACCAGTCACACCAGTGTGGTGAGTTCCCAGCTCCGGGACTTCATCACCAGCTCACTTCATCACCCTCCCCATTGACATCCCTTGATCATGTCACCAGAAACGTGCCCTCAGCCACCGGAGATGGCTCCAGACCCAGGGACTGGCCATGGATTTGGGTTGCAAGTGCTCGAGGGAGGGCTGAGTACCATGGGGTCAACACCAGAGCTCTGGTGTCCTCCTGGACATGGAACGAGGCAGCCCATGTTGCCCTCGGCAAGGCATGAGGAAAGCTGCAGGCCAAGGGACCACCACCGTTCCTGCATGAGGACAGATGCATTCATTGCATCCCACATAGCCATTCCACCCGATCCTGCCCAAAGCTCTGGCTTTTGCTCCTGCTGCTTGGCTGACCAGGGAGAGGGACCAAATTTACCTTGAGCAGCTCCTTGGGGAAGTCCGTGCCTCCGTTGAGCCCCTCCAAGTTGCCAATGAAGTCGGAGCAGGACATTCTCTTCCCGATGTTCTGGGAGAGCCAGGGGGAGAGAAACACGGGAGGTTGCCTTCGGGCCAGGGGGGCAGTGCTGGCTGGAGTCCAAGAACAGACACCCCCCCATCTCTGCAGTGGGGTGAGGGACCAGTCAGGTCTCAGGGAGTCTGCTCGACGGGGTGGGGAAGCTGCCAGCTTCTTAAATAGCCTCCTTTTTCTAAGTTTGGTGCTACCTGCTCCCTTGGCAGCTGGTTTTGGAGTCTCACTCCCACCATCTTTCCCTGTCCACTTCCCTCTTCTGTCCTCATCCCACCTCCACATCTTCCAGCTCAGCATGTCTCCACCAAAGCTCCTCCAAAGCCCCACTCTCTCCCTTCACCACCTCCCTCTCTCACTCAGCCTTCATCCTCTCTCCTCCCCAGCCATGTTAGGGGTCCAGGGTCCCATACCTGGGGTTCAGGGCAGTGGGGATGGCCAGGGCAGGGGACAGACGGGGGGGTGACAGCAGCGGGAACTTACGTGTCCGTGCAGATCTGTGTTGAGCAGCATCAGGGCGCAGGTGAGGGTGTGGGCTCCATCTGCAGCACAAAGGATGTGAATTAGAGCCCCCAGCTCAAGCCCAGCAGCTGGTGCTCCAGCCCCTCGGCATCTCAAGCAGGACATGGGGGCTCTGAGCCCTCCCCACCCCAAGACAGCCCCAAGCCCCCTTCCTCCCACCCTAGGCAGATGAGGCAGGCAGCAGCCAGCATAGTGCTCGGCAGCATGTGGGCGAGGAGGTCACCAAATTCAAAGCTTGTGTCCCAAAACTTGAGCGTGCCAACTCCCTTCCAAGCCTGCAGCCCCCCCTCCAGCCAGGTAACCCTGCAGCAAGGTGGGACCAGCGCAGCCCTTCCACCAGCCAGGCAGCCCAAACCTCACCGGTCCCCGGAGCCAGCCAGGAGCAGACCCAGCAGGTGAACGCAGCCGGGAGAGGCGCAAGAGACGTGGTACAAAAAATGGGGACAGAAACGGTACAAAGGGGCCACTTTGTGCCACCCCGAGATCCGGGCACTCAAGTTTTTCCTCACCTGGCTATTCCCCGAGCCGAGGGTCTGAGAGCTGGGGTCTATGGGGTGAGGAGGGCCTTCTCTCGCCTCTCGGGCTAATCTGCTCAAGGTCAGAATTAAGGCTGGGTTGAGCCCTAATTAGGCAGGATCCAACTGGAGCAGGTGGTTGTTGTTTGGGGTTGTTTTCTTTTTTTTAAATCTAAAGCATCTGTCATTTGTGGGAAATGCCATCTCTATAACTGGGGCTGTCTCCTGAGGCACCAGTGCATGCTCTCAGTCTCCTCTCTGGTCTCAGTTGGAGTTGACGAACACGTGGACACACGGACACACGCAGTTTCTTACCCTCCGAAGAGATGGCGTTGGGATTGCACTCGTAATAGCGCTGGGAAAAATGAGCCAGCACTCGCTCTCGCTCTTGCGTCTCTCCCATCAAGGCCAGCTCCTTCAGAAAGGACCTGAAGAAGCAGCAGCAGGGTTGGTCACCCAGGAAGCCCACCAGCAGTTTCTCCAACCCACCCTGTGCAGGAGCAGGGACCCCCGCTGTGTGCTGGATGAAGCCCTGCCATCACACAACCCTCTCCAAGCACTCCAAGCCCTCAGCATCACACCCTGATTGCCCTGAGCACTACACCAGATAAAAAGGTGACACCAAGAAGCTCTGGGATCAAGGCCTGGAAAGCCAGCCCTAGGTGCACCTGTCACCCAACTGCATGGCCTGGTGAGTTAAGACCAGAGATGTTCTTCTGCAGTTGTGTGGCTGAAGGACTCAAGCCCTACCACATAAGAGGTAAGGGGATCGTAGAATCATAGAATGGTTCAGGTTGGAAGGGACCTTAAAGATCACCAAGTTCCAACCCCCTGCCATGGGCAAGGACACCTCCAACTAGGCCAGGTTGCTCAAAGCCCCATCCAGCCTGGTCTTGAACATCTCCAGGTGGGAGCCATGGAGACTGCCTGGTCCTGCAGACCTCTGTGTGGATGCAGAGCTAGGGAGGGTATGGTCTGCTGGGACCCCACTTAGGTGGCCACCACACACATGTAACATGCACTTAGCTCTGACCTGAGAGCCTGGTCCAGGCTCATCCCCGTGAACACGAAGAACTTCAGATATTCCCCAGCCACCATCTTGCTGAACTCATTGCTGAAATAGAAAAGGAGGAAGCGAGAGTGGGGTCGACCAGACCACGAGGACAGCAAAAGGCACACAGGGGTGGGGTGGATTCCAGGAGGCCAGGAGCTCCCCAGGGCTGTGGGAAGCATGTTGGGGACAGAGACACCCCACACTCCCATGAAACTCAGAGGAGTCACGCACAGATCCAATGGGAATACCGGGCATGTAAGAGAAACTGGAGAAGCTGGAAGGGCCCACAAGGGGGGCAACCAGCCATCCCCCCACCTTACCGAAGCATCCAAGATGCAGTTGTGGTAGGAAGGTACCCAAACCTGGATGTCTCTTAGGTTTGGGCTTTGGGGTCCCACCTGCTATTCCCTGCAAAGGGCAGCAGCTGTGGCTGCACCACGGGTGCAGGTGGATCCCTTGCAGAACAGGCAAGTTCCTGGTGAATACCCACACGTACTTCTTCCCCAGGTGACGGGCCACATCTGCTTTTTTAAAGCCATCCAGGTTGTAGAGCCTCTTGGCCAGGCGTTTGGCAGCCTCCAGGTCAGCCTTGTGCCCGTTGGAGAGGGTGTCCGTGCTGCCCAGGGCCAGCTGCTCCACACTGTCCATCTCGGAGTCCGAGTCCGAAACCAGCTGGCTCAGGGGGTGGTCGCTGCAATGGGAAGGGACACTCCACGTTAGCCTGCCTGCAGACCTTCTCCTCCTTCACCTTCTGGGGAAACATAGGTTCCTCACCCTGCTTTGGAGACCAGCTACTCACTGCTGGGGCCCCAGATGAACAACACTGGTTAGAGACACCCTGAGGTCAGGTCTGGGAGCTAAGGAACGGTTTGGGGATGTGGCTGGAGAAGAGGTGAGGAGACAGGGCAGCTCCAGTGACTGATGACAGGACCAAGGCACCCAAACCCACGTCCAAACTGGATGTAGAGAGGCAGGACAACGGACATCTGCTCTGAAGTCCCACCACCCCGGAGGCCGTGAAACTCCATGTGTGGGCTCAGGCTCTGCCAAGCTCAGCTGCAGTGGAGACTTGGAGCAGAAACACGTGCACCATACGCTCTCCTGCAGATCCACGCTCATTTTTAAACCTGGGCAAACATCCCCGTGCTGCTCTCCAGAGCAGTTTCCACCCAAGACAAGACGATTGTCCTTCCTTCCCTCTCCTTTTCCCACCCACCAGCTCCAAAGAGCCTCACAGAAGGGAAAGCAGGCAGTAGAGGGTGAAGATGAAGGACACCCCCACCTCCCGCCCCCCCCCCCCGGCCTCCCAGCTCCCAGCAGGGTGTCCTGTCTTCTCCAGGCTGCCCATCAGCTCTCAGCCCACCATGCCTTAAATGGCCACGTTAGGAGCCGCTCTTGGCTTCGCCCCCGAAAAAGGACTCTGACTCAGCGGCGCAGAAGTTATCCCAACCCAAAAAGCCGCTTGAATCTCATCAACAACGAACGTTAAGCAACTCTGACCTCGCCCAAATTTTCTGGCAGCCCTCGCAGTGTTCCAGCCTGATTTATTTTTAAAAAGCCTCTAATTGACTTTTAAGAGGCCTGCTCTCCTGAGCCAATTACCCCCGGGGGCCAATCTCCTTGAGGCTCCGCTTCTTCCACGAAGGACCAGCCTCCCGGTTGCTCGGAGATGCTGGTCCCAGGGGGGCCCGTCCCAGCACTGAAGGGCTGCCCCTCTGCCTCTGGGGGGGCTCCTGGGAACCTTCCTCCCACCCCCCTGGCATCCCCAGCCAGGCGTGCAGTAGGGGAAGCTGCTCTGTGCTGAAACCCCTGGGGCTGGACCACTTCCCCGCTGAAGCTGAAAGGGGTTCCGACACGCCACGAGTCCCCAAGGAGATGCACTTGGCTGGGACCAACACTGGGAGGTGTTGGATGGGTGGCCCCAGGAAGATCTGTGCCCATTTGGCCCCCAGGGAGCCTGTTCTTCACCCCGTGCCACCCTGGTGAGCAGCTGGGAGAGTGGCTGCAAGGTCAGTAGGAGCTCATTAGCCCCAGACCCGCCTGCTCTGGGGAGCTGTGCCAGGCAGGAGGTTTCCAGCGTCACCATCTGCACCACCAGCACACCCAGTCCTGCAGACATCCCTCCTACCTGCCTAAAACATCTCCTCTTCCCCAAATAGGGTGGCTACATCCAAAGGTGCTGCTGGCGTGAGCCCTGGTGCCTGCTGCCCTCCAGCTGTGCGCAGGAACGCTGGCTGGTGGGACCAAAGCTGCTCCAGGGAGCAACTGAGAGCAGGACAGGCTGGGTGCTGCTGGGCCAGTGCTGGCCAAACGCCTAGGCCCAGCTTTGGCTTACAGCCACTGTGCCCTCAGCCAAGGGTAGGGCTCACAGGCTCTTTGCTTCCCACCAGCAGAGGAGATGAATCCATCTCAGTGATTGGCACCTGCCAGCCATGGGTTGTGGTGACTGTATGGGTGTAACCTCAGAGCCTATCACAGGGGCACAGGCACTGTCCCCATCCCAGCCCAGCAGCTCCAAGGCTGCTTCTCCAGTCACAGGCTGAGCTACAAAACCCAAGGCAAACGCTCCACCATTCTCCATGGTCCCACTGCACCTCCAGAGTAAGTGGCGGCTCATAGCTCTCTGAAGACCTTTCCATTTTTCTCAACCGTCATCACTTAAAGCTCCTGAAAACCTTCTAGGCCTTGCCGGTCCTTCCTGGGAGGTTGTCCTCCCTCACACAGCCAGTTCCTGGTGCCTTTGGGGTCAAACCTTGAGCTCCGAGTCTCCTCCTGTGACCTCTCTGCCCAAGCTGTGCTCCTCAGCTTTCCTCTCCGGTGCTGAGCATCCAGGCACGGGGCCATCTTCTAAACATCTCCACCCTTCAACATCTGTATCTCCCTGCAAGTTTCCAACCCGTGGCTTCAACTCTTGCCTTGCTTCTTGCAATAGGCACACAGGGATCACAGCCTGGCTCTTCAAGCCACCCTACCAGATCTGCTGTGCAGATCTGCTGTGCACCTTCCTGCGCTGCAGAAGGATCTCACCAAGTCCTCATACTGCCCTTGGACTTTACACTGGTAAAGCAAAGCGTAACCTTGCAGAAGTGACCCCAGCCACGCTGTGAAATGGGTTTTCTTTCAACACTCAAGCCACTCTTGTGCTGTTAAATAAGGACCGTTAGCTTCGCTAGGCTGGGAGGTCCCATTCATGACATCCAGCGGTCACCATTAAAAGCCCCACCTGGCCTGGAGAGCGAGCAGGGAGCTCAAAGAGAGACAACCCAAGAACCTCATCCTCAAGCAAGCAGAGAGCAGAGCAGAGGCATTCCAACGAGACGTCCACGTCTGAGGCAACTGAGGTGATGTTAATTTTCCTGCCAATGAGCTCACGTCTCAGGGTGTTTTATTTCCAGTGTGCTTTCTGAAGTGACATTTCGGTTTGGCTTGAGATAATATTTTTTACATTAGATACGTTTCCAACCCGAGAACTGGCCCGCACTTAAGGAATAAAGATCAAATTTGGTATTGTGTGAGCACCCTCAGTGTCCCTGAAATGAGTCATCCCCGAGAGGACCCAGTACTAGCTCATCCCTCTCCGTGCTGCCCGCCTGGCACAGCCACTGCCACCCCCGTGTTGCCGGGAGCAGCGGTCCCCCTGCCACCTTGGAGATGTTCGCTGGAGAGCCTGGGTCCCCAGTGCCTGTGCCAGCAGCTGGGAGGTGCTTCTGGGGGTCTCTGAGAGGAAGGCACATGATCCAGCTCAGGGCTTGCCCCAGGATGGAGGGTCTTCCTTGACCCCCTCTAACCCCAGCTCAGCACGAGGACCGGGTTCTGCTCCCAGCCCTGGGGAGCAGCTGTGGGACAACAGTCCTGCTCGGGACCACCACACCATAACACTCCTCTGTGGCCCACTGCACCACAATATACTCCTCCTCCAGGGCCAGATGCTTCTCCAGGGTCCAAACGTTCCTTCTTGGGGCAAAACGCTCCTTTTCTGGAGCTGAGATCCTCATCCCACCCCAATATTCCTCATCTGGCCAACTGCCCGGAGCCCAGCAGGAGAGAGCACAGCACCTTCCCTGGCTGCAATGCAATGCAGTGTGTCACTGTAGGAGCCCTGATGTCCACTCCACCTTGCCACCACAAGCCAGTGTCACCTGGCACCATATTCTTTCAGTGGGTGTCAGCAACCAGGAGGAAACCTTCTCTCCTGGATGCAGGGCAGCAATAAGGCACTAGCACAGCAAAGCCTGCCCTGGAGGGTTGACCTCCAGCTCCTGGTTGCCAGCAGGGATGGATCTGCATGGTGGGACACTCCCCACACTGTGTCTCCGTGGTGGGACCCTTCCTGTAACAACACCCTGCACCCCAGGATGCCGGGAAGGAGAGCCATCCCTGGGGACAACCTAGCCACTGGTTTCAACTGGGGGTGCTCAGCTGAGCTCCCAGGTTGCCCAGGTCCTGCCTGACCCATCTCCAGGTGAGACATCTGCTGTAGGAAACTCAAAACCACCAACCCCCTTCCATCCATGTGCCGCTTCCTCCCCACAGAAGGCTGGTTGGTGTCCTGTACCATGAAGGGACAGGGCAAGGAGCCTGGTCCGAGCCCGTTGAGGGACACGGGCAGGGGGCAGAGCAGCACTCTGCCCTCGATTCCCAATGCCCCACACGCGTGGCTGGTTGCCCGACGCCTCTGCCAAGCGAGCCCAGCCTGCCTCCTATTGCTGCTAAGAATGTACCAGACCGGATCTTTGGCTGAGCTAAATAAATGCGGCTTCCTCCATCGGTCTCAGCGGAGCGACTTTGATTTATGACAGCCAAGATCTGGGCTGGTTCGTTCCTCGCAGAATTGGAGTTCGGGCTGAGAGGACGCTTGAAGGTCAGCCAGACCAGCCTCCAACCACAGGCAGGGCTGGTCCCGCTTTCTGACGGCTCTGGAGTCCAACCTGGTCCTCAAACCACCCAGACGCAGCAGCACCCGGCAGCGTTACTGCTGCCAGATCCAGGTAGGACCGAATTTTGGGCAGTCCTGTTTCTCTGCAGACTTCCAGAGCCTCCCCTGCAGCACACCAGCCCTCTCTGGAGGTGCCTGTCTGTCCTCCATCACCACCCCATCCCACCAGCCCTTCTTGTGGGGGTCACAACTGCTCCTGCCCTGCAATCCCACCAAACAATTTCTGGAGCCAGCTGAGAACCTTAAAAGTCCGGTTACCCACCTGCTGGGTGGAGGGTTGTCTTCTCCTTCAGAGACACAGATGCCATGGGGTCAGTGCAGGGCAACCTGGGTCTCTCGGACCGTTAGGCAAATTCCTCCAGCCTGGGGGTTTTGGGACAGACCCAGGAGCTGGAATTAAACGCCTGACAGGAGAGGGGCTGCATCCCACAGGGATGTGCCACTGCCTCTGTGGGCAGCCCTGGGACCCTGCCTGCTGCCCCCATCCTCTGTGCCATGGAGTGCCCACCCCAGGTCCCAGCATTGCCACCCCATCCTGTGCCCCAGCTCCTGCTGCTCCTCATGGCTCGACGTGAAAACACTTGGGGGGAAGATCCCTCCCAGGTTTGTGCCCCATTTCTTGCCATGCCAACGCTTGGAGGGAGACCTCTTCATCCTGCGCCCCAGCCTCGTGGTCCTCCCATGCTCCTGTCCCACATCATCCCTCCCTTCCCCCGTCCCCATCCTTCCCTCATTGTCCTCCTTCCTCTGCTCAGCCCTCTCCCCCCACCCTCCCCACCTCACCCCCCAGATCCACCCCGCGGGACCCCAAACTGGGCACAGCCCTCAGGCCATCATCTCACCAGTCTGCCCAGTGCCAACTGGGAGCTCAGGCCGGCTGCCAGCCCTGCACTGGGGGATGGCGGGGGTGGGGGAAGGAAAGGTACTGGGTGCTCACCGACTGCTGCGGTAACAAAAGGGACCTTATAAAGAAACACGTTGGCAGGGCCAGGAGCTCCAGCACAGGGGACCTGGCAGGGATGAAGGTTTCACTCCCAGCTCATCCTCCACCTGGGGTGGTTGCCAACCCCCCGGGCTCCCCGGTCCTCCCCCCCAGCCCCAGCTCCAGGGCTGAGCTCTCCCTCTAGCGAGGCTCCGGACGTGCTGCCCCCATCACTGGGGTACCTTGTCTCCCCTCTCCTCACCCCCCCACCCCCCCCCCAACCCTGCTTTGCTGCTGCTTCTCCTTCCTGCCCTTCTTTCTGTCCCACCTCAGGCGATGCCCCCGATTCGGGTCCCAGCAGAGCCTCCCTCACGGGGGTGGCACGGGGCTGGGGGGGGGGGGGGAGCAAATCACATCCCCTCCCTCCACTGGCACTCCTTGGGGACACAGGCAAGGGAAGCTGGGCAGCTGGGTGTTAAGGGGGCTTGTACCCCAGGGGGATGCAGCTTGCCCATTTATATTCCATCCTGCCAGTGGGGATGGCAGCCCCCCACTCCCACTCCCACTCCCACCGGGCAGCCCAAGCCTGGGGATTTACATCCACAGTGACACAAGTCTGGCTGCCACCGCAGGAGTGACCTCCCTGCAGTCCCCCAGGAGCTGCTCCCATCTCGCCAGCCCCACATCTGCCCCCCGCCAGCCCCAGAGACAGAGATACCCACCACACACCCCCCATCCAGGGAAGGGCTGTGCCCCCCCACATGCTCTGTGGGTCACCCAGAGCCCTCTGCCCAGGCAGAGCGGGGTACCTGCACCCAGGACAATCGCCTACTCACACACTGGGGGTGCCACCGTGGGGTGTCCCGCTGTGGATGGGGTCGGGGAGGGGGGGTCCCACACTGGGGACCCTTGCTCTTTCAGTCAGGGCTCCCTCCCTTGTAGCCAAGGCCACCGGAGGAGGCGGGGGCATCCCAGCGCCCAGGGTCTGCACTTCGGCACACTCCCCGTGCCCAAGGTCAGGAGAAAAGCTTGGTCTCAAGCTATCGGGTGCTGAGGGACACCAGGGCCTTGGGGCTGCATTAACCAAGGCCACCAGCCTCGGGGGACACCACATCTCCCCGGCACTGCAGGGGGCATCACCGGCTTGACGTAAAGTGACGGGCTGCAGAGCCATCCAGCCCCCAACCACTGCAACAAATAAGGCTGAAGGTTTCGGGGACACAAGCGAGATGGTCACAGGGCAGCACCCATGGGTCTAGACCTGCTGGCATTTGTCACCAGTCACCCCTCACACCAAAGCCCTGCAGCCCGAGGTCACCTCTGCCAACCCTGAGGCTGACAGCCGGCATAAAGCACAGCCTCCACGACAGAGCCCCCCCTGTCTGGGTTCCCCAGGCCACCCAAGCTGGTGGCAGTCACTCTGTACTTGCTTGGGACCATAGGTGGTGGCAAAAGCCCTGCTCAGGCCCTGCCGGCGCAGGTGATGTTGCATTGTAATGGCTCCTTTCCCCAGCAATTTCCACCATGGGACCATCACAAGAATACCCCTCGCTGGAGCAGATCAGCCCTGCCAGGCCCCAGGAGCTGCTGACTCCAGCTCATGGAAACCTTTGAGCAACCAGCCCAAGACGCTTCTCCTTCAAACTACTTAGGAAGCTTCAGGTTCATGGTTACCTCCACTCAGAGTCTAGAAAGTTGGTAGGACCAGTGATGGGGAAAGAGGAAACTCCTTGCACCTCTCCTTTGCCAGAAAGCCCTGAGGAGTGACCCTGCAGATGGTGGGCTGTCTCAGCCCCTGGTACCCCACGCCTTCCCTGCTTCCCAGTCTGGCTCAGGGTGCCAGTCTCGATCTCCACTCCTCTCCACCACACGGGACAGCAGATCCCAACCCCGGAGAGAAGGGAAGGGAAAAGAGAGAGGAGAGGAGAGGAGAGGAGAGGAGAGGAGAGGAGAGGAGAGGAGAGGAGAGGAGAGGAGAGGAGAGGAGAGGATCCAGGGCAGTTTGGGGGGACACAACGCCCCTCCATGGCATGTGCAGCAGCCCAGCGTTGCTCTGAAACCTGAGTGAGGAGATGAGCAGAACATCACAGTGCTCTCTCTCTCCACTGACTATAAACCAGCGAGGAAAACCCCCTGTTAAGCCACATTATTGCCGTCCCTGCCGCAAGCTGTCTCTCTGCACCCTCACACCTCCCCGTGCCCCTGCATGGTGTTGCCATGGTATGGTGGCACCGGGTGGACAATAAGTCAGACACTGTCCTCTCGGTTTCTCCAGGGTGCTCTGTTTCAGTCCCCTGCCTCAGCAGAGGAATAGGAAGTCAATTCTTTCTGCAGAGAGCATTGAGTGTGGCTGGATCCAGCTGCCACCCTTCGCTGCCTCGCGCCTCTTGGACATCACCAGCTTTACTGCACAAACTTTGCCTGGCCTCTGTGCCACCATGTCCCTGGCTTCAGTGTCCCAAAGAAAGGGAAGGCCTAACCTGGTGCCTCTCTGCCCGAAAATGGCCTTAGAGTGATTCAGGGACCACAGAGCAGATGCAACACCCCACTCTACCTCACCTTACAAGAGGTAACGGGCACAAGCTTGAACATAGGAAGTTCCATCTAAACATGAGGAGGAACTTCTTTCCTCTGAGGGTGGCAGAGCCCTGGAACAGGCTGCCCAGAGAGGTGGTGGAGTCTCCTTCTCTGGAGACATTCCAAACCCACCTGGACATATTCCTGTGGGACGTGCTCGGGATCACCCTGCTCTGGCAGGGGGTTGGACTAGATGGTCTCCAGAGGTCCCTTCTAACCCCTGTGATTCTATGATTCTGTGACTGCAGACACCAGAGAGGACAGAGAGCTCAGATCCCTGCCTGACCACACCAAGCTGAGCCTGTGAAGATGGTGCAGGTCATTATCAGAAGTGACATAGGTTTGGTCTGGAAAAGACCAACCCCCCCAAAAAATTTGGTATGGAAAAGACCAACGCCTAGAAAGTGGATGAAGGATTCAGGAGGCTCTGGCATTGCACAGAAGGTCACTGGGCAGAGAGACCTTGCAGGGCGGCAATGCAGACAGGAAGGTTAGCGCATGACTGAGACGCCAAGTTCTCTGAGAGCCACCAGCTCTGCAGCTGAACCACTGGGACAGACCTGATACCCAGACAGACCTGATCACACTCCAGAGGTACCCTGGAAAAGGGAAAAGACACGGCCTGTCAACCTGCCACATCACAAGTGCCTCAGCCTAAGACCTTGCCGGAAGGGGCAGGAGTGCAGGAAGTGGCTCAGCCTGGACATGGTCTCACATAGGGACAGGTTGGAAGCGGTGGGGCTGATCTCCCCCAACCCGCTCCACCAGACATCTCCCCAGGGCATGGGGCAAACATCCTGAGCCTGGGTGCAGGCAGGCTTGGAGCAACGTACAGTGGGCTGTGCTCATCTCTGCCCTCCATCTCCCAACGTACACATGGCTGAGGAGCTTCAGGAGATCAGGGCAATAGGTACAAGCCCACAGATTCATAGAATGGTTTGGGTGAGAAGGGACCTTAAAGATCATCAAGTTCCAACCCCCCTGCCATGGGCAGGGACACTTCCCACCAGACCAGATTGCTCGAAGCCCCATCCAGCCTGGTCTTGAGGTCCCAAGACCATGGGAATCTTGCCCTCAAGAAACAGGAGGCTGGATGTTGAGGGATGCACCAGTATCAGGAAATCTTGGCCTCCAGGAGGGAAAGGCTGTTGAATTTCTACTGGCACTCAAGTTCTGACCAGCTTCTCCCCACAGCCACCGCGGATGCTGGACTGTCCTACAACGGGAACCACCACAGGATTGAAGACCTGGGACTCCCTGCTTGTTAGGCTGGAGGAAACCTCACAGCCCTCCAACACCAGCAAAGCTGGCAAAGATGAAAAAGGAGGTGTGCTCCCACCAACATGCCTACCACACCACCACAGTGATCACTGGCCTGGTCGGACACCTCACAGAGAGTCCAGCACACCCAGTCCTCACCCTTCCCCTCTTCCCCAGCAACCCTGGCTGCAAAACACACCTCGTGGGGTTAGACCCCACACCAAGCCTCAGTGGCCCAGCTGGACAGCAAGCAACTTTGGTCACTCACCTCATGTTGGAGGCCAAGGGAGTACCAAAGCTGTCCTCTGAGCGGCAAGGGCTGTGCCGAGCACCCTTCCTTCGTCTCCCCCGCTCCTCCTCCCTCTCCGTCCAGGGGGCATCTGTGGCTGAACTGGTCCCAGAGTCTGGCTCCAAATGAGCCAGAGGAGCAAAGTTCTCCTCGATCAGCTTGGCGCTGTCTCGGATCTGTCCCTGTATTTCTGGGGTGAGGGTTGGGAGGTCAAAAGTGAAAAAGGTCCCTTGGGTGCGGGCTGGGGAGGAGAGGATGTCAATGGAGTCCAGGCTGGTGTAAGATGTGCCTTTGGCTCGATGGGACTCCATGATGCTCTCAAAATGCTTGCTGAAAGAGTCCATGCCATCCTTGGAGAGGCTGTGCCCTAGGAGGAAGGGCACTGGAGACTTGAGCATACCCTGTGTGTCTCGGTCCATGCTCCTAGAGGGAAAGAAAGTGAGAAGAACTGGTCACTGAGGAGCAAGGGATCAAAGCCCCAAAACAAAAGCCCACGCACTGCTCCAGAAGAAAACTTGGGAGGGCAGAAATCTCCTCTGAACATCTGTAGACCTCCGAGGAAATGCCTCGCCTGCCCAAGACATCATGGGAAGAGGGACTGGGCTGGCCTCCCTCCAGATGTATGCTTCTCCTTTAATGAACCACAGACTTTGGTTCCTTTAGGGGCTCATCCTCATAAGAAGCTTATGAGACGGCTACTGCTCCCAGTCACTTGACTTGAGCTTAGATCCAATAAAGGGCTCAAGCACCAGAAGCAGGATGCGGTTCAGCTCCGTTTCCAACCAAATCTGGAAATGGTTGACTTTTCCACCAGCCTTCAGAGCTCCCGGCACTCAGAAGGCTCCTCCTTAAGCTGCTCAGGATGGCGTGACACCTTCCTCCATGGATGCAGCACCATGGTCGCTGAGCACCACATTCGGAGCGTGACCAACACCCACCTGCAAGGTCTGCTGGCTGGTGCCAGGAGAAGTCTGGGACCCAGCACAAGGAGATGTTGAGTCCCAGGAGAAATCTGGACCTCAGCACAAGGAGATGATGACCCCCAGGTTTCCCCAGGCTCTCCAGAGGGAGTCTCACCCCCAGCTCTGGGCACAGACACCTGACCTGACCCATGTCCTGGAGGCCAGGCTTGGTTCTGACTCGTCATCATCTCAGGGATCAGCCCCACGGGAAGGCTCACCTTGTCTTACAGAAAGATCTGGGTCCAGCCCTACACAAGAGTTTCTAAACCCTGAAGCCCCGAGTGGTTTGTCCCATAACTCAGGTGACGTGCAGCCTGTCCGTGTGCCAACAGGGACATCTCCAACCCTTCCAACATCAACGCTTCAGCTGTACCAGCACAAACACAGCCCTAAAAGCCGCTATCATTTCGTTCAAGTGGCAGAGAAGCAGAGGAACCGCTCCAGCTTGTCACAACGTTCGTTATGAACAAACAGCTTCACGCAGAGGGCTCTGAAGACGCGTCGCTGGTAGAAGAGCCAAACGATTTTCATTCATTAAGCTTTCACATTAAAAAAAAATAAAAAAAAAAAAACCAAAAAACCACAAACCCCACAACACCTCACCCTGATTACTTCAGCAGGCCAGGAGCTGGCAGCTTGACTCCCCCGGCGTGCCGGCTGGCTTCCAGGGGAGCACAGCTACGCTAGCCATGGGCAAGCAAGGCAGGATGGAGGCTGCCTTCTTCTCCCATCCACCAGCATTTCCCTGCAGCGTCACTCCACAGCCTCACCATTCCCATAGAAGCCCCCAGAGGTGGCCACCACCTCTCGGAGGGGGGCTTTCTGGCCAGGATAAGGAGGAAAAAGACCTCTTTAAGATGTGCAGATGAGCTTTATGGATGGAAACGTGCATGCACCGTCCTTACCACCCAGCTGCCTGCTCCCAAACCCAGCTAACGCCGCTGACTTCGTTTTGCGCTTTGCATCCATAAGGGAGGGCTGTGCCGTGCCGGGGGAGGACAATGCCAGCAGATGGAAGGGACCTTGTTCCCAGGAGAGGGAGCTGGGGCTAATTCTTGTCATCAAGTATATTGCCACCAAGTCAACGGGGAAAAAAAAAAAAAAAACCAACCAAAAAAAAAAAGAAAAAAGGGGAAAAAAAAAAGGCAGCTGGTTTTGTCCACACCATCCAAGCTCTGGAAACGATCTCTCCACCCCAAAATATCGAGCGCAAAGCTGTGCAGCTCCAGAAGAACCCAGTGGCAGCAGCAGGGGCTGCAATGCTGCCTGCACACACCGCTCCTGCTGGCACCTAGATGCTTCATCAGGCCCGCCCCCCCCACCTCTGCTGCCCAGCCTCCCCCACCTCCCACTCCAGCCCCCACCAGCACCACCAGCACCACCGGGAAGGGTCACCACACTGTCACCGAGCCAGACAAACGCAGCTGGGAGGAGCAGAGGGGAGGAGGAGGCTGTAATCCAGCATCTCTGCGCAGGGGCGAGGGGCAGCGGGGAAGCAGACGGCTTCGAGCTGGGGTGGGAGAGGTGACCAGCCTTCCCGGGGAGAGAGCCAGGTGGGCTCAGGGGGCAAGCGGATCCCCGGAGCTGATGGCCGATGGCCACGCTCCATTGCACACCAAAGCCCCCGGGGGGGACCGCAAGGGTCTGGGCAATGGACTTCGGGAGCTCCATCATTTGGAGGGGAAGGGGCTCACCCTGTTCTCCCCACGTGGTGCTGCCAAGGGGGGAGATGAGGGGGAAAAAGATCTCTCTCCTCAGGCCCTCAGTGGTTTTCTCTCTCTGCTACATGCTCCTGTGACCCTCGGGACCCCTGGCTGCCCCAGCCATGCCCCACTCCTCCAGGGGTCTCAGCTGCATGGCACCCACCCCTCGCTCTGCTCCTCTCTGAACAAAGCTCTTGTGCAGAGCAGCTCCTTGCACACCCCCCAGGCTCCTTGCACCCCCCCCCAGGCTCCTTCGCATGCTCCTCTGTCCAACTCCGGCCCGTGCCCACCCGCAGGTGGCTCACCAGGGGTGCTGCAGCCCCTCTCACGGCTGCCCACACTCCCCTGCCACATCCATGCCGTCACGCTGGGGTCACGCGCGATGGCATGAGGTCCCCAGTCCTCCCCACGAGCTGCGGGGGTGTCCCCCCCGGCTCACCGGCATCAACCTGAGCACCCCCTCCCCGACCCCCACCAGCGGGAGCCTGCGGGACGCAGGAGCATCACCCCGAGCTGTGGCTCTGTGGCCACCTTAGACTCAAGCCACAGCACAGCACACAGTAGCCTTGTGGCTACTGAGGCTGAGCTTAAGCATTTGATGATATCAGGGCCATTTTTTTTTTTTTTTTTTTAAATCCCCACCAGGGCTTGCCCTGCAGCTATTTCCTTCTCCACCAAGCACAAAGGCTCTGGAAAAGCTCCCAAGGCAGCAGATCCAAGGGCTTTTTCTGGGTGGGAGAGGGAGAGAAGGCGTTTCTGCCTCCTGCCAGCCCTCCCCTGCTCCGGGGGGGAGAGGGGCACACACAGCCCCCCCCCCCTCCCCCCCCCCGGCAAAGCCTCTCCTCCCTTATCAGCCCAAGGCACCGGTGCTGTGGGCCAAGCCAGGCTCTGCCTCCAGCCCCACCAGCACATCCACTGGTGCTGGGGGGTGGGGAAGGGAATTGAGCCCGTTCTCGCTGACAGGTCTCAGCTCCCTGGGACTAATGGGAATAAAGGCAGAAAAAGGCTTAGACCAGTCATTAGAGCCGGCAGATCCGACTCTAAATATATTCCGGGAGCAGACCTGCTGGAAGAAGACACTGTTTCTTCCAACTCCTTCTCCATGTCTCGTTTGATTTGGCGTGGGGTTTTTTTAGCCCCACATCCAGCCGAAGGGATTTACGTGCCTTAGTGCTGCATCCAAATCAGCATCCAAAAGGGGCTTCGGGAATTTTGTAGGGCTGGTCCTGCCCAGCCACCCGGCCAGCCCCGCAGCAGCAGAACGGTGCTGGATCCCGGGGAGCCCCGGGGGGGGTGCTTCTTAATCCCCCCGACATCACCCTTCCTGTGAGCAGGCAAAGCAGAAAGCTTGAAGTAGGAAACATCAAGAGTGGCGACTGGTAAACAGGGAGGGGGAACTGCAGCTGCAGAGCTCAGAAACCAGAGCGTAAGCAAAAACCCAGGGCTGCCAGGCAGGGACTAAAAGAACAAGCTGATGATTTGAGGCTTGTGGTTTCTCAAGACACCGTCCGCAGGGTCTGCACCCGCCTGGGGAATATTCCGGGGGCTGCAAACCAAGAGAGCCACGGGTCTACAAAGAAGCCACCTCAAACGAACATGGTGCCCCTACGTACGCATGGGTAGTTATCTCGGGAGCATGGTCTTCAGGGGCAACAACGCATTGGAGGCCCCGTCCAAGCTACAGCGAGGTGTCTCAGAGGGCAAAAAGCAGGTCGAGGCTTACAGCTCGTTGGGCTCATAGGAAGTATTTGGAAATAAAATATCACTACGCAAGATAATTGTTATAGTGACTTAAAGAACGTGCTTGCCATGATAATAACTTTACACCTTACCGAAAACTTCCATCGTTACTCATTTGGAAAGCATAAATATATATACATACATATATATATATATATATATATATAAATGGCTTATTTTCAGCATTTCTCTACAACCCAACGTTTTTGAGGACAGCGCAGGTGGCAGGGAGGAATGTATCCATCTCCTCCACTAGAGAAGCAGGGGCTGGCCAAACTGGCAGGAGCCCAGGTCCCCTACGGACACCCTCCTTCCTCCCCCCTCCCCCCCCCCCCACCAGCCCAGCACCCTCATGTTTCTCCTTCCCAGTGCCGGGCACCACTTGGGGTTATTTTTCCATTGCCATTTTCCCACCACAGGCACCAAACCCTCCCTTTTCCTTTTCTTCCACCCAAATGCTCCCACCACCTGCACAGGCATCTCCCACCCCCTGCAAGGACCTTTCCCCTCCGGGTGGCTGTCCCACACAGTGCTCTGGAGCTCCTTCCCCTCCTGACGCCTCCCGGGGTGGGCTGATGATGCCCACCATCACTCCTCGTGGTCAAGCCACCACTCCAGAGGACACTCCAAGTTGGGCAGAGCCTCGTGCCACCAGGCCCAAATGCCATAGAATCATAGAATAGCCTAGGTTGGAAGGGACCTTAAAGATCTTCTAGTCCAACCATCAACCTAACCCTGACAAGGTCTATGTCAACCTGGCTTTTGAACACCTCCAGGGATGGTGCCTCAACCCCTTCCCTGGGCAGCCCATTCCAGTGCTTGATAAGAAGAAGAAATGTGAAGAAATGCTTCCTAATATCCAATCTAAACCTCCCCTGGTGCAACTTGAGGCCATTGCCCCTTGTCCTGTCTCCTGGGACTTGGGAGACGTGTCTCACCATCTCCCATAGGTCCTAATTGCCAGCGCCAGGATGGCGTGAGCTGAATGATAACCTTTGGTGTCACCCACTCCATCAGCCTCCCAGCACAGGGTGTTTTGCCACACGGATGAAAAACAACACAGAAGACAACAAAAGGCTTTTTTCCAGCCCAATGCATCCCAAACTCTTTCCCAAACCAGCAAATACCTACTGAGGCCAAGCAAAAGGGACTGCTCGTGCTGCCGAAGCACAGCCACCTATGGAGGGGAGATGTCAGACAGCCTGGCAGTGTCTGCAGCTCCAGGACACAGTCTGGGCTCGGGTGGCCCTGACACTGTCACCCCAACACCCAGCAGCACCGGGGCAGGATGTAATTAACCTGGTGGGACTCACGCCGGGAATCCTTGGCTCACCCCAGGGGGACAGGGATCACCTGTGTCACCCTGCTCTTTCCACAGGGCATTGAGGGCCCTCTCCCAGTCCCAGTCCCAATCCCAGTCCCACTGGGGAAATCCAGGACCCCATCTGCCCCTGACACACAGCTGACATGGGATTTTTGGCTCAAACGCTTCCAGCAGAGCCCGTTTTGCCACACAGGGGATAATGAAGGAGGGCGAGGGGAGATTTTTTTGCCCTCACGCACAAGAGCCTCACCTTTCCCTGTTCTCCTTCCTCGTTGCCTCAAACACCTCATCGTCCTCCTCCAGGTTCCCATCCCGCAGCCCATCCTTCGGGCAGCCAGTGCCCGGGGCGGGGGGCTCCTCCGGCGTGCTGTTCCTCCTGCCCGGTGTGCCCCCAAAGCTTGGGTTGCTCTCGCTGTCCTTCTGGCTCTCAATGGCTGAATCCACCTCCTCCTTCTCGGCCAGGATGTCGTCGATGTTGGTTTCCCGGTAGCACCTGAGCGGCACGGTGTCCAGGTCTGTCTCCGAGTACTTCACCGTCCTCCTTATAATCCCGGTCTCGCAGGAGCCGGGCTTCTGGCCACCCGAAGGAGACATCTCTATCTCCACCTCCACGTGGCTCAGGCTGTGCTCGGGCACCGGCACCTCGGTGGGCAGCAGGCGGACGGGCTTCTGGGGGGGTTCAGCCACGGGGGGAGAGGAGCCTGCAAAGGAACCCCGACACTCAGAGCCATGGGGAGCTGTGCCGGGGTGGGGGGCAGCTTCACACATACAGCCGGAGCGGGGACACATGTGATGGGCAGCAGGGAATGGAGAGAGAGAGCCAGAAGGCAAAAGGGTGGGAGAGGCAGAGACAGGGTGATGTTGGAGCTGGTGGACCCACAGGAGAGCCCTGAGACCCCACTTGAACCCCGAACTCCTTCTGCAGAGGCAGCGGGGGGGCTGAGGGGTCAGGGCTCTGCGTCACCCCCAGCTGCAGGGGACTCTGCGGGGAGGTTGGCACGTGCAGGATTCAGCCCCAGGAGGATGCAGACTGGCCAATTTTGGGGGGATCCCAGCTCTCCGGTGAGCACCCACAGGTCCCGAGGGATGGGCATCCCCAGAGGGGGTCCCGGCAGTGACTCCAACTTTCAAAGGGGAGGTTGGTCAAGCCAAGGGCATCATTCCTCCCCCCGTGCCCCCCCCCAACTTCTTACCTGTCTTTGGGGTGTCCGAGGAGCCATAGAAGAATTCCCACTTGGCCCTGGCGATGCGCTGGGCATGGGCTGAGCTCTGCCGGGGGTAGGGCCAGGCGCTGCCCTGCGGAGGGGAGAGCGGTGAGGGGGGGAGGGACCCCAGGGCAGAGCCCGTGCCCGGGCTGGGGGGGGGAGAGGGGGGCACCCCAACACCTCACCTGGGCTCGGGGCTCCGGCTTGGGGGGGCTCCTGGCGAAGGCGGGGAATTCCTGGGGCAGCCCGTTGGTGAGGGAGCGGCAGAGGCAGTCGGCACGGAGCTCCATCCCGGTGGGATGCGTCCCCCCCGGGGTCCTGCCCCCGGCCAGGAGCGGGTCGGAGGCTGAAGCCTCCAGCTTCAGGGAGCGCAGGAGATGCTCCTGGGGCAGGGGTAGGGGCTGGGGGGACCCCATGTCCCCACCGAGCTCCAGGCTGCGGCTGAGGCTGTGGGGGCCATTCTCCCAGCGGGGCTGGGGGGGCGGCGGGCTGCCCAGGGTCCGCACGCTGGCCTTCTCGATGAAGCGGAAGGTGACCACCGAGCTGCGTCCCTCCGAGGCCACTGCCACCAAGGGACTGCGGCTACCCGGGGAGGAGAGGGCTGGGGTGGGCTTGCCCCGCTGTGGGGTGCAGGGGGCCGTCAGGCGGCCCGTGGCCGGGCAGCCCCCGTTGCCGAAAGTGGCCACCACCTCCCCGGGTTTGCGGGCCAAGGAGCCGGTGCTGTTGTAGAGGCCAAGGGGGCAACGGCGGGGGTCGGGGGCCAGGCCCTTGCGCAGGAGGTGGAGGCGGCCGGCGTTGAGGTTGGGGGTGAGGCAGCGGGGGGGGCTGTGCCTCCCGGCCTCGGGGCTCCCCCCGGCCAGCCACGGCCTCCGGTCCAGCCCGCGGGGGAAAGGTGGGGGGGAGGCGGCGCAGCCCTCCTCGGGGTGGAAGCGGACGGGTCCCCCCGCCTGGGCCATCCCGCCAGAGGAGGAGGAGGAGGAGGAGGAGGAGGTGGAGGTGGCCACGGAGGGGTCAGGTCCGGAGCCCGGCGGGGTGGCAGAGGGATGGCGAGGTGGGTTCCCAGCACCCCTGAGACGGTGGCCGGGTCGAGGGGCGACGCATCCTCAGGCAGCCCTGAAACAAGGGCGAGGAGAGCTGGTTAGGGGAGGGGGGGGGGGGGGGAGGACACAAGAAGCAGTCTGGGGCAAAAATGAAAAGGTCCCCTGCCCTTGAGGCAGGAGAAAGAGATGCTCCAAGTGAGACAGCCCCCTTCAAACCCCCTCCTGCCACAAAAAGCAGGTGAGGTTCATGGTGGGCATCACACCAGCAGGGACACCAGCAGCCCTTTGCTCGGCCCCCAGGCACCCCGGGGTGTTTGCTTCCTTCCCGGGGTGCCAGGATGCTCAGGAGCTTCCCCCCCTCCCCGAGACCAGCACCCCAGACACGGCGGGAGAGCACGCTGCGCACTTCAAAATGGGTTTCATTCATCCTGCTGTGGGTTGAATATATTTCCTACCCACAGCCTACTAAAATCACTACAATAAAGGAGGGGGGGGAGGGGGAAAATGATATCCTGGATCACCGAGACATCCTCCAGTTTCACTTGCTCAAGGAGTTTAACAGGAGCAGCACGGGCAGGAAGCCTCTCCCTTTGGAGGTCAGCCTGGGTTTTATGTGTGTCACCCCAGCACACGCCACAACCGCTCTCGGGGGCACAGACAGAGCTGTCAACACCCGCAGATCCCCAAAAAACACTGGTTAGGACAATCCCACCCTGGGGGGGAACAGAGGACGCCCGCCCTGTGCACAGCTCGCCCGAACCCCCTCTGCCCAGAGCCCATCTACCCGGAGGTGAGACCAGCCACCCCACAGCAGGTGGGGGGAAGAGGGGACACGGAGCCCCCTGACATTTTTCTTTCTCACAGCGGAGCTAAAAACTTGCATTCCTCCCTCCTGGAGTTTCTCCGAATTCCTGGTGCGCGGAGAAGGCTCTGCCTTGGCTGCTTTTGCCTCCTGCCAGACACCAAGACACCGAGTCCTTCCCTTAGAGCTCACCGTTTGACAGCGAGAGACCAAATGCCAGCTGCAAACGGGGGAAAAGCTGATTTCTGCTCCCCTCTTCCCGAGCCCCAACCAGACAGGGCTAAATTCCTGAAGGATGTTGGGCTGGATCCTCAAGGGTGTTTAGGCTCCGGAGGATGCAGAGACATAACTCTTAATAAAATAGCCCAAATCACACACACACCTGACCCCGGGGCAGAGCGCCCAAATATCTGCACTATCACACTGCTCCAAAATCTGGCTCCCGCTGAGCGGCGGCAATCTGGAATTCGCTCACCACAAAAATACATTCTCCTCTTTAATGGCTCAGTTACTGGTTTTTGCAGCCTTTCTCCTCTGTTATGCTTTGTGTTCACATTCAAGGTTGCTGAAATTAGCTGATAAATAATAAAGATGGGGGGGAGGGGTGTTTAATGTATTTCAAATTAAATATTTTTCAAATTAAATTCCACTTTTTATCTCCGCGCAGGCTGGCACGCATGCCAAGGAAGAAAAAGTTATCACTAGGAATAGCTGGCATTCGCTGTAACACAACAAATCTATAAAAAAACCCCAGCCTGTCTCGATATTGTGTGAGTTATTGCTAAAATAAATGGGATAAGCACAGCGTGTCCTCCCGGTTATCAAAAGGGGGAATTATCAAATTCGGAGTAAAGGCCGTGCCCGCCTGCCGGCCACCGAAGCCGGGTGGTTACACCATCCAGAGGAGAGAGCTTTTCTTTAATAATGAAAAAGTTTAAAAAGCAGAAACGCAACAGAGATGAAAAAAAAAAAAACAAAAAACAATGAAGGAGCTCGGGCTTCCTGCCTGCTGATTTGAATCAAAAGTGATGCTCTTTAAATTCTCTGATTCCAAATCGCTGGGATGAATGGGTCGGATGAAGGGAGCCTCTGCTGGTCCCGCTGCCCGAAGGTGGGAGAGAAGTCCTGGGAAGGAAAGCTTTCCCCAGGGAATGCCTTCAAAGAGGAAAAACTCGGGAGCTGCAGTGTGGTAGCCGGGAGCTGCGGGTCGGGGGGTCGAGGGGGGGGGAAATTAATTTGTTGAATAAAACATCGTGTCTATAGGAGAAACTTGCTCCTCCTGGCAGTCCGGAGGGATGCCCAGGGATTTTTTTCCCGGCCCTTCCTTTGAGCTGTGCCCGGTGCAACAGGGGATGGTGGTTCCTCCCCGTACCGGCTGTGCGGGGGGCGATGCGGGGAGATGCGGGGGGGGGGGGGGGACTAGCAGCCGGCAGGCG
>JAOQGH010000002.1:18125232-18143721 GCA_025769975.1 Gallinago jamesoni
GGGGGGGGGGAAGGGGGAAGATTGCCCCGCAAACCGGCAGCGGGGAGGAGAGCAGCCGAGAAAGAGCGGGTTCTGCTTCTGCAGGAGCCCTGCCCGGAGTCGTTATGGCAACTGCGCCGGTAGGAGCTCGGGCCGCTTCTCGGTGGGGGCTGCCGGCAAAGGGACGGACCCCCGGGGGCAGGCGGGGGGAGCGGAGCGAGGGGAGCCGGTTGACGGGGTGGGGGGATGCGGGGGTGGGGGGCGGCGGGCGGTCAGCACCGCCGGGAGGAAGGGGGTGTAGGAGGAAGAGGGGGCAACCCGGTACCAACGGAAGAGCGGGGTCGGGGATGCCGTGAGAACGGTGAGCCCCGGGGCCCGGTTTGCCCGGGGGTCCCTCTGCTCCTGCGGGCGGGGAGGGGGGGGAGGCAGAGCCTACCGGGAGAGCGGCGGGGGCCGGGAAGGGGGTGTGGGGGCCCGGTCCGGTCCCGGGGAGTGAGAGGTGGGGGGGGGGGGGGGGGTATGGCGGGGGCGGGTCCGGGGGGGGTGGGGGGGCGGGTCCGTCGCTCACCGGCAGCGGCGGGTCCCGGCGGGTCCCGGCTCCGCGTGGTGCTGAAGGGACAGCGCCGGTCGCGCTGCGCATGCGCGGGGCCGCCCGCCGCGGGCAGGGGCGTGCGCCGGGGAACCGGGGGAACCGCCGCCGGGGCTGGAGCGACCGGGGGGGGGGTGCGCTGGGAACCGGGGGGGGGGGGGAACTGGGACGACTGGCGCCCGCCGGGGATCCGGTGTGCGCTGAGGGAATCGGGAAAACTGGGACGGGCGGTGGGCGCCCGGGGAGCTGCTCTAGCGGGGCCGGTGTGTGAGCGCCGTGCCGCCGGGGTGGGGGGAAACAGCCTGCCGGAGCCGCTGGGCCACCGGTGCGACTTGTGACCGCCGGTCCCTCCGGCCGCGCCGCAGTCCCTCCCCGCCGCCCCGAGGGCTGGCCGTTGCCCCCGGGGGTTCCCGCCCCGCCTCCTCGCCCGGTTCTCCGGTAAGGCGCCCGCTGCCGCCGGGGCGAGGTAAGGCTGCGGGGCCCGGCGGAGGGGGGCGGGGCTGGGGCGGGAGGCACGCGCGCACTTCCGCCCGCCGCCGTGACGTCTTACCGGGACGCCGGCGTTGGGGGCGGGGCATGGAGCAGCCGGCGGAGCGGCAGGTACCGGGCCGGGACCCGGTAGCGGGGTTCCGGGATCGGGGTTGGTGGCGGGGAACCGGGACACCGGGAGCGGGGTTGGTGGCGGGGGACCGGGATTGGGACCCCGGGAGCGGGGTTAGTGGCGGAGGACCGGGACACCGGGACCGGTGGCGGGGTTCCGGGACCGGGACACCGGGACGGGGGTTGGTGGCGCGACACCGGGGCTTGGTGCTGCTGTCTCGCCACGGGGTCTTGCGGGATGGGGGGTGTCTCTGTGGAGGCCCCGGTGGGGCAGCCCGGGAACCGTGCCCGGGGGAGACCCTAGGGCTGGGGTGGGGGGAGGAGAGGCGGAAAGGCCGCGGGCGAGGTGTCCCGTCCGTCTGTCCGTCTGTCTGTCCGTCCCCCCTCCCCGCTCCAGCCGCCGGTTCCGCTGGGGCTGAGCGTCACCGGTGCCTCCAGCTGTGGCTTGGGGGGGCTCCGGGCCACCGGCACCCCACTGCTCCTTCCCCTCGCCGGCCGGGGCTGCGGCTTCGTTTCCCCGTTGCTCGGGGGGAGCGCTGTCTTTGGGGTGGGATGGGGGACCTGTTGTCCCCCAGGGGAAGGGGCAGGTGCCTTCCCGCTCCCCCCCCTCGCACGGTGCCCCGGGTGGCTGGGCTCTGGCTGCAGGGGACCAGCTGCCCCGTGGGGTGATGCTGAGATGGAGGAAGGCTGGGCACGGCCACCGTGCGCTGGGTGGCACGGTCACCCGTGCCGCAGCCGTCACTTGCCGTCCTGCTGAGGGACCAGGGTTCCTCAAGGAGCTGGTGGAAGGTTCCACCCCAGTGGAGTGGTTCCACCGCAGTGCAGGCGGGTGGACTGGGATGCCTGAGCAGTGAACATCATCCCGGGCTGGGGAGGAGGTGACGGGAGGAGGTGACGCAGGTGGCAAGTGCGTGGTGGCTAGCCAAGGGGTATTACCCCGTGGGCTGGCTGTGGGAGACCGTGGCTGAGTCTTTCTTTCTGGTTGTTCCTCCTAGAGGCACCCGGCAGTAGGTGTGAGGTGATCTAGCCTGGCTTGCACCCTAGCCCGGCTCCCTGGCGTCTGATGATGAGTCTGACCCCCTCCAGGGGATGCCTCCTGGACCTGCCCTGGGAAGACATCTTGGTACCACATATCCTCTGTCATCTGCCACTGCAGCAGCTCCTGAGCCTGCAGAGGGTCAGCAAGTCATTCCAGTCTCTCATCCAGCTCTACCTGGCCAACATGCGCTGCTTTGACTCAAGCCAGGTATCGGATGGCTCTGAGGCTGGGGGAGACACAGAGGTCCCACCGCTCTGGAGATAACAGGGGAGCATCTGATGATGTGGGGAGAAGGAAGTCCCCAGCAAGGGGGCTGGTTTCTGCTCAGGAGCTTGGGTGTCAGACTGGACAGATGGGCTCAGGGAGGAGAGGTGGTGACTCAGGGCCCAGCAACGCCACTGGCTTTAGCAAGAGACCTTGGGAGGAGTCAGCCTGGAAGCTCCACCTCAGCCATTATGGGGCACCAGCTGGTAGAAACACAAGCCAGCTCCAGAGTGGCATGGCCTGTCGGTTCTCACGGAGGTTGTGCAAGAGGGTGGGTCTGATGAGAGATAACTTTGTGCCTTGGTCTTGGGGAAAAGCTCGTGCAGGCCCTCTTAGGGACTGCCTGGGGCTTGGAAAGACAGGAGGAGCTGCTGTTTGAGGGCGCAGAGCAGTCTAGCAAAGAGTCTTTGGAGAGCAGAGGTGTGGAGCTCATCAGGAGTAAATGAAGGGGTGATGATGGGGCACAGCAAGGCCAGAACATCTTCTAGTTTGTGGTAATAGTGTTGACATAAGGGGTGGAAAGCCTGATGGCATGGTTTGCCTTGGGATGAGAAGAGGGTGGCTTTGGTCACCTCTCCCAGTGGGCAAGAGGAGGGGAGAGAGAGAGAGAGAGAGTCTCTGGTGAGGATCAGGCTGATCTGAAACCCTGGAGAATGCCTCATTCTTCCTGGGTTCCCCACGCAGATCGGACCTGCCATCCCTAGAGCTGCTTTCGTTAACCTGCTGAAGGACAACGAGGTGCTGCAGCAGCTGGCGCTCCAGAACTGCTCCGACTGGCTGACGGACAGGGAGCTGCTCCCGGTCATCGGGCAGAACCACCACCTCCACCACATCCAGCTGAAGGGCTGTGCCCAGCTCAGTCGCCATGCCCTGGTGGCCATCTCCTTGAGCTGCCCCAACCTGCGCCGCCTCTCCTTGGCTCACTGTGAGTGGGTGGACAGCCTGTCCCTGCGCAGCCTGGCCGACCACTGCAAGGCGTTGGAGGCTGTGGACCTGACGGCCTGTCGCCAGCTCAAGGACGAGGCCATCTGCTACCTGGTGCAGAAGTGCAGCAGGCTCAAGTCCCTGTCGCTGGCCGTCAACGCCAACGTGGGCGACGTGGCGGTTGAGGAGATCGCCAAGTGCTGCCCCGAGCTGGAGCACTTGGACCTCACGGGGTGTCTGCGAGTCAAGAATGACTCCATCAGGTACTGAGCGACGTGGGGATGGCAGGTGTCTGGGGTTGGGAGAGGAAGAGGAATGGAGAGGGAAAGTCAGATTTTTCTCGTGCTGAAAGCAACGAGAGCTCAGTCTTGGGGAGAAGCCACTGGCAGGCTTTTCAGGAGAGGCACCACGTGCTACTAACAGTGAATCCCCCAGCACGTCACAGAGGGTAGGTCTGGGATCCCACTGTGTCCCTCAAGTGTCTTTGCAGACCATCAGGGTGTTGTTCCTAAAGGGTGGTGCGTGTGTGGCACAGTCGTGAGCGCTGGGCTGCTGGGAGTAGAGAAGAGGGTTCGTGGTGGACTCAGGAGCCCTGGCCTGCAACCTGCACGTGCTCTCTTTTCTTGGCAGGGTCCTGGCTGAGTATTGTCCCAAGCTGCGCTCGCTGAAGGTGAAGCATTGCCACAACGTGGCCGAGTCCAGCCTGAGCATCCTCCGAAACCGTGGGGTGGAGCTGGACGTGGAGCCTCCGCTGCAGAGGGCTCTCGTTCTCCTGCAGGACGTGGTTGGCTTCGCCCCTTTCATCAACCTCCAGATCTAGAACTGCTGCTGCCAGGGACGGGGCTGGGGGCGGGGAGGGGGGGGATCCTGGGAGGATGCTGGAATCGGCTGCTGCGGAGGCGTGCAGAGGGGAGAGGTTGGTCCTGTTGGCCAGGCTGGCCCCAGTGGGGCTCACTCTTTCCTCTGGGGCTGTTTAGCAGCCACTGGATGTTCGTGAGAGGGCTTCTTTGGTGCCTCCAGGGGAAGTAACTCCCTCTGCGGTGGTGCACGACTTGCAGGAACCCCAGGGTGCTGAACAGGTCTTGGCCAGGCCAGCTAATAGATAGGATTTATTATTTGCTGTATTTTAAATCTCTAAGCGGCAGCTTGTCCAGCGAGCAGGAGAGTGTTTCGGGAGGACTGTCCCCTGGGGTGGGTGTGCAGGACATGCCAGCAGAGCTGTGGAACAAACCAGGCCAGCTTGGAGCAGAAAGGAGAAAAGCCTCCAGCCTTCCTCCTGGGAGAGGGCAGGTCCCCCTGGGCTCCAGGAGGAGGGCAGAGCGAGGCCAGCTCCAGCCTGCAGCCACTGGCCAGCTTGGCAACCAAAGGGCTGGCATGTCCCTGGCGTAGGCAGTGTGTCTGTCCAGACGTAGGGCACTGGTTTAGGCTGGTGCAAGGTGGGATTTGTTCCCCCCCCACCTCCCCCAAAAAAACTCGCTCCTACCTGCAGTTTCACCGGCAGAGAATGCCACAACTGGTTGTGCTGTCACCAGTTGGTCATTGCCATTTGTTTCTTCCAGCTTCTGACTTAACGTTTCGGTAGCCCCCAGGCCTGCTACTATGTCCTGCTCCTTGTCATGGAGCTGGAGCTTTTGGCACTCAACAGTGGTGACAAGTGGCAGCAGCCCTGGCCGTGCCGTCAGCTGGAGTTTTGCGGAGCGCTGTAGGTCGTGTTGGCAAGGAGAGCCTGGTTTTTGGTCTGGAGTTCAGCCTCAGCCCTTGTATCCACTAGGTGGTTAACCAAAGAGCAGCCACATCTTGTGGTGAATGTGATGAAGAGAGTAATTAGGGGAAGACAGGATGACCCAGCTCCTATCTTTGTCCCCAGGAGGGATTGCAGGTGACGTCCTTAAAGCACGTGCATGCTCTGACTGAACTACACACAAACTCACATCATCTTTATTAACACTGGCACTCAATTTAAAGCAACAGTGCACACAGACTTGTAAAAAGCTTGCTGCAAAAGCACAAGCCACAGCTTAGATCTAAAAATGTCCCATGCAAGGAATAGCAGAGAATGCCCAGGCCCCAAAGAGCCACTGCGGTGTGCCCCTGAGGGCAGAGGGACAGCTACGCAAGGAGAGAAGGCTCCTCCTTGTCACCCAGGTTAGTTGAGGAAGCTGAAAGCGGTGTGTTGGCTCCCAGATTAGTTCCAGTTAGGGGCAGGTGGAGGAGGACTCCTCATCCCTACTTGCCACATGTCCATCCTGCCATGCCTGGCTGGTGAGGTGAAGGTTGAAGAGCAGGAGAACCTGGTTGTCAGTGGAACTTGTACTTCCTGGCTGGTTTGAGGCTGATGTAGGTTCTCTTCATCTCCTCGCTCTCGGGCTTTTTGATATCTTTGTACCTCTCTCCCTTCGTACTCACCACCTGGTTATCAATGTAGCGGATCAACTTCTTGGGAGCCTGGAAAGACATTTAACACCAAGTGGATGGACAGCCATGCTGCTCGGGAAAGAGAGGGGACAGGAAGCAGCAGAGCTGTGCTCTGGAGGGTGTGGGTGCAGGAAGATTGAGGTGGGCTGGAATCTTGGCCAAAACTGGGAAGGAAGCTGTGTGATGGTGGAGGAGCAGGAGCTGTGCTAACGAGGAACAGTATGAACTGACAGACCCTGCAGCACCTGAAGCTACTCTTCCCTCTTTGCTGCCTGGTGGGGGTCTGGGAATAGTCCTTGCCTTTAGTCTGTCCCTTTTGCTTTTTGGACTTGCAGCCTGATTTTTAAACCTTGTCGCCGAAGGACATCCAAAGTGCTGGTGAGCTGGGACTGTTCTTCTTACCTCTTTGGGTGGAGCTGGCCGATGTGTTTTCTGATCGTCTGCGCTATCCACCATCATGTACCTGGAACACAAGAAGCATTTAGTGAACACCAGAGCCTGGGGCTATTCACAGCCTATGTCTTCTCCCCTGGCTGGCTTGTGGCCGTGCAAAATGTCCTACTTGCCTAGATTGCAGCTAGGAGCACTTAACATTCCCCTGCAGATCAAACGGGCAAGAAGCATGTCATCCACGTGGTGAGAATCCAGCAGGATTCTCCTGGAGTAGCACCCTTGGCCGTATGGGAAGGGTATTGAGAACTTGGGCTGTTGAGACTGTGGAAAGCCCCTGCAGAACTGAGAGAGGTGACGAGGCCTGGTGTGCTCTGCCATGGGGACAGCTCTGCTCCTTCTCAGCCCGAGTGATGGCAGCCAAAGGAGACAGAGGTGAGACTGCAGGACCAAGCTGGCTGCTTCTACCCTGAAGAGATGGTGTTCTTTTCATGCTCCACCTACTACTTGACTATAAAACAGGTATGTGCTGGAAGCAACTTCCTAAAAGCATCACCTCATTCCCTGTGTGACTGAAACGTCAGGGCCCAAGCACTTGCTTGCTCTACTGCTGAGTTACTACTCTTGAGACTTTGGTGCTGATTTAGCAGGGGGACAGCACAGCTGACCATGACTTCTCCCTCAGTAGCTAATATAGTCGTTCCTGTGTATCTTCAGCTATGGTGATCTGCTCTCCGTACCTGTGCTTGAGTGATGTTTAAAGTACAGGATGTTGCCAAAATGTCATTAAAGTAAAATTCCCAGAAACGTAACTGGCAGCTGGTGCTTTTTTTTTTTTTTTGTTCCCTTGCATGTTGTTCTGAAACAAGCCTGCACAGGAGATGGGCAAGGACAGGGATTGCTAATTCAGCCTGGATGCCATTCTGCCTTATCTTCCCAAGCCCACCGGCTGTTTATTCTGTCACTGGGGAGGATGTAAAGTGGTGGGAAAGATGTGGATGGATAGACACGGGGAATCTGCACGCCCGCAGGAGGATACTCGTGAAAGCTGAGATCTTAAAGTAGATCGATGAAACCACACTGTGTGTTCTATTGAGAATTAAATGCTTTTGGAAATGAATAAGAGGTAAACCAATCTAAAGCCATTTTCATTCTCAAGAAGTCCATAGGGGGACTTCAGAGAGGTTTCTTTAAATGCATTGAATTCACACCTTCAGCAACTGAGATTTAATCTTCCCACTGCTGCTGTACAAGCAGTCTCTTAAAGATATCTTTAGCCTTGTTTGGACTGTCTCCAAGGATGGAGGTATGAATGAATTGCTGTAGCTCTACACGTCACCTGAGCTGCAGCATGATGTCTGTGCCTTGAACCTTTAACTGGGGTTTGCACTGTATCTGTAGGAAGCTGAAACCTCACACACAGCCAGTGCTGTCACCCAGCTGGGGCAGGTAACCTGTTTCTGTGCCAGAGCTCTAAAAGAAACCCAAACCTGTGTTTTTTTCCCTACCTGATGATTGTATTTGTGCTTAGACGTGTTCAGCGATACCCAAATTGGCTTCATGACATCCCTTTCTAAGCTTTGTACACCCCAAGTTCTTTTCAAACCACATTGTCATTCTGACCTTCCCCCAACTGCCCCCTCCTCCTTTACTGGGAGCAGAAGAAAGGGTTCTTTGCTACAGGGTACTTACTTCTCTAGGATAACCTGTTTTAGTTCCTCGTGGTTGGGTGTTCTGCGGGGTCGGGCCAGCTCCTGGGAGGAGACAAGGCAGGTATTGAGTAGCACAACACGTGGGGCGTACAGCTCCCCCCCTGCTAGCTCAGGTGCAGCACTCCAGCCCCCTGGGAAAGGGGGGGGGGGGGTGAGCCACAGCCCTGCTGTGGGAAGTTCCTGCACTCAAAGGGGACAACCCGTGTGTGTCCCTGAGCTCTGCCCTGCTCCTTGGCCCGCTGCCACCCAGCTCAGAGTACAGTACCTTCACACTCGCACCTGCTGGGCCAATTTCCACCTTCTCCTCCACAATTAGCTGCACGGCCTCCTCCAAGTTCCCCAAGGCCATGGCGAGTGCCTTCTCTGCCTGGCTCACTGTACAAGCCGGGAACATCTCCAGGAGCAGCTCCACCCCATCTTTCAAGTCATTGCCTTCCTAGTTGGAGCAAGAGGCAGAGGTAAGTTGTGGCTACAGCAAGGAGAGGGCTATTTAAAAGGGCGTCTCTGGTTTTGTGTTGTCAGGAAATTCAGCTTGCCCTTGGCTGAAGGTTCTCTCTCGTTACAAGCGTGACTAAATCCCATTCCTGAAGCTAACAGGGGATTGTATCTTTGCAAGGCCAAAGCATCGCTCTTCCTAATCTCCTCCCCCTGTATTTCAACGTTCTTTAAAGTGGGGCTGCTGTGAGCTGGCTCATCTGTGTGGCCATGCTATGTGTCTCCTTAGGAGCGAGCTTTCTGGCTGCTGCGGCGCAAATGCTTGAACTCCCGCTCACCTTGTGAAGTTCTATGTGCTTTGATCAGAAAGGGAAGGGACTGTTAAGCACAGTGACCTGTGCCCGCATCAGAAGGTGACACAGCAGCATTTGGACACAGGATAATTGTGCCGCGGAGCAGGAAGAGCTCAGTGCTGGAGAAACAGTGAGCAGAGCGTGAGGGAAGGAGGTGGGGGGCATCTGCCAGGTGCTGCAGGACCAGGACCGCTGGGCCAGTGACTCAGTGCTGTACAGAGCTCAAGGAGTGCACAGCACAGAAGGTCACCGAGGGAGGGACCGGCGTCTTCGGGACCAACACCCAGACGCGACTGCTTGCTGTGCAGATATGGCACGATAGCTGGGGAGACAGAAACGGTGATCCAGCTAAAACTGTGGAATGAGGCTGGGGGGGAACAGGGTGAAGCTGGGTGGAACCTGGCTAGTGCTTCAGAGGCATCCCTGCGATGCTGCTGTGGGATCTCTGAGGGCATCAGGACAGGCTCCCTCAACCATCGCTCTGTCTCATCTTTTCCAGCCACTGGAAAGGATGAGACAGAGCGATGGTTCATACTCTCCTGTCAGCATGTAATTTTCTTTTTCCGCTTACTGACACAGTGTTTCTCAGGCCACACAATTGAGGAGATCACAGACACCAGTGATGCTGTGTCACACCCTATGCTGTGACTCCTTCCAGAGCCAGAAAATACCCTCAGGTGGTGCTGCTAGGCTAGTGCTGGATGACTGTCCCCAGTGCTCCTGCTCCTCTGTGTGGTGTTCATACCTGGACCCCGGCTCCGTCTGCTGGAGTAATCAGCCTTTCCCCGTTGCATGCTCCAGCTCCAGGCTCCTGGCCCTGGGTCAGGTCTTCAGAGGGTGCTTCACTCCTGCTTTCCACAGCCTTTTCGCCAGGTTTTTCTTAAAGACATAGTAATATCTCCTGAGGAACAGTCCCACTAAGGCTAGAGCTCTGCTTTCTGTTGGCATTGGATTGTTAGTGCATCATGTGCCAAAGCAAAATCCCCTCTTAAGTGACAAGACTGGGAAGCACTACTCTTCCTCCTGCCCTTGGCAGGGAGAGCTGCAGCTCTGCTCACACTGACCTGCCTGAAGGCAGTGCAAACACACACCACACTGCCCAAGTTCTGCATTTCCAGTCTTTACTGGACGTGGGCTGCTTACAAATTCAATTCTACCTCTCAGTTCTTGGCTCTCGAGTGCTTTGGCTGTAGACACTTACAGTATTTGTGTTACATTTCTAAGAATTCCCTAGTGTTTGCTCTAACTTTGAACTAAGGTGTGGGTTTGATTTTAAATTTGGGAATGCACTCCCCAGGCTGTATGTGAGCCAGCACATCCTGTCATCAGGTTACTCTTTACAGGCTCTTTCTGTGTCAATTTAAGAAGAATCATTTCACCTCTGTTCCCTCCTCTCTAAAATGGGGATAGTGCTGTCTTTCCACACTCTGGCTATATCAGGATCCTGAAAAGGCAGGATGCAGGGTACTAGAGCAGATTTTGTTAAATTCAAGAAAGCAGCAAGTAAAAGACAAGACTGTTCTACACCATGTGGCTTTCTGGCAAGCCAGCAGTGATATTACCAGATAAGCAAAATCCAGACTGGTGTGTCCTGAAAGGTTTAATATCCAGGCACACCTTTGGGACTGATTACTAGAGCAGTCCAGCTGATCTGTGAGTGCTGAGGTTAGAAAGGGCCCCTGGGATAGTCCAGTCTTCTGCAGTCCTGCATAGCACAGGCCAGAGTACATCACTGCTGATCTTGCATCCATGCCAGGGTTCATGGGTGAAATGCGAAGTGAGCTTGGAGAATGCTTAAAGTCTAGAAGTGACACACATAATCAGCTTGATTCTCTAATTGATGATACACACGGGGTGCCCAGCCTCTTAGGCAGAGGCAGGCAGAAATCCCCACTTTTGGAATTAACCTACAGTAAAACTTCAACAAGCAGCCCTGTATCTGCTATTTCTTCCTTATTAATACGGATCTGATCAACTGTTTTGGACGGTATTCCATATGACTCAAACCTCCAATGTGTTGATATCAGAAACCTGACTGAATATTAGAAAAAAAAAAAAAAATCAGTCAATTCAGTCTACCTTATGAGATTCTAACTGTGGCAAACAAGACTGTATTCTATCCTGTGACGTTGCTCAACTCCAAACACTAAGGCTGAAAACACGCACAGAATTTACCTTCTTGTGCTGAAATTGTTGTGTAACTCACCTTTGTTGCGAGCTTCACCAAGCCTTTCTGAGAGGGAGAACATCATTTCACAAACATCCTCACTGCAAGAGACAGAAGCTGTATAATTAGTGTGAGGAATAAAAGCAGTAGCCTATCCTACTTGGCTACCTCTTCATAGAAAGACAAGGCTTGATGGGAAGCCCAGTAACATAAACTGGTATTTCAGATGGCCAAGGATGTACTTGCAAACTACACTGGGATCACCATCTGTGTATTCAGGCAAAGACTTAATCATAAGAGCATGGGTTTGGTACTAAGACATGGGTTCAGGCTGCTAGCGGGTGGCATGCACATACCTGTGGATTTCTGCAAAACCAGGGATATACGCCTCCATCATTTCCACGAAGGTGTCCATATCAAAAGTCTCCTCGGAGGACTCTGGTGAGCCCAGCTCTTCCAGGACGCCCGTGATATAAGAGAAGAAAACATCATCCATCCCACTGGCGACAGAGAGAACACAGGACAAGGCAGCAGGATCAACAGGTCTGTTTTTTCTCTCTCTTTCTCTCCATTCCCCCTAACCTCGTGTCTTTCTAATATAGCAGCAGAAAGACCTATGTGGAGTGTATCTTATGGGCAGATGCCACCAGTAAAGGCAAGTAGCAGGTGGTCAGTAGTCAAGTGGGAAGCATTTACAGGTAAAATACTGCATGGGCAGCACTGAACGGAAGCCCCAGCGTGTGCCCAGAGGCTGCGCTCCTGTAGGTGCTTCAGCTGAGCTATCCAAAATATTTCAAGTGTTCAAACTCTATGCTGACTGGTGTTTCAGGGGTGTTTCATCATATTCTGTCAAGTTGCAATTTCTATGCGATGCAGAGTTCTCTGCTTGCTGCTCTCCACACTGGTGTCAATGCTGCCACCAGCTGCTGTGCTCCAGCCTCAAGGTGGCTGTATCTCTGCAGACAGACAGAGTTCAAAATAGGGAGAGCCCTGACAAAGCAATATGCTGCTCAGAAAGCCCTCCGGGAGCACTGTGGAATGAAGGGAATCACATATTCTAACGTGTATTACTGGACAGGAAATTAATCATCCCCAGTCGTCAAAGAAATGACATTGCTAGATTACAATGCTAAACGATAATTGTTCAAGCATTCTCATCAGAGCCTGTGCAAATTACCTGCGTCCTGGATCTGACTTAAGAAAAAGCAACACAAAGTACAGGAAAGCTACAGAGTACAATATAATGTGTAGAGAAACAATTAATGCAGAGTTCAAGCTATTGGATCTTCCTATCTCAACATACCTGAGGTCTGCTGCAGGGATGTGGGACTGGATGAAGCATGTCAGTGTGTCTCGAATGATTCTTTCAAGCTCCATGTCTTTCTAAACCTTTCTCTCTAAAAAAAAAAAAAAAAAAAAAAAAGGAAGAAAACTCCCAGTAATTTCAAAGGCGAGAAGTAGATAAAAATATCAAGAAGATTAAAAGGTAGGCAGGGTATAGGCAAGTGTGCTCTTCCCATCAGAACAATTCACAAACTCCTCCAAAATGTCTTGTCATCCCTGCATAAAAGCAGGCAAAGGTATCCACAAAAAGCAGCAGTGTGAGGATCCGCTGGAAATACCAGCCCAAAGCAGCCCAGTATCTTGGGCCTCTCCTGCTCCTGTTGATGCTGGCAGCGTGCAGTTGTACTGTACACTTAAAATGTCCCTTCCAGGAAGCAAAGCTGGAAATCCAGATGTGTCCAGCTGCAGGACCTCAGAGACACCTCCTGTGCTGGAGTGCTGTGCTGTCCTCAGAGAAAGCAGTGGGTTTGCACGTTCGGCGCAGAAAGGGGTGGACCTTCCAGCTAAGAGCAATAGCAGTTGACACTTGGACTCGGGAATGAGTGGGAGGAAGGCTAATGCCTCCTAAAGAAAGGACAACCTAAAGCATATTTTACAGGGAAATACCAAGCAGGGCACAGACAACTAGTCTGCCAGCCAAAATATCAAAGGTCTGCAGGTCAGGCACGGACGGCCAGTGGAATCCTGCCCAAACAGGAGCCCGTTGTTGTGCTCGGTAAATGAGCCATTCTGCAGTTGATGCAGCTGCAACAAGGGGCACTTGATAACCCAAAACTCAGGGGAGTTCTAAGAATCACAGAGCTCCTACAGAAGCAATAGCAGAGCGAGGCTGCCCACAGCCCTCCTTCAGCTATCAGTACTGGGCCTGGAGTGAACTGGGTGGAGAGAAGTTCATTCCTTAACCATTCCTTCCCCCTGGGGTCTATGAAGCTGCTGGGTGGAGAAACTCCTGGTGCAAGCACAGAGTTCTCCCAAGGAAGGAAACCAGCCCAGCATATAGAGAAACTGATGTGGTCATTGGCCAGAGAGCTTCCAAAGGTCACCATGCTCCCACCACTACAGCTCCTTCATTCCAGCCACACCAGGACCTGACCAGGTCTGCCGGACACAGAACTTGTGGAGCAGTCGTGTGGGTTGCTGAGATGCAATTTCCATGTTCCCATGAGAATAAAAAAGGCTTGGTGTTTCCCCAGATGAGGCTTCCAGAGTGAGCTGCATTTCACAGCATTAGATGAAAACACCAGCCCAGACTTTTTCAGGTAGGAGCTTTTCACACAAACACCCAAAGAGAGCTCCTCAGCTGCTTTTATTTTTCTGCCTCACCAGGATCCTTTGCTTGTGCTTTTCTCACTTTTGCAGATGTCGTGGCCTGCATGTGTGGAAGGTGGATGTAAAAACAACCATGTGTAAAAACACCTTCCCGCTGCCCATTTGTTGTTTCTGTGCATTTTTTTTATGTTCTCGAGCGGTGTGACAGAACCAGGTTTATCTTTGTCATCTTTGTAACACACACAGCAAAAAAAACCATGAGCTTTCTTCTACTCTTCTCAGACATCAAAAAGCCAATGACAAGATTCTGAATCTCACTGTTGGCAAGAATACTGTCCTAAGCAGCACGTTTTCCATTTTAAGCTGAATCTGCAAATGCTGGCAACCAAGCCCCCGGAACTTGCAGGTACAAGGGAAGTAATTTTCTTTTTTACAGAAATCAAGGATGGGAAATCAACATAGAGCAGTCAAAATGTTCTCACTACAGTCACTACCATCAAGAAGAATGCTTATTTCCTTCTTCCTCCGTCTTCATGACATCCTGAGAACTGGATGTCTAAAAGATTTTGTCCATTTCTATGAAAGAGGCCAATATTCTATAAGAGATAACTGTATAGTAACCAATAACATTTCCTGACAGCCCAATTACCTGAACAACAGAGCACAATTCACCATGTCAAAGGCACTTTTGTCAGGTCCATAAATTAGCTAGTGGTAATTTATTCTGATCAATAGTACAGGCAAAGTCACTCATCTCCTTAATCAAAGGCACTTGCAGGCAAGTGTCACGCCCAGACAAGAGAAACATAGAAGATAATTCAGCAACAGGAGTATCGTAGCTACAGCCAGCCACCAACTGGGGTTGAGTCCATTCCCCGACCTCCAAGAACCACAAGAAATGCTGGTGTGAAGTGTTTGAAAATATTTAGGTATTTTCCTGTGGAGTTACCATGCTCTATCTGAAGGAAAGCTATTTCCTTAGGCCTGTGAGCAGAAAGAAGGCAACAAGTTTTAACCATTGGGTATAAATGGTTAAATGGTATAAATCTCTGACATCTCAGACAAGTCCATCCACCAGCGCACTCAGATTTAAGGTTTACATACAGAGTAGACAAGCTGCCACCTTCAGCCTGAATCTGAAGAAAGGAAACTCTTTAAATGACAACAGCACAGTCTTATGCTGAAGGATGGAAAGCAGCTGGGTGATCAAGTGTTTCTTAAAAGGTCAGACATCACCCTGTCAACCTGAAGAACTCATCTATGCTCCTATAAAATGAGGGGCAGCAAGACAGACAAATGCACTCGCATTTTATCATTTATTGCCACAGAGGAAAGATTTTATTTCCCAGTAAAGAGACTGTCCTTACAAAACCATCTGGGAAATCTGTAGCCCACAACAGTCTTGGCCGAATGAGGCTTGTAGAAGACAAGTCCTGACGGTCCTCCAGCCTTTCCGATTCAGTAGGTATTTTCTTGAAATAAGGGGAGCTGATTAAAAACCTTTGTACAAACATCTTAAAATAGATTCTTCAAGGAACGAACCGATGTCCCTGCACGTTCCTACTCACACAGCCAAGTTCCGAATAACTCAGGACAACAAACCACCTCATGTACTATGCCTTCCAACGCAACATTTTTCCAGTGCAATACTTAAGGGGCAGATTTACTGGAAAGTCTTATCCCTATGTGCCCAGTTTTGTGGAGGAGTGATTTATAATGCACAAAATGATCTAAAACCCAAAGGCAGGAGAAATCACTCTCCTGAGAGCTCATTTTTACTGAAAAGGTATTGCCATCACTTTAAACTTCCAACCATAACTGCAGTGTGGATTTTAAGATCACTTCAGTAGTTGTCAGCTGACTCAAACTTATCTATGAAAATCCTTCTATATTTCTTGTCTTTATAACATGGGCTCTGCTTAACATGTTGCACAGAATCTATTTTTTAAAACATATGGTCAAGGAATGGTATTCCTATTGCTCTGCCCCCAGCTAGAGCCTCGCAGTTTTGCACTGTCAGAACAAGAGACCTTCAGCCCTTGAAAATCCATGTCACTTTTCACAGAGTCTTTAAACACCGGGGTAGTGAAGCACTGTTTTGCTTTTTCCTTCCTAATATGTTAATGTCAAATTTCAATTTTTTTTTTTTTTTGTAAAGTAGCTGCAGAAATAATATGCTGTTAAAAGTACCGTTATCCTTGTGGTGTCTGAAATATCTACTTATGCTATGTTTCAAAAAAGCTGGCTTCTTTTTGTACAATTCATATTAATCTGCTTTCCATTAAAAAAAAAAGAAAAAAAGAAAAAAGGGTTAAGATCCAAAATGTTTGCATACAGCGAGATCATTTCCGAAGGCTCTTTCAACTCAAAAATTCAGTAATCATTCTCAAACAGTCAATGTGATGAGATGGGCATGATTGATTGTGCCTCGGACTTTATATTAACAAGACAGACTTGCGGAGAGCAATTTAGGAAAATGCTTCTGAGCAAAGAGGAACTGCCATTTGGATGTATATCAACTTTTATGAGATCATAAATTTGCCTACCAATGAGCTGAGGTTTCAGCAAGTGGAAGGAGATGGGTGTTGTAATGCCTTAGACGTTTCTCAGAACAGGTTTGAGAAAGTTTAGGTAAATCTGATCTGGCTGAGGGACTGACTAAACCACCCTGAGAACGTTCCTTTAGCTCGAGTTTCAGTAATTATTCTTAAGTAATGGGACAGGGAGGGTTTACTGTGCTCCCTCTGAAAATTTGATAGGATTTGGGGATAAGGAGCTCTCAGCATAGCCTGTGACATACAGCCTCAGAGGAAATCTCTCACCAAAGCCACATCTGCAGGACAGAGAGTGAGCTGTGACTGTATTCCACTGAACTGCCTCCTGAAACTTTGTTGGCTTAACAGAAAACTTTCTAGGCTGAGTAACACCTTACAGACATAATTTCAGTGCTCTCATTTTTTGTTTTGCTTGCTTAAAGAAGTCCCTGAAAGGACTTTCACGGTGTGGTTGCTATGTGAAAGTGGGCTGAGGCCATTGTGCACGTTAACGCAATTAACTGCTTAATGCTCTAACATTAAAAAAAAAGGCTTTTGGTAATAACTTAGTCCCATTAAATTAGTGTAATAGAAGATACTAATGGCCAGACTCTTCCCTCCCTCCCAAATCTATGCTGGAAGGCTGCACTTGGGTGGTGCTCTGCTGGCACAGGGCCCTTACCTGAGCAGACGTATTGTTTGTGCGTGGACCTCAGCCCACGGCTGGTGTTCACGAGTCACTTCAGCACCTGCAGAGGAGTCGAGGGTCCATCCTATGACTGCTCAGCCCAAGCCATGAACGAGGGAGTCCTTCATGGGAAAGGAAAACTGAATTAGCTAGAGCACAAGAGAAACATTCCCTGTATATCAGTGTCTCTATGCTTGATGTCATTTGTGACTGTTTCGCCCAATGCAAACAGTGCATCTTCATCCTTTGGAATAAAATGTACCATGCGGAAGGCTAACTGGGATGAGAGAACAGTGTACTTGTCAGCCTCCAATTCACTGCCACGTTGGGTTGTTTTTCAACTTTTACAGTTTCTGTAGCAGTGCCTGCAGTTGATCTCTGAACATCACAAATGTATTCCAGAGGCACTGGTGGCCTCACTGCCACTGTGAGACAGAGCTTGTTTCTGGTGGCTTTGATGAAACAGACCAGAAAGTGAGCACTGGGTTTCCCTGTTGCTGCTTCAGCATCCTTGTGGCATGTCCCAGGGCCAGCTCTTTGCCAAGCCCCACGTTGGGCAAGCAGCTGGTATTGATCCTGAGCTGTAACATTAGAATCATAGAATGGTTTGGGTTGGAAGGAACCTTAAAGACCATCCAGTTCCAACCCCCTGCCCTGGGCAGGGACACCTCCCACCAGACCAGGTTGCTCCAAGCCCCATCCAGCCTGGCCTTGAACCCCTCCACGGATGGGGCAGCCACAGCTTCTCCGGGCAACCTATTCCAGTGTCTCACCATGCTCACAGTGAAAAATTTCTTCCTAAAATCTACCCTCTTCCAGTCTGAAGCCACTGCCACTCGTCCTATCACTACATGCCCTTGTAGAAAGTCCCTCCCCATCTCTCCTGGAGCCCCATTTAGGGACTGGAAGGGGCTCTAAGGTCTCCCCTGGAGCCTTCTCTTCTCCAGGCTGAACACCCCCAACTCTCTCAGCCTGTCCTCACAGCAGAGGGGCTCCAGCCCTCCCAGCATCTTCATGGCCCCCTCTGGACCCTCTCCATGTCCTCCTTACGTTGGAGGCCCCAGAGCTGGACCCGCTGCTCCCGGTGGGGTCTCACCAGAGCGGAGCAGAGAAGCAGAGTCACTTCCCTGCAGGTGATGCCCAAGGATGGGCCGAGCGGCTCCGGGCCGTTATTTATTCCCGCCGTCCCCGTTCCCCCTCACTACCGGGCAACAATTACCTCAGGGGGTGATGACAGAATACGGCACCGGGGGGCCCGAAGCAAACTCTGCCAGCAGACCGAACCCCCCCTCACCCTCAACGCCATGCCCCCTCTGTCTCCCCCCTTTCCCCGACACGGCAAACACCCCGTCTCCCTCCCCGCACCCGCCGGGCACCGGGACTGAGCCAAACGCCCGGGTTCCTCCGGCTCCCGCTCTCCCCGGAGCGCCGCCGCCGCGGCGGCCACAGCACGGTGGGGTGGGGGGGGGAATACAGGCTGGCTCCTCACAACGATGCGCCGGAGGAGGCCGCCACCGCCGCTCCCCGGGTCCCGTCCCCGCCGCCCCGGAGAGGAGGGGGGAGGGGGGGGTCCCTCCGCTCCCCCGGCGGGGGCAGGGGGTCACCTGATGGCCCGCGCGCCGCCGCGGCCTCGCTCCCTCCCGGCGCGGCGGAGACTCAGTCACGGAGGCGGGCGCGCGAGGGCAGAGCGGCTCCCCCGCGCCGCCATCTTGGTTGTGGGCAGGAGGCGCCCGGCGGCTTCTCCTCAGCGCCGTGCCCGGCCTCCAGCCCCCCCCCCCCCCCCCCCC
>JAOQGH010000002.1:18143821-18172602 GCA_025769975.1 Gallinago jamesoni
AAAAAAAAATAAGTTGGGGAAAAAACCCAACCAACCAACCACTCTAACAACTGATTAAATATTTCAAGATCATGCTATCCCGAAGGGCGGAGGACGCAAGCGTCGGCGTGCCCCTGCCGGTAGCCGGGCCGGGGCCCCGAGGCGAGCGAGGGAGAAGGGCAGCGCCGGGTGGGGAAGGCGGAGAGAGAAGAAAAGCGGGCAGGGGGGGTGGCAGGCGCGCAGCGCGCCCAGGCCCAGGCGGCGGAGAAGCGCCTTTGTGAGGCCCGGGGAGGCGGCCGCGCTCTTTGGGGCCACCCTGATAACGGCCAAGTGACATCCCCCTCCCTGCCAAGCGCGGGAGATGTGTTCCCTGAAGGAAAACGGCACGTTTTCAGGTGTTTTCAAGTATTTGGGCATGGCCGCCTTGCTCCTTGGAGTGCCTCTCCTTAGCCGAAGCTTTTGTGGGGTGGAAGCGCCATTTGAGGGATGTTCCCCAAGCCGCTGCCTTTGCTGAAGTTGGGAGCTACCATGCAGAGTCTCCCGCCGCTGTTTCCTCTTGTGCTTTTTAAAAAAGCCTCCCCGCCCCATCCCACACTTGGCAAGCCGCTGCTTATTCCTTTATTCTGGCAACGCGGAGGATGGCTGTGCCTCAGGGTGGCCTCGGGCTCTGAGAGAAGCTGGAGGAGACCACATTGGGGGACAGGATGGGGGCTTTCGCCCTCCTCGCTGGCTCCAGCCCCCGTCCCCAGCCAGGTGAGCTGCCCCCTGATGGACTTGGTCCTGACAATGACAGTGGGTGCTTCCTGAAGGGGTTCTGTCATGCCAGGTGCTTCTCCTTCATAGAAATCCTAAAGCAGTGAGGTGTAGTTGCTCTCTTGACTCATGCTCCTCAGTAATGCGTTGCTAAATACCAAACCAATGAGCTTGATTCTGCCTTTGGCGGTACCAGGAAAACTCCAGAGTAATGCCAGTTGGGTAGGGAACATCACTCCACACTCACTCCAGTGTCATTAAGATCAGAGTCTGTTTACATTGTTTATTTCCCTTAAATTCCTCCCTTGACGTTGTATGCATATACTTCATTGCAGGAGTATTCCCTGTCTTTGAATTCTTCTGCTTTTGGGCTGTTTTTTTGCTGCATTTATCCATACACTAACTGAAACTAATCAACTATGCTGCGTTATCTGTCCTCTGATCTGTGGTTTTACTGTAGCTTGGGAAATAGTTTGAAAATCCCCCAACAATGCTCCAATTTCTAAGATGCGTTTCAACTTGTGTGATCCTCACTATAAAAAGGACATGCCGAAAATGCAGCTGCTTCTGGGATGGGAAGATGGGGGAAATGGGATTACATCACAGTGAAGTGGAAGGGGAATTTTTGAAGAAAATAAAGCAGCACATGTTAAGCATCTAGAAATTAACAGTCTTTAAAGCTAAGAGAAACAACGGCTCTTACCTTGTCTGACCTAAGTTCCCTCATCAATTCTTGACTGAACTAGAACAGAACTTAAACTAATTTACGTTATGAGAGCATATGGGTTTCTATCAGCTTTTTCCACAGGAGGTTCATGGCACTATTTGTCAGCAGAATTTAAGGATTTATTTGTTCTGCCTCAGTCTGCTTTGTGGTTTCCCTCACTTGCTTGGAAAACTCGAGGGCCGTGAGAAATATTGCGAGTTCTCCGATGCCATCAGTTCAGACAATCTGTAAATCGTTACAAATCCTATTATTTGTAAATCATGTGTTTCAGAACAACAGCAGACAGGACCTCTGTTTGTTTGTTTGTTTGTTTTTTCTGCAACAAATACTTTGAAGTTGACCATCAATCTGGCTGATGGCCAAGGCGGTCTACCCTGGGGTAATGAAGGGAGGAGAAAACCACACTGGGCTTCAAATAAGAGGTCTGAGAAAAATCTAAGTTAAAACGCCACTAAAATTCCCGTATAACTACTTAGACCTCTCTCTTTCAGCATGTTTTATTGAAATTTGATGTTTCACCTTCCCACCTTCTCTAATCCAACATGCTGTAAGAGGACGGTTCCTTTTTTATTTATCATTGTTTACAGTAATGGAAGATCACCAGTATTGTAGTACTGGTAATAGATACGCCAATATGTAATTGCATAGCTCCCCAATTTAAAGTTAAACTCAGAGGGTTTTGACCTAAAGCTCAACAAAACTCCACAGGGATTCCCTATACAAACATACAAAACACATCCTTCATCCAAGGTCCAGGCGGAAGGGAGCGACGGGGCAGGAAATTGTTCTTGGAGAGAACAATTCTTCTACTCGTCAGTCACAGGCTACTGCAAAGCAGGGAGGTTAACACACCATCTAATTATTTGATGGGATTCATATTCTTTCACAAACGGGATGAATAATGCAAGTGTGTTGAATCAAGCCAGAGGAAAATTGTTCCTTCTCCAGCTTATTATTAACTCCTTGTTGTTGTATAACGTACTTGAAATAAGTTTGTTCTGTGGCATTCTAATATGTGGGTGGATGATATTTGTATGTGAGTTAATTTTAACTGTTACACATGCTTCTCTTTTATATTTTAAGTGAAATTAGGGAACAAAAAGTATCCTTTCCACCTGGTTTTGCCCCCTGCTTAATGCAGGCATGTTCCCTACAATGGGTGTCCTGCAGTTTTTGTCTACTCTAGCTTTGAAAGGCTACAGTGATGGGCCTTAATCCAAAGAAAGGAGCTCATTACTGGGATGTGTTTCTTGATATTCTTGCTCTATTTCCCATTTTTGTTAGTTAATCCTATCACAAGTTCATATGTGTCCTTGAGACTGTTAAAAATATTTTCTTTTCCCTATTGTTAAGCCTAGAATATCAGTGCATAGGTTTAAATTTTGTCCACTGCTTTTATTCTTACTAAACCAAACTGCATTTTAATTGTGGTTTATCTTCAGACCTCTACAGAGACCCATTTTTGCAATTTAAAATAAGGTTATTTTGAGAAGAAAGTCGCCCCTCCCCTCCTTTTTTTTTTGTTTTTAAACAGCAATGAGTGTTCAATCTCAGAGCCGTACAGAAATTTAAACAACTTCTGTACACCTCTTGGAAAGCGCACACTGCTCCCAGATTTTCTGTTCCAACCAAAGGCGATTCTAACTCTCCCATTCTAATTTTGCAGGAACTTCGGAGGATTGCGGCTTTTCAGGACAACGAGCAAGAATGGGGTCCTGGAGCCCTCTGCTGGGTGTAGCATAGAAGACAGACAACTGAAAGCGTAAGTCATTAAACTCTGAAAATGCTACTGCCACGCTTTCCTATTTCTTTCGCAGTTGATTACAAATGTGCTTAATTTGAAATCCAGAAGATGTTTCTATCCGTTGCTCCTGGGAAAACTCATGTTACCATTTCAGAGTCTTACAGGTAAATTAATCCGCATCTCAGAGTTACAATTAGATTTATTAGAGCCTTTTTGTCTTTACTCACCCTCAGTAACAGGAAAGTTCTACACGAATATTTCCTTTGTTCTTTTTGTCACTCATCACCTCCTCTTATTTACTGCTACATGTACATCTTGTCACAGTTACAAAGGTCTTGCAGTCAAATAACAGACAATTCAGAGATTCTCTGCAACAAATGAATCTGTTTCATTTCTATATTGTGATATTTTTAGCTTTCTAGTGTTCACAGATATAAAAACTTTTTTTTTTTGTGACAGAGAAATGAGCAATTTATCTAAAAATAATTAGCAAAGTACATGAATAATAACTAAATGAATAATTGGTCTGTCATTTTTCTGTCAGGGAACTCACTGTGCTTTACATTTGTAAATTTTATATACAGTAGGCTGTATAATTTTATATACAGTAGGTTGGAGCACAGAAAGATGACATTTATTTCCAAAAGCCTCAGTATGAGTCTGTGGCAGAGCCATGAAAAGAAATCAGGAATTTGTGTTCCCTGACTCATCCTATGGTTAGAAGTGTGCTACTTAGGAGCATTTTTGAAGAATGAGAAATAACAAATAATTGGAGAACAAAGGTTTTTTTCAGTCTCTGATTTCAACATGTTGCACAAAGTTAGTCTATAAGCGGCCGGAGTGTCTGGAGCTGCTCCTTCAATTTGGCCAGCTGCAAAGCAGCAGTAAGAAGATGATACTGAAGAGCCCTGAGGAAGCTTTTGTTCTGCAAAAGGCCCTTGATGCTATTACATAGGATAGTGATGTACTTAAGGCAGTGAAAAAAAATTTCTAAAGTTGGTGGTAGTTATAACAAAAAGAACCCTCAGCCTGATAATGTCAGATGATCCCACAGCTCAGATGAGCTTTTTAGGAGCATTCGGACACGGTATCCTGGGTGCAGATCTTGTAAGTGCTGTGTGCTCTACATTGGACAGCTTTTGTGAGCTTCTCGTAGGTGTAGCTACTTAGACTTCAGTAATAAGCTGAGTCTTAGTCATTGCGTATGACTCTGACAACACACACTTTATTTTATTTTTTGACAAGGGTGATACAGAGCTTTCTCAGGACTGTTTCTAGCCTTGGACCACAGCCTGATGCCAATGGATGTCATGTTCTTCTGAAGCAACTGACATCTGCAGCATCAAGACTGTTGTGATTTCTTGCATTTTACCTGTGAATGCAGCCCCTACTCCCAAGAACTTTCTGACTCTAGAATACTTCTTGTCAGCCATGTGCCAACATAGATATTGGACAGTTTGCCAGGCCAAAACCAAACTGTTTTAAATTTAATTTACTGGAAGCTTGTTAGTTTGTTATGCATATTAGAGATAAAATATTGACAGGATCTGTTCTTTGGTTGCATTCATATGCAAAAGTCATTTTTGTCTTCTATTTTTTGTAGCAGCTAACTCAGCCAGAATTCAAGTGTGAAGGCTTTCCCTAATTTAGAGGAATCTTAAGAACTGGAAAATTATGCTACATATCTAGCTATATTTGAACATGTCTCTGAATTTACATAACAAACGCCTGACTTTTTTGCAGTTGGCAGAATTAAAATATGGGGAGGATCAGAACATGATTTAAGCACTCTGTCTTACTGCTATCTCTAATTTCTTTTGTCCGGTTGGATTTCTTTTGTTTGGACGTAATGGGAAAAACCTAGCTATTTCTATACTGGAAAGAGCTTAGGAACTTGGGTTCTTATCCCCCCCCCCCCCCCCCCTCTGTCTTTGGGTATTATCCTCATTTCACAGCTGGACAAAGTACGACAAACATTATTTGACCTCTTTTTCTTAAAACACTTGGAGATGTGTTACTGAAAAGTGTGTTAAAAAGCTACACGCTTCTATAATTATGTAGCTTTTCTTTAACGTATCCAACCACTTCATCTCAGGCAGGCTGAAGAGAGGAAACATACTCAGCTGCCTGCAGAGCTTTCTGATTAAATTACACACCATAAAATTATATTTGAGTAAATCATGTAATAAAAAAAAAATAGTAATAAAAAAAGAAAAAGATGCTGCCTTCAGGAGTTTGCTCAAAAGCTCCAGGCAATTTGTGTCTTGGATTCTGATGGCTGTTATTTCTGGTATCTGGAAAATGCTCCCTGGATGTGCATCCAGTTCCGTGTCTTTTTTTGATGCCCTGCTCTTGGAGGGCTCTGCTTTTTAGATTTGATTGGCACACTGAAAAAGAGGAAAAACGAGTATGGAAAATTCGGGTTAGGAGACAGATTTGTTCTGAGCAGCAGTGAACAAAAGTTGCAGTATCTAAAAGCAGGCCTTCAAAGAAACAGTAACTTCAGTGAGGTTTACATATGAGTAAAACCAACTGTAACAAATGTACAGTGGAGGGTGAACGTTGTTAAACAGAACTTTGGGCTGTATAGAAATTATCCTCTTCATACAGCACGCTCTGGCTAACCAGAAGGACAAGTTTACTCCTTTTTTATTTTACTGCACTCCTGATTTGCTTCCCGTGGAACCAATTAATCCTGCAGCTTAAGAGAGAAGTGCCTCATCCTACACTTAGAAGTGTGCTACTTAGGAGCATTTTTGAGGATGACAAAAAAGCAAATAATTGGGGAACAAAAGGTTGGGTTTTTTTCAGTCTCTGATTACAACGTGTTGCACAAAACCAGTCTATACGGTGTCTGCAGCTGCTCCTTCAATTTGGCTACCTCATTTCCCTGAGGTAGCCCGGGTATTTTGCTTGTTGTCCGAGACCGAGTCGTTGGACCCTGGTTTTTGGGCAGCGGGTGGACTGTCCCTGGGGAGGAGGTGCCGAGGATGCTGATGAAGGGCAGCGCCGCAGCTGGGCACTAGATGCCGCTCCGAGGCCGCGGTAGGAGCCCCGCAGCATCCCTCCGGAGAGCCCCGGCTGCGTGGCGGTGGGGGCACGGGCCCTGCTCCTTGCATACCCCTCCAATGACGCTACCAGAACAAACAGCGAAAAGGTGAATCAGGGGCCATCCGGTAGTGGATTCAGCCCCGGTGTGAGTCAGGGCCGACAGCAGGTGTTTTCAGATGGGAACGAAACCTCCAGAGTTAGCAAATAATCTCCCCGGCTTCAATGGCTTTGTGCACAGGTGTCCTCACTTCTGACCTATTAGCCAGATGGGCTCAGAAGGAAGGAGGAAGAGCAGGGTGAAAGGGCAGTTATAGCTCAGTGGATGGGATTTCATGGGAGTTTAAGGATGATCTGAAGACCTGTGGCTCTTACAATGTTTCTGCTGGTACAGTCCCTCTGCAGGTAGGTCTATAAAAGCCTGAGATCAATAGAATTGCGGTTAATAATCCCCTCCTTTGCCATTCCCATACACGTCCTAAACATTGCAGCCTTGTACTGAGAACCAGACATCAAAACTGTCTATAATCTGACTAAACTCATAATGGGCATGAGTCACAAACCTCAGCATGGGGTTTGTGCAGCTCAGAAAACGTAGGAGTATCTGAAAAAAAGTTTGGCTTGTTGTCAAGATAAAGGCTAGTTGTGGAGTTTGGATTCAGATCAAGGCTGAAATGTGAAGTTTTGATGGGGCAGCATCTTTTCTGGGAAATGAGTCTGCCTTACTGAACAAATCGAAAGTGAGCACTTTCTGTGAGTGACCCAGACTATACATCTTTTAAAAAATACTCTGTCTTCATACGATGTAAGGTTAATAACATGAACACATTGCTTCAAAGTACTGAAGAAGCTTCCTGAATAGGGGTAATGAAAGCAGAGAAAGGTATATATATAAATATGTATGTATATCTCCATTTATATGGAAGGATTTACTAGTGAAACATCAGAGTTTTGAGTTAACTGTGTGGCTTGTAGTCCTCAGCCTTGAAGATAAATACCTGTCAATCTGGAGGAAACAGGAAGGGATAAATCCTGGTAAAAATCCTAGTCATTGATGCGTATTATTTCTCTTCAATTACTTGGTATTCCTACATAATCAGGAATAGTGTGCAATGCATTGCTAAGTGAGTTATGTTGGTCTCAAATAGCAGGCTTATGGAGAAAATAAGATCTTTGCTGCTATTAGCTACAGGAGTTCTTTAGGCAGGGATAGTAGAGGTACGTGTCTCGCAGCTGAGTTTTTTGGAGTTCTACTTTCCGGGGACACTAGCTTTGCTTCGGTGGCCTATGGTCTTGTGCAACCTTCCAATGTGAACTGTGATTGGATCCAACCTTGTTATAGCAGAGGTGTGTTGGGGGGGAATTTGACCTTAACAGAGTTAAGTACCCAAAAGAATTGCTCTTGGCAAAGTGCAACCACAATGCCTTGTCTGGCTGTTTTGTTCTCTGTACCAATTGGTCTGTACAAAGAATAAATATCTGCTACAGTAAATATCTGTTTGAGTTACCTCAACTGGTGGAGGATTTTTGGTGCTGAAGTTCCTGTATTTGCTCCTTGCTGACCAGTTTAAACATCTGTTACATCATAACCCTTATTAGTGAAAGGTAGCCAGCATGGGCTAGAAATTCTGTGGCACTTCAGTAGCCTGGCAAAATGGTTTCAAGTAAAAAAGTAACAAAGAAATATTCTGTCTCTCCGGCTACCGCCTACCTCCTGGAAAATTTGCCTTCTAGCAGCAGAGTGACTGTTTACTAATGTATAGAAAGCTCATATGTATTTTTCTGTGTATCTATGAGTATGTGAAGTTGTATTGTCCTTTGGTTGTCTAATCCCACCGAGTAATCCATCTGGGGTGCCCTAGGTGTGAACTGAAGCCTGTGTACTTATCTAAGGCAGGATGTCGGGTCAGTTTCTGTTTTCCCTAACTTGAATTTAAATGCAGAAGTGACTACTTTGAAGTAGAGCATTCTCAGGTATTAAGGAAGGAGTTTGGTCTTTCATATTTAAATTACACTGCCATTGCACACACACTCTTTTATCCACGAAGCCACCCAAGTTCCTAACCAGGAATTTCAAGGTTTTCTGTCGGCAACATCCATCTTCTGTGGCCCTCCTCATATTAGCATTGATCTACAGGGGAAATAGAGAACACGGCTGTGTTATTATATACCCGGCTGCAATTTCTGTTCTAGTGATTGAGTGTACATACAGAATTTTTGAAACATGGCCATTCTAACTTATTTTGTCTTCCTGTCAATAGCATGGCACTTGTCCAAATTATGGATCGATATCAGCTGATCTTTTTATGTTAAACCATAATGAAGTTGCCTCTCTTATTGGAGATGTGATCTTGCTCCAGGCAATGCTTTTAACTGAGAACTTTTGGAATGGAAATGGGGGAGAAGGGAAAGAGAGAAGCAGGGGAAAGATGTGGGGAGGAACTAGCAAAACCCAGGGTTGTTTTTTTTCAGCAGAAAAAGAAAGAGGTAGGAACAGAGGAAGAGGGGGACTGGGTTATGAAGAGACCTGGCTTGTTAGGACTTGTATTAGTATGAGTAAGGACTGGTAGGCTCTACTCTGTTCTTTGAAGTGCAAGTACTGTCAAAAAGCCAGTGGTGGACACTGGGAATGAAAGCCTGACTCTTGAAATCTCAGGCAACATTACCTTTAAATTCTCTTTGTGGTTGCCTCACTCAGTTTCATACAGAGTTTGTGAAATCAAATAATTTAAAGAAGAGAGGAAAAATAGGATGAAGCAAGGAGTGGGGAATGAGAGATGTAAAAGGGAATACTGGATCAGCCATTCTTTCCCTTCCAGGGAAGTGGTACAGGATCATCTCTACAGTGACTTCTCCAGGTCTTTAGCTCTGAAGAGTTTTCAGGGTATCTGTGGTGTGTAGTAGCTGTATCATGGAGTAGGTGAATACCTGTCATTGCATTGTCCCTGCCTTTACTTTAATCTTAGTTCACTTTCTTGGATAAAATGCAGAGAGGAACTTCTGTAATCCCCTTTCTAGGGTAAAAGACTTGTGGAAGAAAGGGAGGGTGCGTCAGGTATTTAGAAGAAGAGTCTGTGGGGGCTATATTAATTTTATTTTGTAGGGGAAAAACAGCGAAGAGGAATTTGGTGGGTTTGGAACTGGTAGTCAGTGGCTGAGATTAGACACTTTCTAGGAGCAAAGTGGTGCTGATATTTTGGTGTTTGGGTTTTTTTTGTGAGCCATTTAAGAACAAGGTGGTTTTTTTGTGGCCTTTCCCACAAATGTCTCTGAGCCACTCGATTGCACCTCAGTTTTGGTTGCTATGGATATGTGTAAGCTGGAGAACCCGGAAATGTTCCAGAGTCCAAGTGGACTCATTTGTGTCTTTGTCCCATACGGGAAGGGAGAGGGGATGCTCAAACATACACCAGTTCCCCCTCATTTCTCTGCGGAGGCAGTTAGGCACACCAGTAGGGAAGGAGCTGTGGGACACACCAGCCTGGTCCCTGAGCTGGCTGACAGGAAGATGGGGAGCCTGGGGGGCATTGCAGCAGGGACCCCTTGCTCAGAATAAATGCAGCCAGTCTTACATTCTAGCTGTCCTCTCCAGAGTATGTGGAGCTCCCTGTAGGTGTTTTTCCACTGCATGTCCCTTGTGTGTAGCCCCAACCAGCAGAGCTTTACTACTATGGAACTGTATGTAAGAAATCGCTAGTTTCTTATGCAATTTCTACCTTCTTTTCCTCTTATCGTAATCTCTTTGAGAGTAGGAAAAATAGCAGAACACCAAAAGACATCCATAGAGGTGTATCGCTGTTTATCTGCAAGGGTCTTCTCTAATACTTTTCCCTTTCATTATCTCTCCCTCCTCAGTTAGAGGGATATTTCACTGCTGTTTTGTCCTGGCACTTCCACATATTGTTTGGTGAGCAAATGCTTTTGAAGTTTGAGTCAGTGTCAGGTACCCAATTCAGTTGTAGTCTGTTATACTATTGGGTCCCTATGATTTAATTAGTAAATTTGTGTACTTTTTTTCAATCCCTAAATGACAAAGATTGGCTAACTGTAACTTTGGGGACAATTTTACAGCAGTTCTGTGCATCCAAGCCTATCATATCTAAACAGCTTGAGAAACTTTCCTGGGTTTTAGGGCCTTGGCGGTGAGGGCAGTGTTATTATTCCAGTTCTGCAGGTAAAGAACCGAGGCACAAAGACAATAATGATATTTGTGGAGTAGTACAACAAAATTATGGTAAAACTGGATGGGAAACACTTTTTCTCAGAATTTAGAGTTTTTCCATAGAAGAAGAATTGTTCCCTCTGGAGCAAGGATGAGAAATTAAAATTGCGAGCACTTTTCGTGAACTACAGTGAGAAAAAACCTCAAGCATTGGTTTGGGTCTGTGGAGAGAATTTAAGATTTTGATGATCTTAAACTGTCAAATGGAAATGAAGAGCTTTTTAAAAAAATCTTGGGAATAATTTTGAATATGAAAACTGGAATTTTTCATGCAAATTTAAAAATATTTTTTGTCAAATGTTTTAGTTATTGTAGTTTGTCAAAAGTGGTTGCTCTCTGGTTGCATAGTTTTATTATGCTATCTATAATTTAAGTCTGAAAGACATCTCAAAATATTGAAGTAGCTATAGTTCCTGTCAAAGAAGGTATGGGGAAGCCACATCTTCTGTAGGTAGGTCTCTTGCGACCTATGTTAGTATTTTAATCACTTTAGTAATGTAGGGGAAAAAAAATTAAGGCTTGTACCAAGGTTTTCAATGAGTTTGATAATCTGTTGGTGTAAATCAGCATAGCTCCTCTGAGATCTGGCTGAAAGCGTGTTCAAAACTGTGCCACCAAACTGATTCTTTTTCTAAAATAAGAAGAGCACAGAAATTATGTGTAAGTTAATATGTTGTACTGGCAGCAGACTGTGTTTTCCTCAAATATGGGAGGGAAGGCGGAAGAGGGAAGAAGCAAAGCTGGACGATGTGAAAAAACCAACCCAAACCCCACCCCAAACCCAACAAAGAAATAACTTGCCCTTGCCACTAAAATCTTGTTTGAGGAGACCCAGAGTCAGTCATGAAGCAGACGCTGGCAACGCTCCTGCTCAGCAGGAGGCTATAAACATATGTCCCAAGTCTCACATTTTATGTGACTATTTACACAAGCGCAAAGTAAATGGAGGTGGTTACCCCTGTTAACTGGTGCTCCTCGGAACACAGGCTCCACTTGCTTTGCTTCCGTGTCTGGGGCAGCAGGGGAGGAGTGAGCAAAGCTTAGAAAATTCAGCCGGAGGAAAACCGGGTGGATTACTGGATGTTGCAGTAGGGTATTTCCAATAACTCATCTGTTGGTTTGCTTGTAGCACCAAAAGAAAGTGGAGTATGTGGAGCAAGTGGGAGGAAAATTAAGTTTAAAATGAGCCTTTTTTAATTAGGCCTGAAATGTTTAAATTTAGCATGTTTTTTTTTTTTTTAAAGTAAAATTGAACTAATTTTTAAGAAAGCATAAACAAATTTGAGTTTAAAGAGGTATACATTTCATATTCAGAACATTGAACCGAATGATTTGGATTTTCAGAAAATTAATTCTTCTAGGCTGAAACAGACAATTCTGAAAGAAATTTGCAATCAATGTAAATCTGCATTTTAAGTGCTTGCTCAATCATTCCATCTTAGACAAACAAATCTTTGTCCTACATCTTCAGTGTTTTTATTTCTGAACTGTTTGGTATACAGAATACTTGTCAGCTTGGAGTATTACGTACAGACTGCTGAATAAAGACAGATTGTGAAACAGGGAAGGGGTAAATTCAGTTGTAGTCTTAACTTTACCGATGGTAAGAGAGTTACGGCGCTGATGAATCTGCCCCACTGCTTTGGAAATGAGAAGTCAGACATAATAGCAGGTGTAAAAAGAAGATGGGCAGTCATGACTGTGGAAACATGATGTGGGAGAATTGTGTGCGTTACGGGGGAATAAAAATTACAGAATTGTAGTTCAGGGCCTTGTCTGTCTTCTGTTAGCAAACGGTTTACTGTAACTGGTTTAAACCCATTCCTGGCAAAATTCAAATGATTGCAGTGGGTTTACACCAGGGATTAAGTTAATCTTCAATTTTCATAGTCTTCAAGCCCAGAAGGACTATTAGCTTGTATCCTGTGGCCTGCTGCATTCCACAGGCTGCAGAAATTCACCCAGTTATTCAGAAACAAAACTAGTAACTGGTATGTTTTGAAAAGAGGCATCTTTCTGTGGTGAAAGGTCTCAAGAATTGGAGGAAGCGCTGTTGGAAGTTTTCTGGAGTGATCAATTGTATTTTTTCTTGACCAAGGCTGAGATACTGGTCCTGTTCCAAATTCTGTGGCAGTTAAATGTCCTCTCTGTGCCTTAATTTCCCTGCTTATAGCTTGGATATTGAATCTCATCTGGAAATAAACTTAAAATCCACAGCAGAAGACTGATAAATGTGAGTAAAATGTCACTCTGATTGTCGTCAGCACTCTCCTCTTGTCTTTTTTGTTCTTCTGCGTTTCTCGTTTTGCTTTTCCCATCCATAGATCTCTGATATTTTCACTGAAAATGACGTGCTGACCTTCTTACTGTCTTCTGATTGTATGTACTAAAATTTTATTTACATTTTCTTAAAGAAAAGTACAAATTAAAACCATTTTAGTGAAAATCACATGCATTTGAATAGAGAAACTAACAAGTTAGCCTTTAATTTTTTATAATACAGCACTTCAAGAACACGTCTTGTTACTGTTATTTATGTGGCTGTGTAATGAGATAGGAGGTACACAAGGTTTTTTTTGTTCCATGTTACATTTCAGCTTTCTTTTAGTAATTACTGTAGCAAATGTGTCTGCTGAGGATCTCAGAGCTGTGTCATTTCAACCTTTGGGATCATCATGGCAATCCTGAAGTTGAGACATAAAGTCTGAGTTCCAAAACACATGGTTTCAAGCATCCAGAGACAGTGGTATATAAGACTTGCGTTATGTTTCTACCCAAGAGGGACTGTGGCCTTCAACCCAGGGACTTGGTTCTGGATCATCTCCTGTTTCAAGTTGAGCATTCATAGCTCTTGGTGCCAGTGTAAAAGAGAAATGACTGATGTTTTTCTTGTTGATAAGTTTTAGGGACAGGGACTGACAGCTGGAGACTCTCTAGAGAAAGGACCCGTAACCAAATGGACCCGTGGGATACAGGCACTTCATTAGAGTTCAATATTATAGTGACAGGTACCTTTAGAAGTGAGATCTAAAGATTAGATTATAGAGCAAATGGAAGCCCCAGTTTCCAAATGTGATTTGCTGTCAGTAATGGTGTCACGGGCATGAATGTCTTGAGCGATATATACCTCACTGACAGGGAAGGCTCTGAAAGAGGGTGCAACTGCTCTGTTTCTTATCTTAGTTTGGCATTTTATTAGGGACTAAACTGAACCTAGCATCTATTGTTTCCACAAACAACATGAGGCTCTTGTCTGCAGACGGCTTTATGAGGGTTGTCCCTCTCAAGCCATACCAACATACTCTGTAGTTGCTCTTGCCCCCCTGTTATTTGCCAACTGAGAGATAGCACACGATCACTGTCGTCTTTGCCTCTGTAGATCTTAGAGATGGTAACAATTGCTCTTCTCCCCATAGCTTCTTGGTGCTTTTCCTGTCCTTCTTCAGCTGATACTCCTCGATCCCCTTTTCCTGCTCCTGATGGTTTGGAAGGCTTGGTCCTGGGGGCTTGTACTGCCTTTCCAACGTTCCCCTTGCCTGGTGCTGCCCTGTTGCAGCCCTGGTCCCCGGGGGCTTGTGTGTCCTGCCTCTCTAGCGTTTGCCTTGCCTGGTGCAGCATTCAAGCAACACCTTAATAAAAAGCTTTCCTCCCTTATCTCCTCTCTGCTGCTGTGCCACTGGGCTGGGGATCGGGTTCCCATCTCTTTCACACGCACACCTGGTCATAAAACACTGGGTTTGTTTTTAACCTCAAACCAGGGAGCTTTAATTAAAGAGACAGTGACCTCTTTTATGAGTTTGCTCGCATAGGGTTTCAGGGCTATTGTCACATACAGCTCACATAACAGAGCACCATTGCACAAAGCTCCATTTACACATCCTTCCCCGGCTTTTTTCCTCTCCTCTTTTTGTTTTCCAAACGCAGAAGGAGGTTGTTTTCTTGTTTACCCCTAGGCGAGGTTGTCTCTCATGTTAGTAGCCTATGGCTAACAGTCTCTTTGAAGAGAACTTACCTTTCTTACCAACAACACGTAGATGTCATTAGACTTGGAGAAATGTTATTCTTTAATCTATGCAGGAAATCATCTTCCTCTCCCTAAATTTGCTGGATATGAATGACTAGCTAAAACAGATTTCATCCTCTGCTCTGTTCTCCCTAGCTAGTTCTTATACTATATAAATATATATACTACATATAATGGAATTTGTGTATTTCGTATGACAAATACTTCTCAGTATCCACTATTGTATTTGCCTGTTTTCGTTAGTTTTCAGGTGCAATAACTATTCAATGGCAACAAATAGAAATTTTTTTTATATATGCTTAAGAATGATATGTGCAGGGACAGGCAGCAAAACTTGTCCACAGCTTTACACAGAATAGTTTACAGGTAACTTACAGAAAAATCTTCACAAATACAGACACGTGTTCCCATGCACATATATTTAAAGGTACACAAGGAGAAAGACACACAAGAGCACGTATGCAGACCAGAACCTATTTGAGGTATGCAGACTTCTGGAAAAGGCAGTAGAGCCACAGCTGGGACAGAGACAAGCAGCCATGTAATTGGTAGAATATAGAAGCACACAGAGAGGATATGCACACAGAAGGAAAAAAAAAATATACGTGGAAGAGCGGAGAATGCCCTTTATGTAGATCTTCAGAAGCATGTACGAGGATATGTCTTCAGGAAAACTTATATATGCCCAGTAACTCTGTAAGTCACATTTAAGTTAGCGTGGGCACATACAATATGTTCAGGTGCTGGAACTTTAACTGAATTGTGCCAGGTCTTTGCTTTCAATGGCATTGCTTTCAGTAAAAGCTCACAAATATGAAAAAAATTACATGGTTTAGCTGCAAAGTCTGTAGATATGAGAACACATACCCTTACATACACAGATATGTAGACATATGTTGATGCAAATACAGATATTATTTTTTTTTACATAATATACTAATACAGATTTGCCTAGACACAAATATACCACACACACAGACCCTTAGATGCACACAGATATACCCACGTCTATGTTCATTGAGAGAGACTCACTCAATATCTGTGTATGTGTGTGTTGGGAGAGGGTCATAACCTCCTCCATTCTTCTCCTGAAGGGGTTTGGATAATGAAGGGAAAAGAAATGAGGCCTGGGGCTAATTTGTAGTGGCATTTCCTGGCCTCTCTCCTGCCAATGAAGCTCCGTTTCATCTTTAGCCTTATCAATTCTGCAGTCATGTGGCTTTCCGCTTGGACGCCTCTGTCTCTTCACCCTCCTCCCCAATCTCCGATGCTAATGGAAACTTCGTTAATGCCATTAATCTGCTGACCGGGACAAGTCAAAAACATATCCACACAATCCGAGCCAGGGCTGTGAGTGTCCTGGGGCTGCCAAACAGAGGCACCCCCTGTGTTCATTGCATTCCTGAAAGAACTTCATATTGATTTATTTCTTTCTTTCCTTCTCTGCTTTCTTCCTTGACGACACTGCATCCTTTGGAACAGGCACCAAGTAGATGGCCTTTTCCTCCTGATCCCTCATAATGGTATTTCTGCAAGGATCCTCTCCCCAGCGCTGTGCTAGTGCCTTCTTTCAGTGCCCCCTCATGGCAGCCTTTGTTTTTCTTACGCTGTCTTTGGTGACAGACTCATTACTTGTATTTTTTTCCTCTTGCCTAGTAGAATTTCATAACTAACCAAATGTTGTGACAACCTGCTTGAACTGGGCTAGCAAAAAACCCCATTCCACTCTATCTTGATGTTAGCTGAGGGGGTACAGGTGAGTGTTTCATTAAACAACAGTGGCTGGATATTGATTGTGCAGTTGCTACCGGTTCTGTTCTTGAAGGGCTGTGCTGTTGGGGTGTCCTGCCCTCTGAAATGTTCTGAGCTCTCCTAAAACACTTCTCAGACAGCGAGGATGTATCATTGGTTTGCGTATGCTGAGTTTTGTAATCCTTCACTGCTGCCTTCTATCACAATTGAGCATCATTTTCGGTAACATACCATTCTCTTAGCTATGACTTCATCTTCCCCTCCCGGTTCAGCACACCTGCAGAAACCTGCAGCTCTGAGCGATGACTCACCGTCTCCTTATGCCGTACTATTTGTCCAGTGGCTGAGCGTGTGGAGGTTCCACATGTCAGGATTACACTGGCTGAGGTCTCACCGAGAAGAGAAAATAGACTGTTTGATACTTGTTTTAGGAGAAATTCTCCATGATGATCGGAGTTCATAGCCAGTTCTTGAGAATGTCAGGATGTTGAGTGATCTGTATTTGATCTAGGAATCTTTGTATACATAAATGAAATAGTGACAGCGGAGGAGGAAAAGACAGCTAAGAAAGGCATGCCGTCAGAGTTGTGACATATGGATATGTTTAGAAAAAAAGCATCAAATTGATGAAAACAAGGAGAGAAGTTGGCAGTTCAGCATGAGCTTTGATGATGTCAGGCTAAATCTGGAAAGATATGGGCCATGACAGAAGGCTGAGCCTTAGTTGCCACCTTCACACAGACATCACAGTAAAAAGGGATTGTTTTACAAGGAGACAAGACAAAGAAGTTTCAAGTTCTTCAGACTTGGCAGGGGTTGAAGTCAAAAGTTCATCCTCATGTAGTTCTGGCTACAGAGAATGCATGTTGCTTCCCACCAGCCGGGAGATGCTCCACTGACCAGAGTATCCTCCTCCTCCAGTCTGTTTTAGGGTGAGACACTTTCTCATCTTCAGGGAATATGAGTGCATTGCATTGTCTGATATAGAAGGATTCATGCTGGTTGGTACCATGAGAGGGGAGGGCAAAAAAGGAAGAGAATGTGTTACATCTTGGTATAAAAGAGAAAAGGCTGCTGAGATATTCAGTGCCCCAGAAATTTTGGTTAGATGAGCAGGACAGTATCTGCAAACCTAAGACCCGTACCTGCAGGGGCACCTTCAGAGCCCCAGTGAAAGGAGTGAACTAAAGTAAAATGCTTGTAGCTTTGGCAAGTGTCAGAGCAGTTAACAGCTCGTACAAGAACACTCATTTTGGTTCAGCTGTTAAGTTTGCCTTCCCTTCTTCATATCCTGTGACTGGGGATTTGAAATGGAAAAGCGCTTGGGGGCAAAAAAAAATAACAAAGTGCTCATAATGAAGAGAAGTCTATTGCCCTGGGAGACACCGGTAGGAGATCTTGAGAGTCTTTTTATTGAGCAGACCTTAAGGGAGCTACCGGTACCTAAGTGCCTTATCTGGCAAAGCACAGCAGTAACACACAGCCTGTGATGCTGCAGTGGTTATCCTGTGCTAATCCTGGAGTCTGTACAACATGCATGGAGGGAATGGTTGTGCCACACAGTCCTGTCATGTGGATCCATTCCTAAGAAAAAGATCTTCAAGGGAGTGACCAGTTTGTGTGCACCTTAATATAGAAGCAGAAGCACCAGGCAACTAACCCCCATCCTAGATATAACATTGGCCCGTCCTGTGACCTCAGCAAGTCGTCTCATCTCTTTGTTTGTCCAGACGTTTCCTGTTTAGTCCACTCATATCACAAACTTCTTGAGTAAGAAGTATCTCTTCCTATGTGTGCATCCAGCAAGGGAGATGGTCCTCATCTTGGCTGAAGTCTCTGGAGACTAGAGTAATATAACAACCTGTGCCTCCATATGGCAGGAATTGTGCATTAGAATGAGAAGTAGAAGGTGCTTTGGGCTTCTGGCTGGTGCCAAGAAATAAATCAATGCAGCAAAGCCTGCATTAGCTACTTGGGTACTGGGAGCATCCCAGCTGTGGCAGCGTAGAGCCTATCGAGGTTAAATTTGGATCATGTCATGATGCAACCTTTCATGCTGGGAAAGAAGTTTAAAGTGTCAGAGCTGTATGTCTTCAGACAATTCCTATTTGAATGCCACCGCTATGCATGAAACTGCTGCTGCCCACTGGTTGGTATGCTCTGGCCCATCTTTTGCTCAGCCTGTTTTAACTGCTAGCTTCATAGGAGCTGTCATATCTCTCTGCAGATTCTGCCCAGCTTCCATTTTGCCATGGAAAACATTCCAAAAGAGGTGATGAATGCAGTTTTTCAGTGAAACAGTATTTTGTTGCAGTCATGCTCTAAAGATAAGGAGTAGATAGTTTCTGGGTTGAAATAATGGCAATATATCCATTGGTCTAAATAACAGGCTTCTTTCTACCTTGTCCCATTTTCTGTATTACAAGATTTTGTTTTTTTTTTTATTTAAATTATATCTGTGGGGTGGTAGTCAGGCAACGTAGCTCTGCTTCTGTTACAAATACGCATTTTGATTGTGAGAAGACACACTCTGTCTTTTCATTACCCAAATGTAAAATGAGGAAGACAACGACGACTCTTTGCATTCTTCCTTGTCCTGTCTAACATGGACTTGCCCAGCACAGTGTCCCTTGCTGGTCACTGAGCCCCAGCCTGGGCTGACGAGCTGCTCTCATCTGTTAGGCTTTTTTGTGCAGGCTGTGTGGGTTTAGATCCAAAGGATTGAAACCTGCCCATATTCAAACATCTCTTTAGCTTGTCTTTTTAACTGCATATGCATTGTACTTGGTCCGTAGCGATGTTGGTATGATTCTGTATCACTGAGGGATAAACAAAATGTGCTATTATAGTGCTCTCCTGCCTGTCTACATTTATAGTACTGCTATCTTTGCTTTCCTCTTATTATAAATTTGATTTCATTCTACTGGTAACTGTCCTGTGAGTAATCCTTAAGCTTTCCTGGGGGGAAGAAGCCCAGTATTTTGATGAGTACAGCTGTTTCTGGTTGTAACTGCAGCAAAGAGCTGAAGGCTTTGTTGTTTTAAATTCAGCAGTGATGGAACAAAATCTGGGGAGTGGCCTTGCCTGAAAACATTTGGGCCTCCCACTTCATGGCCAGTGAAAATTGATGTGACTCATCACAAAATGTAGTACATTTTTTCATGCAGAGGGCAGAAAATTAGAAAATCCCACCAACACAAATGAATCTATGTTTTAAAATCCTTGCAGTCAGCAAGGGAAGAAACTTCTTTGTTTTAATGAAAGCACAATAAAAAGTAATACTTACAGAGTTTATTTAATTCAAAGATGCCAGGCTCGTTAGACAACTGATGATAGAACATGATTCCGCCTCGGATTAGTACATGAGAATCACGTTTACTACTTTGAAAATACAGTCCCTTCTAGGATGAGATGTTGGATACTTAAAAAAATCCCCACAAACCCTGGGAGCAAATTGGGACAGGAAAAATAGAAGAGGGGAGATAGAAGAGAGGGAAGGAGTCATCATCCTTAGAACCCTTGCTAGAAAGAACAGTCTTGTAAAACCTTGCAACAAAAATGTTGCAAGAACCTCTGGTTTATAGTCTTAGTGGAAAGTCTTCAAGTCCTGCAGTGTGGTGTTTCTTGCCATCAACTGGAGACACCAGCTCTTTGGGGGACTACAAAAAGGGGAGCCAGCCAGTCTTATTTTGCTTATGTTAACTGACAGGATCACAGCACAAATTACTCCAAACCAGTCTGCTTGGCCTGTAGGTCCCTATATGGGGGCAAAGTCCTGCCTGCTGTCTCCTCAGAGAGGTAGTAGGTGAATGCCATTGATTTGAAAGGGAACAGGTTTATGCCCTGTTTTTGCAGCGGATGCAAGGGAGTGGTGGTCCTTGTTGCTGAGGACTTGTGAAAGTTGTTAAGTTTCGTGTAAGAAAGCTGACCAAACTGGGTACTGAGTGCCTAAAACTGCAGTAGAAATTTTTACCCTGGAAAGCCTGGAGTCCAAACTTGGTTTTGAATCCGATTTGCGAAGCCATAGCAGACAATCTGCACCTACTCCTTGGTGTTCCCTTCAACTGCAACGTTCAGCAACTCATCAGTTCTTGTGCTCGTGCAGGAATGTGAGAATAAAGTTTGAGAGCTGTCAGTCTGTTAGCCCAAATGCTTGGAAACTCCTAATTTAAACAAGCAAAGGAGGTGGTGGTAAATGCATTTTACAGAGTGTATAAATGTCCTGATGAGGTCACAATTCATGGTTGATTTTTCTGCCTCACTTATGAACTCATCTACTTGCTGAAACTTAACTGATGTCATGTTTTGGAGGCACATCTCTTCTGAGGATGGGCCTGAAGAGAATTTATGAAGATAAGTGTTTATTTGTGATACTGAAAGAAGAGCTATAAGAGAAGCTGGAGGTTGATACTGTAGCAACTTTTGGCTTTGGTGCTAACAAGGTACAAATGTCTCTTTCTTTTTGCTTTTTTTTTTTTTTTAAATGTTCCTTATACCACAGGTGAAGAGATGGCACCTTTTCTATTCTGCTAAACTCCATCTAGCCTACATGAAATAAACATGCTGGTCTCAGCCAATTTCCTTAGGCAGCCCTATGGGTGACAATAATGCTAATTCAGTTGTTTATTTCAGGTTCTTCTGAAGTGGGGTCATGAAGGAAGGTTTGTCCTATTGCTGCTCTTATTTTATGATCTCTTTAAAGGACAGAGGAGCGTCAGGACTTGGGATAAAGTCCTAAGACCGACCTCGATGTCCAGAGCTCCAGCCTGACCTTAAATCCACACAGAGAACAGTTACCAGACACTTTGTGATGTGAGTCTGGGCTCCACTTTTCATCTGACAGAGCAGCAGTTTAGGAATCAGCACTCTGTTTGCCCTACTTACCCCCGGACTAGCTTCTAACACAAGAAAGCTGTTGGCACAGGCACCAGACTGTCACTTTTGTGCCCTAGGGGAGGAAAGAGAGGAGTCTTCACCCCATCTTCCCTTTCAGACAGTCTCCAGGAGTTTTGGAAGGAGCTTTTTACAAGCCCTTTTCTATTGTTGGCCAGGAGACAAAGGACGGAGGAGCTGGATTTAAGCATAATGACGTGAGCTCCTCCATGCAGAAAAACCCAGCTGAGAGACCCCCCCTGCTCCCCACACACACAAAAAAAGGAAGAAAGGGGGAGAAAATCTTTGAAAATAACTAATTAAAGTTGTTTTAGCCTCTCTCTCTCCCCTCCAAGGGCGCCTAATCTCACAGGGGGCAGAGGGGGAGAGAGGCAAGAAGAACAATGAGAACCATCCCCCCCCTTCTCTACACCCCACCTCCCGGTCTCTGAGGTTTTAAAACAAGAGGCCACTTTAAGTTAATGAGCTATCAGCTGACTGGGAGAAGTCTCTAATGAAGCCTGATGTTCACACATTCCCCAGCTTGCTGAATAGGCCTCTGCCAACCCCATAACTGTCAGAAAGTTTCATTCATAAAATCCACATGCTGGGGGTGGTGGTTGATGGGGGCAGGGAGGGAGCAGGATGGAGATGGAAGTGGGGGAGTGTGAGGTGGAGGTTTCCATATGGAGCAGTCAGCCCCAGAGGCCAAATAGGACCATGCATGGCTGGGACTGGAAGGCTGGAGGATCCCAGGGACCCGACTCCAGTCTCCATTGTCTGGCTAGTAATTAGGAAGATCCTCCAAATGGTCTGGAGGACATTGAAGTCTGTAGGGATAATTAGTGAAGATTTGGAGGATGTTCCAGCTGTTATGTCACCAGCTTTGCTAGGGCCACAGGGGCAAGGGATGGTAGGATGAAGCCTAGGAGTCATTCTGGGGCTTTGCTGTGCGGGCCATGCTTTGCCGAGCCTCATGCCTCCTGGCAGGACTTTAGGAGCTGTGTTTATGGGAGTCATTGGGGAAAAGAGAGCGGGAATGTGGGGGAAATTCAGGAGGAAAACATTCGGAGGAAGGAGGAAAAGTCATATTTACTATAATGTAAATAAACTTAGTGGTGGTGATGCGCACTGGAGATGATTCTCCTTGGATAATGCACATGCTTTTTGGCAAGACCAGCAAGGGAAGATGCAGATATAGGGGCAAAAAGTATTTTCCTCCAAGCACTGGTCTATGGTTTGAGCAGTGAATCAACATTATAATCAACAGTAATCAAAGATGGTTGTATTTTTGTGTCTATGTCAAAACTTGCAGGTCACTTGCAAGTCTTTCCTGAAGTTCTGAGCAGCAATGTCAAGCCTCGATTTCTTTTAGGGAGTTGTTGGATCTAATGGCCTGAGAACGGGAATAAGATCTTAAAGAACTGAACTTCTGTCCATCATTTTGAATCTTGTTTCTCTCATGTTTGTTTAATAAGTTACAAAAAAATAAGGCTATACAACTCAAGGCAGGAAATGTACTGAAGATGATGGTCCCCCTTTTGGTCCCTTCCTGATCCCCAAGTCAGTATGGTGCAACAGGACCAGGCATAATTGCTAAGTGTCACTTAAATTCCAGTTGTGCCAAGAGGCACAGTTGAATGAGAGACAGTCACTGCTTCACAGAGGTTACAGTGTAAATACACAATTCATATTGAGTGGAAAAAAACCACTTAAGAGTCTCATTCAAAAACCACTGTAATAATAGAAGGATGTCTGTTAACTCTGATGAGATTCGAAACATGATCATCTGGCTGCTATTACACAGGGTGTCTGAATCCAGGGCTCAGAAGTCGAATCCTATCCAAGACAACTACAAGGTCAATTCTGTTCATACATTTCTTCTTCATACATATACTATAAAGAGAAAGAGATGGAATTTTGCAAACTATATTGAGAAACTAGGGCTGAATATTCTTGACATGCAGGTCAGCGTGTGCAGGGGACATCAAAAAGCATTGGATTCTGTGAAAAGATGAATATGTGGGGAAAGCAGCTGCCTTTAGAGGTTTCTGTGGACTGGAGTACAAAAATGAGTCATGAGTCAATGCCATAATATTTCATTCAATAAAACCTTTGGCTTCCCATCAATTTTGTGCTATCGCTGAAATTTCACTAGAGTAATGTGGGGAACTGTGTGGTTCTTGCATGTGGCAGAGAGAGCCCTGGAGAGGGTATAACTGGGATGTGACAATAAACTGCAAAGGCTGTGGTGTGGTTGAAGAATCAGGAAATATCTTTGCTTTTATAGGGATTTTAATTTTCCCTTCCTTAAACTTGGTAGCTCAATTACTGAGTTTCATTGCATTAAGATAGTACCTGAACACTTCACTGTCTTTATTTGCTGCTACTCTCATTTCAAAGATGGGGAAACGACACAAAGTTTAGGGGTGGAATCCACAATAGAGCTTAGACCTTGTGCTGCTTGGGTTTCAGGAAGCTTGTTTGCAGTGAAATTCAGACATTGAATTAAATATGGGCATGTGTAGGTGTAAGTGAGCACATATAGGTGTAAGGAGGGAGTGGGAATGAGGAGCTCTGTGAGCAAGTGGATGAGAAATGCTGAGGCTGCAAATATCTCCTTGTTTAGGTGTGTATATGAATACAGGACTTAAAGCTGAATGAAGATCATAAATGCTAAGCTGTTGAATTTTTCCATGGTGAGGCTTCTTAAGTTGCTTCTGGTGAAGAACTTCCAATTTTTTAATACAAAATCAAATATTCTGGACAAGAAAGCAGTAGACTTGCACTATAGGCAAAGGCTATAGAAGTTGCTGGGCTGAGGGAAAGGAAAACTCACAGAAGAAGAGAAATCTCTGATGAATAGCTAGGATTTAGCCACTGCATAGCAGATAATGGACTCTATGTTTGGTCATCTCACCTCTTCCATGTGCTGAGCTAGGAGCATCTAGGGAGTGAAGGCATCTTCAGTTCCACCCATATCTCACCAAAAACCAGTTCACATACATTTTGAGTTGGGCCTGGAGCTGTCTGGTTTTGTTGTGGTGGTGCCATTCGTTGCATTAAATACTGACTAGTTCTCTACCTTGGCTGCTTTCCTGCTCTGGCTTTTCTTGCTCTGGTTGAGGAATGCAGCACTAACCGGATCTACCTTAGGTGAAGGCTGGATGGTCTCTGCTTGTGTTGGCTCTTTTTTTTTTCTTTTTTTTTTCTTAGCTCTCTATCACTATTTCCTATCATCAGTATTTCTTTAGTGACTGGTGTACAAATTGCTGACAGAGAATAGGCAAATTCAACATTATTGTATCTCTGCTCATGCCAACTTTTACCCCTTCAGCACTGACTTGCCTCTTGGTGGTAGCATTGCTCTCCCCCGGCATTTCCTTGCCCTTTATTAAATAGTCTCTTCTCCCCTCAGCACTCCATTGCTCTTGCTGGTATTAAGTTTTTCTGGCAAATCCCATAACAATTTTGTGGAGTGCTGGTTTTCTGTCACTGCTGCTTATATTTATTTAGCAGCTGGAGGATGGCTGGGCTCTCTGTGGTTGAAGGGCCCTCCTGCATGCTTTAGACTCACTTGGCTGCTCTCAGCCTGACCTAAGGGCTCTCCAACAAGGAGCCACCAACGTGCCTCTCAGGAAGTTAGGGAAACATCTGCTGAGGGGTTTGTTCCAATCGGGTCAGAGACTTGCTCGCAAATTGGGAAAGAAGGAAGGGAGCAAACAGACAGTGAGCAGGTCCAGGATAAACTCTGCATCTTGTGCTGCGTTATGGGTTGTGTTTCCTCTGTACATGAGCCAAGAGGGACCACTTGCTTTACCAGCCTCTCGTGTGAGCACTCAACCGACACAAGAGGCTCTGCTCCTTTCCCCTTGGGGGGGACACTGGAGGAAAGAGCTCTCGAGGGCTAAAGAAAACAAAACAATGTTTACTTAGCTGGAGAGAAGAGTGTGCCCTGCGTAAATTGTACCAGGGCCTAAAAGTGCTTCAGAAATGAAGTGCCTCTGAAATTGGCTCCACAAGATAAATTGTAAGGCAGGATGATGGCATCTCCCCAGCTGATGGGGTGTCCCACTGACTCATTTAAGGGTCAGATTTTGGCTACTCTGGGCCTCAGCACAGGAAAAAATGACATGAAGGAAAAGTTTTTCCCAAGGAAGATGAGTCTCTCCCATGGTTCTGCCAGTCCTGCACGTTGTGGACGGCCAAGGACAGGTTATCTGTGAGTGCCACTTGCAGGGCAAGGGCTCTACTTGTGGGAAGGAGAAAAAGGAAAAGGGTGTCCTGAGAGCTCTCCATTGGCGTGATACAGCAACCCTTGGATAAGGGATATGTCTGCCCATATCCTTTGTTCCCAGTGGCCAGGTTCAAAGCTTTGGAAGAGTGAAAGGTACTTGCCTAATCCTGGGATGTGTTTCAGGTGGGACAGGGAATAATCCATGTTTCTGTGACCCTTTGGTGTGTTACAGATATTTTTTTTTCTCTCTGGACTTGACCCACGAACAGTACAGGTCCTGTTTCTAACTCTAGGTGTCCTTGGTTCAGTCACAGGTGTGCAGGCCAAGCTGGTGTATTTCCAACGTAGTTATTGAAGATGGAGTACCCAGCCTCACATGTAGCTTGTACTCTGCAGAAACCAAAATGATAAAAATACAACGTTCTTAGTACGGTAGGACCAAAATACTGCTTGTTGCCACATGCAGACCTCCTGTAGGTTTTGTTTCTGTGACTGGATGACTGCAATTTACCCTCTGTGGACACAGAAGTGTCTCATCATACACAGGTGGATTTCACTCCCAGCACTCAGTTCCCAGACCTCTTTCACCTCTGTAGCCATCTTAACGATGCTCTGGATTTCTAGGAGTACCTTATTTCTCATCGTATATGTGGTTTTTTTCAGGTGAACTTGAAATGTATCCATGCTGGCTGTTGATTATTGGTGTACTGAGTTATATAGGGATATAAGATTAAGCGGTCCTGTGTTTCTGGTCTCTTTCCTCTGTGATAGTAGACCCGATGCTACAGTAGAAGCTCAGTTCTATCATGTAGGAAAGCATGTTATTGCACCTCAGCGTTAAATCATTCATCTGATGTTTCTAGCAATTTAATTTTCTGGGTGGGAGATGTCATAAAAATGATTAGGCTGAAAAAAAACCAAAACCTCTTTTCTATCCAAACCTCTTTTTTTTTTTTTTTTTTTTTTTGTATTTTTGAAGCCTGCAGTGGATTTTCTGGACTCATGACACAAGTTTTTATTATGTGGAGCATTAGAGCCCTTCTGAAAAATAAAACATGTGATGTGGAAAGTCTCTAGTAAAGAGTGACTCAGGAAAAGGAAAACAAAACCCTTCAGTCTAACGAAAGAACAGTCTGTGTGAAAGTAGCTTGGTATTTAATTGGAAATTGCAGTCAGTCTGCAGATGAACAGCCTCGCTGGCGTCTGCAGGTGGGTGTTTTGCTTATGCTTTACAGTTCTCCTTCCTGCTTGTGCCTGTGAATGTGTTCTGCCTGTCAGCTCGGAGATGGCTGCGATTTGTGGCTGTCCTTATTCCAGAAGTATCAGCAGTTCCCAATATCACATAAATGAGAGCTGTAAAAGTGCGTTAGTAAGAAAGAGACCCTGCAAAAATATCTTACTGTCCAAATGGGTGTGACAGCCCTTGTTTTAGAGACAGAGAGAGCCTTTAGAGGTCATCAGAGATCAAGTGATGTGACCAAGATCACGCAGGGCTTTTTGTGCTCTGAATTATATCTGGGACTTCTACCTCACAGGTTCAGAGCTCGGGAGGGCATCTTAATAGAGAATTTTTAGGAGACGCACTGACATACATTCATTTAAGGTAAATGTGATCTGCCATCTTGGGCCCAACCCCAGATTTGCTTTCATCAAGTCTAATTATGATAATGGTTCATTTAACCTCTCTGCCTCCCCCTAACTTCCACTTTAAAGCAAAGGCACTGGCTGAGAAACCTTGGACTGCACAGTTCCATTTTTAGCTCCGTCTGACTCATTTAATGATTTGGTCAGGTTAGTTTGTCCTTGACTCAGTTTCCCCACTGTCAAAATGGGACTAATAACGCTGTCCTGCTTTTTGAGGAAGGGTTATGAAGATAAATTAGTTTTGGCCAGAGAAGAGTCCTGCAGGGCTAGCAGAACTAGGGGATGAGCACAGTCTCTGTTGCAAGTATTATCTATCACTTATGTTTCTCACAGCCCTCCTTGACTTTTCCTGACTCTGTATTCTTCCTCCTCTTGCAAATCACCAGCGTGTGTATTGATCAGCAATATCCCTTGCACAGACCACAGGGCCATCTCTCCATCAGCTTCTTTGCCCTCTCGAAGGCAGATGACTTTACACTCGCAAGAGCCAAATCCTGGCCCTACCACCACCAACAAAGCCAGGATCTCATCCCTGGTTTCCCACCATGTGAGGGCTTTCTCTTCTGTCCGAAGGCTGGCTATGGGGTCGCTCCTGCTCTTTTTTTTCTAGAGCTTCTCTAAGGAAGATCCGTCCCCTCCAAAAAATGCTGAGATGGTTTTGGAGGCAGACAAACTGATGAGGAGTTGAAGGGCTGGTTGGAGAGGGAAAAGCCAGCCCCACAACAACCTGACTTCTTCTAGAGAGGGTTAAGTACTAAATGCCTCTTACTGGGTCACTTAATGATGGATGGTAGTTAGTGGGGGTGGGGTAAAGCTGACTTCCAGCCCTGCATCACTAAACCGTTCATTAGGAAAAACACACACAATGGAAAATGGCAGAGGGGCTCAAGTGTCCAATTTCTCTCTTGAACTCTCTGAACAGGAGGCTCCAGTCAGGGGAATCCCTGCCACCCTTTCTCCCCCTCCTTCCCTGGCAGTTTCTTTATTAATTAACGCAGTTGGCTGGGGACGGAAACGGAGGACAATAATCAACATAGATGGGTCTGCAGACCTATTTTTAATAATGTGCTTTGCATCTGTCCTAATTGGTATGGAAACAGTGACCTGATTGGAACAACCGGGAGCCTCTTGGGGCCTTTCTTTCTTCCTTTCTCTCCCTCTGTTTTCTTTTTTGTTTGGTTGAAGTTTGACTTGGTGGGAGTGGAGGGGCCAGCGGGTAAGAAATATAAAACCTAACCTTAGGGGCTGTTCACAGGCCGGGGAGCGGAGCGGGGTGACGTACTGGGGAGCACAGGGGGTGTGGGGGCAGGGAGGTCTGGATCGGAAAGTTGGGTGTAAATGCTGCCAGGGGGCAGGGAATGTGGCTGCCCTGAGGAGCTGCGGCTGGGTATGGGAAGGAAAGGGCCGTAGCTCTTCTGGATTAGTTCCGTGGTGAGGACTTGGGTGGCTTTTCTGGGTGAACCAAGAAGTGGCATCACTTCAGGAACAGGAGAAGCACCCCAAGAGCTGGCTGATGGCTGATCCCTACCCTGCTGCGCAACAAACCTGCGTGCAGTGAGAGAAAGCCCCTGCAAGATATTTTAACCCCAAAGGGGCAGTGGGGGAAAATGGCCAATGTAAAGTCAGAAGGTGGTGAGGGCCTCTTGATCAGGGAGTGGAGCCATAGGACGAGGCATAGTGGTTTTAAACTGAAATAGATAATGATTTAGATGAGATCTCAGGAAGAAATTCTTTGCTGTGAGGGTGGTGAGACACTGGAACAGGTTGCCCAGAGAAGCT
>JAOQGH010000002.1:18172702-18208745 GCA_025769975.1 Gallinago jamesoni
TGCCCCATCCCTGGAGGGGTTCAAGGCCAGGCTGGATGGGGCTTTAAGCAACCTGGTCTGGTGGGAGGTGTCCCTGCTTAGGGCAGTGGGTTGGAATTCAATGATCTTTGAGGTCCCTTCTAACCCAAACCCTTCTACGAATATTTACTTGTTGCAGCTGGTGACATTCTTAGCATTCACATGTTCAGGCAGGGTGACTTTTGGGGTGGGATGGACGGAAGCTGACCTCCACCATGCGTAAGTGGCAATGTGTCCGCGTCTTCCCTCCATATAGTGCTGTCTGTCTTGCAGCTGCCCAGGGAAGTAGTTGAAGGACTGATTTCTTTTTCCTTCCACCCATTTACATGGTGGCAGTAGGCTCTGGCCATCTGTGCTGTTTGTCCAAGTCTTCATGTTCTTTGGAAAGTTGCTCATGAGTCCTGAGCATTTGGAGGAACACCTTTCTCCGTACAGTTGTGGTTTCCAGCAGAGCAGTATTGCGCAGGAACTGGGAACCCTTCACCATGGGAAGGACTGAACTCGTGTGCCCAAGTTGAGGAACTTGTCACCCAGGCAGGGACTGTGCTGGGTGTTTTTGCATCACGGTCTTGGTGACAAATTACTGCCTTGCACCTTCACCTTCTGTAAAAGCTTCACTTTCTGTAAAAAGCATCCTATCCCAAATACTAACCCCCCCGAACCCTACTGTAGTGCTGTTCGTAGCCCACTATCAAACAATGAGGTCAACAAACAAGCCCCAAACCTGAAATGACAATGAAATAAGAGAGATTTTCATATAAGCTAGGAAATAAATTGGACCTTATTTAAAATAAAGTGAAGCACTTGGACAGATAGATGGACAGAAGGATTGGCTCAAACAGCTATATTTGTATCTGCCCCAGAAGAGGCTGAACATTTCCAGGTCTGGCCATTTTATTTTGAGTACCACAGCAATTATTTTTTCCTATATGCCCCAGCTCCTAGAATAAAGCATTAAAATATAAGAACCTTAGCTTTCTTTTTCGAAATCTTGTTGTTCTTATACCTGCTGTGTGAAACTTGGAAGAAACGGTCCCATTGCCCTCAAAAGGATCAGAAACAGAGGCTGAAAACAAGATCTCCCAAGTGTATTGTGTTTATTATTAATAATAATAACAAATCTCTGGTGCTTTTCTCCAATATCCATTTTTCTGGGGCCTTGCATTAATTTTGGGCTGTTTCAGCAGCCGCGGACACGTTGCTGAGTTCAGGCTGGGTTTATGGATGGCAGGTCTGGGGTATCTGGGGTTTCTCTCGCCCTGCTTAGACAGAGGAAGGAAAGAAAGAAAGAGTGGAAACGCGGAGGGAGCAGGCAGTGAGCTCCCGCCGCCCTGATGTGTGAGGAGTTGGCCAGGTCCCATGTAAATCAAGGACAAAGTTGACTAATTTCCTGGGTCGGTCATGGTGAAAATATCACATTTCATGGTTTGTTGCCGATTCATAGAAAAATCCTATTAAAACTGGGCAGATTACTTATACAATTTAAACAAATGATGATCAAAGATTATAACATGTTCTGTGAAGAATGAAAAGGAATAGAAATGACTGTGCATCTGGCGAAATGGGGCCGGGTGGGGGGGGTTTTTTGCATGCAAAACGTGCGATTTTAACACCCCGATATTGGGAGGGGGTGCAGAGGATTTGGGGGGACTGGGTCCCGGCCCTTTTTGAGCAGGGGCTTCTCGCCAGAGAGTGGTGATCTCTCCTTGGCGACCAAGGAGGGGGCTAACGGAGCCACAGGCTGCGGGGAGCGGGCCCGGGGCGAGGCGGGGGGGGCAGAGGCGGGGGCGGGGTGTGGGACCAGGTGGCCAGCAGGGGGCGCCCTAGGCCACCTTTTGCGGCGAGCGGCGGGGCGGGGGCTGCTCGCCCCCTCCGGTGGGATGGATGCTCGCCTCCTCCGGTGGGATGCTCGCCTCTCGGCGGCCCAGAGGTGCGGCGGAGGCTGCCTGGTCCCACTGGGGGGGACTGCTGGGTCCCTCCCGGAGGGGGCTGCTCGCTCCTCGGTGGCTCCTCTTCACTGCGAGGCGGTGGGGTAAAGCCCCCGGTGTGCAGACCATCGGCTCGAAGGAAGGTAGCCCCGTGGCCAGAGGGTGGTTTTCCCCTGCACAGAGGAGCATGGTGAGGTTTTGGAAACGTCTCACCTGGAGGAATGTGTGCTCTCTGCTCAGACCCTAAACCCAGGCTGGCTTGTAATCCCCTGCTGTATATACTACATCACATCCAGGTTGCTCAGGAAGAAATGCCTAACCCCAAACCCAACAAAGCTTAGGATGTGAGATAAAGATGAGATATATGTCTCAACGAGACAACAAGGTCTAAACTAGCGGTGAGCCAGACTGCTATTGATCCCTGCATAGATCTGTCCTCTAATGCCTCATCACAGTGAAATGTGTGAAACCTTCACAAGACCTTCACAAAGTGTGAAATGCAACAGCTGAAGAAGAGAATACAGAGGCACGAACGTATGTTTTTGTCATGAAGGGAAGTGGGTTTGTGATTGCTAAGACGGAGATGAAATGGGTAAACTGAAACGCATCTCCAAAGAAAATGGTAGAAATTTTGGCAAATAGAACAAAATGATTGGCAAGATCTCTGTTTTTACACTGAGGGCAGAAAAAGGCAGGTTTGGGGTTGTTTGGGGTTTATTGTTGGTTTTTGGTTTGGCTTGGTTTTTAAGTCTGATTTCCATATTTCACTGTGAAATTGCCTGAAGGCAGAATTTCCTGTGCTCTGCTGAGAATCCTATCCCAAATACTAATCCCTGTGAACTGGACTGTAGTGTTGTTCATAGTCTGTGTGGCTTGGAAATTAAGTTTAGGTAGTCAAATCTGCTGACATCACCACTTATTTTTACTTCTTCAGGCTAGGCATACTGAAGCAGCACACTGCTGGAACTCCTGTCACAAGGCTTGTTTCACATACCTGCCTCTCCAAAGTCCTCGTGCTGAAGCTTTCCCAAATACTGGTGTCTGATAGGGTAGGCAGGACTCAATGATCTTTTCCAATCTAAATGATTCTATGATTCTATAAGAGTATGGGAGTTCAGCTGCCTGAAATTTAGGGGTGAGGTGTATGAATTTACTGGCTCTTCTCTTTTGTCTATGGATTTTGGAAAATGTAGCAAAAAACCTCTCTCTGCGTGGCCTTCAACTCCAGATCCAAACCCTAATACCATCTCTAACCCTAGGGTTGTTCAGAGCCTAGGCATCCATGGCTTCCTAATAACTCAGCATAACATATTTAAACGTTCTGGCAGCTACCTTTAATTTTTCTTCAAGAACCAGATAAAACTAAGCACCAAAACCCCCTGTTTTGAATTCTGAGACCAAGCCAAGCCATAACCTTATTGATCATTGTAACACGGGGACATAGTGCTGCCCGGAAATTAAACACAAAGTGTTTGAGACTATCAGTCTTTTCATCTAATCGCTGAGATAAGAGAGTTCTGCAATAAAGATACAGCTCTGCAGAGCCTCCTGTCCCAAGCCCTAAATGGGAGCTACTCACAGCATCGTTTATGGCTAAAGAACCTGTTGAGGTCTGAACATTAACTATGGGAAAATTCCCATCCACTGAGGCAGGCTGCAATCCTACTGCAGGCTGGACGGAATTCATCAGTAAACCTGACTGCACAGAACTGTATGCTAAATCTTAGTTTTAGTCCTCACTTTATTCCTGGCACGAGTGATGGCCTAGAAATTCAGTTATGTCCCAAAGTTAATCGGAAGATGTTTAAATATGCTGATACTGATTTTACCACTTATCTTACCTCAAGCAATGATGCCATTCCGGCTCCAGCGTTGATCATGGCTCAGTAACCCCATTCTGTCTGACAATTAAAAATGATACATTTTAATCTACTTATCCCTGAGCAGGTTTGGCAGAATTGAGCAACAAAAATTGTTTAGCAGAGCCTCATTTCTGGAATGCTAAGCTAGAGCCTAATTGTAATCCTAACCCTGCCTTGACCTCTGCCCAGACACTTGCCATCAGTGGAAAATTAAGAATAAATATTTGACTGTAGTGACACCAACTTTCATCCAGTTTTGTGAGTCTTAAAGATTTAGACAATTGTCCCTCTAATCTCTCTTGTTCCAAGCTCTATCCTCAACTCTAATCCTATTTTTGACCACAGCTTAGAAACCCAGAATTTGGCATTCTCATCTAGTGGTATCAAGCCTTGGCTTTCCTCTACAGGTCTGACAGAGGTCAGTAAAAAATTTGGCTCTTCAGTTCCTGCTGTCCCTAATTTTAACTCAAATCCCAAACCTACCAGCATTATACACTGGATTCTCATTGCCACCAGGCAACGTGAATTAACTTGTGCTTGCCTTATCTTATCTAGCAGAATTCAGCAAATATCCAGCTCTCTGTCCACACTTCTTTAATCCTGTTCCTAACAAAACCGCCAGCCTTTACTACAGACCAAACGTTTTTCCCTTGCTTCAAAATTAGGAATAAGACATTTGTGTCTATTGACACCCGAGTGCTGTGTTTGCATGGTCGAGGGAGAGCCTTGCACCTGAGATACGACCCTGCTTAACCCGAGCTGTCTGAGTGCCTCTGGCATGGGTAATCTGTGTATTCAGGGATTCAGTTTTCCAAAAAGAAGTGATTTCAGCCTCTAAATGGTGAATAAATAATAGAATTTCTTTGCGTTCAAGGGGAGCAATGCTGATTTATGCCAGCTGATGGATATGGTCTGGTGCATATAGATCTTTACGACACAGAGTGCCTAATGCTGCTTTTCTATGAGGGCTAAAGGATCCAGAGTGTGTGTAGAACCTTTCTGAGGGAAAAACTGAGACTGATCTATAAACAATATGTGCTGCTAGCTATATCCCTGCCACTGCTAGGCGTGTATATGCTTTATTCTGGCCAGAGGGTGTGAGCTGGCATGAGGGAAAAGCATCTGGGGAACGTGGTGGGAGTTGTGGTGCTTGGAGGAGTTGACAGAATAACTGCAAGTCTCTCTATTTTTTAATTCTGTACCAAATATAGTGGCATTGGCGTGTCTGATGGTGACCTGTCGCAGTGCTGCCGATTGCATTTGTCACATGAATGGCCGTAGCATGGAACTTGGGACACTGGAGTTAGATTTTACAGAGGACTTCTACTGTCAATTTTTGTGGTTGAATGTCATCTTTCTTCACAAAATACCCCCCGATGTACATGATACTTGTAATCATCTTGTTTGGGTAAAAATACTGAACTAAATACCAGAACTGGACATTAATTTGCTTGTTTGCTTTTGGGGAGTGAAATGCCTTCAACTTTGTTTTCAAGTAGGCAGTCAGGCTTGAGTGGGGGAGGCCGTTGGTCACCAGCATGTTCTGGATAGGGCAACCCTGTGAGCAGCTGGTGTTACTGGGAAGTAAAATTAAGGAAAACGCACGTTAAGTTGGAAAGCAAGTAAAAGCCATGGATAACTCTTTTCCTCCTCAATGCTATGAATAAGCATCTCCCACCAGTGATGCCTTGGTGTCACAAAGCAGTCTTGTGCTTGTGCAACGCTTGGAGAACATGCTATGGGCTTTTCACTTGGTATCACCAACTCACCACCATGGCTGGTTTTGATCCAACGTTTTGTAGCCTTAGCATCATGTTCATTGCACGTTAATGGTGAGTAAAGCTGATTAGCTGCTGTTTTAACTGCAGGTAACTTGTCATTATTGGCAGAAAACATGTTTCATCTGCATAACAGTTTCATGTGAGCAGTGGGGAACATTTTCTATTAGCGTTTGTTGATGTGAAACCTGTTTCTTAGTGGAATTATGTTTGGGACTGGAAGAGAACTTGATTTTCATTCTTAACTCCAACTAGAAAACCTGAATCGTGAAAAAGCACTTTTTGATTCTTTCCCAGCAATGGTATTTTCAATATTACTTCTAACGTATCCTAGATCAGTCTCTATCCTGCTATTTACTATACACATATAGGTCCAGAAGCTGGAATCAACCTTTTTAATGCTGCATATATATAAATGTCAACTGCATACACAGGCTGGGGTGAGGGAAGACAACGACTAGTTCCAGAGGGGCCATATCCATGTTCCAGTGGTCTCTGACTGCCGTGCTTGGGTGGGAGCTTGAGCTCTGTAGGGCCCTGGTGGGGAGCTGCAGCAGGTACAGGGAAGCGGTGTGTGTCTGTGTGTCCTTTTCTAATCCTGGCAGTGCAATGTTCCTCCTCTCCTCTTAGACACCAAGCAGTTCTGTTGATGCGATGCTTATTTTTTTTTTTTTAAATTTTTTATTTACCATAATGACACCTACCAAAACTCTATGCAGCCAAGAGCATGAGTGTTGAAAGTGATAGACTAGTTAACACTTGCTTTATTAATAAATATTTGGCTTCCTTTCTTTGTTCACTCTTTCCAGATAGTAAAGCTTTGTACAGGGCTGTGTATGTTTTATAAGAGGCTGTGTTTGGGTCAATATCTTTCTGAAATGCAGTCTGTCATATAATAACTGATGATATTACCATTGTAGTGCCTGTCATTCTGAGGGATCTCAAAGCACACGGTCATCCTGAGTTATGAGAACAAATGCAATTATATGGCTGTGTCATCAGTAAATACCGAGAGAGTCTTCTTAAGAAATGTAGCCTCTGCTGGCCTCAAAGGTGGAAGCTGCTTAAGAGTGTGCATCAGAATCACACAAATGTTTTAGTGAGCAAGCAGAGAAGAATTCCCTATTTGTTATAAATCAGAGAAGGAATTCAGAAAGATAGTTGCCTTGCAACTTAGTCACTCTAAAGAGAAAATCTTTGCTTGCCCCATGCTATAAAAATTATGTAAGGGCATGGCTTTATTACTTATTTGGTAGAGACAGCCTCTTGATTCTTGGCAACCCAGAAGCTGAATTGTTTCCAAGTATTCATTTATAACTGGGGTACCTCCTGCTTAAGGACCTTGCAGTCACAAAACATGGTCCCAAAGAGCTTTGAGTCCAAGTGTGATTTGGGGACAAATAACCTATTTCTGATTTTGCTGATTTGAATCAGGGAGACTGCCCACCACACTCAGTGCCGCAAGCCTCACTTACTAGTATTTATTATTAATGTTCCTGGAGTGCCAAGGGTCCATATTACCTATGAAGTAATTGCTGTGCTGGGCAACTTAAGAATACAGAAAAAAACAGAGGTGAATTCTTGCTCCAAAGCTCTAGCAATCCAAGACCAAAGAGTCTGACCTGATCAGATGATTACAGCTGACACAAGGGAAGCCAGTGCTTTTGCTTCCGATTGAACTCGGTTAAAAAAAACCATGACAAAACATGCTCAGGCACTGTTCCACTCGACTTATTTGGAGAGAGGGAAGAGTTAAAGAACAAAAACACATGGAAAAAATCTAAAATCATCTTCTCTTCAAATGTTTCCAAGTATTTGGGGAGGAGAGAGGCAAAACAAAGCAAAGAGAAGCTGAAGCTCGGGCTGCCTTGTTTTTCAGTCATTTTTCCAAGATATGTTGGAGACTCTTTTATGCATTAGCACAGTGTTTGGGAATGAATATTTGTTCAGTGAGATATGACTCTCCCATGGCAGAGCAGTGAAATATAGGATATTTTGCTTGTTGGCAGCAGATTTCTGGCTGTCTACGTTTTTATTAGTGCAGGTTTTTCTATATGAGTATAGCTATTTATCTAGCAAGCAGGGCCAGCAGATAGAAAGTTGAAGAGAGAGCCAGCACAGTCCTAAGCTATGTCAGTAGATAAAAACCCTTAAGGCGAAATATCTACAGGATTGGGCCATGTGCCTGAATTAGGGGAAATGCTGTTACATTTTCCCAGTCACTTCAATATCCTGCAGTTCTTGCACTTCCACAAACCCAATTTAATGCAGCTGATATAATGCCATACTGAGGATGTGTTGTCAGCTGCCAGTGTTCAGTCTTGGATCTTTTAATTGATGAGCTAGAAGATGGAGGTTTTTAGTAGAGGTTGTAACAAGCTGATGGTCTTTAGTGTTTTGCCTGGTTACCACCAGAGATGGTCAGACAGTTACCCCAAGGGGCTGTGAATTAAACCAGCATCTAGAGTTTGCTGGTTTGCTCTGGCTGTGTGGTGACAGTGGAGATATAAGAATCCAAATAGGCAACCTGCTTCTCTGGAGTAATAATTGAGGTGTGAAAAATCACACACTGGGATGTTCACTGATGACAGTAGGAATTTGGCTTGAGTATAAACTGTGGAACCAGATCTTTAATTCATAATATTTTGCATGTGTGGCAACTGCACTTGGAGGTTAGCAGACCTTTTACTAGAGAGGGAAACAAAGACAAAACTTACCCAGTGAAACAGGTTACCAAGAGTCGGAAACCAACTGTAGGACCTGCATTTCTAAGTTTGTTCCATAAATTCTTGATGTTTTTTGCTTGAATAGTTGCTGAAAACAGAGAAGAAAAGGCAGTCTTTTCTCTAGACTAGCCTTTCTTTTCAGAAAGAAACTGTAAGATAAAAGAAAACCAGTGATGAGAATAAGACACGGCTTGGGAAATGTATGGAGATTGTCTGAAGTAGCCGTAGCAGTACAACCAAATGGGAGTAAGTTTTTGAAAATGTCATTATAAAGGACCTTACAGATGGGATTTTGATGGAGATGAGGGAAAGAACCAAGGGGCATTCATAAGGGCCTCTGTTCCTTCATAAAATGTGACCCAGGAGGAGGCACAAGTGCACTGTTTGAAGATCCGGGAATTGATGGTGGGTGAGGGATTAGAGGCAGGTAAGAGGTGGGTCTCTCTTGCCCAAAATAAGAGATATTAAGAGTATAGATAGATGTGAAAGCCCTTGAGAAGAGAGAGAAGAAGCTTCTGATTGCTGTGTTAAAGAGGCAGCAGTGGTGGAGAGGTACGAAGAGGAACAAAGAGAGGGCAGCTGTGCAGTAACACAGCAGAAGGGAACAACAAGTTCCCAGGCCAGAGAGACCATGGCTATGACGTAAGTGTAGTGGTTATGTGGATTGCTTACTTATATCTTGGATCATCTAGAGGTTCTGCCTTTATATGCTGTTTTTAGCTGCTCCTATAATTTGGTATGATGAATATGAACTGCATAGTCAAGAGCTTAAAATTGCAGCCAACCTAATAAAGTCAACTAAGTAGGGTCAAAGTGATCTTAAAAGGCCTTTCCATAAAATCAAACTATTTAGTCAGGGGTAAAAGCAAACTAGTAAGCAAGTAAACATGAAGCACCCCAGGATCCACTATGTTTTAATATGCTACAGTTTTCAAGCAGGTTCTAGCATGTTTGGATTATAGCCTCTGTCTGGGCTATAGAGGGGAAGGAGACTGCCCAGACTGGGCAGATACTGGTTTTTGACCAAGCCAACTGGGGCTACCATCACACACAGCGATAGCAGACCAATAAGAATTTGCAAAGCAGTTTGGGATCCTCTGACAGAACCAGTGCAATAGTACAATTGGACATCTGTATTTCTTTTAATTAATGTTTTACACTTATCACCAGGCTTGATCTCATTTTACAAATGTTACACAGCTTCTCCTTAATGCTGGCACAAACACCTAACCGTTCCTACCATCCAGACCTGCTCCCACGCAGCTTGTCTTTTGAAGCATGCAGAATTCCAGAAAGAAACAGAAATACCAGCCTTTGTATTGTCAGAATGAGATCAAATAAATACGTGTGTGTGTGTGTATATATATGTGTGTGTGTATATATATATATATATACACACGAGTCAAATATTCAGATATTTTTCTGTAGTTGGGTGGTTTAAAGTATCTGTGTGTTTTACAATAATGCAATCTGTGGTTCACTCCACGTGATATAAAATAGCAAATAAACAGGCTTTAAACAACTGGTTTATCTTGTATTTTGGTACAGTTCTGTTATATTCCCTATTTTAAAATTTATTTTTGGAACAAGATTTGTATTGTTTAGAAACTCAGACTTGAATTCTTTAATAATTTCTTCTTAATCTTTTAATAGACTTTTCTGAAACATCGGGTTCCTGGTATATATTTATGGGCTCCAATCCTGAAAATATTTTTTTTTATTTTTGGTGTATGTTTAGTTTGATTTCAGAATAATTGTCTAGAAGTATAAAATAAAATGCAGAAATAAATCTGTGCAGGTCCAGAGCCCTTACCCATCAATATAACTATTCTTTTGGACTTGTTTTTTTAATATCTGTTTCCGGAGATGTAAACATAGAGTACTTTGGTTTGAGAGGACCTATGTGAATTCTGCAGTAAAAGGATATCTCTTAAGAGATTAAAGTTGCAGCAATAATGGCAATTACAGTTTTAATGAACAATTATTTAAATGATGGCTTTCATTCACATCTAAAGCACTTCTGGCATTACCTGATCATTGAAATTCACCTTTCTTTGGGTAGAATAAACCAGTTATATACCAGTGCATACCGTTACAGAAACAACACAAATTTTAACAGCAGGCAATAAAAAAAAATACAAAAGCTAGTGAAACATTCAGAACTACTTAAGTGACGGGCTATCGTGGTTTGTGCTGGAGTGTGAAGGATCCAATACTCCAACATCACGATCCTAGTGCAGTGTCCAAGGTCCGTAAAGCCCACAGATGGTCAAGTTTCCATTGCAGACCAGAGCCCCCAAGTTTTGTCATGGTTAATTAGAATTGAGGCTTGTGTCGAATGAAGGCTGGTTTTGGGCTTAAGTCACTCAAAGAGGAGCCTCAGAAGGACTGTTCAGTGACCTGGACAAAAACTTGCATTTATCCACTAGTCCTTTCATAATACGTGAGAATGATACTGTCTTGTGTCACAGGGGGCTTATGTAGGGAATCATGGACTTGATTCTCATCAAAGGTAGCTTGCTATTAATGGTAAGCATATGTTTTGAACAGAAATGAGTGTAAACATGGGCTTATATGACTTTTCTGACTTGGGATGCATAGTACATGTATATGTGATGATTATTTCATTGCTCTTGCTGAAGAGAGGTGCCACGGCCAGTTCAACACAGTCGTCACAGAAGGACGCCCCAGGGTGTCCAAGCCAGTCCTCCTCTGGTATCGCAGAATCTGCGTTCTCATTCCCAAACTTGTGTTGGGAGGTTTTTTTGTTAGTTTAGTTTTGGGGGTTTTTTATCTCCTCTTTATGCAAAATCTTTTCCTGACTGCTGCTGTCCTTTTTTCTCCATTCTTAAGGTTTTTAGTAGTATTGCTATCCTGTTCCTTGATTTCTCCTGTAGATGTCTGATTCAGGGGAGATAGACTCTGTGTGCTATCAGCAGGGCTGGTGGTAAGTCTTCTGCTTTCTAGTTTAAGGTTAGAAAGAGAACCTTTTGGTGGAGGGGAAGAACCATGGCATTGAAAGGTAATTTCATGTCAGAAGGAAGTGAAGTTTCTGCTCTTGGCCATGTTAGCATCTAGTAAAGTCAGAGGAATGGCTCTTTGTTCATGTAGAAGTCAGAGCCTAAGCCTTTTACAGTAAGATTTGCCTAGGAAACAGTCTTTAACTTCAGCTGAGTATCTGAAATGGGGAATTTTGTTCTACTCAAAGCAATTGTAAGGGAAGGGATGAGAGTGCCTTTGTGGGAATTCTCATCTGCGTATGCCCCCTGATTCTGTGGAAATACATACACCAAGGTGAGACTACAGTTTCTGAGCTGTGTGTAGGTGAGTGTGTGTGTGTACCTGCTTGTGTGATGCTGAGGACTGCCAGCACCCGTGTGGGTGCTTGGTGACACGGCTGTGTGTGGTGTGCGATGTGCTGTGTCTGTCTGTGTATCTCTGTCAGTGCACAAGCTTGTGTGTGCAAACGTGTAAGTGAGGACATATGTGTACGTTCCCGTGGGGGAGAACAGAGCCACGAATGCGTATGTGAGCACGAGAGTCAGTATTAGCATATATGTAAGTGCAGAACATAGGAATAAATGAATGTGTGTGTTACCAGGTGGTCTTAGAGGGAGAGATCCTGTTCCAGACACGGTCTCTGCTCTGTCCTGTCCATTTCTGTACATGTATTAGCTTTAAAGATGAAAAGCTCCCAGCTTGTCTCCAGCCTGGGCATCACCCCTGAGTGCACAGTTGCTATGCCAGCTCAGTGTGTTTGTGTGCTCTTGTGAGAGAGTTGGTAATTGTGAGCGCTCCCTAAGAGAATCTCTGGGGCCAGGGGATACAATAGGCAAGGGTCTAGGGTCTGAAACTGTAGACTTTAATAAAGCCACTGACAGCAAATAAGAGCCTGACATGTGAGTCACATTACTGACAACAAGGGCTGCTTTGTAGTCCCATCTGCACCCCGATCGGGTCCCGTACAGTAACTGAAAGGACAGAACAAACTGCTGCTGCCTTCAATAAATACAACAGTGCCACAAAGGCAGCCGAACAGACCAACTTTGTGTGGCTTTGCTGCAGCTGAGCTGCTCTCCTAGCTCTCTTCCTCGCCTCCCCCACCAGTGGAAATGACAGACGTTACCCTGCAAGTGTTGCTTGAGAGCCCTGGCTGTGTGCTTGGCCCCATGGCAGTCATTACACACAGCCCTGGAACATCTCTCTTCCCCGCCACCCCCCACGCTCCCATCCTTCACAGTCTTTCCCCTTCTATCACCCCAGGGACTGGGAGAATCCTGGACCCTCTGCCTTAGGAGCTGTGTTCCTTGGACCTCCTGGCCTTTCCCGGAGTAGCCAGCACTGGGAGCTTAGCAAAGTCTTACATCGGGCTATAAGCACAGTTACTCGAAGTGTCTGTGATCAGACTCCCACTGGAGTGGTTGTGGTGAGAACCTTGGACTTTACAGCACAGTAACTTGAAGGCCTTTCAGACCTTTATTGGTTGGTCACTACCCTAGCCCAGGTAGCATCAAGGGACGACAGCGTTTGCTATTTATCCAGATGTCACCTAGCAGAGTCAGAAGCATTTTTCCCTGGCTGCCCTCAGGGCCTCTTGCTCTTCCCTCCCTCTGGGCCTCTCCTCTTTTAGCTTGGAGACTTTCCCAGTGAAGCGCTTTCACATGGGAAAAAAAGAGCCTTGCAGATCAATCCCCCTTCAACGGGAATTTGTGCCGCTATCGTGTCTTTCTCAGTGCTTTTGTGACCATGCTTTTTCAGTTTGCCCCAATAGTCCTTGAGAAAGGGTCCTTGCTGGACCTGACAGCACGTGCTATCAGGTATTGAAAGAGTAGTATAAGCCCTGGGAAAGGTTACTGGGTTATAAATCAAAATATAAGCCTGGGTTTGCTAAAGGAGTGATGTTTAGTATCAGATGATGTTGTCTGTGACAGTGCAGGTTTGCCGGCGTTGTCTGTCCTGGCACGTAGCATGTCAACCCACCTGGCAAAAGCAAGAATTCTTGTCCACATGAAAAAAAAAAAAAGTAACATCAGACTCAACAGTTCATGCCCAGCAGAAACTCTGCTTCCTTCTGTGTCATGTAGTGTGCACTGAGCTGAGTTCCCTGAAGGTGAGGGGACATGCCATGTGGGACCTGTACCTTTTTCCCTGTGCTTCCATGGTGTGTGATGGAACCTGTAGCCTGCCTTGTTGGTCTATGTGTACACAGTCAAATCAACACTGTCTTCAGCCAAAAAGGTCTCAGCTACAACGATTGTTCCTAAGGTATAAGCCTTATCTATCTTAAAGGTCAGATTTTCATCTGGCAACTAGAATATTGCAGCTTATAGGGACAGAACGTGCTAGAGGTGAGATGGAGTAGATCTTTCCTTGGAAAGGACATCAGATTTTGGGGAGCAGAGGAATCCAGTTTCTGAGCATCTTTAGGAAATCCTACAAGAAAGTCTTCTGTGAAAAACAAAACGGAACACTTCCCTGTGACTTCACATCCCCTTCTGTTCAAGCAAACACTCTAAATAATGTTAGGCAAAGGGAAGTACAGACCTGCATAAAACAAATTGGCAAGGAATAATAAGCAATACAGCATACAGAGATTTATGCAGAAAAGCGAGGAGGATTTCACGGGTATCCCATAGAAGATGCCCAGATGCTGTGGTGATAGGCATTGGTAGGTGATTATTTATAGGAGCAACTTGTGATGTTGCTTTGCATAAGACTGATATTTCTGATAGTTTAATGTGTGGACCGTCTGCTAGAAATTCCTATTCTCTCTGTGTCAATAATATATAAAGGATTAAACATCATTATTCTGAAATACCCTACAGAGACAAGAAGCAGCAGCACCAGAAACTTGAAGTCCTGTAGGAAATGTGGTCTGTGCTTTTCGGGGAAATCTCTGGAATTCTTGAAAAGAAATTTAGAGCATCTTATGTCACTGTTAAAAGGGAATGCAGATTCCCCAAACCCTCGTCCAGTGCTTTGATCACATAATTTTGCTTTGATGTCTAAGCTCAAACCTGGACAAAGGTGAGACCAATGAACATAGAGTGGATGCCAGTTCTCCCAGTCCTTGTCTGTCCTGACCATTTGTAGGGGTTTCAGCAGAGGTGACACAGCTGGCAAAAGTGGGAAATGACTCTCAAGCATGGAGTCAACACCACCCGGAGCACCTCCTTCTCTTGGACAGGCAGGACCTCAGGGATCCCATTTCTAATAGTTTGATACCTCAAGAGAAGAAGTGTTTCCTAGACAGAGAGGGAAGAAAGGAGCCCTGAAGAACAGGAACATCCTGTTACCATGTTCTAGAGAGGAAAGGGATCTGTGTGCCCTTTAACCTTCTTTTATGTTTTCTTGTATTGGCATTGTTTCTGTTTAAAAATATGCTGTCATAATTGGGGGGAAAATACGTAGCTGCAATTCTGTGTGCCAAACTGGACAAAGCAATTGCTTGAGGGTGCCTTATGGGAGTGGGTACTCCACAACCCTGGAATGCAAAAGCTTTGTATTTAAGGATATATTGTGTGCTAATGCATGCAGGAGAAAGCAACTTGTGCCCCAGCCCTTCCTGTGGGGTTCCTGATTTCCTCCCAGGAAATCAGAGAGAAGAGCTTTAAATTCTTCTTGCTGTTCTCTGAGAAAGGTGCAGTTGGTAATTAATTGAACTCATGTTTTTCTTTCCAGTTCTCCTTTTCTCCCTTCGTTGAAGAACTGGTTGGTTAGGTCATTTGAGTCATCGTTTGTGGAGACGCATAGCTCATTGAGTAACCAAGTAGTTTAGTTTAATTTTCCCAGGTTTCTGAGTGGGTTCTCTAAGTGGTCTTTACTAATGACCCCTAAAAATTGAACCTGGTTCTCTGTGTTATTGAGCAAAGCCTGGCAGAAGGACTGTAATAAAATGCAGTGAAAAGCCAAGTGTAGTGTTTAAAAATAAAAATTAAAAAAAAAAGTATCTTAAAGCCAACAAAACTTTGGAAAAGAAAAGGTTATGGAAAGCACTGGAAATTAATTTTACACTTTTCCCTGGTAAAGCTGAAGCCTTACTCAGTTCTCCCAGCTGGGGTATGGGGAATGCAGAAAAGAACTAGGGACTGTGTTGTTAGCCCATGAAGCATATGACATCTGAGCCTGTACAGCCTCATCTACCATACCAGAGTGGAGGAAGAGACAGGATAGTCAGGTTCAGGCTACCAGTTTAAAGATGAGCATACCAGTCTCATCACCCTCCTTTTTTTTTCTTTTTTCTTTTTTTTTTTTTTCGCCACAAGGGAATCCTCATTTGTGCATTAAAGGCTCTTAGCAACTAACTGATGCCTCAGAAATCCTGAGGCTGAAAGGAGCCGGAGTGGAATTCCATGTCCAGCCTCCACTGATTTCTAGAAGAAGGTAGAGACCAGCTCCTTCAGGCCTTCTTTAAAGTCATGGCCCAGGCTTTCATGAGGAAGCTCCAGAGCATGCACTTAAGTTAAGAACTTCTATTAGCACTTGTCACCTCCTCTGTTCCTGCTTTGTGAGGTTATTTTTTGCAGGCTGTAGCTAAAATCTTTGAGATTTGAGAGGTAAATGAAAATGAGATCCAGAAAGTCCCAGGTACTTAGCAGTTCTGAGTTCCTTATGTTTAAGGTCCACTCCTTTTCAAGATAGCTTATTTAGGTCTAAGAGACTTTGGAAATAGGGAAAAGAGGTAACCTTCTGGGAAAAGAGAGTTTGGTCCTAAACTGTCAGCCATTAAAATACGAGAGACTTTTGCCATCTGAACAGGAGAAGCTCCTTCCAATAAAGCCAATCAAAAGCAATTTCCCTGCTGAAAGGTGGCCTACCTGAGAGCGAGCGGCCGCCCCAGCTGCACGCCACTGCTGTCAGACTTGGCCGGGTCTGTCAATTAAGGGAACACAGAGCAATCTGTGAGCGCTGAAAGGGATCCCTTCAGAGCCCTCGGTGGCTGAGAGACAGGCCCATTGTCTGCATGCATGTCTCACATAGTTTCAGAGCCCTGATAAGCAGGCACGCCATGAAAAACTGCATTATATGGTGAGCTCGGGAATACTTTGGCTGGGAGTTGATGAGGTGGGGGGGGTGGGAGAAGAGGTAACTCTGCACCTTTGCATTGTGGGAGGTGGGGCAATGAAAGACGTCGCGTTTGGTGGTCCCCCAATATAACCTCCTTTCTCACAAACTCTTGTTGAATGATGAAGTCGTCGTTTCCTCTGCTTCCCCTCCTCCCCGCCATTCTTGTCCTTTCTTCTGGAGTTCAGAAATCAGCTGGGAAATTACTGCAGCGCTAAGGAGACAAACAGATTAACCACCTTCAACTCCTGCCTTGCCACATGTTGAAAGTCCTTTTTCCTGGGAATCTGGGACCACCAAGGTCTATAGGCTTGTGGGTAGGGAAGAAGAAAGGCTTCAGATGTACACACACATATTATAGATATTGTAGAATAGGAAGGTAGACACAGCTCCTACGGGAAGGAATGAGTAGGATTCCCTCACCAGCTACTTACCAAGGTTTGCTTTCATCTTCCTCACCTTGTAGCCTGGTGCCTGGATCCCTTGGGAGGTATGGGCCCTGCATCCTTCCCAGCGCCAGGCCCAGAAGGGCTTGTGCTTTTGGGTGGGCACATCCTAGTCTAGATCAGGATGCCCCCTTAGACTTGAGCTTGGGACTACAGAAATGTCTTAATGCTAAAATATCAGTGTTACAAAGCAAATACAACCAAACTCTGTGTTGCTTTTATGTTATCTTTCTAAGCTATTTAGAGTAGAAAGAGAAGTTTCTAGCAGAACTTTCTCTTTGCAATAAAATATCCGCTATGGAAGTTTGGCTTGGAGTGTATAGAAGCTGTACACTTCAGGATAGGAAATGAGGGACTGTATCCATGTGAGCAGGCAGTCTGTTAGTGGTGCTGTACTATATACTTGAGAAGAACAACTGTCGTGGTAACAGGGAAACAAATGCCACCATCCAGGACATGAAGGATGGGTTGCAAGTGACCTTTGCTAACTCTTTCTCCTTCTGGCCGGGAGCTCTATTTTCTGCACTCACTGCAAGCTGATAATCTTCATGTTTAATTTCAGTTAAAGGCACTCTAGATGATCTTCATTCAGCGATTGAGCCAAAACTTGTTGTAGACCATGCCCATTTTTGACTGTTGTAGACATGTTGGACCAAAGCCATTTCTGATAAGTCAGTTGAATTCCGTGACTTTACCCAGGGACGGGTCTGGCCTGTACACTTCAGCTTTCACATCTGTTTTTTGGCAGCACAGTGGGCTGCCAAAGAGAGGGTTTGGGTTTCTGATTGCTCAGTCCTTAGTCTTCAGTGGATACACCCTTGTTAGGCTGTAGTGATTTCCTGCAGCTCACCCAGTGACATTCCAGGAGACGGCAGCTCCTAGTTTTTCCCAGTTGGGGGATATGTCTTGGCTCAGCACATTTAATAAGGAAAATTAATGAATTCGTTGTTGGATGGAAGCTCCTCTCTCATCTCTGACCTGCTGAGGCCCATGCAAATCCATCTTTCTTTTCACCTTAAATAAAGCTCCCATCATGGATGCCAAGTTCTACTGTCTGTTCTCACACTCTTCACTGCACACTTCCACCACGCTTGCCAGTCTGATGTAATATTTGACTTATTTTCAAAGGTTTATTCTTCTTTTAGCTATCCTTTATTTCATTTCCTTCTGTTTAGGGATACATACTTAAATTGATCAGAGACCAGCTTTGCTTTGTTCTCGACTCCTTACTTCTGCGAGACTTCTCTAATGTTCATATTAGTCTCCTGAAACTGTGTTTCCCCTTCCATCCTCACTTAAGTGCAATTTGTGACCTTTCTCACCCCCAAATGCAGACAGACCCTTCTCCGAAGCACACCAAAAGCCCACAGCATCCCCTCAGTCACACTCTGGGCTCTGGAGGGCACCTTGAAGAACCGTTTCTTTTACTTTTGCTTGTCTGTCTTGGTGTCTGTTTGGGCTTGTTGAATCCAAGTTGTCGTTGATGAGGGAAAGATAAGTTGAGGCATCTCCCAAAACTGCCAGCCCTCTTTTCAACAAAATGAACTGTCTCTTTGAGGAGCTTATACAAAGATAGTCCTAGCACAATCATCACATTGCATTCTTACTTGCTTCAAGGAACAGCAAACTAATTAAGTGGAGATATTTAGCAGATTGTCATCAGGAGGCAAGTGAGCCACTCAGGGAGATGAATGGGGCAGTCTGCGCTTCTCGGAGCTGTTGTTTCAATATGTCAGACTCGAGCAGATAGCAATGGCTTTAGGAATGGTACACATTCCATTTTTCTTATGTGCTCTGGGTAGAGGTGAGCTGCTTCATTGTGAAATGGAAGCTGAAGTTGAAGAGCAGAAAGGGTGATGTTAGAATGATTCCCGGTGTGTCCTGCTGTAACTTGGGTCTTGTCTGTCAAGTTACAGAAGCTTCTCATCTTTGCTCTGCTGCTTGTACTCCATTCACAAGCTGGTGCTCCACATTGGAGCTGTATATTACTAGTTCTTTATAACAATAAACAAATAATAATTTATAACAATAAACAAATAATATTAAAAATAATAAAAAACAAATAATAAAAAAACAATAATAATCTCCCTCTCCTGCTCTCCTCAGTTTCTCCTGTGCCTCCCTATAGGCAGATATGAGCAAACTGCCAGACATCTGCTTCTCAGGGCCCCTGGGATCTTGCTGTGGTTTGGCCACGGAGGGGCCTTTGATCTGTGGTTTGTGTGGGAGAGACAGATGATACTGTGGTTTGCAAACAGCTGATGGTTCTGTCTTTCCTTCAAAGAAAAAGAATAGTGTCGATCTGTGATGATGCAGGATTGGGAGTGGGTGGGATGATGCGGTTTGCTCTGCAGGTTGCAGTTCATTTGTGTCGTGGTATATGTTTAAGAAGACGTGACAGCCTTGGTTGTGTCTTTAAGCCACAAGCCTCCTTTAGGGGCAGCAGGGAATGGCCCAAAACCAGCAATAAAACCCCACGACCTGAGAATTTCCTTTTGTATCTCTCTGGGACGTGCAGTAGTTGTTCACCCCAGGCAAAAGTGCTCCCCCTTTTCTTATCATCTTGTCTGTAGAAGGGATATTTGTCTGTGGGCATCTACCCCGTCAGGAGTCCTGTGGCACTGCCTGGTGTGATTTTGTTTTCAGAGTTCAAAGGAGCATGACTGCTGTTATCCCTCGTCGCCCTGAAGGTTATGTTCAGCAGTCTGGGTGAGGACTGCTGAGAAAATGTTGAGTTTAGGCAGAAACTGCTGCGTTGAATGTTTGTGTCCATTTGGGGAGGGTGGCAGCTCTGAAGGAGAAGAGTGAGGCTCTTCTTGTGCCTCTGGAAATCTGGGAAAACTTTGGTGTGCAAGCGTCCAGTGCTCGGGATATAAAATCTGGTGCACTCGACCAAACCAAAGATCCATCTTCCATGGAATCCTGTCTCCCTTCGAAGTGAATATTTAAGGAAGGGAATAAGAACAGGATGGGTGTGTAGTGATCTCTCTGATATATAGCGTCAAGCAATCCGAGTTGAGAGATTTTTTTGAACTGGAGAATATACTGGGGTCGTTATGACTGGTAGTCACCACTGGATTAATATCAGTCCCTGGAGCTCTCATGACACAATTGCCTTGGGCAGCAGGTCTGGCAGCATTTAAAGGTCTGGGAAGGAGAAGCTGTGTGTTGGTAGAGGAGGGACTAATGCTTGGACCTGTAACAGTGCGAGTGCTGCCAGGCACGGCGAGCTGGGACATCTCCAGCTGGGAAGGAATAAGGAGAAGTGGAAGCGTGTAAATCAATGACATTGAAGATGTTTTAAATATATCAGAGCAAAGTCACGCCATAGCGCAACTGGAAGTGGGTGATTTAGAATAATGTCCCTGTCCCTTATTGGGGACACTTATTGGCTATGGAGCAGGTTTTCCTTATAGGTGCCGTTCTGGGTTTTGCCTAAATGCTTAAGATTTTGCCTCTGCCCTCTTGTATCCTGTGGGCTTGTGGGGCCAGCCTCACTTGTGGGAGGTTGGAACAGCGCTGGGCAATATTCTTCTGCTCTTCCATGGTGGGCTATTGAGCAGTGCTGCTATAGCCCTTTCAGCAGTGTCCCATTCCTAACGTGCTTCAGCATTGAGGATGTGCCTGGCATGGACATCTGACGTCGATCACAGATATATGGGACACGTGGTCCTGTGTGTGCCCCAGGAACCAGACACTACAGCAGCCTGCTAGAGTCCACTGCTCCAGCTCACCTGTAGCTTGGGTGGGAGAGGCCTAAATTTGATCCGTCCTAGAGACGTTGCCACACTTTGAGGAACTGAATTCTTTTAAGAACTTAGTACCACTTTCATTTTTCTTCTTTTCAAACCTGTGTTGTGTTGTAAAATGAATGTACCCTTGGGGCTTATGCATGTTAGGGGGAGTGGAGCCCTAAAACTTTTGAATGCGTTTTTTTGTGAAATCCTTAATATCCAGGTGACTCCTACTTATCATTGCTTCTTCAGAGCTGCTGACATTTCCAAGGAACAGTAGCAGGTCAGAAAGTCAGCTTGGAGAAGCTGAGCTGCTTCTTCACCACATTACACTCACCTAGTCTGGTGCTTTATAACTCTGTCTCTAATGATTTTCTCAGCTATTTTTCCTGGTACTGGCGTAAGGCTCACTGAGGTCTGTAATTCCCATGATTGCCCTTAGCACCTCTTCTAAAAGAAGCACAGAGTGTTGGCTTCCCTCCAGCCTGGTGGGAGGGTGGCTGGTTTTAATGATAAATTGAATATTTTTGTTAGTAACTTCTTTATGCTTTGATTTCTTTATAGTGTTTGCATAAATGCCATCTGGTCCTGGAGGTTTCTTACTCTTTAAGTTTTTGGTTTATGTTATTATGTCTTTTTTTCTTCCTTTTGAGTTTCTGTCTGCTTTTAATATATCTGGCTATGTTTGTCCTCTGCTATTACTATTGCTGTTTGTGGTTAGTGTAATGTGGTCAAGCTGCCCAGACTGGAGACCCTTTATGCTAAATATTTAACATATGTCCAAACCAGAATCAATTCTTACCTTTGGGAGCTTGTGACCCGGCTTTTTATGACAAATTGAGCCTTTATCTAATTTTCTCCTATGGGGCAAATGGGAAAAGTTTACTCTGATCAGCTGGGCCGTGAATAACCTCGTGCAAATGCATCCAAATTCAAGAATATTGCCTGCTGATGACAGTCCAGAGCAGAGATGCCACAAGCCTGGGTTTCCACAGCTTTGGCGTTCTCATATTCTAGCCTTACATTTTAATTGCAATGTCACATTTCCCAGACTCATCTTATTTTCTGTACAGTTTGAAAATCCCTATTCTCGGTGGCTCGTAGTAGAACATCCTTGTAAAGGCACATCCTTTTCACAGGCCAGTATCTCTGACTGTGTCAGAGCAATAAGGTATCCAGAACTTCATCAGCCAATTCACATTGTTTAACAAACCAACTGTCATTACTTGGGATAAACTCCGCAGTCTTTCCCTTTACACAGCTCCTGCCTCCTCTCCTCACCTCGCTCCTGCTGTCAGCATCTTTCTGAATGGAGTTTGTTAAAAGAGAATGAGCCCTACCCTTTTCCCCTCCCTTCCTCACTCCCAGCAGGCAGGCAATATGGCACAGTGCGGTCTCCAATGTCCCTTTAGTCACTTCTCCGCTGTCAGTGTCATAGGGCTAGTGTTTAAGCATTTTCACGCTGGATTTGAAATGAGATTATAGACTGGTCCACTCAATTGACTTAATGGATTTTAAGAGACTAGATCCTATTAATGCAGTCAGTGCCCCAGGGTGCCTCTCCTACTGCAGACAAGATAATCTGCCATGCAAATTAAATCCTGCCTCAAGATGCAGGGCCTGCTTAATGTGATCCATTACACAGTTTACTTGTTTATATCTAATATTGTAACAGGAATAGGCTTACGAGCAGCAGGACTCAACTGAATAGAAGAGTAAATTACCAGGAAAATGAGGTTTTAGAGCCTCTCTCTCTTCCTTTCTCTCAATCTCTCCTGTTTTCTTCTCTCTCTCTTTCACTTGTGAAAACACATTCCTTTTCTGCTTTTTTCACGTAGGGAACAATCAACGAAAATAATATGGCTGTGAGTGATGGATTCTGCTTTTGTTTACAGAGGAGTAAATTGGGAACTTATCCTGGAGAAGGAGCTCAAGAGGTTCAAAAAAACCTTGGTAGGAGAAGTGAACCTTTCTTTAGCTTGCGTTGCCCAGTCTTCACCAGGTTTTGGAAGTAGGTATTCTGACTACCCCTTTTATTGCAGAAACTCTCTCATGGGTGTGATTTCTTCTCTCTCCAATAAAATCAGAAGAACAGGCATAGGTGTCACTGGTGGACAATAATATGGAGACTGGTCTAATTGGAGGATCAGGTTTGAATTCAGGAAAGAAAATTCAAGGATATCTAGTTTGGACAGTTTAGAGGAAAAAAGGTCAGAGTCCAAGGAGAAGTGGTTCAGCAAGGCTTCCAACAGGGAAGGGACTTGGGTCCGTGTAGGAATACATGTCAAGGAAGATGCCTGTATAAGTGTTCCTTTCAAGGGCAGGAGCATGGATTATCTCATCTCTAACTTTTATGAAACTGTAGCTTGTGTTAAGGATTTTGAGATAGGGATCCACACATTTAAGAATGCTGACATGACGTTGGAAGAGATTTGTATGTGACAAAGTCAGTGACTTGTCCTGAAGTTCCTGGGATGAGGACGTGGAGAATCAGAGTGGTGGGGCAGGATCCACAGCACAAATACCAAAGAGGAAAGGGATGGAAAGGGCTGCTTGACTGTTTCAAGCTGTGGGTGATTGGTACTAGGAATAGATGAGCATCTGGTTTTGTCCAGGTGCAAGAAAGATCTCAACTCGTCACCATAACTAAAGCAATTTCCTGATAGGGGAATGAAGACGCAGTACACCAGCAGACTGCTCTGAGTGTATACAAACTTGTGTATCTTTTTACCAACCCAGTAGGGGTGCCGGGCACGCACAGTGCAGCCATCCTGCTGTAGCTGCACTAAGGACTGTAGGCACAGAGATGAGATGGCCCTTCACAGTCTTGAATGAACAACTGGCTGGGATGCCTGTGATTTGCACGATGCCTGTGCTGGATCCTGAGATCTACTGGGATTTCTGAGTGAAGGGAGTCAAAGTCAGGGGCATTCCTTAGGCCTTGACACAGTCTGTAGCTGTAGAGGGATCACTGTGTCTACAAAGACACTCTGTGGCCAGACCCAGAGCCTGTCTGTTGCAAAAGAAGAAGGTAGGAGCGCCAGGTTATTTTACTTTCATGATATCTTATTGGATCCTTCTATTTCTTCAGTGATGGGAGGCAACTCTGACAGGATTCAAACAACAGTCTGCAATTCATGTGATTCACACAGACTATCTGGTGTATCTCATGTGAACCAACCGTGCCTTTGGAAATAACCAGAATTATGTATATTAAAGCAGAAATAGTACGTATATTACAGCTCGGTGCCTGCACGCCCAAGTGGTCACTGGCAAGAGGTTTATTCCCACTGAGGGCACAAAGAGGTAGATGAGCCCTATCAGCAGTACCTGGTGGTGAATGGTCCAGGCCTCATGACTGGTGCTGACTTCAGAACATGTCTCCAGGCCAGGGAACAACGTTACCTTGAACCAATGCTTTCACCATCTCTGCTGAAGGCACCTCATGCAGGAAGAGAAGCAGGGGGAGGAGGAAGGGGAGCTGTTTTTTTAACTTAATTTAAAGCCTTTTATGAGATTTTCACAGCTGTGATCTTATCAGGGTTTGACTATAGAAATTAAAGCTGCAATTATATTTTCCCCTTCCTGGAATGTAAAATAAAGTCTAGTGCAAAATGCATTAAAAACTGGAATGTAAAAGTGTAATTAATGTGGAGCAAAAAGCACATTGCGTCATTAACTTTTTTATTAATATTCTCACGCAGTGCAATTTCGAAGCTCGGTGCCACTCCATTTCCCCCAGTGAAATATCTCCCACTCTTTCATTGCTGCTACCTTTAACCTCATCTTTAATGGGATGACAGCAGCTTTCCTCTGGAATTACATCTCTGCTCATCCATCTGTCCCACTAGATCCTTTCTCCTTCCGCTTAGGGTTCCTGCCATGCTATGATGCAATTCTGTTCCATATGGAAAGAGAGAGGGACAAATGCAGGAGGTGTTTATTTGGCATCTGTAGAGCAAAAATGGAGTTGCTTCCTTACCTGGGGGAAGGCAAAGGGGTAGGATTCTTTCTTCTGCTGAGCTGGAGGAGCAAGGCTTCATCTTTGAAAGGCACTGCAAGATATCCTGGAGACCTCAGCACAGGAAGAACATGAACCTGTTGGAATGGGTCCAGAGGAGGCCACAAAGATGATCTGAGGGCTGGAGTCCCTCTGCTGTGAGGACAGGTTGAGAGAGTTGGGATTGTTCAGCCTGAAGAAGAAAAGGCTCCAGGGAGACCTTAGGGCCCCTTCCAGTCCCTGAAGGGGCTACAGGAGAGATGGGGAGGGACTCCTGATCAGGGAGTGGAGCGATAGGATGAGGAGTAACAGTTTTAAATTGAAAGAGGGAAGATTGAGATTAGATTTTAGGAAGAAATTCTTTGCTGTGAGGGTGATGAGACACTGGAACAGGTTGCCCAGAGCAGCTGTGGCTGCCCCATCCCTGGAGGGGTTCAAGGCCAGGCTGGATGGGGCTTGAAGCAACCTGGTCTGGTGGGAGGTGTCCCTGCCCAGGGCAAGGGGGTTGGAACCATTCTATGATTCTATGCCTTGTTTGCAACTCATATCTCTAAGGCTTTGTTTGTGGATGTAAGCAACACCCATTCTAGAACTGTTTAATTTTGCTGTGTTAAGGCCTAATCCTGTAAGTTGTAGTTGCTTAGGCACCATCTGGGTACTGACTTAATTTTCCTTATTTTGTTGTCTCTGCTTGCAGCAAGTGTTTTTCAGTTGCTGCTGCATAAACAGAGAACCCCTGCTTTCCATGAGATGTCAACCTAGGCTCTTTGCACCACCCCTGTGGCATTGATGTGAGGACTAATATATGGTCCTTTTCAGCATGGTTCATTTTCCCAACGTCAGCCAGTGCCACAGAAGGAAGAATAGGGCCAGAATCAATTTTTGTTGAAATCAGGGATGGTTTGAGTGATGAAACTGTACTCCAATATGCAGAAAGCAGACTAACAGGTAATCCTGCAGTGAAATCAAATACTCAGCAGTCTTGGTGTCAATTTACAAGGGATGAAACGGATCTAGATTCACATCTCAATTGTTTTTAATTTCCAAGAGTGTACTTTTTTTCTGGACTGCCTTCAGCTCCGGAATGGGCAGACACCACTCAGACTTGCTTTATGAAGACCTCTAACAGCTTGTCTCTCACAGGGTGGCAGGTGATTTGTTCCCTGGTTCCTAAGCTTAGCTTCTAGTTTTTTCTCGTTTCCTTCTAATTTGATGTCAAAATACAATTCGGGATCTGATTTTTAGTCCCTATGGTTATTTTTAGGCTCGAAGTAGAAGCAAGACTTTGAGAGCTACCAGCTATTTGCTTAGTTTGGAAATGACTGTAAGAGTTGAGGCCAGGGTATCTGTCCACTGTGTGTCCCAGGTGTATGTATTCCTAGATGCTGCAAGGTATCAGATCCAAATGATTCCACTTAAATTTCCTGGTGAAGGTAGGATGTAAGCAAAACCCAGACCCTGTTGGGAAGGATGGGACACTTATTGTCCCATCTGATGGACTTCATCAGATCCCTGATGGATTTTGAAGGGGATTAGCTGCTCACTAGTAGTGGAGATCAAGTAGTATGAATCACCTTATGTCAGGAAGAAGAGGAGAAATTTGGAGAAAGAAATTTGGGTCTCTACAAGTCAACAGGAGTAATTTGGATGCTGTGTAGAGAAGAGGGGGCTTTGGTGAGTCTCCAAATACATTCTCACTTAAGCTGCCATGAAAGGCTAAGTGGCTTGTTGAGTCCTGATCATGGATTCCTTAGGACCAGTAATGTAAAGAAGCAAAATACAAGATAGCCTTGTCCCAGAGAGCGTATAGTGAAAGTGCTCTGTCTGGGGAAAATTCCCTTTAAGTGTGTGATCAATTCTTTACTGTTAACTGGGCTTTCTCCAAAGATCTGAAGGAGCAAATAATGAAAAGAAGTTGTCCTTATTTGTCTGCCTGGGATAGAATCCTAAAACCCACTGGGTATGAGCTGGTATTTGTTGTGGTCTGCTGTTTGTCTGAAGAAGACATCTGATAGCGTCCATCAAACTTCCCATTATTGATTTTTTTTTTTTTTTTTTTCAACTGCTTGCTTAACAAAACCAATGCATTTCACAATGCGTTGCCAATACTATCAGCATTTTTGCGGGAGCTGTTGTTCACATTTGACTGAAATTATTATTGCAATTGCTTTGAAATTATAAAAATTTTCATGTAATGAAAACCATCTCCCTGGAAATCATACTGGGTTTCAGATTAATTATATATGTATTTCACACATCTGTGATTCTGAGGTCCTGTAGTATCAATTTCATCGTTCCTTTTCTTAAGGCTTTCTTCTGCATAAAATGTCAGGAGATAAAATGAGAGTGTTTACCGGTTGCTATCCAGTAACAAATCAAAGTTAAATACAGGCTGGTGTCTGGCTCTTCAGTCTTTTTCAATAGGTACTTGATTAACTTGATGTTATTTTCCAGCATCCTGGGACTGGACTGGGGTTGAGGAGGACTCTGCATTGTGTAACTTGCCTGGTACTTTATTGTGTAGTGCTTGAATTCTTGTAATCCCACCTCGGTGAGTGCCAGCTGCCTGTCAGATGTTACCATGTCAGGTATACTAGGATTAGAAAAATTACTTATGACATGTGTTTAGCTTTGGTACGTTCTCATAAAGCTAAGCTGGGAAACTGGAAGTGCTTGGCTTCAAATCCATAATACTTTTTTCGAGAAGTTATGTTATTCTGTATCATCCCCATGAGCTCTTCTGCTTGTCATAGCTTTTTTTTTTTTTTTTCCCCCCACCCCTGTGGCTGGTATAAAATAATTCAGAGATGCCTTTAAGATTTCTCAATTTCCAAATGACCAAAATACAATTCTGACATTGTAAAGCCAACAGCATCTTGAATTGCCATTTTTAGAGAATCCCCACTAGTGCTAGAAGTGCTCCACTTTAAAGTAAACAGTTCTAGTGGTTGGAAGCGTGCTTTCCCAAACTGTCTTAATCATCTCATTCAAAATCCAGCCTTTCCTCCTGGGAAACACAGTTCAAAAATTGAGACAAAATTATTAATTATAAAATGAGACCGATATGAACAGAATTAAGCTCTGGACTTTCATTTCCTGGGCTTCTGTGAAATGCCCTGGGGATCCCTCAGTGGTCAGCACAATTCTCCACTGTTTTCATTTGAAATAATGCCTTTATTTTTAAAGAGACTCTTGTCTGGGCAATGACAAAATGGAATTATTGGTTACGTCAGAGAACACACAGTTAAAATGAAAAAGAAGCAAAAGCACTCCCTGTCCAATTGTCTCCTTGTTGCATCCATCAAGTTTCTGTTAATGCAGAAGAGGCATATGCTGCCCCTTTCTATATTGAATGTTGCTCATTTTACAGAGACAATGCCACTACCCTCTTTGAAATGCCCACTGACAGATTAATCCTCTGCTCACTGTCCTAATGCCCACAGGGGCAAGAGCACAGGCTCTTTCAATTTCTCCCTGGTTTTACTGAGATTTTCATCCTATGCTCTGTGGACGCTTCTGCAGAGCGGAGCCGTAGGGTCTCTGGTCAGTACAGCTAGTTTGGGCATGTATTCCTCCCACAGTTTAGCCTTTCAATCTATGTTGGTACCCCTTTGTACGTTGAAGGATGGATATTGATGGTGATTTCAACTTTATCATGATCTACCTGCATGCTTTTCTGCTTTTGCTGCAGGGTATGTTATCTCTTTTAAATGGGATTTACATATTTCATGCCCATTCAGCCCAGCAGCTTTTGCTCTCTTCACAATTGCCTTGAGCCTTTGATCATTTTCTTCTGCTGTTTTACCCCAGCTTAAAATGCCATCTGTATCCATACCATCAACAGTTTGTTGTTCTAGTAACTACCCAAATGGCAGGCTGCAGAAACAGCATTTCTCTAAAGGAGTGTGCAGTCTGCACAAATGAGAACACTGTTTTTTGAATCCTGCTGATGTACCCACTGTAGAAAAAGACTTGGCAATCTTTCTTCAATATTTTTCTTCTTATAGACAATAAAATATGTTCATTTTTACATTGTTAGTTACCTTTTAGCTCTGTACATTAGTAAAAGACTCTTCATCCTTTTCCCACAGTAGTCAAAGAGTTTCCTTGTTTTGATGATTCTTCTGTTTACGTTATGATTCCCAGTTTATTTTAGCTTTTGATTTAGCAGTTGTAGAATCTAAGACAGCTTGGCTTTTCCACTTGTATTTCTTTCTGTGTTCATTCTGGCTCCTCATAATACATCTTCAACACTTCTTTGGTAGCTTTCCTTTCCTGGCTCTCCAATTAATACATTGCTTGATGATATTCAGGACTTAGTATACTGGACAAAAAAGTATGTTATTTCCTATATTTCCTATACTGTTACAATCAGTATTGAAAATTGTATCCCTTCCAATTTGTGATTTTTCTGTATGATCCTGCCTTCACTTTTTTTCCCCACTCTCTTATTCTGGCTTCTTTTAAAAGGAGTTAGTTATAGTGGTTTTGACAACACATTGCCTTAAGCCCGGGTATCCAGCTGAAGACTACTAAATGTCTCAATTGTTCTCAAGCTGGTCATGTGTTCATCTTAAATGTCACAGAGTCCACACCACCTTGGAGGAATTTGTTGCTCCTGCTCTCCCTGCCTCTTGCTGGTGGCTGCTTTCTCTGTCCAGAGCTACATGATGGTTCTGTGCTACTAGAGGTTGCCAGAAATCTGACCAGCTGTCCTGGTTAGCGTAGCCTTTGGGGAGGAGGCTGGGTGTCACCTGCAGGAAAGCAGGGCTGATAGAACTCCATTGCAGCAGCAGAGTGATGGCATCTGTTTAACAGCACAGCAAAACTCTTTCTTCTTGCACTAAGAAGTGGTGGTGACCAGCTACTCTGCTGTTCACTCTTTTCTCACCTTCTAACCCTCATTGGAAATAAAACTTTTGGGCAGAGAGCGGTGTCTCTGCCTGCATTAGCTGACTCCTACACCTCCGCTGACAGCCGTACCCAGCAGACATAAACACTGTAAGAAGGTGCCCATCTGATGAAGGCAGTAGTTGGGGATGTGCTGGCAGAGAGGTGGCCTCTTAGGAAAAAAAAGTAATCAAATGCTTATTAGATGAAAATGACCGCCTTCAGATGCACTTGGGAGCAGATGGGAAGCTGGTACAGTACCCGGAGGACAGGTGGGCTGTACTTATGCCAGCTTGCTCTTCTAAGCAGGTGAATTGCTGTCTCTGGACTTGCTGAGGCTCTCCAGGGGTCTTTGAGGTGTTCCACTGTTCCTTTCCTTAACAGGAGGGAAATACAGCCATGCCCATGCACAGCAAAGCTACATTAACAGCTAGGCAGACAGCTGCCATGTTATCAGCCTGGAGCTGGCCTGAACATACCAGAACACTGTGCTTCCAGCAGAGCAGCTGGGCATAGAGGACCTGATGCTGCCAAAGTGCTGGGAACCTCCTTGGTAGTGCCATGGATCTGTATTTCCTCAACTGAGAGGTGAGACAAGACCAGCAACGGCCTTGGAAAGAAAGGAGCTCCTATTTAATAGCGTGGGCTTGCTCTATAATTGTGAACTCCCAGCATTTAGGGCCTTATTCCAAAATTCCCTAGAACTAGAAAGGAATCTCTTGAGCATTTTATAAAAGGTTTTTAGTTTTCCCTGTACGTGTGAAGGAGCTTTCCCTGGGGAGAAGCTTTCCGTGTTCCTGTGTGTGGCTGCAGAGCTGACCCTTGCTGTGTGCCCGAGTAGCTCCAGCACACAGTGGTGAGATGGCCTGGAGCTGTTAAATATAGCACTGTCGGTGGTGAATGCAACCAAGATAAAGGGATACCTCATGGCCAAATCACTTTGTAGCTAAACCTACCCACTGCCTAGGAAATACATACGTTTTTGAGGCCAAGTGCTGGCTTCTGAGCAAAACCTGTGCTCCAGACGCTTGAAAAATGCCTGGCCACTGTTTTTCATTAGTGATGGAGGCATAATCCCTTCCCATTTACACCGTGCTGAGAGACATATGCTCAGTTCAGTAGCCCTGTGAATGAGGATGGGAGACTGAGAGGGTGAGAGAGATTTGTGTTTTCCTCTTCTAACACCTTTTCTGCAAAGAATCCTCAAACTGATTGAAATTATATGAGGGAGAAAGAAGGATTCACAGAGAAGGAGCTGGCTCTCTTTACAGGCTGGGTTTTGTTCAGGAAGCAGAAAACTAAATGTCCCCACCCACCTGTCACATTCAGAACTACAGGGACAGTTGCTGACATGGTATTTCCCCTAAATACTAAGGACATCCGGAAAGGAAGGACACCCCGTTAGATTAGTTCATAATAAAGGTAGCACTAAAGTTCTTTAAATCCATCAGCCATACTGGTAAGTGGTTGAAGATATTTTTCTTGCTCTGCTGCCAATACCCTCTTACACTTACTTACGAGGTAGCCCATGAGAACAGACTTGATACTCTTGGCTCAGGCATGATCTTCTCAGTGGTCATCACAAAGGCTCAATGTATCACCTGCATGACCAGTGATGTGGATGAGGGGAAACTTGGGTTCAAAGAGTGATGCAAATGGGGGAATTCTCTTTCTAAGGACTTGAGATAATCAGGACAGAAGATCCAGCATAACAGTTTGAATTGGTAGAACTTGTAGCTTCTCCGATTTTGAAAGAGTTAAACTTTACCTCTGTGTAGTGTCTTTGATATCTGTCTCTCATTTCTTAACAACCTTAAAACTTGAGGAATAAATTCAGTCCACAGGATGGGGAGCTTCTTACGGTTTCATTCTGTGCTATGCTAGCTAAGCATTTGCTAGAGAAGCAAGTAGGAACTTTAATCGATGCCTTCACAGAGAGCAGGATGGCTGAGAGGTCACTGGGTGAGTCTGCAGTCTGTCACAGCCACCGCGTCTGCCTAACCTTGAAATAGACTGTGATCCACTTGGAGACACAGGGAAAAGTAAAACGAAGCAAAGAGAAAGCTCAGCTGATCAAAGAACTGGCAGACCCTGTTCTACTCTTGCCCCTCCTCTGTCCCAGCTGAGGGCCAACAGATAACACCCATCTGCTGACCACCACTTGTTCCCCCATCTCTTTCTCTCCTTTCCCCTCTTCTGGTCCAACACTTTCTTAATTTTGTTGTAGAGAAATGAACTCGGGCAGAGCCCAATGGCAAGAGAGCCCACCTCATTCTCTAAGGGAACCTCCTTGATTATTGTGGGGTGGTTTCCTTTAAACCCGTGCTGAAAGATCTGTCTATGGCCAAACTCCAAGACCGAGTCCCTGCTGAATGCAGACAGACAGAGGGAGTGGAAGGACAGAAGAAGAGAAAGGAGGAAAAGGGAGGCACTGTGACCCCTGCGCCAAAGCCTTGTGAGCATGGCAGAGACTTCTGTGTGTTTGTGTGGAACGGGGGCTGTTTAGATAAACAGATGGCAACAAATGGCATAAAATTATATACCCATAATGTCAGTTCATAACATTTTGTTCGACATACTTGATTTAATCGCTTAGCTGACGATTTTGCTTTTGGGCCCATATGGTGGCAAATGGCAAATGAACCCTCTTTACACAGCAACTCCAATCTGGCACTTTTATCACCGAGACTTAGGGAAGAATCCGGGAGGAGAGAGATGCAGATGGAAAATGAATGAGCAAGCAGGGTGGGGTGCATGTGTGGGAAGAGGAAGATTTGAAGGTGCGGCCAAGGGAGGGTTCTTAGGAGATGGAATTGGACCAGGTTAGGGGGGGGATTGAAATGGGGAAGGGAGGGCTGGGACAAAAAGAATCAGGATGTGATATTTTTTGGAGCATCTAAGAGATGAAATAGGGAATTTCTTAGCAGGAAAGAATTTGAAAGAAAAATACATAAAAAATAAGGGGAATGGTGCTGAGGAATGGCACCAGTAGGCAAGGTGGAGATAGTAGCAGGTTTTTATGAAGTGCATTCAAATCTAATCTACAGGAAAAAATCTATGATGAAAAAAGTGTGAAACCAAAAGAACAGATTGTTTGACTGGATTCTTCAAAAGGCCCAGTAACAATTTCATGGGAAATGTACCAGATGAAACTAGGTTCTCCTGTGCTGTTACCAGTACAGTATCTTGAGAAGGGCACCATGAAGATGATGACCAAGTTCCCATGGCAGATGACTTTGTTGTCACCAGAAATTGTAGTAGCATTTGGCAGGACATACTGGCTGTGAAATTGCTTTTTACAACCTATCTTTTCCATAAGCTGGGGAAGGAGGCTGGATCTTCCCTTTGAATGTTTTTTCAGCTACAGTGTGATTTTTGTGAAGGTTGGGGAGCCCAAGTTTGCCTGGCTGCCACTGAGCAGGGCAGTACCCCCAGGCACATCCAGGGTACCTCCATGGACTAGCTCTCTGGTGGGGATCTTCCTTTGCGTGTGCCAAGGGGAATGTAGAAGAGGCAGCTTCCAGAGGATGCTGCCTCAGTGACTTGGATATGGTCCTCAAGAGAACGGAGGTGATGTGGTATAGTGGTGCCATGCTGAGGCCAGATCTAAGCCTGGTGAGACTGAGAAGTCAGAATGACAGTCAGATGTACTTTTTGACAAGACATTTCTCCCAACGTAACGTCAGCAGCCTCATCGCTTATAGTTCGGGGAAAAAAAACACTCACCAAAATCCTCAGTGAGTCCAAAGAGTTGGTCGGTGAGGCTGGGGAAAATGTATTTCTGAATATTCTGTATATTCTGAAAAGCATGCAGCTAGTGAAATTTCATCACCACAAGACACACTCTCTCAGCATAATAATACTCAGCAAAAGTCAGAACATCAGAAAGAAATTTGTCATAATTTAGGCAGGCTTTCTCCAACACCTCTTCCCCTTCAGGCTCTGCTTTTTTTTTTGCATTCTTTTCTCTTCACTGATCAGCAGGAGGATGCCAGGCCGGTTCCTCTCAGCTCACTGTGTTGAGCAATCCAACAGTTGATGTGCATCCGACTTCCCCCATAGTAGGGATGGTGAAGATTGCCATGAAGAGTGCTATCTTCTGTGATTTTATAGCTCTTTTATGGGAAAGTTGGATCCCTCTAACCTGGATCTCTCTAACCCACTGTTGTATATGTCTAATTACTGGAAGATTCAACTATAGAAACTGAACTTGGTCCAGGTTTCCTCTAGGATGTCCTCTGCATGTCCCTGGGTATATTAAGCCCTCACTGTTTGAGTTTCACTGTGTTTCTCCTGAGTATTACTGCATGGAGATGTAGCTGGGATGTCCCCACTGTGCAACTAGTCTGGGACCAGTATCGCTTTGATAAAGGCAGTTTGTTTGAGGCTTATTGTAGTTAAGCCTAGGTGTGGCTCAGGTCTATCAAAAGCTTGGGGTGACTCCATGGCCTTGTGGTACCTCCAAAGAGGGCCCTTCTTCCCAACTTTCCTTCTTTCTTCTTCTTAAGCTTCCTCCCAGATAACGCAGCCCAGCAGGCAACCACATGGTAACGGTTGACTGTGGACTTTGCTGTTCCCAGCCTTACGATCTCACTGCCCCGTGGTGAGGGGTGCTGGGCAGGTCCCAAGTTTGCTGCCAGAATCCACGCTGAAAGCTTATGGGCTTCCAGGGTAAACTCTGGGAGTTGATCCCCCCACCCTCCCTCTCTATCCATAGCTCGTATGAGTTCAAAGTCTCTGCTTCGTGAAACTAGTTTGCCACAGCTCCTTCCTCCTTCTCCTCCCCCGTTCGCACCCCCCAGGCTCTTTACAACTAAACAGTTTGTCCTTTTCCCGACGTTTGGGAGAATCTGGGAACGTAAGTGCTCCAATAACTCATGTCTGAGCTCTCATTTACCCCCTGCCGGCATGGGGATGCTGCGCACCAGCTTCTCGGAATGCCAAATGAGTCGTGGCTGCCGCCTTGTCCCCCGCGCTCCCCGAGGCCAGCGAGGGGGACCCTCGGTCCCGGCTGGGGCTGCTCAGAGGGAGCCAGCTGGGGATCCTCACTCGCTCCTGAGTGCGACCGCTCCGGCAAGCTGCTGGAGCTGGGAGGTGCTGTGTGGAGGACGAGTGGCTCCCCTGTTTTGATTTTTGGATATAGTGAGGGGAGGGAGGTGGTTAGGTCCCAGAGCTTAAGAAAAAAGAGTTCTGTAGCTTGAATCATCATTCCATGCATGAAGCTTGTTGCTTCATGCATGGAAATCCACCTTTTAACTTTGGGTCTGCCACCCATGTGTCACTTAACTTCTGCCTGTCTCAGTTTCTTGTGTTGTCTGAAGGACAGAAGGGCATTTTGCCACCATCCCCAGGCAGCTGCAAGCTTCACGCTGAGAGCTGGTGCAAAATGTTTTGAGATCCTTGGTCTGAGCAAAGCAGGTTGTGATTAAAAAATGGGATGGGAAAACGGATCATCAATTCCAATCTTTGGAAAAGTAGGGATGCTTCTCAAGCTTTGGGCTTTGCAGTAGCTGGGCTGGATGTCTCCCAAACATCCTTTGAGAACAGCTGAGGATGATTTAGGGTTCAACTCCAATCATAGTGGGGCCTGTTTTTAAGCTGTAGGAGAAACCTGGAAAGTTATGGTGGGTTTTCCCTGAAGTCCTCTCTCTCCTTTGCCTCTCACTACATCAGCTCTTTTTCATTTACATTCATCTGCTGTCCCTTATCTTTGATTCTCTTTTTCTGCGATGTAGTTGTCTCCCCTTCTGCCTTCCCTGAGGACTCTGCTGTCCTCCCAAAGGTTTGTTTTTTTTTTTTTTTCAGTATAACTGGCACAGATTTCACTACCCACCCAGCCCATGAGGCTCCCTATGTCTATGTAAGGGACACTTCCCATTTTGCAGAAGGGACCACAGCACAGAGGTTAAGGGCCATCAGTCTTCTCTGGTCCTAGCCCAGAGAAGAAGTGATTCAATACACGGTTCTCACTCTGGTGAAGCTGGAAGCTCCTTGTGGTGTTACCAGCACTGGTTATCAGCCGTATGGTACCTGGATACCAGGACGTTTTCTTCTGTCATCCTGTGTTTGAGCTGGATGCTTGGCGAGGATGGGCACCCAAGGATGGTGGAGGCAGTAAGTGCTGACTCCTTTAGTTTAGGTCTTCTGTTGCTATGAGGAGGTGGCTTCTGATCCGTCCCTTGCCAGGCTGTGTCCCCGCAGCCCTGGATGCTCCGGTGCCGGCGTGAGGGGCAGGAATGGAGCCGGGGTGCAGCCGGTTCTCCCTGGAGCTTTGGGAGAGAGCGGATCAAAGGCGTCTCCCCCGTAGCCCTCGCTCCCGCTCCTCGCTGCCTTTTCTTTCAGGATTTCTTCGGGAACGCGGAGGTGCCCGGCGACGGGAGGGCATCAGCCCGGCTTTGGGGCGGCTCGGTCCCGGGAGCCTCCCCGCAGGCTCTGCCGCGGCGCCGCTCCCCGTCCTTCTCCCGCTCCCTGCCCCTGGCCCCGGCAGGCAGCGGGGAAGTGCCGAGGATGAGAGCGGGTCCCTGGTGTCTCCTTTAGCTGCCATTGCAGTTAAATTAGAACAGAGACCTGCAAATAAAGCGCCCCCTCCCTTGGGCG
>JAOQGH010000002.1:18208755-18237399 GCA_025769975.1 Gallinago jamesoni
CCCCCGCCCCGGCCCCCCCCCCCCCCCCCCCGTCCCCGCTGCCAGAAGCTCTGCATTTCACTCAAGTGCCCACCGGGGAATTTGCCCATTTACTCTTGTTATTTGCATGATAAAGGCTGTTCTGCTGCCTTTTTCTGCAGCCTGCCTTCCAAAGGCAGGGAAGTTGGGGCGGGCAGAGGGAGCCGGAGGGGGTCAGAGCACCCACGGCCGAGCCCTCTTTCCCCCCGGGGTGCCCCGGCGAGGATGCGGGAGGAAGGCTCTCTCCCCAACGCGGGGTTTCGCTTTCCAGTTTTGTTCTCATTAGTGGCTCCGTGCATTCCCTTCCCTCCTCACAAAGAGGCTTATTCTGGCACGGAAATGTGCCCTCTGGGATTTACCGAGAGAGAAAGAGAAAAGGGAGGGGGAAGGAGGGAGGTAGGCGGGGAGAGAATAGGCGCTGATCCTGGGCTGCATCCGAGCTGCCGTAGCTGGAAGTCAGGATGGGAGCGCAAAGGTAGCTGTAAGCCGTTTCCACCTTAATCCGCTGGATCGGCCTTGGGGCTTTTCCCTGGCTTTGGCCTGGCTTCCTCCGCCTACAGCTAGTCTGGGCAATTTAGATTCAATGTAATTTTCCTTGAAATAAGCTGAAGCGGAAATATTCTGCAGTGATATGACACTTTCAGTCCAGTTTTCACTCTGATTCTGTTTTAGATTAAAAGTCCCATGTCCCCTCTGACTAAGTAAAATTTACCTAAATAAAAACATGACCTTTTTTTTTTTTTTCCCCAATGAAAACTGGATGTTTCCAATGGGTGAGTAACCCCAAAAGTCACATTCAAAAGGTTTTGGTTTCATTCCTGTTCAGAAGAAACACAACTTTTGAGACCTAGAAAGCAGTCAGTAAATTATTCCTTGACTAGCTTGATTTATGTCCCCAAGCAGTACTTTGCCAGGCCAAGGAGGCTGGTGTTTAGCAATGCCTTGTTCATTTTTCCTGGCCTGGTGTGGCTTCTTGTGCCATCGAGGAAGAATAAATGACCACACAGGAGGTGCAGTAGTGACACTTTAGTAGTAGAACACCTCCCAGGGTGTTCACCTTTTCCATGGGAATCCTCCATTTACCTGCTAAGATGGCATTGCGTGGACTTCGCAGCCATGGAGCTGTCTGTAGGCAGGCCCAGGTTATGTACCAGGGTGTAGCTGCATCTCTCATGGTCTTTGTCTCCCTCAAATATCTCATCACAGCTAATATATGTACTTACCTCCCTCGCAGCAAGCACAGCCAAAGCCCCAGCCTCTGGAACTGCAGCTGCCCTCAGCCTGCAGCTTCTTCAGCCTGCTCTCAGCTTAGCCTTTGTGAGCAACAGCAGGAAACTGTAAAGGCTAAAGAGGGGGTAAGGGAAAAACTCTCTCTCCTATCTTGGATGTTGCCATATGTAAGATGTTCGTGTTTTTTTTCTTTTCTTTTCTTATTTTCAAGTTGTTTTGCTGTGTGCTGTTCATACAGTAGTGTGTAAGGGGAAGGAACCGGTTGAGGTTTAAGTAGGCACAAGCAGCAGTGGTGGGTATTGACTGTATCAGTGCCCCAGCTGTGGTTTCGTGAGGAGCCGGTGACAAAACCATGGAAACCATCCCCATCCGTTGTGCTCCCCAGGCTTGGATGGAGTATTACTTGGTGTGGAAGAGCGTATGGGATGGGATGTAGGACCTATTGTGTGTCCTACAGAGTCTGGCAGGGTGTGCACGAGAAGAGAGAGTATTTGGAATCCGGGCCTAGAGATCTTACTGTATCTGTGTGAAAATTCAAAGCAGTAAATGTGAATTTTTTTCCTTTTGTCCTTCTTTCCTCATGATGCTCCTTTTTCCCAGTGCACATATCAGAGAGAAACCGGCTGCCCCAGAGTGACAGGCCACAACCCTCTGAGGATTTCTGATCTGTGCTCAGGCTCTTTTTTAATAGACTTACACCTCATTTGGACTCTAAAGCCTATTGAAGAGGCCCCTAGGGCTGGGAAGCCGGGTACATCCCAGACCAGTGCTGTCTGCTGTTCTTTTCTCTCCTTTAAGCAGTTTTAAAGAGGCAGATGCAGATATGTATGTGTGGATCTGCACTCTGGACCTCAACTGGAACTCTCCACTCAAGAAAGAGTCACTGGATCTCTAAGTTTTGCGCTTTAATTTTAACAATAATAAGGTTGGTGGAAAAAAAAAAAAGTACTGCTGTGCATTGCAGCCTCCTAAAAATTCTTGGAAATGTCTTGAGTTCTGTTCCAAAATAATGTTTTCACTGAATGTGGATGTCCTTGGCAGATCTGGAGGGATTTACTGATACAGAAATTCACAAGCAGCATTTGACCAGTGTTTCTGCATTCCCCAGCAGACTGCACTCGGATTGCATCCACGGTGGGCTCGAGAACCAGGATGCCGCTGGTGCGTGGCCACGCTAGAACATGGAGTGGGACAATACTGTTACAGAGCCTGGACCTGCTGCAGTTCCTGGCTGCTGCTCAGGATGGGTTCCAGAAACAAAACTCGACAAGCTTGCATTAAATTAGGGAAGCAGGTTTCTGCAAGCATGTGGCAGGCTGCACAGCCAGGATTTTGGCACCCGAAGTGGGTTCTGGAGCCAGCAGTCTTGGAGCTTGTGGCAGCTCCTGGCTAGCGCTTGGGAAACGTTCCAGAACAAGGACTTAGTGGCATCCTTTTATTTTTTTTTAATCACACTCTTGATCAACAAGTTCAGGAGGTCTCTTCTCATGTCTGAACTCCTCTACCTCTGAAAGACCTTTTGCATTTTCAGCGTGGCTAATGATACCAACCCCATCCTCTCTTCTTGCCTGCAAGGAAATGGGTTTGTAGCCCTGAGCCGCTGCTTCCCAGCTGCAGAGCTAGGAATCCCCTGTCAGTCTGGAAACTCCTGTGTTCGTTGTGGTTAGTAGTATCTCTGGTCCTTGAGTTTAGCTTTCTGGTGTGTTGATGCCAGTTCTGCATCTGAGAATAAACATTCCTTCTGAGGTTTGTAACTTATTTTTTGATGGCATTTGCTGCCCTGTTGACCTAATGGAGGCATTCAGTTCAACAAGCAGCTCTTGACTAGCAGGCTTCTGGGAGTCCTGTCAGTCTGTACTGATGGCTTTCATCTTGGGCTATTTGTAGGTTAAAATTCATTTAAGATGGTGAAGCAGGGGCTTTGCTCACTCTGATTTACTTATTCACCTCCCTTGGCACCAAGAATGAAGAAGACTTGGATGTACAGAGAGCTTGGCTGTGACTGCTCACTGCTCCTGAAAGGCAAGGGTGGTAAAGATGGCAGAGCGATGTCGTGGGCATGTTCAGTGACACCTCTGGACAGGCTCAAGTAACCTGGCCGAGGAAGGCACTACTGAGGGTATCGGACAGGTCTGTCTGGCTACTGACATCCAGAAAGATGGAGTCAGAATGCAGGGATTAAAACTGCCTATCTCCTGGCACTTCAACAGCAGGTTAGCTGTGGCCAGGATGCTCTCTTTGGGTGAGGAGAAGCAATTCTGTGCTTGAGCACAGGCTTCCTACCTGATTCTGAGAAAACCACTTAAGGTAGACTTTGTCTCACTTTGCTTTAGATGCCTGGGAGTTGTCTAATTCCAGGATACTTACCTACATCAGATACAGTAGGCTACCATCTGGGTGTTTATGCTCCCTCCATTGTCTATAGAGGGGGCCTATATAAATGAGACTATGGTTAGTTTTGATGTGGCAGAAAGCCTCAGTTTTTAACATGTAAAGTGGAAATGGCAGCGTTGCATGGTGAGGTGATTGCAAGGTTGTACAGCGAAGGGCATAACATGTGCCAAGATGCTGCACTGGTGGAAGAGGCGGGAGGGGAGCAAAGGATGGTGTCTATGGAGTAGTTTCCCAGCCAGTGCACTGAGCTCTTCTGGCATTTGGCCCTAGACAAGTGGAAGGGTGTTTGGATTATTCCAGTAAGCTTCACAAAATCTTTTTAATGTTATTTTCTTATAAAGCCAAGGTTATGTTGCTTAAGATACATTATCCCCTGCTATCTGATGGCTTTTCCTGAATGATGGACAGTATCTTGTAGACAAGGAAGAATAAATAATCCCATTATCTCCTTGAGAAAAAGCATCATAGATAGCTCAGCTGCTGTTTTATTAGAGGCCTCTGGACTATTCTTTCACTTTTCAGGTCTCCTCCTGAAATTTTCACTGCCCAGATGTAACCATTCTGGGCTTCTATTTTCTGTTTTTACCTGTTCAGATGGGAAACGTAACAAAAAAAAAGTATAATGAAACAAGAATGAAAGCACTTCTAAGAGTCTCTTCCTCACTGCATTAAGAGGCCGAAGGTTATGCAAGGGGAGTTTATGCTGAGGAGATTCTTTGCAAGCCCTCTGAAGCAAATGTTCTGCTTTTTATTACTGTTTTGAATTAAGATTGATTTTGCTCGGATTCCTGGTCTCCCCCTTGGGACCAGCTCCAAAAACCCCGAGGCTCAAATGAAAATGGAAGGTGCTAATTAAAAGCACCATTTATCTCTCTTTGAAAATAGACCCCAAGAGTACGTGGGGATTGGCGGGGGCCGCTCCTGGAAATAAGCTGCTCTCCTGCTTGATGTTGCAGGTGTTCAATGCCAACGGGGCTGTTACGAGCTGTATCTCAGTGGCAGAGATATGTAAAACATTAGCTGTAAGCTCTAGCTCTGTTCCAGTTCAGCCAAAGATTTGGGGCCTGAAGCATGGATGACCTCTGGCCTGTGTTGGGCAGGAGCTGCAGGTATCCAGGAGATGAGCACATGTTGGGTGTTCTCCGTTGTACCTGGTGTATAGAGTGTCAGAGTTGAACTGGGTGTTTTTAGCCCTAAAGGTCTTAAATTCATTTTTTAGGGTGCTGGCCCAATGGGGCTGTCACACTCTGACACCTTGGTACTGAGACCACCCTCTGGGTGGCTGCCTTGGTCTCCCTTTTTATCCCTCACCCCAACAAACCTTGGAATAAGTTGGGTTGGCGCACAGTGTGAGGAGGAGATGGAGCAGCCAGGGACTGGTCATGGTGAGATGGTCCAAAAACTTCTCCTTTGAACAAAACCAACCAAAACGGTTCCTCCACCAAGTAGGCCTGTCCCAAACCACTGATGAGGATTATCCTGCTGTCACTGCACAAAGAACATAGTTCCAGGGCTGTATTAACTGCTCATTAGTAGCAGGCCTGGGAAGCCTCGTATGGACTGTAGAAGAGGTGTGGGAAACTGATACAAATAGGACCAAGATGTCAATATTACATTTACTTTGCTTATTCTAATTCTAGATACCTAATACTAATAGGTAAGGGTTTAGTTAAAAGGGTTAAAGTAACAAAGTCTATTTGTAGCCATTTAATGGGATATTAAAAGTAGGAACAGAAAGTTTGGTATGAGAATCCCCCAGGAATCCAAAACTGATCTGCATACCTACATATCTTTTGACTTTGTGGGTATTCCCAGTTTGACCACGGATGTCTGGAGTTGTTTGGATGAGGTGCTTCCTTCTCATGGTTATTCTCCAGGCTGTTCTCCCTACCACACCACTTCCAACAGGCAGGTTATCCTCACAGTGCTGAGTTTGATCTTAGTGCAGTCTCTTTGCTCTCGTCACGTGGCACCTAGAAAAGATTTGGACCATTATTTTGCAGCAGAACTTTAAAATTCTGTCCTTGAGAGGTTCTTCACCCAGTTAAAAGGGTTCAGAGGAAAATATTATACATTAATGGGGAAATATCACCCCTGATCTCCTGTTGTCTGCTTCTTACTGTGGGTGCCTAAATGCCTCCTAGAACTGGTGATGGGATATGGAATCTTTGGCTTCTACTAATTCCCAATTTGCAACATAATTTGTGAAATACAAGAAATAAAGAGCTGAAAGCCAAGTGTAGGTTTTGACCTGTAAACGTGACAAAACTAACACTTTTACTAACAGCCACAGTGGACAGACTAAGATATAGGTGAGCCAGTGGGACCAAGGGTCGTTGTTGCTTTCTAGATCTGGGAAGGACCATATTCTCTGTTTTTAAACTGCAAACTTATGCTTTGGATGACCAAACCTACACTGTGGCGGCTGGCTTTCCTGCCTTCCCATGTACCTGTTGGTGGTGACAGGGAGAGAGTGGCAGCAGTTTGGTTTTCATGGTGTCCCAGCAGCCAAAAGAACATGGCATCTTGCCACTGCGAGGCCAGGCTTTGCTCCAGAAACGTGGCGAGCTGGTCAGTGGGGAGGTGACACAGAGTCCCTGGTATCTGTCACGGAGTTAACGTTGGTGGTCTCTCAAATACAGATGGCACCCTGCAAGTGGAACTGGGATGCCGTAGGTCTGCTGTTGATTCTGGGCTGTAGCCACCGCTCTGGAATGCTGGTGCCTGGGTCTTCCAGGTCTCCACTGGCAGGATCTGTGGCACCAGCCCCATCGCTGCCAGGTTGGTGTATTCCCAGAAGAAGGCCATGTTCTCTAGTAGTTTTACTAAGAGAGACCGGACTTTCTGGCTCATTGTCAGATTTCGGACTACTCACCTTAGTTTACGCAGTTTATTTTCTCTGCTAGAAAAGTAGAGATAAAGATATTTTTACTGTCTTTTCAAAGCTTTTTGTTGTCCTGTGGTGGAAGGGGCCTTCCAAGAGCCTCAGGGGGAGACAGGCACTGGATGCAGGAAACACGCTGTGGGGTCACTGACAGCCCAGATGACATGGGCAGCATCCAGGAGACTTCCCTGGCTCATCCCAGTGGGGAGACTCGGGTGGCACCTCGGTAAACATTTCCCAGGAACTTGGCATGGACCAACACAGGAGAGCACTTGGGTGTGCTCCCTGCCATGTGTGTCCGAGTCTCCTGTGGGGCATCTTTGGCTGTTGGAAAGCAGATCTGGACCGCATGGAGCATCAAGGCAGGAGGTGGTGAGGGCAGGAGGAGACGGACACACGTGGGGCACCTGTGGGGCTGCCAGGCACCTCTCATTAGAATGCGTTTGTTCCACGATATTCCAGCCGGCTGGTTTATCTCTCCGTCTCTTTTCTTTTCGAGGCTGTTGCTTACAGAAGGTAGAGGCAGGGACTTGGGCTGGGTCCAAACCCTGGTGCAGCTCTGCCTCTCCTCGCCTCGGTCTCTCGCTGTGCGCAGAGCCGGGCCCCCCGCTGTGCCCTCGCCAGCTTTTACAGCCGCCCTGCCTGTCAGAACAAATGGTACGGCTCAGAAAATAAACTCATCTCATTTGTATGACAACGCGGCCCCTCCGGTTAGAACGCTGCACCATTGCTTTTAACAAGGCTTTAAGCTGTTCAGTTCGGAGAGTGTTACAGCCCCTGGTTTATTGAAATATAAACCTTCTCCCACGCAGTCATCCCGGGCGCGTTCCCTAATGCCTGACCTAGGCTGTGATGCCCCTGGTGCCCCGTGTCCTGGCTGAGGCTACCCAAGCTGAATGGTGTCACTCTTCCTCATCCCAGTCCTAGGTCCTGCATCCCATGTGCTGCTCCCTACGGTGGAGAAAGAAAGGATGAAAGAAGACCTTTATTCCTAGACACTAGAAAGTGGCTGTGAATTTCTTGCTGGGCTACGATGTGACTTGGCCAGTGTGTGTGAGGGCAGTAGCTGGTTATGGCTCTGGATATCTGTGTGTGAATGCAGGTACTTTGGTTTCTGTGTCTCCCCCATTCTGTGAGTGTATGAGGGTTGAGTTTACGTCTTCCTCTTTGCTTGTTTGTGTCTTGTTTCTGTGTATTTGTGTTGGATTTTAACTATATGTCTGTCTGTGCCCGTCTATGCAGCCAATGATCGTGTGTGTTTATCCCTCTCACATGTATCTATTCCAGTGAGGATGTTTTCCTACAGATCTTGCTTACTGGTATGGAAGGGTGTGCAAAGGTCTCATTACATTGCACGTCTTCCCTTGGTGTGACACATTCCTGCTCTTCACAGGCAGAGGATTGACTGTCTGTTTCTTTTACGCTGCTTGGAGCAGAGTGGCCCAAGAAGGGAGTCCTGGAGTTTTAGGTGAACCTAAAGGATGCCGTGTTAATAAGGCAGGAAAAAATGATAAGGAGAGGGGAAAAAATAAGCATTCAATATGCACCTGGTGACACTCAGCTCTTTCCAAAGCACACCGTATGTTTATTCCAAATGGTAAACAGAGAATCCTATCCTCCACTGTCAAAGTCAGTGGTAGCTTTTCCAGGGAAAATGGGTGTGGAACATCTGTAGAACAAGAGTAACTGTGCATCAAGTAGAGCTGCACGCGTGTGTCTGTAGATGGATCTATGATTCTCTGCTTTCAGCAGCCTCGCTACAGAACGCCTATTTAAGGTTCTTCTGTACCTTACACACCCTGTTTAACTTGTGCTAGATCAAATGTGTAAATATATCATCATCTCATTAGTGCAAGTACTTAGAATCAGGGTCCCCAAGTCTTCACTTTGGCACTGGTCTCCTGGGTGACCTCGACAAACTGTTGTGTCTCTATGTCTCTACTCCCTCCTTTGCAGGAAGGGCAGCTGACAGTGGGTTACCTTTCAGAGGTGCCAAGGGGCTGGTATTGCTACCAGGTTTAGAGATTCTCTGGGTTAAAATGGTCCTGGCAATCACAAAGTATTGATTCATTAGTGATATTAACGTTGCTGCTAAACATACAAGTCATCCTTAAGCATGTGATGGATTTCCCTTAGGTAACAGGGTGTTTCTGGGGATGTTAAAATCGTGGAATCATAGAAAAAGCAAGATACTGGACAATAGGAAGCGGCTGCTGCTCTTCCCAGTGAGTTGGGCTCTGTGAACCCAAGCATCTGTCCCCATTTGTTTAGCAGGGGGTCAGAGGGTCCCTCTGCGTGTCTTCTGCTGCCTGCAAGGAGGGATCTCCATGGCAGAGAGCGAGCACTAATGGAGTGCAGAACCATTTGTTAGCTGAGGGCTTGGGGTTTGCAGAGCTGCATACATTCCTGCTGACGAGTGCACAGACAGAGGAGTAAACAACGGCCTCCAGATTTACTGCTGCAGCAAAAATAAACCATTTGTCAAAGAGAGGATAACACAGGGATGCCAACAGCTTGAGGCCACGCCACCTTGGGATGTGATCTGGTTAGAGCTCACAAAACCAAGCAGGATGGGACAGAAGTCCCACTGGGATTTGGCTTGAGGTCCATTCGTAACCTCTACCTTTAGGGCTGCCGAGGAAAGTGCTGGGGAGTCAACAAGGGGTGCACAGGATATTTCTTTACACAACATTAACAGGTCCTGGAAAACACCAGACTAGGTAAAAGAGTCTAAGCTCGATGCTCTAAAGCATTTCTGTCCTATAAATCAGCTGCTCCCAATTACAGTGCCAAAAGAAGACTCTTCAGTATAAGCCAAAGATGGTCTCAAGGCTTTGCTGGGCATTTTATGCTATTTTAAGAGCACTGCTCTCTGCGTAAGGTACAGCAGCATTGATCAGATCATTTGTGGTAATTAAAAACCCCATGGCAAGTTTCATCAGGGACAGGTGACAGATCAGTTAATTATTTTTAGGAAGCAAAATTCCCTCTTCAGTTCTGAACAAATTTGCTACCTCTTCCTTTCCACAGAAAGAGAAAAGTAACAGCAAAATTATCTTTTCCCAGGGGTGATATGGTATTGCCATTAATATTAATAGAATATACTTCCCTTTATATTTGGCCAAATTTTGGTAAATGGCAGTATACGGAATACATTAGTTATGTGTTTGGTAAAAATCTGCAAGAATTAGTAGAGAGTTATTTAACCTGGAAAACTGGAGCTGATTTTACGACAAAGGGGGGAGGTTAATTGAACCTGAAGCACAGTTTTTTAATAGCAGGAATAAGTCTGGAAAGTAGAAACATTGAGATGGGAGATTTGCCTGGTAGGAAGTCAGATGCTGGTGCATACTGAGATGTGATCCCACTTACAGGCTGGATTGTAACTGGATGTAGGATAATGTAGGGTCCTTTGGTTACCGAGAGGACTTGAACCAAGAGGAGCACGCTGAGAAAAAAGCATAAAATAGTCTAGTGTGGGCTGATGCTTGAAAGAGTATGAGAATTGAAAGATACATGCTTAGATCTGAGAGAGCCTTCCAGCTCCCAACAACAACAAAGAGAAAAAATTCCAAATGCCGGGTGCTAAATTGAAGTGGATTAAGGAGATGGAATCCTCGGCTTTAGAGGTCCATGCTTGCCTATCTTCTGTGACTGTAACAATTAAGATGAATTAAGTGTCTAGTGTGAAGCTGCTGTTTTGTTTGTCATATCAAGTTCCTGTGCAACCTGCTCTAAGAGGACTTGCTCTGGCAGGAGGGCTGGACTAGATGATCTCCAGAGGTTCCTTCCAATCCCATATACTTCTGTCATTCTGTGATATCAGAAATTTAACAAATGAATCCTGGACCTAAAAATTGCAGTTGCTGAAGCTGTTAAAAATGGCTGTGGCTTTGATAGGCTTCATGGGCTGGGCAAAGGATAAACCTGAAAGGTAGTGACAAGAAGGCCATCCTGAGAGCTTTTGGGCAACTGCAGAGCAAATACCATGGCACCTTCTGCCCTTCGTAGGTGAATTTGGTCACGTTAAGACCTTGGAGAGACACTGACATGATGCACGCACACAGTTGTCTCCACTGTTCAAGGAAGCCATGTTTATCACAATAGCATCCTCCTTCTTTTATAGGCAACCTACCACCTCTACCAAAAACAAGAAGGAAAGAAAGCCTAAAAGGGTGAAGAAGGATTTTCATTATGAAGTTAATTAGCTTCTGAGCCAAGCTGCACCTTTTCAAGAGGAGGAATTAGAGGGATTTAATTGCTTTATCAGCCTTCTCTTTGATTTTCAGCAATCAGGCCGATTCCATTTAATTTAACTGCCACAGATGAGAAGAAAATTGATGCACTCACCTGCCTTGGAGCAGAAAGAGAGAGTGAGAAAGAAAAGTTGGAGAAATTGGCAAATATAGTGTCTGCAGATTAATGAAAACCAACAGCATTTGCTCACAATTGGAAATGATGTGCCTGCCCTGAGGTGTTTGGAGCTGTGTGTGTGCCGCTGTGCATGGTGATGTGAGACCCATCTTAATGGCAGAGAACAGGGGAAAAGGGGGTGGACTTGCCCTGGGGAAAGAGGGAAATAAATCCGTGAGATGATCAGGGATCAATTAATGAATGGATGTGCAGGGGGGAAGAAGGTAGACAAGAAAGGGGGAGGGAAGTAGCCAAAGCCTCATGCTATAGCGTATTAGAGTGGGCTTGGTGTGATACCAGTTGTTATCCTCTACCAGTGGGCTGTACCCTGCATGTGCTGGGTGAGAGAACTGGTTCCTGTTACTGGTAACTGGTGGTCTGTTTGTTTTGCTGAGGAACAGAGGTGGGGTTAGGTAACGCCAGCACAGGCTGGTGGTGTGCAGCGGTGCCTTTGCTGAAGTCATAGAATCATTGAATGGTTTGGGTTGGAAGGAACCTTAAAGGTCATCCAGTTCCAACCCCCCTGCCCTGGGCAGGGACACCTCCCACCAGACCAGGTTGCTTAAAGCCCCATCCAGCCTGGCCTTGAACCCCTCCAGGGATGGGACATCCACAGCTTCTTTGGGCAACTTGTTCCAGTGTCTCACCACCCTTACAGCAAAGAATTTCTCCCTAGTATCTCATCTAAATCTCCCCTCTTTCAGTTTAAAACCATTAGCCCCCATCCTATGGCTGCCCTTCCTCATAAAGAGTCCCTCCCCATCTCTCCTGAAATGCTTTTCCTTCTGTCAGAATGAAATTTGCTGCCACTCCCTTCCCTGTTCTTGGAGATACTTAACGTGGAGGTGAGCGAGACACAAAAACACTGCGTGGAAGAAGTAGAAGGAAATGAGAAGTGACGGGAAGAGATGAAGATGGTCTGTGAGGAAGGGACGAGGAGAAAGTGGCAAGGGAGGGAGCTGAGTCCTGTAGAAATGGGATCCACACGATGAGAGCTGACCTTCTCCAGCTGGGATAGGATCTCCAGCTCCTCCAAGTGAGACCCTCCCGGAAGGAGGCTGGGCTTTAGTGTGTTAAGCAGAACAGTCACCTGCAGCCGTCTGTAGCCATGAGAGCAGTCTGTGTACGTTCCCTGGTTCTCCAACCCTTGCTTTTCAAAAATGAGGACTCCTCAAGGTGTCTAGAGACAATCCTTCAAAAATAGACCTCTTTTTCTTTTTCTTTTTTTTTTTAAATCATGACTCAAAATTATAATGTGACTGTATTGGAAAGCCCAATTTTCAGTGGGAGGACTTCTTGGTGTCCACATCACGTTGCTGTGGGAGTACCTGAGTGAATTTCTTAGCTCTTGCTGGCCCCTGGTTTGAGGAGGGCTGTTCCCTCTCTCTTGTTTGGGAAACTTTGAGTCCTTTCAGTGCGTGCAGCAAAGGTGAGACTTCGCCTGGGTCTACCCTCCCTTTGTTTGAGGGAAGATGGTAACAGGGAGTGAATAAAGAGCATTCAGGAAAATGGCATTTTGTTTTATTGTGCCTCCTCAAAAAAAAAAGATAATCAGGGGAATTACTTGGTTTTAAGAAGGTTTTTTCCACCAGAGAAGACCGTTTAACTGAAAACAGAAACTTACCGATGAAATAGCAGTTTTACTGAGATTTAGTTTCATGAGTTTTTGTTGGAAGTCTCTCAGCACAATTGGCATCTTCCATTGCCTTCCTCCAAAAGCAAAAGTTGTTTTTTTTTCACTTCAAAATAATTTTTGTTCAGAAATGTGTTTGATTTTATAATATTTAGATGGTTCTTTAAACAATAACTTTTAAAAAAAATATTTTATTGGTATAAAACGTCTTGATAGACCCAAATTTGTTTCTGTCAGGAAACTTGTTCTGCAACAGATTTCTTTTTGTGTGGATCGTTTCCAGTCCTAGGTTAAAGAAATTTAAAAATTGAAAGTTAAAAAAAAAAAAAGGGAATTTTCAGTTTCTCTATGGATACCATAACTGGGGCTCAGTTCTCTCCTGGGATTCTGAGTTTATTTCAGATCTACATCTTGAATTTTAAATCTCATATCAAATGTTATTTTATTTTCCTATTGTTTGGATTTCATGTTATCTTTGGTGCAACCTGACTATGACAATGATGTTTAATTATTTGTGGAAGGCCACATTAAGGTTTGATCGGGTCAGCTACGTTATTTTAGATACTATTGGACCTGCGTTAAGAAATGGCTTTTCCTCAGGCACAAGAGGGAAGAAAGGGAAAGGGAAGGGAGGGCACAGAGGGTTGAAGGACTCGGCTGGGGCTGTTTGGCAGTGGGGAGCGGAGTTGGGACATGGCCAGGGAGGTGCTAAGGTCAGTAGCCAGCCTGTCTCTGGGCTGGATACTCAGTCCCAAGCAGAAGCAGGAGCCTCGGGGCTTTGAGCAACCTGCTCTGGTGGGAGGTGTCCATGCCCGGGGCAGGGGAGTTGGAACATGATGATCTTTAAGGTCCCTTCCAACTCGAACCATTCTATGATTAGAAGATTGGTCTTGTGAGATGGAGTTGGCTCTTTGCTAAAATCTAACACCTTTGGGTACAGACTTAAAAAGGAGCAGCTTGGTGGGCTGTGATTAAGACCCTGAAAGGGAGTTTTTTCTGGTGATTCTCTCTGCTCGCCCACAGCAGGTTAGATGAAGGGGTTAATAAGGTATTATTTCCCCCCAAAAGCCCTGACGGTGCATTTCCTCACAGCTTGCCTGCCAGGCTTGGCCTAGCTCTGTGGATCAAAGGCTGGTTATCACTAATATTGAGCTGTTGTAACCTCTGTCCCCTTTGATTAAAGTGGCGCTGCTGTGAATTTCTCAGTTAATCACGCCTTGGCTCTCGGGGTCAGCTTGCAACTTGGCAAGTTCAGAAAACTACAGCAGAGGAGAGAAAGGTAAAATGTATTATGCAAATGCAATTATGATTGAGTCCGACTCCACCCGGCCCAGGCCTCGTGCTGCTGGAGAGGCTGGAGGGAGAGGAATCAATAGCCCGTCCTTCGACAAGAGCCTCTCGGCAGGAAAAAGGGGATGGAAATGGAGACTATCCTTTTTTCCTCCCCTGAGGAATGCAGGATTTTGGGGACTTTGAAGCCCTCAGCAAGGCACAGTGTGTTCAGAAGAAAATGTGACCTCCCAGACATTTTCCATCCCTGGGAGCTATGATTTATGTTTTTTTCCTTGGACTGCATTGAAATGGGAGCTCCGCCAATGGGTTCAGGCCCACTAATTCCACTTTCCACTCCACATCGCTTCCCAGAGCCTCAGGATGAGGGGAATCAGCAGGATTCATGGCAAAGCGGGTCCAATTTCAGTAAGGTGTGTGTAAGTCACGAGGCGTGTGTGCAAGATGAAGGTTTGAGCCCCAGGAAGGCCGTAGGGTGGGATGCAGAAATCGACACAGTTGGCAGTGAATTAGGTTAGTGAACACAGCAGCCCAGCCCCGTTTTGAGGATGCTGAAGGACAGGAGTGCTGAGTAGAAAGAGGGCAGAATTGTTGAGGTTCATTATGAAAATCACTCTTTACTGTTCTGTATTTTGGTTTCCCTGCCTGCACCTAGGTGTGATGGCATCACCCTGCCGTATGGAAGGGGATGTGAGAGTTCCTCAGCACCCAGGATGTGGCTTAGGTTTTTTTTCGGAAGGTACCCAATTCTTAGTTACGTTTCAGTAGCCCCTAGAACTGGCTGTCAAGAACTGGGCTATCTACGGGCATATGGTACAGCCATATGCACATGCAGAGATTTTAATGGTGTAGAAATACAAGTATAACATACCAGTGAAGCATTTCTACTGTGGTTGCAAAACCGAGCCGTCTACTTCCCTGCTGAATCCAAGTGAAACAAGCGATGGCTATAACTCCATTTTTGCTATCATTACTGCATCTTTAGGTGTGGTTTTGCCAACCAGCTCTCGATTGAGGTTTAAACCCTATCAGAGCTGCTCCAGGAGAGGTGGGCAGCCCAGGAAAGGTCTGTGCAGAGATGTCAGACCAACAGTAGGTATGGCAGAGTGACAGAGCCATGGTTACAACAGTGTAGTGGTGCAGCCAGGGGCAGAACCACGTGCCCAGAGCTCCAGCTCCCCTGGGCCAAAATTCCTGCTTCTCCTGGCCCTGGCTGACTTCAGTAGTGGTTCTCAGGTTCAGGAGGTTGCCTGCAGACAAAGGAAATTTGCTCTTTCCACTGGCCTGGCAGCATCTTTCTTTATCAGTTCATTTTCCATATGGATCCCAAAATAATTTGCAAAGTCATCACATTCCTAATTTCCCTCCTACTCTTAGGGGAAAGGGGTGTTTTCCTGCCACTGCTGAAAACTGTTGTGCTTCCTGGCTGCGATGGCTTCACCATCACAGAGGGAAAAGGGAGGGAAAAGAAGATATTTCTAGGGAGACTGGTACCAGGGAGTGCTGGTTAAGGAGGCACAGAGGGATGCTTCAGCTCCAGGTCTGAACTGGTGAGCAGATCTGAGCTGGTGAGGAGAGGTGATGGAAGAAGATGGTGCAGGGGCATGTCTCTACTGCTGCAGTGCGGGTCTGAGCAGAGCACCGAGCACAGAGGGGGAGTGGGGAGTGCTGGAGGAAGAATGAGCACGGCAGGGCATTTTTGATCAGACCCACTAATTAACTGCTTGCTCTTATTTTATTTACTCCAATCTTTCTATTTTTGCATCATTTGTTTCCCTGTTCAAGCAAAACAGCAAGGAACTTTTTAAAATTTAAATTCAGAAGTGCTGGAACTGAGCTCCTGCTGGGGAGAAAGTCCTGGAGCTCTGCTCCTTGATGGCTTTTGGGAACGGATGGCAATGTTTCACTGTCTCTCGCTCCCTTCCAAAGGCAGGTACCATTTCTGCTCTGCTGGGGCACGTGGCTTTCATTATGTTATCAAGCCTCACAAGCACGGGAACGCAACTGCGATGCCTGCTGCTGTTTGAAAGGACCCCTAAGCTTGAATTTTAGTAGATAACGTATATAGGCATCTTCCCATTGTGGGATTTTCCTCGCTTTATATCTGTCTTTCCCTTGTATAATTCTCGATTCCTTTTGTGCTGTTTTGTTTCAGATTCTTGTTCAGATTCAGATAATTTCTCTGTATTTTTTAGAGATGTTAAAGATACTATCTAGATAGGTCGAAAGACATGGTCGTGGGCAGGATTTAATTAAAAATTACAGTTACGTGCCCACAGTTTCCTCTTTAAAAAAATAAAAATAAAAAAGCGCTAAATTACAAGTCTTTTGTCAAAGTGCTTTGGGAAAATAATGCAGCACTGCTGGCCCCTTTGTGTGGATAAATCATGGCTCAGGAGAAATGATTCACCCAAGGTCACGGGAGAAGTCAGTATTAGAGTCAGGAGGTAAGAGTTCCTGGTAGGATCAGGAACACTTTGTTCCTGTTATATCCTATGCCCCCTTTCTGTAGAAAACGGGGTTTCCTCCAGCTTCTGTTTTTCAAACTTCTGAATCTCCCTCTGATTTCTTGGTCAAGCTTCCAAGAGAAGAAACTCACAATTGCTCTGTGAGGTGAGGATTAACAGTTTACTCAGGTCCAGGGTGAGTGCCCTCCATGATCCAGACTAAGGACTTGTAGCTCCACCATCCAGGTGATGGTCATGAAACTGTCATGAAACTCCACCATTGGTGAGACTGCTCCTCTGTCAGGACTCAGTAGGGCTCTGTAGAACAGGAGCTATACCTTCTTGAACTTCCTCTGTAAACGGTGAACTAATGCAACTGTGAAGGAAAAGGGCGTGATGGGCCAGAACCAAAACTCTTAGGTCTCATCAGCATCTTACCCCATACATACTAAGTTTCCCCTGGTGAGAGTGGGGACCTTCAGCCCGGATGAACCTTCCAGCATCCTTTCTGTGTTCTCCTTTGCAGATCTGGATCACTTGATCTGTAGAGGAGCTAAATGAAATGACACTCCCAAGTCCTTCTGAAATCTGATGGAAGCTGGGCATCACCCACCCTTCACTTAGCTTAAAAATCTCTAGCAGTGACGTACAATGGGCTCATCAGAGCAGGCTTCTTTAAAACGCTTAATGCCATATTTCTTCAGTCATTGGTATCTGATCTGTGATTGATTCAGCTGCTGGTGCAGGTAGAATTTCTATTCAATGTGCTGGAGCACTTGGTAGAGTTTTTGGGCATTGCAGGAACTGGGGGATAGTAAAGCCTGGGCAGACAGAAGCCACAGTGGGATGGGCCTGTGACTTTGGTTGTTAGAGGCTCTTTAGAAAAAGATGTTCCTATGGACAGTCTTTGCCATAAAATGCAGCACTCCTGAGACTGCTCTGATTTACATTCCAGATTTCCCCCTCCACAGCCCAGTGTCCCAAAGTTACAAAAGAGGTAAATATTAACCCCCTTTAACTTAGAGGTCCAACATAAAAGCTTATTCCTTATTTATCACAGTTAATTTTTTGGTGGTGCCTGTCACTTGAAATATCTTGCTTTCTCTCCCAGCATCTTCTGTCCTTCCTTCTTTCTTTTCCTTTCCTCCTCCTTCTTCCTCTTGCCCTTCTTCCTCCCTCCTTTCTCCCTCTCAGCCCTCTACATCCCTGCGCGAGTTTGCTGCCTCTTGATTAAAATGTTGACTTTAACTTGGAATTAACCTGATTAATGTAATTGAAAGTAAAAGTCTGCTGCTCAGCACTTTGGGTGATGAGTGGAGATGGATTGAGAAAGAAAGCTTTCAGATTGAATACACTTCTCTCCTCTGGCTGTTAATTGCGCCGTTTACTGGTACCTGACTCACTGACCGTCAGTGTTTAGTCCAGTTAATGATGATACACAGTCCATACTTTCCAGAGATAATTAAAAAACATTCCAGCAGACACTGTGCTGCAGAGAGCTTTCCTGTCTGTCGCAGTCAGCAGGCCCCAGGGGTTAAGGGTTGGAGGATGTAGAGACAGAGAAGGGTGATCTCCGGGTGCAGGGTTGAGGTGGCCTTGATTTTGCAGGTGTTTTGAAGAGAAGAGGGATGGGAACTGCTTCACATATTGGCTTTAGTGTGTCTCCTGATTGTCCAGTATCATCTGTGGGTGAGCATGAAGGCTTGTGCTGGGGTTGGGAACCTATTTTTGTTCTTCCAAAGCATTTTGGCTACGACATAGGATTTGTAAGATAGAGCTTTCTCCCTGCAATGTCATTTGAGCTGTTACCCATAAGGGTAACTCAGCGCTGAGATCCATGAGAATTAGGCATTTAAAGGCTCTGTGCATCTTGACGTTGGTCTCTTGTGGTGTACTTTTACACCTGCAAAATAGACTCAAGCTTCCTTACAGAAGGAGAACTCCCAAATGACTGTGGACAGAGGCTCAGAGAAGATGCCTTGGCTGCCGTACCACAGAGGCTCCCGTACACTGAAATGGCAGCAGAAAAAAAATTCTCTCCAAATGTAAGAATCCATTTGGAAGCAGACTGGAAGGAGATGTGGTGAGAACTCTTATATTGCTGAAAGAAGTATTCAGGCAAAACAGGTGATCTGTATCAGTGCCAGCATTGGTTAATATATTTGCTAATGACCTGAAAAAGGAATGAACAAAGGGAAGAGACACTTGTAGGTGTGGCAAAGGTGGGTTTGCTGATCGAGATCAGGAGAGATGACAATTTGAGGAACCTGGCAGCAGTGGATGAGTAGGTAACAGAAAGAATAGATTTACACACAGAAGGAATCCTGAAATAATCTAATGTGCTCTCCTGAGTGAGGCATATGTTGTACAGATGACATTAAGAGAGTGAAAACTCACTATTTCTGTTGGCACTTTGTTCTGATAGCTCATCACTGTAAATTAAAACTGTGGACTGTATTTTTCATCTGAAATTGTCTGTTTTCTAACTTCCAAGCCACTGGTTCTAGTTAACTCTTTCTCTGATAAATTAAAGTAACCCTTTTATACCTTGCGTTTTCTGCCTGTTCAGATGTTTCTGAATACCAAAAGCTGTGATTTGCATTTTTTGTATGCCTTATGCTGTCAGCTCAGGGGAAGAAAAGCTAGATGTGACTGTGACCAGCTCCACAAACCTAAGTATGTCCTCATCCACCTTCTCTTGTCCTGCTGCCATTTCCCTGCACATGGGCTCTGTGCAGTGACCTGACTAAGAGCGGTGTTGGAGCTTGGGGGAAGAGAATGAGATTTTAATGAGTGGGGTTAGGGTTTATGTTACAGTAGCAATGAAAGGCTCTCGTGAGATCAGAGCCCTTCTCATGATAGCTTTTGTGCTATATTTGGGGTTTTTTTGTTTAAAAAAAAAAAAAGGCAGATTATATCCCAGGGGCTTTATAATCCAAATGGTCTGGAATTTGGGAAAACCAATCCTCTCACACACGGGGAATCATTGGGGAATCATGATATGGATTTTGAGTCCACCTAGGGGAGCAGAGTGCTGTAACCCTCGTAGGAGCCTTCTGCATCTTGGGTAGCTTTTTTAATTGGTATTCCTGTGCAGAAAAAGAGTGAAGCACTGATTATTTTATTTACTTTATTTTTTTATACTGTTCCCTATTCCCAAGAGACTAGGAATCTGCATGTAGCAGTGGTGTATTTCTATGTATTGAAATAAAACTTAAATAGTGGTGACAGGAAATGTTAGGGGCTACAAGGCTCTTTTCCTCTGAGCTTGTAACTCCTCCAGGGGATTTTCAAGCATTTAAATCTGTCCCATTCCAGACACGGTATCAGGTCAGGCATTTGGTCAGGATGCCTGGCCAAAGCATTTGAAAATACTGAGTCCAAGAGAATGGTTTCTTGTCCTACTTCTCTGTCTAAAGGCATGGGGAGGGGTTGGCTTTGTTTTGTTGGCTCTAAGTGGAAACTTTGAAAATACCTGACAAATCCAAGCTTAAAAATAACCAAAAAAAAAAAAAAAAAAAAAAAAAACCAAAAAAAAAAAGAGGAGCAAAAATTTGGAGTATGAATGAAGAGCTGTGTCATGGATGTGTCCTGTGGCCCCTCCCTTTTAATTTTTAACTTTCCATTCCTATATCTGCTTTAGCCTTTGCTTCATGCTCTTCTCCATGTTATCCCATCATCTTTGAATCTTCTCCCTCTCCTCTGTGTCACATCTGCTCGTACTCTTCCCCATCAGTCACTAGGTTCCTCATCTTTGTCCATCACCACTGGCATCTTTATCAGGTTTACCCTTATGGCTCTTCCATGGGGTATAGGAGGGCTTTCATCTCCATTCAACAACAACAAAAAGAATATTCAGAAGAGCAAAGGGACATTAGTCAGGGCTACTCAGCAAGTCTTTGGTACAACTTGGCTTCACCGGTCCCTAAGACTAGGAGTACTTAGTCACTTAAGAGCTGGGTGACCTTTTTTTAGCTTCTCAGTGGGATATTTTTCATTGAAAAATGTTTTCCGTCATACTAACAGTGCCAAAACAAGGAGGAGGACCGTTTTCTCCTGGTGGGCTGGTCCTTGCCCTTGACCAGAATTGGGACATAAGACCAATTGGGACCTGAGGGCATAACAAGGGTCCTTGGGACCTGGCCTGCAGGCTGCTGGGTGAGGTCCCAAGGGACATTGACCCATCGCAGCAGAGAATGGCCTTGCTGTGGGTGACCTTGATGCTGCACTGAGTCTGTGACAGTGGCTGGATGTGGCTGGTGGGTGATGCTCGCCGAGGCAGAGCGAGATGGGAGGAAGCTGCCGTGGGACCTATTGTGCTGGCACCTGTGAGAAGAGGCCAGGCTGGCTCTTGTTTGCTATTCCCTGCACACACGCAGGGAGCCTCGTGCACTAAGTGACATCAAGGCTCATTATTTTCATCAGATGCCACATTTGTAACCTGTTACCGGGTAAATTGTGATAAAATAGACTGGAGCAGCCCAGAGTCTGACTCTGTGTGCTGAGATGGCTGCAGCGAGCATAGCAGGCAGCACAAAGCCTTCCAGGGCTGCTGGCTCCAGCATCTTAAAGGAGCAGGGAGCAAAGGAGATAGGGTGAGGGGTAATGGTTTTACACTGGAAGAGGGGAGATTGAGATTAGATATTAGGGAAGAAATTCTTTCCTTTGAGGGTAGTGAGATGATGGAACAGGCTGCCCAGAGAAGCTGTGGCTGCCCCATCCCTGTAGGTGTTCAAGACCTTTGAGCAACCTGGTCTGGTGGGAGGTGTCCCTGCCCAGGGGAGGGGTTTTGGAACTGGATGATCTTTAAGGTCCCTTCCAACCCAAACCATTCTATGATTATATGATTCTCATGGACAGTGGGGTGCTGGGGTCAGAAGATGCTTTTGACGCATCTTTTTGGCAGATGGTGTGTACTTGGGATGAGGGTGAGCTGTGTTCCTTTCACTGATCCCGGGAGGTAGGTCATTTATCTCCCTCCCTCCCCTTCTTGCTACTGGGGAAACTGAGATATGGACAAAGAGAAGTGACATAATCAATGTACAGCTTCATCTCTTAGCTCTTCACCTTGTGCTTGGATCCGAGAATGAGTCCCTCCAAGTTGCAATCCAAATGGCAGGGTGAAGAGCAGCAGACCAGCAGTTTTCACATTTTCTTTCCCCTGTGTTGGAGTCCAGATGATGTGTGTGACTTGCAGTGGCAGTTGAGAGCACAGAAAAAAAGCCAAACAGCTTGTTGCTGGGCTTTAGTTTTCTGTCTTTGAAGATTCTCAAAGTCTGCCTGGGATATTCAGGTTTTTGGAGAGGAACTGTGTGTGTTTCCATTCTAGGAAGTACCACCTCTGTTTCAGTTGCTTTGTGCTTCCCTGCCCCACAGATGCAGACAAAACGTTTGCCCTACAACAGTCTGTGAAGCTGGATTAGATATTATCTTCTGTTAATATCAGCTGAGGCAATGAGAAGCTAAGAAGTTTCTGCAAGGACACTGTTGTGTCTTTGAGAATTAAAAAGTTGAGAGCAGGACCCCCTCCAGAGCGCTCTCCCCTGAGATTTCCAGTCTCTTTCTCTGTGTCTGAAATACATGGAAGTACCTGCTGTGGTTTTAAGGAGCAAATGGGACCTTTAGTGGAGATCAATTCAAGCTCTAACAGGGTGGGTTTAGACTGAACATTGGGAAAGAATTTTTCGCAGAAAGAGTGGTCGGGCATTGGAATAGGCTGCCCAGGGAGGGGGTTGAGTCACCATTCCTGGAAGTGTTTAAGAGTCATTTAGATGTGGTGTTGGGGGATATGGTGTAGGGGAGAACTTTGTAGAGTGGGGTAGATGGTTGGACTCGATGATCCCAAGGGTCTTTTCCAACCAAAATGATTCTTTGATCAGATCTTCCAGTGCTGTAATTGAACTGCACCTCATAGCACGCTTTATTTGGCTTCCAAATCAGTATGTTCTTACAGGATTAATAGATGCTGAATGGCAAATACAGAAATGCTTCACATGTGAATAGTGTGTGTTACTGGTGGTATTACTGCACTGGTGTATAGTGGGGGTGGTTATAAAGAAGGTTGTAAATACAGAGTTTCTTAGGAATTTTAATACATCCAAAAGTGTGCTGTGATCCAGAACAAGAATAGTTTTTGAGAAGTTTGACTAATCAGAATGAAGTCATTTCAGAGCAAGGTAAATATTTCACCTTGGCTAAGTCAAGATGGTGGGATTTTTTAGAGCCTTTGCGTATTCTGATGTTTTACAAATAGAAGGAAATGCTGAAGTGAAACTGTTTTCAATAGAAATACAAGTATTTATCAGAAAATAAACAGAAAATATTTGCTTTCGGATTCTTAGAGTTTAAAAAAGCCTCTGACATAGTGGAATTACAAAATGTTATGGATATGAGAGGTGCCTTGTGGGGTGGAGGGGATGCACAAGTGTTTTTTCTAACTTTACCTATTATGCATCTGGACTCTGGTTACCAGCTGACTAGCTCTTTACTGCAGCTCTTCTTTAATGCTTACTGATCCCTTATAAATATAATAGAAGGTGTGCTCTCTACTCTCTGCCCCAAAGGTCTTACAATTTAAATTGGCAGTTCAGAAGAAATATCTCCCCATTCCAGGAACTGGAGCATAGCAAGATCAGTGATTTGCTCAAGGTGACATGGAAAGTATAAAAAAACATCACCAGCTTGTTCCACTGTCTGGATGAGCTCCATCTTCCAGGTTATCCCTCATTTTGGGAGGTCTCTGTGATTTCCAAGCTTTACTGCCAGCACAGGTTGAAGTGGGGAGATGGCCATTGGTTGGGGACAGGATTGGCCGGCCAGCTCTGCTGCAGCTGTCACTGCACTTTGCTGACAGTTGCTGTAATCCATGGTGCCTGCTTTTATGGTGCTAATTAATCTCCTTTAATTAATGAAATCCTTCTACCTCATGTTCCTCCCCTTCTTTTCCTCTTTGCCTCTCTTCACCTTCCAGAGCTGAAACCTACCGTCCTCCTTGGGCAGGGGTTGATAAAATCTCCAACCTTTAAGCATCTCTGTGTACTCGGCTGTGGCGGTGCTGGTGGCTCCATCTGCTTTTCTCCTTTGGTGCAGCAGCAGCTTAATCTTCATGGCCTGTTATCTTTGAAGCACACTTGATTTCTCAAAAGAAAAACAGCTAAGCATTTTAGCACCCGCTGCTTCCCTTCATAGCCTGCTACATGTCATTGCTGTTTAATCATGGCCTGAGTTTGCAAACACTGTGTGTGTAATGGTGCTCCTTTGAATAGACTTATGGGCTTCATTGGGACAACACATTGCTCATCTGCATCTTCACGCTCCAGGACTGTGTTTCTCTTCTTTCATTCTACTCCTTAACTCCCACTCCTAACCTTTTCTCTCTTCTCCTCACATAGTCTAATTCTTGTCCTCGTGCTATGAAGCTTGTCATTCCATGATGAGTAGATCACGGAGCAGAAAAGAGGCTTGGGAATTGCAGGACTGGATTTACCCAACCTGTCTACCCCCACTCCAAGTTACCACTTTTGGTATTCCTGAAAAAAACAAGGAGCGGAGTCATCCTGCACAAGCAGTGCACAACGTGCAACAAGAGTATAGTCCTGGTTCTGAAGGATGTTCGGTTCATCTTGGGACAAAGAGCCCACTTCTGAACTCGCAGACCCGTGTTACTGCTTGGCTGAAAGGTGACAGAAAGTTCCAGGGACCAGAGCCATCGGCATAACGAGGAGAGATTTCCATACCTCTGTACATTCCGCTGAGAATCACAGCATATTTTTTCCTTTGCAAACCCTGCCAGATACTTTGCTCTCATGGTTAGATGTTAATTTATTTATTTTTTCAACATGTTCTTTCCCTCTCTCAATATCTAAGTTTTCCAGTGCCTTTCCTCCAGCTCTGGTGGCTGATTTACATACAAAAGGGTGATCAGCTGTGGGAAGAACAGTCTAGCGGATCAAATACTAAGTGACATTAAGTGGCATCTAAATGACATTACTTCGATTCTCTGTTGAGCTATGAGTCGCAGTGTGACCATGCACACAGTAATTAATCCCTTTGCCTCAGCTCCCCGCCTGTAAAATGGGCACGGGTCTGAACTCCTGGAGAAGTCCTGTGTCGGTCTGTGGCCAAAGTGAGCAATTCCTGTACAGGGCTGAGAAACTGTGGTGGTGGCATCCATTCAAACGTGGCCTTAGAAAGCCACCAGAAAGGCAGTTACTGTGACTGGAAGGAATTAGATTGCATCTCATTTGTATGACAGAGCCATGCTTTTACATGACACAAGATCTCCAGAGATATTAACTTTTTTCTGCTTTTTTTCCTATGCCTTTTGGGTTAGAATCAGTGCCACACAGTCCAGTGGAAGGTAGAACTGCAGACTGGCGCCTTAGCACAATGAAGGTCCAGGCGTGGAAATCAATATAGGAAGACATATCCACATCAGAAGAGCTTTCATGGCTCATGTAGTAGTTTATAGTTTAGTCAGAGAGGAAGAGAGAAAAACATACTTTGAAGAGTGGTCATAGGAAAAGCAAAAAAGCTCTGTCTTGCTGAATGTGTCTGCTCACACTCGCTTTGATTCTCACTTTCCTCATGATGGTGCAAGTCCAGAATTAGTCTGTTAAAGTCAACAGGAATAAAGTAATTTTCAGCATTTCTTCTTTGTGTATTTGGACAAAATCAAGTCATTGGTGTAGCATCAAGTCTGTTAAACCAGAAACTGTAAATAGTCTATGTAGCTTTAAAGGACCAGATACTTTTCCTGGTTTTGCTGCTGTAAATCACAGATGATCGTGTTGAGGTCAGGGTGAATAAAGCCTGACTCGAGATGCAGAAATACCTGAAAAAGGAAGGGAGCAACAGGGACACCCCAGATGCTTAGTAAAAGCTCTTGTTATCTTTTCTCGTGGCTGCATACAGAAGGCCTACCCCAACTCTGACCCTGTCCCAACCTAAAAATAGACCCCAAGTATCACTTTGCCTCTGGATCAGAGGCAATTTCAGCCAAGCAGTGACGTGGATGTGCTGAACTTTTCTCCCCAAAGGGCAATCTCATCCATCCTTGAAAGGAGACCTTTGGAGCAGTGTGTGCTCTCATGTCCCATCGTGCTTCTCAAGTGGTAAATGAGTATCACGCAGCAAGAGAGAGACCGTGGGGTCTCCATTGACACCAAACACGTCACTGAGCACCCAGTACAATGAGAGCTGGGAGAGCTGCTGGCCTGGGATCAGATGTCAAGGAGAAGTGGCAGGAGGTGAGAAGTGCCAGGAATACTGCTTCCCAGCTGGCTCTGGAAACAGTTTGTGCCTCTGTCCGTCTGCACTCCGATCAAAGCCTCTCTGAATTATTCAGGTGCTCTTTGAAAACCCTCATCATGCAGAAAGTGAAGGGAGCTTGGCTTTACCTACTGGAAAACAAGTGCTCATTGTAAGCTCTAGGGCCAAACCGAGGTTCCTCTGCTCACACAATGATAGCAGCTCCTGCTACCTTTATGGCAGGAGTTCTCTCTTCTTGTGACACCAGGTTCTCACATGTGGGCTTCAGAAGGTATGTTGCATCTCATTGTGCCCATCCTTGCAGTCCTGTACTGATGCATCGATGCTGCCTTCCCCCGTGTTTTGGGCATGTGACAGACACAGCTGGATCAATGGGAAGAACATTCAAGTTCAGCTGAACTTGACAGGTCTACCATGACGGGTAGACATGGTGCTTAGAGATAACGGTTTAGTGGACTTTTGTCAGTGTTGGGTTGATGGTTGGACTCGATAATCTGAAAGATCCCTTCCAACCCAGGAAATTCTATGATTCTGTGGGTGAGGGTGTTCTGTACCCACTGAAACCCTTCAGATTCCTCCTTAGAAGTCATTGTCACACAATTGCCGGTGTTTTTAGACAACATAGGTGATCAGCGTCTCCTTAAGAGAGTCTGTTCCAAGACAAAAGTAAATTTTTCAAACCTGATCATTATGAAGTCCTCCATTATCAAAGCTGTTTCATATCTGATTTCCCCTGTCATGCCTCCTTTGTGAAGGTGTAGTTTATTTCTGGTGCCAAGTAGGAACATTTTAAAATATTTATCTGTTGTTTTGGCTATTTATAGTATCGCTACAATATCTGAGTGACCTCAGCATTACTTATGGTTTCTAGGCATTCGTGGCTCCGCTTACAAAGAAGTTAAAATCAAGTGAAAATTATGTTAATCAAATGAATTAGCTTGCAATATGATCCTCATTCTGAATATCTGAAATATGAGGTTTTTAAAGGCCAACAAATGACAATTGGATACTTAAGTGTCACTTTTTAAGTTCATTGTTTTCCCTCTCACTTTTCAGACGAAGCGCAGCAATGAAATGAAGAGAACTAGCAGGAATCTCTGATTTATTTTTTTCCATGAAAAAATGACTGCTGTTTTCCTGACTAATCCTGTATTGTAATGATTACAAAAAGTGAAGGGAGCGGTTCCTGTTTCTGTAGGCACACAAACACTCACCCTGCAGGAGCTTAGATCTAAAAGTCAGTTCTAAAAATTACTGCAGGCTGTACATCCTCCACATCAGCTAAACCCACCTTTGCCCGTGTACATCACTCATTAGCTGAAATTAAAGATTCTCTTTCTCTTTTTCTGTGAAACTAAGGGACGGAAAACATTTTTCATCTAAATTTCTCTATTAAATATTGGTTGCTACCAAGAAATGAATGCTAAAAAGCACACTTAAAGCCCGATTGAGAAACTTTACTACAGCTGATGTTGGAAGGGATTTGTGTAAGGATCCTGTGCGACTTAAATAGTCCTTTGTCAGCTGAGTTTCCTGATCAAGCTGTACCTTCCATAACACACTAAGATTTATCCGTTACTGGGTAAGTACCGAGGGAGTGGAGTCATAAATAAAGATACAGATAAATACAGATTGTCATTGGATCATTGTCATTGGATATTCACTTCCTGGCTGTTGTTGTTCAAGAGATGCTCTTTAGAGATGTTGTGTCTTGAGAACAGATACCTCCCCCTGGCCTGTGTAAAACCTCTCTCTTCTGAGGAAACTGGCATAGTTATTCCAGTTTGTCAGCTGGTCAGTGGTGCTATAAGGTGGTTTTTGCCTTTGGGATAGGGATGGATGCAAGGGTTGAAGATGTCCCTCCAAAGCGTCCTCTAAGCTTTGGAAGGATCTGACTGGTAGCTCTAAACCAGGAGGATGCATTTTGTAGTTTTTAGCATTAAACCAAATCTAATGTGTGATGTGATGTGGCTGGAGGGTCTGTGTGAAGTGCTGGGTCTGTTCTCCCCTCTGTGTACCGCGAGGGGCAGGGCAAGGATTTCTTGCCTCTTTAAAGTGGACCATGGTAGGTCTATGAGAGGTAAAGGGGTTGGACCAAGTGATCTCCAGAGGTCCCTTCCAACCCCATATCATTCTGTGACTCTGTGTGTAAAGGCAACAGTTTTTCACCAAGATAGAACTGCAGTGATTCACCAGCTCAGACTTCTGCTGGAGTTTGTGTGTCCCGGTCATGCTGCTAAGTGTGGAGGGATGGACAGGTATTTAGAGAGACATCTGCTGAAGAAATGCACTTAAGCCACTTATTTGAACACTCCCAAAGGCTGGGATAACCCAGACCAAGAATCCAAAACTTTCAAGTATAGCTCTGTGTTTCCAGGTGCCAGAGTAAATAATGTGTGGACTGGAAGTGGCTGACACTGCAGTTCTTCACTGGACACCAGTAATGTTGGAGGAAGAGGTGTTTCTTCTTCAGTAGGCAACAGAAGTGGTGGAGTTGTTAGTGAGAAGCCTAAACTCTGCAGCCCCAGTGCAATATCACCACTCCCAGGATTTCATTGCATCCTTCAGCTTTATATGGAGGATGAAGTTTTGGTTCTACTGACCCAATTGGAAAATGCGTGTTATATTGGATTAAACCTGAATGCGTCCCATTGTTTTCCAACCAGACAAGAGAATGTGAAAACCAGCCCATGCATCATTTGTAAATCTGCCATATGGTAGAGACATATTTTTGTCTCTTGTTTCAGGGTGGAGATACATCTCAGGGTCTGGCTTGATGTTTTCTGTGAGGGAAGTGAGTGTTTTTCAAATCTTAAAGCCACAGCAGGGCGGGGAATGGAACAGGGTAGTGGAGCATTGGGGTGGATTGCTTGGGAAGGTTGTGTAACCTTCATCATTGCTCTTAAAAACAGGCTGGCCAAAAAGGTCTAGAAGCACTTTAGTGATTGTAGAATGGTTTGGGTTGGAAGGGACCTTAAAGAGTTCCAACCCCCTGCCCTGGGCAGGGGCACCTCCCACCAGACCAGGTTGCTCCAAGCCCCATCCAGCCTGGCCTTGAACCCCTC
>JAOQGH010000002.1:18237499-18247863 GCA_025769975.1 Gallinago jamesoni
TCTCACCACCCTCACAGGAAAGAATTTCTTCCTAATATCTAATCTAAATCTCCCCTCTTTCAGTTTAAAACTGTTACTCCTCATCCTGTCGCTCCACTCCCTGATCAAGAGTCCCTCCCCATCTCTCCTGTAGCCCCTTCAGATACTGGAAGGCTGATATAAGGTGTTTGTGGAGCCTTCTCTTCTCCAGACTGAACAGCCCCAACTCTCTCAGCCTGTCTTCATGGGAGAGGTGCTCCACCCCTCTAAGCATCTTTGTGGCCCTCCTCTGGACCTGTTCCAACAGGTCTGTGTCCTTCTTATGTTGGGGATGATGAATGATCTTGCCTTGGCAGTGGCATGGTCTTGACGATCTCCTGAGGTCAACTCCAGCCTTGTTTTCCGGGATTCTGTAAAAGGATAGAATTGTTGTTGTTGTTGTTATTTCTGTTACTACCATTTGAGGAGCACTTCTTAGGCATCAGAACCTGGTATTTCTGGTGCTGTCCTCACGTGCTGGAGGAAGATGGTCCTGCCTTCAGAGAGCTTACAAGAACGAGTCAAGAAGCAGCGGCTGGTATGGACAGCTGAGGGAATACCATAAGGAGCAATGAGACGCTATTGATCTGCGGGATAGACACTACTCATAATACATCAGCAGCCTCACTGCTGTCAGATTTTTGCAGGCATCATGGCTAAGGAGAATTTGAAGGAGGATAATGAGGGAGCTTTGCAAATGAAATCTCCAGGCTCCCACCACCTCTGCTCCAGAGCTGGGCAGCAGCAGGATAATGGTTTGCCTCCCGCTTCCCACTGTTCTCTTGTCCCTGCCCACCGCTGCCCGCTCTCACCCAGCACACGGGGGGTCCTCTCCCAAACTTGCTCCTGGCCTCTATTTGTGGCAGGATGGCAGGAGACGGAACCAGGGTAAGGCCTGGCCCTCTATCCCACATGCTGTGGGATCTCTTCCAGTGACAAGAAGTAAAGTTGATGAGTCTGTATCAAGACAGTGAAGTGACCCCCGTGCTGCTCCACATAATTAATAAATAAAGCACTGGGGGAGTTTTTGCCATGCCGGCTGCTATGACAGGGCTGTCTACGGTGCACTTAAGCATTAAATGACCAATTTCTGTCAGACTAACTTCCCAAGCCTCTCTCTCTCTCTCTCTCTCACTCACAAAGCTAGCTTCCTCGCTCCCTGCACTTGGAGTTTTTCAGCAACTGATGGCTCCTGGTTCATTTCTGTGGAATTAATTGGTCCCTGAATGAATTCTGTTGACAGGGCAATTTATCATGTGTTTAGGTTGACAGTGTTGGATACCGGTAAAGGGGGGGAGTGGTGTGTGAGTGGGATGAGGGGAGATGGACAGGGTGGGGGTGGGTGGGAGGATGAAGAAGAGGAGGAGTAGAAGAAAGGGGAGGTTGGAGGAGGAGATTGTTTTTAAAAAAAATAAAATGAAAAAGAGAGGAAAAATTCTGTTCCTCTTTGGCTTCCTCCAGTCCAACTCAGTGTGATGGGTAATGCACAGGAGGGATGGGGAGAAGACGTGGGGAGAAGGAGTGCCATTTGTCTCGTGACAGGAGTCAGGATCCTGCTTTTCTGTAATTTACACCACGGCTTGGGGGAAAAAAAGGGTAAAAAGAAAAGAAAAAAAAAAAAAGAAGAAAACCCCCCAAAGTAAAATCCAGTAGTTGTTATGTGGCATCTCTAGGGCTCAGCCAAGAAGCCTCAATGTGTAATACCTACATCTCTACTTCACCCTATATCAAAGTGAGTGGGAACATAGGAACAAACCTGGTTAACCCTCAAAATGCTGATACGTGCCCAAACACGATTTCAGTAGATACTGAGTGGTGTCCAGCACCTCACAGTGCTTTGGTATCTGCCATTGTATCTACTTGTCAGAGACATCCAAGGAGGAATCACATCTTACAAAGCAACGTTGGTGATTTGGGTTCCCAGTTTCCCCTCTGTATGGGGCCGAAGGAGGTGCCTGGTCCCGTATGTGCCTTTGACGATCCCAGGTTACACCATTTCACATCGTCCAAGATTGGGACAATGAGGGACTTCTGAATATAATTAAAATTACATCATAACTGCCTTGCCAGTAAAATGTTGTGACTCTGGCTCATGGATTCAGTTTATAGCCAGTACAATGGAGATGACCATTTTAGTCCCTCTGGCTTCACAACTTCTGAACTCAGAATTGTGGGGATGTGTGCACATGCATGTCCTACAGCACAGATAACATTAAAGCCAACCAAAGCCAGAAAGAAATTCAGTTTCGATAAAACAAAAGTATTTGAATAAAGATTAAATATATATTAAGAAATATCTCTTTTCTAGGAATCTTTGAATGACCCAAAGAGGTGTACTGAAGACTTGATCAGAGGGAGGAATGTCTGTGAAATGCAAGATGGCTAAGGCTCCACCTCTGTCTCCTCCCCTGGCCTTCCCTAAGCTGAGTGGGATGTTCTAAAATACTTGGTGGAAGAGTCACCAGTAACTTTCCTGCTGCTCTCACTGGGACCAGTGTTAGGTCAGAGCTCGACATTTCTAAAATTGCCACCCTGGGCCTTTAGCTGCAGGCTGGAGGGACCTGCCTTTGTTTCTGGGAGCATGGTGGCTCAGTTTACCAGGGTTCAGTCATCCCCGTTTGTCTTGGGACCAAAGGTTTCATCCATCTAGCTGACAAAACTAGTACCCACATCTTAAAGACCCTAGAGACAGGTCTAAATTTGAGTGGCAAACCCCAAACTGGGGGTGTTTAAGCACCAGTGGTGTGGTGATAGATGGTCTCTTTTTTGTTCAGATATAATGCAAATATAATTCTCATCTGGTAAAAATGGTGCAACTGAGCAACAAGAAGACCAACTGCTTGTTTACGATTGTCTTTACTTTGTTGTTTTTACCCTGATTTGGTTCAAACCTCTAACCTGCATCCTATCAGAGAACATCAGAGCATCAGATCTTCTGATCTGGTGGGGGGGGTTGGAACTAGATGATCTTTAAGGTTCCTTCCAACTCTAACCATTCTATGATTCTAGAGTGCTAATGTGGAGCAGGCAGGGTGGGGAGATGTAGGGAGCAGGGAGCTGGCACAGTCAAACTGCAGAGGAAAATTTAAGAGAGAGGCTTTTTGTAGGACCCCAAGTTTCCTGCCAGTTAGAAAACCAGTTAAATAACAGCTGTGACTTGAGAGAGTGGGTTTAAGGAGGAAACACATGAATGCAGCATTTTTTTTTGTGTGATCCTAAAGTGTAAGTTCTTTGGGGTGAGGACCTGCTCTTTGTTGTAGTGTAAGACAACAAACAAAAATACGTATAGGAACTGACATATACAAATGGACAATGGTGGCAATAATAACTGAGCAGTGATTTTTGTGCATGGAAGTCATGCAAACAGACAGAGCTTAATCAGAAAACCTGGGCGATGGATGTGGTGCCTGGAAAGGACCAGTTGAATTGGGAATATCTGTGGAGGGAAAACCTGGTTGGTTACAATCCCATGGAACAGAGATGTCTATTGCTAATGAGAAGGTGCTTGTGTAGGAGTTGAGTGTCTTTGTATAAAGAGAACCTGCACATGGGGATATGAAGCCTAAATGCAGATTATTTATAAAGGCTTTCTTTTTCCCTCATTAAATACAAAATTAGTAGTATTACAGTTTATAAATATGGATCAAAATGAAGCACATACAGTTTGGTAGCAAAGGCTCTGCAGCATGGTATACAAAGATCTGACAAGCTCCAGCAGCTCTAGGTTGATAGTAGGGAAATTCAACCAGAAACGACGTGCGTGTTTCCAACAGTGCAGGTAATCACCTGTCAAAATATTTTAGCTGGGGTTCACTGTATTTTCCAGCACTAGAACCTTTCTACTTGGTAGCAAATGTTCCTCAGAAACAGATTGCCCCGGCTCAACCGCAGCCATTGGATCCGTGGCAGGAATTAATTCGAAGCAGCCCTATGGGTATCTCGTACTGGAGGCCAGATGAGATGATCACGGTGCACTAGGAGTCTCCTCTGGGGTAGCTGTGGCAATGAACTTGAAAACAGCTCTCTTAAAAGTCACTGCCTCAGTCCGGTTTTACTTACACACTGTTTACATGAGTGTAACTCTTTTGACTTCAGAGTTCTGATCGACAGTGATGGATGCAGAACGCAAATCGAGATTCTGAGAATAATGGTTATGATCAGGCTGTCCTGAGCCAGTCAGGTGAACATGATATAGGACACGTTAATGGAGTAAATGAGTATATTTTTACTGATATCACTGAATATTTGGGACAGAAACACAAATATTTTATGGAAAAATCATCTCTAAATATTAAAATGATAGAGTGAAACAATACAAATCCTTCTGTATTGTGAAATGGAGATGAAAAACCTCTCGTGGTTGAAAAGACAATGATTCAAAACTGAAGTCTGCTTAAAATAAGGGAGACAAACTGGGCCAAATTAAGTTCTAAGCAGGTTGTGTATTGAACTAACAGGGATACAACAGGTAGCCATCCAAGATGGCAAGGCAGATGGCTTACAAATTATTCAATATGCAGCTCCTGCAGCAACGCTTCGCTTAGAACTGTAAAATAGAGTTGCAGACTGAGTTTCCTTCCTTTTAATGCTAAATTTGTGGATTTAGGAACATAGGATTTGCAAGGCTGGGCCAAGCTGATGTTTTGCCTGGTCCACTATGTCTTCCTTTTAAGAGGAAGGCAGAAGAACTGTGCAATGGGAAGATGTAGGAAAAATCTGCAGTTTGTTGGGGCTCAAATAATCTGCAGGTTGGCTTAATGCCAGAAACTGTTTTATCTTTCCAGAAAGCCTGTTGAATGCTAATAACTCGGGATTATTATTTTTTTTTTTAATCTATAGAACTGTCCTATCTTTTCTGGAGTCTTGGGAACTTCCTGTGGTTACGAATTCACTTGGTCAAAAAACACAGACTGCTGAAGAAAAATTTTAATCAGCTTTGAATTTACTGCTTTGTAATCTAATCAAGTGTCATTTTTTTCTTGTGTTCCTGTGACCTGCAGGGTCTGGTTCTGCTGAGGAAGCCTCTGGCGTGGCTTCTGGGGAGCATTCAAGAACCAGTTTGATGAATTCCAATTAAGAGTCTTCCTGACACCAGGGAATGCAGAGGTCAAAGAATGCGCTGAGCAGCACAGCAGCAGACCACATGGAGCATAGATAAAGGTAAGAAAATGACTTAACTGTAATAAAGAACTGAAAATTCCTGAAATCACGAAAGGGATTTGAATTTGGAAGAATCTTTGAGTGAATGGTTCAGCTACAATTTCTGCCTGGGGCCTGGAAGAACTTGATAAAGATTCTTGTATACTTGCTGGAGATAATAATGCTTTGTAATAATATTGCTTTGCCTCATTATGTGGTGGTTAACCTGGAATGGAAGTTTACAGGAAGTTGTTGGCAGTCTGATCAGAAAGAAGAGCTTTTTGTAATCATGGGAGACTAGTAGCGAAGAATTATTGTGGTTGCTCGAATGTAAGAGATCCCTGAGTGCATTTTGTGTGTTCCTGATTCCAGTTAAAGCTGTGGGAAGTGTGTTGCTCCTAAAGATCCTGACAGAGGTGTTCTAAGACACACCACCAGCGCCTGGTCTTGGGACAGAAGCAGGAGACTTTGGCAAGTTGCTAGAGATGACACTAGTCTGTCTATCAATTGGCTTTAAACCAACTCTGTCATGGCTAGTGAAAGGAAATTCAGGGGATTAACCACCCAGCCAAGCAGATATTCAGTCATGAGCAGAACTGGCACATTCTTGCAGACGTTTGTAGAGTTGATCTCTGCCTTTAGCACAGCACAAGTGACTTCTCATACCGATATTGTACCGTTAACTGAGCTAGATGGGAGCTCTCCAGTGAGTCTGAGGGACTTAACCTCAGTGTAGATAAACATCCATCTGGCTGTAGGATGGAGAAAAGGTAGTGATCTTGGACAGAAAGGTAAAAGCTCATTGCTTGAGTTGAGGACCATAACTGATGGCATAAACAAGTTGGTTGTTATCAGTATCATGCCTTTTCAAACACCGGAGCCATGCTGGAATTCACAGCAGAAACTACTATGAGTAGATGTCTACTACTTTGGCAGCTCAGAGAGTAGCAAGAAGGAGCACTTTTGCACCATGTTTATTCCAGGGACATGGAACCCTCCGGGGATGAGATATGGGTCACGTTACAAAACGGTGACGATTAGTGCCTTTGTTTTCAGACTGTTTCCATCTCTCCTTCTAATGACTGTTTTCTTCTCACTTCGGCCTCTTCAGTTTGGGTTGTGTCTTAGGTGATTTGTTCAGTATTTGAGTAAGAGATGGCTGAGAAAAACTCACTGTGGGGGAAAAATATAATATAATGGAGATAGATGGCAGAAACAATAGTTGTTATTATTTTCACCCTGCTAAACGAAAGTAAAATCCAACCATTTCTTGGATCAGTTTAGAAGTAAGCCCTTTTAGACAGTCCCCTGGCTGGTTTTGGGTACCTTGGGAGAAACGGTGTCAGGAAAAATATTCTCCATCTTTGCTAAGCAAACTGCATGATAAGGGGCTTAGAGATTCACCACGCTTTTGTCACTTTGAAATTGGGTTAATGGGACAAAGTGAGAGGACCTGCAGTCACAACACTTGTGTCTGATGAGGAGGAGGAGCATCAGGAAGTTCGCAGCTGTATGGTTTTTGTCAGTAAATATCTCCTCTGTGAGCAGTGTGGGAATTTCAAACTGAGAGGTGTCTGTTTTGGCAAATTAAGAGCATGAGAACCCTTCTGCTGCTCTGGAGCATAAACCAAACTCCGCGGTAACCTTACAGCTGCCTTTTGAGGCTTTTCCTTGGCTAGTTAATACAAGCTCTGATGCTTATTGTTTTATGAGATATGTATTGCACGAAAGACATGCATGTGTGTAAGTAACTAAATAATCCAGGCTCGACTCCTCTGTGTTCTGAGTGGCTACACAAGGGAAGAGATGCATCAGAGCTCCTGCTTTTCCTGTATTAAAGCACTCGTAGTGCAGAGATGACACTAACCTAGTACCTTTGCTGATGTAGGACTCAGAAGGAAGGGCTCCAAAAAGCCTTGCTTCCTTTCCTGCCAGTCGCCTTTGAAAGGAACACAAACATGATGAAACCCAGCCCTGTGGTAGAACCACATCTGCCTTCCCCTGCCACATCCTTCACCGTGGGTCCCAAATGTCCGGGGAACAGTCTCGGTTTGCGAAGGCAAACGGGCCTCAGAGCAAATCAAAATGTTATTGATTATATTTTTTTTCTGTATCAGCCAAGCAAAATATATATGAAGAGGTAAAACACATGAATAAACAAATAATAACAGATCAAAATAAGCAGTCCGTGCTGAAAGATAAAAACAGGATAGACACACAGGACAATATTGGGGATATCGATAAAAACTGTGCCAGATTTCCAGAATCAAAAGACTATTCCAAGTTCCCTTTAGTTTTGTTTTCATTTTCACTCCCCTCCTTTTGGTGGGAACTTCTCATGTGGCACCTTGACCCGCAGCAGGATTTTCTGGGAAGTCAGTAATGGCAGAGAAGTTGCCTCTGAGGAGAAGAAATGTCTGACGTCACCGGGGTGTTTCCCAGGAATGGTACTTTGTGGCCTTACCCCCCCAAAAATATATTTTGCTGTTTACTGTTTGTCTTGTGGTAGCTCTTTGAGGCCTTTGGTGCGGGCCAGGAGCCCAGTACATTATCATCATTATGTGCAGACGTAAAGCAGGAAGAAAATTCCTAGTACAGACAGTAATAACCTTAATTCTAGTGAGAGTGATCACCTGAGACAGACAGAAGGGGGAACATAATGAAATAGTTGGAGCAGAGGGTATAATTTAAGTCCCTTCTGATTTAGAGTGAAACGTACAAAGAAGTGGGATGATGAGTATGTATCCTAGCAGGTGGAAGAACAGGAGAAGATTTTCCTAATGAACTTAGAGAAAAGAATTTTTGAAGAAGGGTACATTAAAAATACATTCATTAATTAAAGCCCGGGCCTGTTTAGACACAGAAAAAAATGCTGGGTAGATTTTCAGGGATCTTTAGCAACTGTTGCTACATAAATTTTCAAAAAAGCTCATTGTGTTGTGTGCAGCTGAGTGCCCTGAACCTTCCTCAAAGTCTTCTAGTGAAAATACCAATCTGTATGTATTTACACACCTCACTCATATTTAGATCCTTTTTGAGGAGCTGATCACTCCTGTAGAAACTGAGCCTTTGGAATATTGTGACAAAAGTGAAACCAGATAACAAAAGATTATACTATTCAGAATACTGGCCGGTTTCTTATGGTTACTGGGCAATGAAACCTCAGAGTAGAGTACTGGGATGGGAATAAAACATGGAAGAAGATCTCACTTTGCTCCTGATTGCGTCTGCAACAAGCACAGATGGCTCCTGATCTGGGAAAGTGCTGGGCTGTCGGTGATTTGGGAAAGTTGTGGTGTTTGTTGAGATCCCTGGATATGAGTTACATTTTAGATCCACATTTAGACTTTTTTGGGAGCCTCAGCCACGTGTGTCCCTGAACGAATAGCTTTATGGCTGTTGGTTGGACTATCGGTGTGCTTCTGTGAGCTGTCTGTTAGCACTTTCCATTCACTATGTAACATCCTGAAGTTTCTCTTCTGTTTTTTCACAGCATTTTCCAGCTGATTTGCTTAGACTTTCTTTACATTACACACATGTATTCCCCTGCCAGAAAAGGCTGCAGCAGGTAGAAAACCTGTGCTGAAGATTCATTATCTTTTCTTGCATTTCCTCTCTTAAGAATCTGGCAAATCTTTCAAAGTCCATCAGGGAGGTGGGTGTGAGAAGCCACCTCTTGCCTGTTCCCAGAATATGATTGCTTCCCAGTTGCGAGGACTAACTGGTGGTGGCCCCCTTTGCTTTTATTCATACCTACCTAAAGGGCTGGAGGGTGCAGCGTGCTGGCCTGGCTGGTGAGATTTGGGTGTCATTCCTTTTCTGTTACTGATCGGGGGGGGAGAGGGAGAGGGACAGGGACTTGCTTCCTCGCTGTTTTGTCGAGTGATAAGTAGGTGGGTGAGGACAGGAATGATGTCTTACTTTGTACAGTCCATAACACGTGGAGTTGTTGTCTCAGTATCTCTAGGTGCTATTGGAATATGGTTCATAATCACAATACACAGGGACTGTAATGTTTCTTTCATGCTACTTTCTGTACTCATTCAGTACCCCCTAAGCTGCTGGCTATAAGCAGTATTTCAGCTGTCTTTTCAAGACCCCAAATGCTCATGTACAGATTGTGTTTTGACCTCATCTGTGTAGCCCCGTGAGCGTGTATGCGAATGCTAAGTAGCGTCACCTAGTCAATGTTTTACCAGATTCATCTCTCGCGTGAAAACCAGTACTTTGTATGCCCCGTTTGGCAAGGCTCAAACCCTCAGTAACTAAGAATTGCTTTCCTCCACCTGCAAGAATAATGACATGAGCTTAAACATCATAAAGAGCTTTTCTTGCTGTTTGCTTTCAAGCTATTTCCTTTGTCTTTTTGAGCCTGTAATTGAAGCAGGACGGTGGAAGCACATGGGCTCACAACTGGTTTAGGAAGGCTGGGATTTTCATCTCCTGTATCCTGTAACAGCAGCAAAAGCACAAAACTTCCATGAGACTCGGGAGGCAGCTGTGAGAAGTAGTAACATCCCAGATTCTGGTTTTGAGAGAACTGTCTGGCTACTGCACCACCAGGACAATTTGCCAAGACACTTAAACAATGTAAGTGCCATATGATGGCAGAGCTGTTCCAAGGAAAACAAAGTGGAAAGAGAAGATACAGGTGCCTGAGATGAGGTTTGTGATGGGGTGCTTGAGAGGCAACATAAATCCATCATAGAGCAGCAGCTCTGGGGAAGAACAAGTTTCTTGAATGATTCAGTGACAACCTAATGCAAATATGCAAATGATTACACTTTGAAAAATTAGGTTAAATCCTCTTTTTGAATGGAAAAGAAATTATTAATAAAAATTCACACCCTTTTCTGGGGCACCCAGTGGAGTTCAGTTTTCCAGTGAAAACTGGGCAAGTTGAGCTGTCTCCTGAAGCCTGATCTCACTAGGAATCATTCCCAGGAGTATCATCAGCTCCAAAGTGCCCCAGCTTCTCTCGAGCACCACGTTGTGACCTATTGCTCTTTGCTGCTGTTTTTCTTCCTTTTTTATGCCTTTATAAAAAATGCTTCCCCTTGATGGGAGGGAATTTTTTCAGTGGTGCCCAGTGACAGGACAAGAGGAAATGGGCACAAGCTTGAACATAGCAAGTTCCATCTAAACACGAGGAGGAACTTCTTTCCTGTGAGGGTGGCAGAGCCCTGGCAGAGGCTGCCCAGAGAGGT